>CM018683.1:15352702-16042279 GCA_009363875.1 Mikania micrantha
ACTGCTATATAATTAATGTACGTAAAACGATATGATAGCCAAGCTATTCACGATTCAAATTTGTTAGCCGTGGGATTAATATGAGTTCTCATTCGGATTCGGGCAAAGATCAAACGTGTGGATTAACTTGATTCAACTCACACCCACGTAAATGCATGGGAAGAGGCGGCAAATTGGAGGCAAATGACTGCTAATACGATTGCAAATTTATTTTAATATCAGTTATTTCACATTCTCTAAAATGTAGTAGTGGGGCATCCATTTTATTGTAACTTTGGGACGATGAAGGAGTTGGTTGCAATTTTACTAATTTTGTCTTTCTCTTAGTTGGAGAAGACGTTCACCGCTATCTTAATTTCTGGCCAAATTGGGGAGGTGTAATTTTAATTCGTGGTGTTTGCTGTATCGAAATTAGAGTGAATTGGCCAACGATTGACGGGTGGTGCAATTATGTATTCCGGATTTAGTCGTTGTCGTTTTTAGCCGTTAATCAATTTTGAATTTAGTCTCTGGATATCACGATAAGGCAGAGATTGAACATCCTATGGAACATAGTAATGTTAGATCAAACTTCCCTTTCCATTCATGATCTCTAAATGTTAGGTGAAAATATAATAATAATAATAATCATATAATAATAATAATAAAAAATTAAAAAAAAAAAAAAAAACTTTTTTTGAGCCGGGGTCTCTATCGAAGCAGCCTATCTAACTCAAGTCGGGGTAGGGGTAAGGTTTGTTTTCATCTCTCTCAGACCCTACAAAGTGTGATTACACTGGGTATGTGTCGTTGTTGTTGATCTCTAATACATATTTCACTTATGGTCCCATTTAATCATTTATATTGTGTGTTGGTTCAGGCCCTTGAAAAACACACACAAACTGTGTTCTTGTATGGTTAAATTGAAGGATTGCACCCCAAAATAAAACCTACTTCTATATAATGAAAAATCAAAACTAAACCTAAATAAACATGGACATCATGTGCAGCAAGAAGAAGGCTGCAAATACGCAAACTAAAACAACCAAGCACACCATAGGCCACGACTTAAATAAGCCTTAAATTACCCCTTTACCCCTAGACCAAGTCTTCTCTTGACCCACAACTATGTTGACACGTTTACCTGGTAAACCGTGACCCGTGAACAACTCGATTAACCCAACAATCACCCCCTTAATCGTTGTTTGTTCACGTCGTTCTTCACTGCAACATTCCCGTCAAAACACGCCTTCAACAATCACACTTCTTGACTTCTACCGGATACCCGACCACCATCTCGGTCACATCCAAAATCTTCCTCACACGTACAACATCTGACATGGCATTCCGTTGGAACCGTTCTCAACAACTTGGCTCTTCACGGTCGAGCCTCTCTCCACGGCTACATCAAAGCCACCCGATTTGAACTCCAACGCCATAATGTTTACAACTTTTGTTATCTTATTTTTTTCTTTCAAACATCACTTGACTATTCTGGCACATCTAATTCTTCTTGGTCACGGAACCACTGTTCTTGACCACCAACCAAAAGAAAACGATCCGAGCCTGCTACTCATAACGTCCTTTTCTTGCACCCGCTAAGCATGACCCGATTCAAGCCTCCTGCTTGACGAATCCTTCGGTCCGCTTCTTCCGCACAACTGGTTGGAACATTCCTGCCTCAAGAACAAACCTCATGCCTTTCGTTCTTATCCTAGGCATGTAAGAAAAACCATGGGCGGCTGGGAGGGGTGCAAACCCGCCTCCCGCACAGGGCCCATCGTTTTAGGGGCACAAATTTATAAATTTTTTTTTATATATACTATATATTTTTTATAAAAATTCATTGTCCCATTCATAACATTGGTATATTGTACATACTTTTAAGTTTGAAAACTATGATTTTGTTATGCTTACGTTAATTGTCACAACATTAGTCATATATATAAAAAAAAATTTTTATCTAAAGGGTCTTTTTTCCCTTTTCACACGGGGCACTCGAATTCTGGAGACGCCCTGAGAAAAAAAACCCAATTGAATAAAACTCATTGTTGCTGCATTTTCCCTTCAGTAACAAACACCCAAAGTCTGGTGTTTACAAATGCACATCACCGGTAATCAATTTTGTTACTGATCACAATCAAGAAACAATTAACCTTGTTGCTGCTCGTTTCTCTCCTTGAAAATAACCGACAACGAGGTAAAGATCCCATCAGGGCCATATATTTTAAACCTGCTGGATCGATTAAACCCCTGGTTCACAGTCTACCGCCTTTGATTACTATAACAACCGTTAGTTTAATCACCATTCACAATTGCCCCCCCAAACGGTAATTCCCATCAAAACGACTAACCCTATCCACCACGTCGTCTCTGTCTTCTATGTAGAGGGTTTCCTGGTTGTGCTACCCCGCTGATGGACGCTTCTTACTGTTGTTGGGTTGCTAGTTGCTACTGGTGTTCAACCACACTACTTTCCCTTTTTCTCTCACGCCTGCCCTCCACCGACCGACACCTAAGCCGGCGGAGGCTACCTTAGATCCTCAAAGCGACGTTCCACGATACGAACTAGGCGCTCTGATACCAAATGTTGGTTCAGGCCCTTGAAAAACACACACAAACTGTGTTCTTGTATTGATTAAATTGAAGGATTGCACCCCAAAAATAAACCTACTTCTATATATAATGAAAAATCAAAACTAAACCTAAATAAACATGGACATCATGTGCAGCAAGAAGAAGGCTGCAAATACGCAAACTAAAACAACCAAGCACACCATAAGCCACGACTAAATAAGCCTTAAATTACCCTTTACCCCTAGACCAAGTTTTCTCTTGACCCACAACTATGTTGGCACGTTTAACCTGCTAAACCCGTGACCCGTGAACAACTCGATTAACCCAACAAGCAAGAGATGGAGATTGTAGGTCAGATTTACTCTACCTGACAGGATTGCGGGAAGTAGACAAATTAAAAGAGAAAGGAAAATCCTAAAGACATATGACGGGCTGACAGCTAAACTCAGAAAAGACTGAAAACTAAGTTTCAAAGGCCTAGAATACGTGTCACATGTGTGATTCCATGACACAATTAACAACAAGAAATAGCAATATTTCGGATTTTACCTCTGTCAATTCTTCAACTTTTTGTGTAGCTTCATTCTTAGTCTTCACAACTTCCTCCTACAGATGATTATAGGTGTTAATACATCACATGTTCACATATAAAGAAAGTATCCCAAAGCAACATGTTGTGAACCTACCTCAACAAGTTTAAGAGCACGCTCAGTTTTATGAAGTTTTGTACTCTGTTCTTCAATAGTTTGTTGAAGCTAAAACATGAAATAGTATTGTTTCATCAGTACGGGCTAATACGAAATTCACGAGCCTTGTACCACATATGGGGGAAAGGGATTTTAGCTACTAGCTATCTAGACAATAAAGAACATAATGATACAAAATACTGTAGAGATTTCTAGATAGCGAACGCAATTAAATCACCGGATGAATTGAAAGTCGTGGATCACACTTTCAGATCAAACTGTTTGTGGTTTACTCAAATGTTTGATCGGATAAAATTCAATTCGATTCAAGAACGAGTATGAGAATTTTGTTGTGAATTCGAGAATGAACCAGTGTCTGTTTTCATCAATCAATTTCTGGCTCGACCCAGCCAGGGGCTGCTGCCCCTTGGACCCCGCTAACCGGGAGCGGTGCCCCCGGACCCCCGCCAAGGGCAGGAACCCCCATTGAATTGTAAAACATTAAACAAGCGTGCACCCCACATAATTCGTATTGATCGATAAAATTAATATCAATTACACTAAAATATCTAACAAATACTGCTATTAATTTATATATATAGCATATTAGCATTAGATTGCTCAAACCATCAACAACCTACCAAAACGTTACTATGCATTCATTTCTCAATAATTTTCAAAATTTAGCCGGATTTATACATTTCTGATATAGCGGCCAGCTTATCTTCTAAGTTTGACCAAAAATTAAAATGTGGCAAACACAATAAAACCAGCCTTACATTCTGAAGCTTTGGATTCATTTCTAGTATGTTCTTCTCCAATTCTTTTGATCGAGCTTCCAAAGCCTCCCTTAAATGGGCCTTTTGCTCCAATTCTAACTGTAGCCTCTCCACCTAAAATAACCAACAAAATCCCATAAACCACAACCAAATGCATATCTTGAAATACATCAACTTTACCATTTCATTGCATACCTGCTCCTCTAACTCCTGGGACCTTGTATGAGTTTTTTGGACCTGTTCATTAGCATCTAATGACCCTTTAGCCTATCAAATACAAGATCATCATCACGCCAAATAAATGCATTCATGAAAACAATAAACGGAATCATATAATTCATAATCTTACCAGGGGGTTTTAGAGCAAGTGCGGAAGGTGTGACCGCACATAGCCCATTTTCAGGGGCCGAATTTTTTTAAAAAATTTGTGTGTATTATACATATATATTTATTTTACAACAAACTCATATAATTTACAATCTAATTTTTAAATATATTTAACCCGGTTACGAATTTTATAAAAGCTAAAAGAAAAACTTGTTTCTTAAGCATTTGACCCAATAACTCATTACAATTTAAAAATTAGGTAAAAAACACAAAAACAAATTAACTCACTTCAAATTTAGTTTCAAACGTATTACCACTTCAAATTTATTTACAAACGAATTACCACACACGCATAGAGGGGCCCATTTTTAGTATTCGCACAGGGTACCTAATCTCTTAGAGACGGCCTGAATCTTACCTTCAGAGAAGCTACCTCATTTTGCAAAGAAGCCATGATCTCTGATTCCTCAATGATCATTTTCTCTTTCTCTGCAATAGCATTCTCTTTCCCAGCAAGGATCTCATCTTTGGTACTTAATTCTTCAGTCTTCTTGTGAACAAGTGATTCTTCAAACAGAACATAAAAATTAAACGTAAATTAATTATTAATCAAGCTTCACAGTCTACATGCTTTGATTCAATATTACATACCAAGCAGGTTTCCTTAACCTCTAGTTCCACTAATGCTTCTACCGATACAAACAAACTTATCCAATATATTCTCACTTTTCAGTAGGTCTGGGAGGAAGGAAGGACACAAACCTTACCCCTATCCCAGTTGGGATAGAGAGCATGAACGAAGGATAACTAGGGCTAGGGGTGGCCCCAGCCCCTGCTGTTTTTCGGCTCAGAAGCAGATATGTAGTAGGATTTGGTCGGAAAATTTTATATTAATAGAGTCTGGCCCTCCTACAGAAAATTTCATATACTAGGGCCAGGGTGGCCGTGGCTTTCGGCCCCCTATAGAAAATTTTCAAACTTCGTCCCTGATAGAGAGTCCGCTCCGAAAGAGTCCCCGGCTCAAAGTTATCGTTTGAAGTTGATCAACCCAACTTTTTTATCGTTATTTTGTGAAAATAACTAAAATAACGTTAAAATTAGTGCAATTTTACTTTGGCCCCGCCAACGCATATATACATTATATGTGCACACACAAATGGGGCCTTAATGCTGCTACTGATCTAATGTTGAAAAACTAAATAATGTAAATAACAACGGGGAAGGTGAAAGACAAACCAAGTGATTGGATCTTTGATGTTAGCTTATCCAAATTGATTTGAAATGCTTCAGAGTCATCGAATCCGACTGCTGATCCATCATCGGCGTCATCGGCTCTAATCTGAGTGAAAACTAGGGCGAAAAGGAATAAACATTGGAGGATATCGAGCTTTGATATCATCATGGATGCGAATTACAGCCAAAAGACCTACGGATTCGATCGTTTTGAGGTTTTTGTTGTGGACACCGTCGAAATTGCGAGTGACAATACGTGAATTGCAGGAATTTCACGGATAGGAACAGGAATGAATTCAAATAAATCGAGTGGTGATTTGTCGACAGGTGAATCTACACATGGTGAATGTTGAGATTTGTAACATGTCTGAAGCTCTGATTTCGAACCTCCATGAATGAACTTTCGTTCCATGAAATCAAGATTTGAGCTATGATGAGTTTGAACGGGTCGGTTAGAACTGTTTGGTGTGCATGGTTGAACGGATATTTGAATCTATGTAATAAATGAAGGTATGTGTGAATGCCACTTGTCAACATTCTAAGCTACGTAAAGATTTTTTTCCCGTCTCTCTCTCATTATAAATATTTTTATGCCATGTTTTTTTATTAAATTTTGATTTTTTTTCTTTTCTCTCCTATTAAATATTAATGATTTTATTTAAGTTACTAAATAATATGATTAAATTATTAATCAATTCTTTAATATTTTTTATAAAACATTCTTGAAATATATGTAAAAAATATGTATTATGTTATTTTAAACAAATAATTTTAAATTCAAATATTTAACATGTGTAAATGTTTAATACATCTATGTTTATATATATATATATATATATATATATATATATATATATATGTTTTAAGAACATTTTTTTATAAATTTTTATCTTTAAATTTTTTCAATATAAAAAAGGTATAACTAATATTATTAGTATTAATATAATCATGTAAATTAAAAAGATATAATAAAATTATTTTAATTATGTAAATTCATGAACACATAATTATAAAATCACATTTATTTTTATTCGTAAACCCGTGTACCACACGGGTTTATAACCTAGTTATATTATAAATCTAATTCTAATAAAACACATGCCATCACTCGTAAAGTTTTATCAGTCGTAAAGTTTTGAATATTTTATTCGTCTATCTCTCATATTAAATAAATTAAATCTTTTGAATAAGTAAATTATACTACTAAATATCAATTACATAGTTGTTCCTATAAGAATTTTCAATTATATAATATCTTAAAATTTAATCTTTTAATTCCTAATTTTTTAATTATTTCCTTTATTATTTATCAACAATTAATGATATTAAGGATACAAATCTTTATAAAAAATGTTTATAACATATTTAATTTATTCAACCTATGTAATACATGGGTTTATAACCTAGTTTATAATATATAAAAACTTTACAACAATTTCAAAAATAAACTTTAGAAATAGTCAAATAACATATTGGCAAAATCAATAAACATTATATGAAAATAAAATAACACTAAATAAGTAATTTTATGCATGAAAAGGCTTGTTTTTTGGAAGGGCGGTTTTTTAAAAAAATTCTCAAAACGTTTTTTTCGATTTTTTTCATAATTTATATATTTGACCACCAATTGCCAAAAAATGTCTATACACATGTTCGTGCTAGTGACGGAGCTTGACCAAAAGTCTAGGGGGGCGAAACAAAAATTTTTAAAAAAGTGTACACTACATATCTGGAAATGAATTGAGTTGTATATATTTCGATACATATAAAAGATCCCCAAAAGAGTTTTTTTATAGTTATACTTGTTCCATATATGTCTGCTTTGACTCGAATGAATATTCTGAAGCCGCGTTCCCTACAAAGCACCGTCCCATGGTTCCTGCAATGGTGATTGGTGTCTATGTTGCCTCTGAATGTAGGAGCAGCCGTCTTTAAAACATATGAACCAGAAAACGTCATGTATATATGCTCATGCTCATATGCTCTGATAGGCGTCTGTATAATTTAAAACTATATCACGGACTTTGGCGTCATTGTAAAAGGCTTTCCAAAAACATCGCCGCTCATATTTTTTTTAAAAAAAAATTCTTGATGGGCATCCCTCTTGCAGAGAACACAGGTGCCCCAACCTCATATATGGGTGTTCCAATCATCTTATTAAATTCTTTATAACATGTTGGCTGGGAAAATGCATAAGGGTGCCGCCCATAAAAAGAACTGGCACCCTAACCACTCTTTTTTGATGTATACACGGATGCTGACCGATGATGTATCGACGTCTGACTTTTAAAAAATTACAAATAAAGTTTTAAAATACATATTAATTTCTTATTTTATGCATGAAAAATTATTTTTAAATGGAGTTTACTAGAAGATAAAGGGTCATGGGTGGGCGGGAAGTTGAAATTCAAAAAATTTCATGAGGGTCGGTGCCAAAATTTCTTAAGGGTCGGTTAAGATCAAATCGTATATAGAACACTTTAAAATAAAAGTTCATGGGGTCGGTCGACCTTTATAAAAAGGGTTAGGTCCCGTCCCTGCCTATATGATGTCACCTCTAAAAGTTAACATATATAGGCGGATGACTATACACAAAGGGTCTAACGTCTTTGATTTTTTTTCATTAACTTCCTCTATTTTTTTTATTTTTACCTTTTAATATAATTTTTGCTGATAAATATATGAGGTGAGGGCACTCTTTATATTAGGTTGGGGCACTCATATACAATGTTCGGGCGCTAGTATTCTTGGTAAGAAGGGTGCCCATAAAAAATATTTATGGATAATGACGCCTATAACAAGCCTATCAGAGGAATGCTGACGCTAATGACACAATTTTAAATTATAGGTCACCTATCAAAGTGTATAAGCGCAACACAAGCGTCCATATTAGACTCGTGACATTTTCTGATTTTGGGTTTTAAAATAATATTTTAAATTCTTACATAATAAATCAATTATTGAAGTAATATAAATTCACTTTCATTTACATAAAATTTGCTCATTAAAAGCAGACAACTTTAAATAATTCAAGTCGAACCGATACCCAATCGTGCTTAGGACTATTTCATTTTAACAATTTGACAAATGCAAGCTATATTTTACACTATTTAATAGTTGGTATGATACAAGTAGGGTCCTATAAGTTTTTCATCAACAGGTTCTTCAAGTTATCAAAATTTTGTTCTTTAAAGGCTTAATGCACGTATAACAAATAAACAAACAAACTTACCCAGTATGACAATATATTCTTATATTTCAATAGAGTCTAAAGAAAAGAGATAGAGAGGCTACTTTAAAAAAGTCACCAGCTCAAAGTTATCGTTCGAAGATGATCATCCTAACGCTTTTAACTTTATTTTCACAAAACAAGTAAAAAAATGTTGAATTATTGCAATTTTACTTTTCACCTTAAGGTCTCACACACATATACATTATATGGATGGACATGTAACAAATGAACGAGCAAAATGTAAGCTTTTAACACATGTTAAAGAGTGTGATTCAAAAACTTGTATTACAATCATAATCTAGTAATACAAAAATGCCATATGGGTCAAAATAGAACCATAACATTTACAACTGTCCAAATTGTAAAATTAGAGATCAAATCTTGTAGACAGGAGTAATCCCCAAGAGATGAAAGCATTTTCTCATCACCACTGCAGTTGCCTCACACAGCAATAGTCTGCTGGTCTCCTCAGCAGACCCAACAACCTGCACAAATAAAAAACAAGCATATTGAACTTTTGTATACTAAAATAATATATTATAGTAATATTTTAACTCAAGTCGTCTGCCGAATGCATGAAGGCCGGGGGGCGCCAGCCCCCTTGTTTTCCCGGTCAGAAGGGTCGGTTTAGTAGTATTTCGTTGGAAAATCCTTCGGTTCCCTTAGTTTCCTTCCTAAAAACCCTTCTGCCCCCTCCGTTTTCTTCCTAAAAATCCTTCGGCCCCCTCCAAGCTTTTTTTCAAGCTCATTTAATGGTCGGATGAGTGTAAAAATTAAATTGACAAGTTGCGGTTATTTGACTAACGGGTCGTTTGGTTTACAAAATTAGCTGGAACTATAATCTAGAATTCAAAAGAGAACATGTTTAGTTGGAAAACAAAGGAGCAAGAGTTCAAATGATTTCTGTAAGAATCCTTCAATTAAAGAATTTTGAAATTCAATCAAAGGAACCAGATTCTCCACCTTCAACCACAATCCTCAATTTCCAGTTTCTTGAAAAAAATATTACAAAGCAAACATGATGATTTTATCAACTAAATGTGTCAAGTATTCAAATTCCAATTCTTTTGACAAATTCTATATTCAAAACCTTCAAATAAAAAATATAAGAGTTACAACAACAACAACATTACCCAGTATATTCCCACTTTTCAGTAGGGTCTGGGAGGGAATGATAGATACAAACCTTACCCCTATCCCAATTGGGATAGAGAGGCTGCTCCGAAAGAGTCCCCGGCTCAAAGTTATCGTTTGAAATTGATCATCCCAATGATTTTAACGTTATTTTCACAAAATAATTGAAATAACGTTAAAATTAGTGCACTTTTACTTTTGCCCCTTAAGGGCCCACACATATATGCATTATATGCGTGCACCACAAAAAAGGGAACCAAATACCCTAATGGAAAAAATGACCAGAATAGACATTTTTGTGGAAGAAGAAAGATACCAAGTTTGTTGCAGCTAATTACTAAAATTGACCATTTTGATAACCAGACAATTGCATATGAAAAGGTACATGTATAATATACCTGGCATTCTGAGTAGAAACTTGTAAACTTCTCAGACAAATCGTATAGGTATTCACACAAGACATTTGGTAACAGATTTGTGCAAGCCTCTTCCACAATCTGAAAACGAAACAGTATTTGCAAATTACATCAGAAGATGTTTGATCGGTACTAAAAAGTGTTTACCAAATCCACCCAATTTGTCACCAACATATATGTACATGTGACTATGTATCATAGTAACAATTAAGAAAAATGTTTGAAAATTGGCATCTTCATCAAGAAATTGTTTTACCTCAGGAAACTGGAGTAAATGTAATCCCAGCTTGCGTTCTTCATCTTTCTGCAATAATAATTGTCCCTCCTGTCGCAAACAATTGAATTCAATCATAAACTTGACATTCAATTTAAGAATCTAAATTTAAAAACAAACAAACAAACAAGCGATAAGGAGCAGCATAGAAGTGATGATAGATCCTTACCCTTTTCAATTCTTCTATGTCTTTACCAGATTTTCTTATAATTGAACATATCCGAGCATGCGCATACAGTAGATATACAGCGGTATTTCCCTGTTTTTCAAAGAATATGAGCAGGTAAAAAGCAACTGATTGAAACTTTAACATAATAGAAATGAGAGAAAATCATTAAGCATACCTTATCATTTAGCATCTGATCAAAATTGAATGTGTAATTAGTCAATCTGTTATTCTTCAGGTCCGCATACCTGTTAAGAATATAAATAATAAACATACAATGAAAATAATAACTGACTAATTTATAGCGGTCAAATAATCGAGATGGCAATGTCAATTGTATCTGCCAAAAATAGACCAGTTAAGTTCGTGATTAATCTACAACATGTCAAGGGGTAAATTTGTAAAACTCAGTTAAAAAGGAGCGTCCAATGTGTTTCTTAAGTCAAACAGGTCAAAAGTCACCCAAAAATTATAGTGTCTTCAAATAATTAAAACCTGTTAAATTGCTTTTTTTTTAAATATATGTATTATTTTTCTAACAAAAAATTATAATCATACTTTATGATATACTTGTTGAAAATGCCCAAGTCATCCAAACACCATTACACAACCCTTCCTGAACTGCCAATTTTGTCACCTCTGTCAATACGATTCCTCTTTATTTACATAATTGAAAAGTACAATTCCTCTATCAATAATAATTCCACATTCCCAAAAAGAAGCTGGAAAAATGAACAATTTAATTTTTCATGTTACTACAATAATTTTTAGCTTAAAAATTATATGAAGTTTTGATTCAAGCAAATCTACAAAATAAAAAACTCACCATTACTATTTACAAACCACTATTTTTTAAAAAAATTCAATACTATATTCAACCATGTAATTTTAGGCCTTTAAACAAGTTTAACATGAATTAGCAACAGGAATTAAAAAAAAAATTGTTTATCAACACCATCATTTGGGAAGTGAAATTCAGTTAAAGGCAGCTTCACCATAAATAAATATTTAACACTCTACTCATTGTAATGAATAAATGGTGCTGATAGCTTGAGTACAGTAACCACAATATAAATAGTAAAAGCATATCTTACTTAACAGCACCATATCCAACTGCTTCAGCAGTCTGCTCAAGCTCTTCAGCAGTCCACTCATCAGCCTTACCTAAGAAAAATAGAATAAACACATTTTATGATTGACTTAACAATTTCACATGAAGAATAAACTAATTCTAATAATAATAAACCAATTAATGGTTAAACCTCGTTCCACAAGAGCTGCTTTGCAACGACTTTTAGCTTCGTCAAGTAAATCAACCAACTTAACCACTTCAGTACTACGGGTTCGAAATCTCTTTCCATCGTCCCCAAGAACAAGACCAAACCCTACATGACTTGTTTTAGGGTATTGGTTCTCACCAGTTGGAAGCCACCCTGCAAGTTTAGCAGCCTAGAAAGAAAATGTGTTTTAGCTCCATCCATATATAATTCTTCATCTTTTTTATTAATGTTATGTTGTGTAAAAGTGACTTACAGTGAAGAACATTTCAAAATGCTCTCTCTGGCCTACATCAGTGACATATACTATCCACTCAGCTTTTTCCTCATTAAGCCGATACCTGCATATACAACAAGAAATATTAATAAAATAACAAATAAATAGTTCAAATAAATCTATTGCTGGTCAATGAAGATACAAGTACTTAAGAAAACTAACCACAGGGCTGCAAGATCTGTTGAAGCATAGTTGAAGCCTCCATCTCTCTTCACAACTATAAGAGGTATTTTTTTTCCTTCAATAAATATCACCTGAGCTCCTTCACTTTCTTTAATCAAACCCTGTTGCCTGAGCAGATCTAGAGTCCCAGGAATGTAAGGATTATAAAAGCTTTCACCCTGAAAACAACAAAAATAGCAATAGCTCATAAACTGAAACATATGCATATATGCCCATTTTGTATCAAGAGAAAGAAAGAGTGTACCTTTTCTTCCAAGTGTACCCCCAGACGCTGATATACCTTTTCAAATCCCTTTCGACTTATTTCACAGATTTGTGCCCATGCCTTTCGGTACTTTTCCTCACCACCCTATTACAAAATTCATAATTTACATATAAAAAAAATATAAAGAGCACATTACCACACACACACACACATAGAGAGAGAGACAGACAAAGAGACCAAACAATTTGGATGCTGATTGCAATGATATATGGGCCATAAAGTTGGTTAATTCACCTGGAGACTGACTACTGCCCGTTGGGCTCTCTCTTTGAATTCAGCATCACCATCAAATCTCTGTTTTGATGCTTTATAAAAAACCTATCAAAGTACCAATTGAGTCAAGATAACACCAACCACTCAGTGATTAAGTAATTGTCCAATAACTATAAAGGTAATGAATTGTGATGTTGTTTATAGGAACATATGATAATAAACTTAATCACAAAAGGATGCAAATCAGAAATCTGAAACTCAGGATGCATCTTGTATTGCTTAACAGTTAACAGTGGTTACTAAAGATGTTAATGTTGGAAGATATAGAAAAAATATATATTCAACTGTGAAATGCAAGGATAACGATGTCCTTATCAAATCACCAGCAATATTACTTATTAGCAGGCACTACTCCCTCCATCTCATGAAAAACATCACTACGTGTTTTGACTGTAAGTCAAATGGTTAAAATAACCGACAATATGATAGAACAAAAAAATCGTTTGGACAAAACTAAAATCATCAGTATATTCAAACGAAAATATTGGACAAATTCGTAATAAAGCTTTAAAATTGACAGCAAATGAATTGGTCAAACTAACATGAGATGTGCCAAAATGAAAATTGCGGTAATTTTCTAGTAACAGATAGACCATGTAATTAGACACATTCACAAAGGATCTGAACAACAATGAGGTTCACAAGTGATGCAGTTTAGAAGTATCTATGCTCACCTCAAGTTCTCCAATATCCTGATCATTAACTTTTCCATCTGGGAACTTTTCAAATAGGAACTCAATCAACATTCCAAACTGCAGAAAAATTGGAAGCAAAGATATATTTGCATTATCTAATTACACAATAAAGATAAAGAAATAATTTGCGTTCAATATTACATGCTTTTTGGTTCTCACAAGATATATAAGATATATAATAACAAATGTTCATAGAAGAAGATCAACTGCATGTACCTGAGTGCCCCAATCCCCAACATGATTTCTGCGAAGCACGTCAACTTTCGAATACTCAAGCATTCGGGCTAGTGTGTCTCCGATGATAGTTGACCTCAAATGACCAACATGCATTTCTTTTGCAATGTTAGGTGATGAAAAGTCAACTATCGCCCTTTTGACAGGAAGCTTTGGTGCCCATGTGTCTATACCATCTGTTAGCATATTCTGGATTCTCTGCAGAAAGACAGTGCAATATTGAAGTTTTCAAAAAGTTTGGTCAAAATCGTTATGCATGTATAAAAACTATGAAAAAAGAATATATATATATATATATAAATAGTAACGTACTTTAGCTATCCATTGCGTTGATAACTTCACGTTTATAAATCCTGGGCCAGCTATGGAGCATGATTCGATCATGTCAGATGTTGGAAGATTTCGCATTATGGCCTACATATTAGAAATATCACATGAAAGATTCAATTGTGTTAGAATAATATTTACACAATATATTAAATATGTTAATTCACATTCACAGAAAGAAACCGCATTACCTGTCCAACAGGTTGAGGACCTCTAAATTCTGTACCCTTGCCTTTAATTTTAGACCACAAACTCATGGCATTGTTACTATTATAAAGAAAAATTCTGCATTATTACAGAAGATTCTGAAGAAAAGCAAGCAACACAAATGAAGACGTAGCCAAAATACTAAAATTACATATTATATCACAAACCTAGAAAGTAAAGATTACTTCAATATTACAGAATTAAAAATAAATAAATGAATGAACAAACATGCAACAAATATGAGTAATAACATATACCATTGGTAATCGCCAGCTTCCTTTTTGGAGCAGGCAGCTATAAGAGGTGCCACTTCTGGCTCATCAGGAACCGTAATTTTCAAGGACACCTCAAATACCTTAGCCAATTGTTCTTTAAGGCTCCCTGTATTATCTTCCTGTGATACAAAAACTTTGGTATCATCTTACTGTGTGAATTTATAATAATGAACATACATAATCTGTTAATCTAAAAAATTTAAGCTTTTGTTATTCTTCAAGAGTGATTCAAAAGCTAGTTTCAACACAAATACAATTTGATACATTCATAATGATGTGTAAGTTAAAGACTTACAGGTGCAGCTGCCATGGATGACTCGGAATGCGCCCACTTAACCGGAAAGTTTCTTCTATGCACTTCTTTCAAAATATCTGTCTAGTTTACAGCAACAAAAATGTAAGTAATTCACATTCCAATTATGCAAAACAGGGCTATTGCAGGGTTTCACTTAATCACTTTAATAAAACATATGAGAAGTCAGAAAAACACCTTACTGTATAAAATACGAAATTTATGCAAATTACCATAAGCCCTAGGTTTAATAGTGAGCCTGTTAGGAGTGTTTTCAGAACCGGTCCGATTAAAAGTACTTGAATTTTCCTTATTTGAGAACCAGTAAACTGAACCAGGTGGTCAGACCAGATTTTAATTTTTTATTCTTTTCCTTTTCCCTTGAAAATTTCTTTTACTGGTTTGCTTACTCTTCACACTTCTAATCTTTTTATTTAAGGTTTCAAATTTTATTAAGATTACAAAGCCTCACAAAAAGATAAAGTAGTTTTGTATTTGTATTAAATATTTAAAACGCCATCTGGTTTTGAAACCAGTCCAACAGTATGACTTGTATGACAGGACGGATCATAAAAACATAGCCGTTGGCCACCTAGCACCGTATACCTGAACTTGCCTACATGCATGTGCCCTAGCTAAACAATTGAAATTTTTATATTGAACTAAAAGGTTAAGACCAGATACAGATACTATGTAACCACTACAACGATCCCAAATTTGACAAATGTAGCAACAGCTACAAAAACTTCATATCTTATTTAAAATCCAAAGGCAAATTGATTTTGTTTAGCGTGTTCATCATATCACAAACTCGTCATTTCTGTTCGTACTGTGAATAACGCCTCAACTAATAATCAACAAAAACGCGGGAAAAAAAGTGATCAACAAGAATAGAGCCTGCAATCACCAATTTACGCAAACTGCATCAACGATTCTTTAAACCACAATTCATCTGACTCCAATTTGCGAACTATAATCCAAATACTTCTACTAAATTACTAAATTTAGAAGCAAACAGCACGTTGACAATACTATCACATTACATATCATATATATATATATATATATATATATATATTGATTATATTCTATAAATCTATGGTATAGAATCATGATAATGTAATTACGATCATTGAATCCAACAAGAACATTGCGTGTAATGCAAGCAATAAAGAAATATCTTACAATTGCGTGTCGGGTGAGGATGAGGAGGGGGGCGGAGGAAAGATAGGCGAGGAGACAGAAACGATTTCTCGATTATAAACATCGAAACGCTAGGGTTTTTTTGAGGGTTTTAATTGCTGATTCTTGCTTTTTTCTTAAGCAGCAGTAAGTTACAGTTATGGTCCCTCTACTATTGACAATTGACAAATTCAGATCGTTAACTTTTAGTTTTGTGTTTTTTATGCGAACAGTCGAAGATGGCTACGTCATTTTGTTCAACGTGAGTACGTTGACTCTTGTTTTCTTTAAGACAACTATTATCAACAACAACACTTGGAGATAATGTTTTTAAAACTTAATCAAACGTTGTACCTGCCTCTTTACTGGTTAATTTGATTTAAGAAGCGGATTACATAATAAATATTATATAAAATATAAATGCATAAATGGGAAAAAATTTATAAAAATATAACCAATTTTTCAATTTTTCAAGTCACTCAAACTTTTTTTTTCTCAATTAAGTCATTCAAGTTTTTTTTTGTTTGAATTATATGTTTTTAACCTGAATTGTATGTAATACATGTTGATATAAATTTGAGTGAATAATTTTTTTTAAGAAAATGACCGACTTGAATAAGTAACTTTTAATTATTAATTTTTTTATCTTTATCATATATTAGTTAAAATTAATAATTATTGATTTAAATCAGTCATTTTTAAAAAAAAATATTTACTCAAACTTATATCAACATGTATTGCCTACTATTCAAGTTAAAAAATACAATTTAAACAAAAAGTAACTTGAATAGCTTTATTAGGACAAAAAAAATTTTGAGTGACTTGATTGGAACAAAATGAAAAGTTTGTTGCATTTATACAAAGTTATCCCATACATAAATACAGAAAATTTGATAAGAAAATCCAAATAATTAAATAGCTAGAAGACGTCAAACTGCCGGTTTCTTTAAAAACGATTAAGAGCATATAACCATAGCACCATAGTAACCGAATTCCGGTCCGCTAGGCCCGCCTGGGTTTAAAAACATTGTTTGAAACATAATCTTCCTATACTAATAATTGATTCCAAGAAATGCCACATAACATTCTCATATCATTCCAAAAAAAATGTTATTTTTAAATATAAAATCCACATCTAATCTTATTAACAATATACATTGTTTACATAAATACACAGAATTAATACTTGATAATAAATATCATCTTTGTTTAATGTTATATATGTGTGTGTATTAAAACATTTTTTATAAATTTTTATATTTAAAGTTTTTTAATATAAAAAAGGTATAGCTAATATTATTATTTTTAATATAACTAGATGTTCATTGGGCACGCGTTGTCGCGCAATTGGTTGCTATGATCTTTTAGAGTTATGAGCCTGGACAGGAAAATTTTGTACGTAAAGATAAGGTAATACATTGTTCCAAAATTATAGATGTCACAAGCCTGTTAAGTTAACATATAAACATCTTAGGAGTAGAAGGGAAAACCAAAAAAGAGATGCATAAGCAGTAAGTTTTCAACCGGAATCTGTCTTCTTGTGGTGTTCGTTATCGCTTGACTGGTGAGCAGAAAAAGAAATGCAATAAAGTGAGCATTGTGCTTGTTTATGAGATGTATGGGGTATTATATATACAACTGAAGAAAACGAGGTGGTTCATCAAGAACCGGACAAAGAGACCCAACCCAATGCGATATTTGGCCTGAAACCTTGAAAACGTAAGGACATGCCCCTTGATTTATAGAGTCATCAATTGATGCACTGAAAGAAGTCATTGAAAAAAGCAAGTTATATCGACGAACATTTGATAAGAAAAACCTTGTTGTCCAAAAGGCTTTTTAGGGCTGAGGAGGGATTTTAGGATGTGGAAGAGCGATGCGACCGGATTTAAAGCACGTGTTATATCTAGGACGAACAGTTAAGGGAAAAGAACGAAGGCGTTCTTCAAACCAAATCATAGCCTGTGACACCCCGTAATTTCCAGGTCAGCATTCTATTTATTTAAATGATTATTTAAATGCATTAAGTACACGTGGCACTAGAACTAGATTAATTTAGTGTGACACGTGGCGCGACAGTGCGAACACTGACACATGACTAGATAATTCGTAGAATTATCGGCAAACAGCACACACGTGTCGAAGCATACGAACGTTGGTGAACGTCAAGCACATTGTGTAGCACAACACTCGAAACCTCATGAAACACTCACACATTGAACTAGGAAGTTCAAACGAGGCCAAACGAAGGTTCGGAAGCATGAAAACGACGACGAACGAATCAAAACCATTAAAAAGGGCTTATTGGGCTCTCTGGGAACCCATCGCGGTACGCGATGGCCCAACAAGAAGCATCGTCGCGTTACGCGACCAACATCGCGGAGTGTTGACTCCCGAAATCCGCCGCGGTACGCGGAGTGGATTTAAACGCCCCATCGCGGTACGCGAAGCCGCCCAGTCGACAAAATCTTTATAAATCCAAGACAAATCATACCTATACTACTCCTTCATCATTTTGCTCGACTAAACACGCCACCCTCCGCCCAAACTCGTCTTCCACCTTCTGTTACCACCATTCTACATCCTTAGAAGCCATTGCTACACTTCTTGAAGCTTGGAAACTTTGAAGGAAGCTCCCTAGATCCTCATTCTTCATCACCATCTTCAGCTCCTGTTGAAAACCCACGAACCAGGAGGTCAAGGAGGCTGTTCACCACCATTCCAGGACTTCTTGAAGCTTGAAAGGTAGTCTTGACATCCCTTGTGGCTTAAAATCACCACATTTCGCACCTACACGCTCACAAACACACATGCAAGCCCCATGGCCTTGCATGCACGAATTTTCCTATGATTTAATATGGGTTTGATGATATCTCAGTGTTTTATGATGATCTAAGATGATTAGAATGTATTTCATGATGATCCTTGATGTTGAGAATTCATAGATTTCATGATTTGTTCATTATGTATTGAAAGATTGCCATGCATGTACGATCCATGAGTATTGGAACGATCTTGAGTATGTTGATATGTTTATTGTTGATATTGGAATGATTACTCATGGTTGGATTTGTTTAAAATGGTTAAAATGTTGACTTTTGATGAACTTTCTATTATTAGAAACTTTTTAATGTCCAAGCATTGTTATGGATGAAATGATGAGCATGCATGTATGTTAATATGATGTTTGATGAATAAAATGATGATTAAAAGTTTAAGAATATGATTTAGATGTTGATTATAGCCATTTTGACGTAATTACTATATTTAGTAACTTTTCGGGTCGAAATAACGATAGGAGACGATTTGGCTATATTGGTATGTTTAAAATGATGCTAGATTGATTATTGTGATGGTTGATGATGTGAAAATTAGTTAGAAATGTTAAAATGGTTATTTCTATGCAAAATCACAAAGTTACTATTTTTAGTAACTTTATTTATACAAAAACCGATTTGTCAACGTGTTGAATGATTTGAGCATGCTAAATGACTTATAATGCTATAACATGATGATTAGATGCTAAGTTAGATGGTTTCCGATGTTACGTACGCTAAAAATGGAAACTTTCCATTTTAGGAAACTTTTGTGTGCTAACATGATATAAACGACTTATATGACCTTGTATGATAATGTGCTATGTGTTAACATGACCCCGTAGGACCATTGAGCATGCTAGAACTCTAACACCGATATGCTTTGTGAACTTTCCATAAATGGAAACTTACTATAAATAGTAAGTTGTCCATAGACGCGAGTTACGCAATTCGCCCACGACGAGCACTTACACGATTGCTACACAAGTCACAACCGTCACACGGTTCACCAACGGGTCGTTGACTTGACACGGTCAAACTTGGTCAACTCTAGTCAAACATGGTCAAACACGGTCAATGTGGACCAACACAGTCAAACACGGTCAATGTGGACCAACACAGTCAAACACGGTCAATGTGGACCGACACGGACAAACATGAACAACCAAGGGTTGTTGGACACAAACACGGACACTAACACAAACACTAGCACGGTCACTTACACGAACTCACGTTCGGTATACGATATAGGTTGCCGGTGACCGACGTGCTACTTGACGAATCAGGAGCTTACGCTTACATACATACATATCACTAAGGTGAGTTTACGGCCCCTCTTTACTCTTTTCAAACGCTTTTAAATAGGGGGAGAATACTAGTTGCATCGAGTCAAACATTATTACTGTACAAACATTTTTGTGTATGCTGGTTTATTGGACAAACATTAAGTGTTGAACTCGTAACAAGCCCTCACAAAGTCTTACCGTTAATGTACAAACAACGTGGTAGATTTGGATGGATCCATTAGGGGAATGACTAACCCCACGGGGCACTATGTTGACTGGATGTCATAACCCGTGCAAATTCTGACCTAACTTGCTTTGCATACGAGGCATAGCGGAGGCAAGGACAAACAAGTCTAGTTCGGTAGTGACGCACTGACACTTTGGGCCTAGGGCTCGGTACTAACATTTGATAAACAGCATGACACACTCTTATTACTATATGTATATCAAAACCTGTGAACTCACCAACCATTGTGTTGACACTTTTCTAACTGGTATTCTCAGGTAACTAGCTGCGCATGGAACATGATGCACGTTAAGGGATGAGCTTTAGGAACCGCATGCATTCTGTTGTTTCTTTTGAAAACAATTTAGTTTTTAATGTTCTAAACAATGTTGTATTAAACTATTTACATATCCGCTGCATTCCTTCAAACATATTTATTTCCGCTGCTATGATAACTATTATTCCGCTGCAAACTATTTTGTTATGTGTATGTGTCAAACATGGGATTTGTAAACATATATAGAGGTGTTCTACATGACCTTGAGCTGTGATTCTGGCCACGTCACACCCACGTGGACTGACACCACGAGTGGAAATTTGGGGGTGTGACAGACTGGTATCAGAGCCTTGGTTATAGGGAACTAGGTTTGCATGTAGTAAACTTAGACTATAGCCATTGCTCAACTTTAGACACTACACTTAGAACTTGCACATTGATGATATTATTGCTTATGTTAAACTATTACTTACTAACTTGAAACTTACAGGATGGCCAGCAACGAAGACGCCAGTGGGAACTCAGGGAGACGTCCGGTGACGGACGATGCGGTGGCAGAGAGTCGGCGGCGAGTCGACGACATCGTAGCCCAGGTTGACGCAGAGATGGAGAGACGGGCTCGACACGCGGCGCGAGTCCGGTACTGGGGATGGCTCCCTATGGTGATACGGGACTGGATCATCACGGAGAGGGTACCTTCACCAAGGTATCTTAGCGACGCACCGACAGACCACAGACTACCACCACTTGGGGTGCCGCTGGAGCAGGCATTCGCTGCCCACGTGGCCTTCTCTCGACGTGAGGCCATGAGGAGTGGCGAGCTATCGGACGAGGTCCGAGTTCTTCGCGAGAAGAACGATCGCCTGGAAAGGCGAAATGATCTATTGGAGGAGCAGGTGGAGACCCTACGTCTCCAGGTGTCCCAGCTTATGACCCAGCATGGTCAGATGGTCGACATCATGCAGGAGCATGATGGGCGCATCACTGAGAATCGGACGGACATAACCGAGACTCAGGCGATGGTGCAGGCCAGCGATGCCATGCTTAACGCATGGGCTGCACAGTTTATTGAGGAGCCACCACAGAATGTTGGTCCCGAGTTCGAGGTCAATGACCTCGGGGAAGAGGATTTCGATGAGGATCCCAATGAGGATCCGGAGGAGGATGATGACGACGAAGACGCTGCTAGCGACATTTCACACGTCTCTATGGATTCGGACTAGAGGACGGTTTTATTTTGTATTTTCCTTATTTTGGCCTAGACGAGCGGGATGTGCTCGAAGAACTTATGTTGTATTTCCTTTTAAAATCGTTGTACTTCAAGCTTATTATTAATGAGAATTATGTTTTGTCTTACTTATTGCATCTTGACCATGATTGCTTGATAACATAACATCTGACATGGCATTTGGCTAACACTCTAACTCGTGCTAACTAACATTCTATCCCTTCCGTATAGAAAATCTCTATGGCGGGAAGAGGACCACATGCACGCCCTCCTAGGCGGACTCTGGACGCAGCTGTCATTACGATGATGGTTGACCGTCGAGTCAACAAGGTACTGGCAGAGTACGAGGCAAACCGACTTGCCAGTGAAACCAGTGGCACGAACAACGGTACTAACATTCACCTGATATGACTAACATAGTGTAGTTGGTACACACTAACACGTAACATTGGTTTCTGACCGACAGGATCGCAAGGCAACAATAGTAAAGGATGTTCCTTTAAATCCTTCCTGAACTGCCACCCGCTCAAATTCAAGGGGACTGAGGGAGCTGTCGGAATGCTCCGCTGGGTGGAGAAAGTAGAGTCTGTATTCACCATGTGCGAATGTGCTGAAGAGAACAGGGTGAAGTTCGCAACTGGTACACTGGAAGGACCAGCCCTCACATGGTGGAATACCCATGTACAAACCCTGGGGTTGGACGGTGCCAACTCCATGCCATGGGCTGATTTCACTCGACTACTGCAAGAGGAATACTGTCCTCGTGACGAGATCAGAAAACTAGAAGCTGAATTCTGGGTACTGAAGATGGTGGGATCTGAGATCGAGCAGTACTGCACTCGATTTCATGAGCTGTGTAAACTATGTCCGGCTATGGTGACGCCGGAATACAAGAAGATCGAGCAGTTCATCAGTGGACTGCCCGAACAAATTCAAAGCATGGTGACTGCATCTGACCTCACCACTATCCAACCACTGATCCGACTGGCTCATAAACTGACTGATCAAGCTGTAGCTCAGGGCAAGCTACCAAAACGAGGCGAGCATGTGAAGCCTCAAGAGAGCCAAAAGAGGAAGTGGGAACCCAGTCACCACCAAACTCACCAATCTCAGCAACAACAAAGATCTGCACCAGCCAGAGCTTTCACTGCCACCCAACCCGATGACAAGGGGAAGGGTGTATATCAAGGGAAATACCCACTGTGCAACCGATGTTCATACCATCATTTTGGGCAATGTGAGCGATACCGTTGCCTGAAGTGCGGAAGACATGGCCACATGGCCAAAGACTGCAGATCCAGATTCCCTATCAACAACAATCCCAACCACAACCAGAACCAGAACAACAACAACAATCAGAACACTCTCAAGGGGTGTTATGAATGTGGCAAGCCGGGCCACATGAGGAGGGATTGCCCTCAGGTGAAGAAGGCCGGAGGAGGAGCGGCCAAGGGACGAGCTTTTGTGATTGGCTCGGGGGAAGCCAAAGATGATCCCAACATCGTAACCGGTACGTTCCTTTTAAATAATGTCTATGCTAGCATATTATTTGATACCGGTGCCGATAGGAGCTTTATATCTAGTGAGTTTAGTAAATTACTAGATATTACACCAACACCACTAGACTACAAGTATACCGTAGAGTTAGCTGACGGCAAGCTGATTGAAACACAACACGTCTTCCAAGGATGCGTCATGGTTTTGGCGGATCATGAACTCGAAATCGATTTAATGCCGGTGACTCTCGGAAGCTTTGATGTGGTCGTTGGAATGGATTGGTTATCCGCTAACCAAGCTGAGATCGTATGCAACGAGAAGATCGTACGAGTGACGTTGCAGAACGGAGAACAAATCTCGATTCAAGGGGAAAGACGGGGAGTACCTCTGAACATCATGTCATGCATAAAGGCGAACAAGTACCTACAAAAGGGATACACTGCCATACTAGCCCTCATCGCAGAGCAACCAAAGAAGGAGAGGAAGATTGAGGACATCGTTGTAGTCCGCAATTTTCCCGAAGTATTTCCCGAGGATCTACCTGGACTACCTCCGAAACGACAAGTCGAGTTTCAGATAGACCTCGCACCAGGAGCAGCACCGATCGCCAAAGCTCCATACCGACTAGCACCGACGGAGATGCAGGAACTGTCTAACCAATTACAAGAGCTGCTAGACAAGGGATTCATCAGACCGAGCTTCTCACCATGGGGAGCACCGGTCTTGTTCGTAAAGAAGAAAGACGGATCATTCCGTATGTGTATTGACTACAGAGAGCTGAACAAGGTGACGATCAAGAATCGATATCCCTTACCGCGAATAGACGATCTGTTTGACCAGTTGCAAGGGTCAAGCTACTATTCGAAGATCGATTTAAGATCGGGTTACCACCAACTAAGGATACAGGAAAACGATATCCCTAAGACTGCTTTTCGAACCCGATACGGACACTACGAATTCTTGGTTATGCCCTTCGGACTAACCAACGCACCAGCCGTATTCATGGATCTCATGAATAGAGTATGCAAACCCTATCTTGACAAATTCGTGATAGTATTCATCGACGACATCCTGATCTACTCTAAGAATCAAGAAGAACATGCTGAACACCTGAGGCTAGTTTTGGAATTACTAAAGAAAGAGCAATTGTACGCAAAGTTTTCAAAATGCGACTTTTGGATACGCGAAGTCCAATTCCTTGGACACGTGGTTAATGAGCAGGGAATTCACGTAGACCCAGCTAAGATCGAGGCCATTAAGAACTGGGAAGCACCCAATACTCCGACGGAGGTGCGACAATTCCTAGGTCTGGCCGGGTACTACAGAAGATTCATTGAGGGATTCTCAAAGATTGCTCAATCACTGACATCCCTGACTCATAAGGACAAGAAGTTCGATTGGGGAGACAAACAAGAAGCTGCCTTCAACATGTTGAAACAGAAACTATGCACTGCACCCATCATATCCCTACCGAAAGGATGTGACGACTTCGTAGTGTATTGTGACGCCTCGAAACAAGGACTCGGTTGCGTGCTCATGCAACGCGAGAAGGTGATAGCCTACGCTTCACGCCAACTGAAGGTGCATGAGAAGAACTACACGACTCATGACCTTGAGTTGGGAGCCGTGGTGTTTGCTTTGAAGATCTGGCGACACTACTTGTATGGCACGAAATGCACTATCTTTACCGATCATAAGAGCCTACAACACATCTTCGATCAGAAGGAACTAAACATGAGACAGCGAAGATGGGTCGAACTCATCGGCGATTATGATTGCGCTATCAAGTACCATCCCGGTAAGGCAAACGTAGTGGCCGACGCGTTGAGTCGGAAAGAAACGACAAAACGCGTGCGCGCACTACAACTCACGATCCATTCCGAACTGCCGAATCAAATTCGGATAGCACAACAGGAAGCTCTGAAAACTGAAAACCTCACTCTTGAAGCCATGCGTGGCATGGATAAGCAAATAAAGGCAAAAGACGACGGAGCTTACTATTTAATGGATCGAATCTGGATCCCACGCTACGGAGGATTGAGAGAAGTAGTGATGGACGAAGCTCACAAGAGCCGGTATTCCGTACATCCGGGCTCTGACAAGATGTATCACGATTTGAAGACAACCTATTGGTGGCCAAACATGAAAGCTGAGATAGCAACTTACGTAAGTAAGTGTTTAACGTGCTCAAAAGTCAAAGTTGAGTACCAGAAGCCATCAGGGTTACTTCAACAACCTGAACTACCAATGTGGAAATGGGAGCAGATTTCCATGGACTTCATAACTAAACTGCCTAAAACGGCAAGTGGTTGCGATACCATCTGGGTTATCGTAGACCGACTAACAAAATCTGCGCATTTTCTACCTATCAAGGAGACTGACAAGCTAGACAAACTCACTCGTATCTATATAAAGGAAGTGGTCACTCGACACGGAGTGCCAATATCGATAATCTCTGATCGCGACAGTCGCTTTACGTCGCATTTCTGGAAGTCTTTGCATAAGGCTTTGGGCACGAGATTGGACATGAGTACCGCTTACCACCCGCTGACGGACGGACAAAGTGAGCAAACCATACAGACACTGGAGGACATGCTCCGGGCATGTGTCATTGACTTTGGTAGTAGCTGGGAGACTCACCTACCGTTAGTTGAGTTCTCATATAACAATAGCTACCACACTAGCATCCAAGCTGCACCATTCGAGGCACTTTACGGACGTAAGTGTCGATCACCCATCTGCTGGGCGGAGGTTGGAGACAGCCAACTGACCGGTCCAGAACTTGTGCACGAGACGACTGAGAAGATCGTGCAAATACGCAAACGAATGGCAGCAGCTCGGGACAGACAAAAAAGCTATGCCAACAAGCGACGCAAACCGTTGGAGTTCCAGGTGGGGGACAGAGTGTTACTCAAGGTCTCGCCCTGGAAAGGTGTTATTCGGTTTGGCAAACGAGGAAAGTTGAACCCTCGTTACATTGGACCTTTCGAGATTACAACACGAATAGGCCCTGTAGCCTACGAACTGAACCTGCCGGTTGAACTGAGCAGTGTACACAACGTATTCCACATCTCGAACCTCAATAAGTGCCTATCTGATGAGACACTTGTTGTCCCTCTCGAGGAAATACAAATCGACGAACAATTGAACTTCGTTGAGGAACCGGTGGAGATTATGGACCGGGAAACCAAGAAGCTCAAACTCAGCAAGATCCCAATAGTGAAAGTGCGATGGAATTCGCGACGAGGACCGGAATTTACGTGGGAACGTGAAGACCAGATGAAACAAAAGTACCCACACCTGTTCGCGGAACAGACAAACACTGGCAACGCAAGTTGAATTTCGGGACGAAATTCTTTCTAACATGGGGAGGATGTGACACCCCGTAATTTCCAGGTCAACATTCTATTAATTTAAATGATTATTTAAATGCATTAAGTACACGTGGCACTAGAACTAGATTAATTTAGTGTGACACGTGGCGCGACAGTGCGAACACTGACACATGACTAGATAATTCGTAAAATTATCGGCAAACAGCACACACGTGTCGAAGCATACGAACGTTGGTGAACGTCAAGCACATTGTGTAGCACAACACTCGAAACCTCATGAAACACTCACACATTGAACTAGGAAGTTCAAACGAGGCCAAACGAAGGTTCGGAAGCATGAAAACGACGACGAACGAATCAAAACCATTAAAAAGGGCTTATGGGGCTCTCTGGGAACCCATCGCGGTACGCGATGACCCAACAAGAAGCATCGTCGCGTTACGCGACCAACATCGCGGAGTGTTGACTCCCGAAATCCGCCGCGGTACGCGGAGTGGATTTAAACGCCCCATCGCGGTACGCGAAGCCGCCCAGTCGACAAAATCTTTATAAATCCAAGACAAATCATACCTATACTACTCCTTCATCATTTTGCTCGACTAAACACGCCACCCTCCGCCCAAACTCGTCTTCCACCTTCTGTTACCACCATTCTACATCCTTAGAAGCCATTGCTACACTTCTTGAAGCTTGGAAACTTTGAAGGAAGCTCCCTAGATCCTCATTCTTCATCACCATCTTCAGCTCCTGTTGAAAACCCACGAACCAGGAGGTCAAGGAGGCTGTTCACCACCATTCCAGGACTTCTTGAAGCATGAAAGGTAGTCTTGACATCCCTTGTGGCTTAAAATCACCACATTTCGCACCTACACGCTCACAAACACACATGCAAGCCCCATGGCCTTGCATGCACGAATTTTCCTATGATTTAATCTGGGTTTGATGATATCTCAGTGTTTTATGATGATCTAAGATGATTAGAATGTATTTCATGATGATCCTTGATGTTGAGAATTCATAGATTTCATGATTTGTTCATTATGTATTGAAAGATTGCCATGCATGTACGATCCATGAGTATTGGAACGATCTTGAGTATGTTGATATGTTTATTGTTGATATTGGAATGATTACTCATGGTTGGATTTGTTTAAAATGGTTAAAATGTTGACTTTTGATGAACTTTCTATTATTAGAAACTTTTTAATGTCCAAGCATTGTTATGGATGAAATGATGAGCATGCATGTATGTTAATATGATGTTTGATGAATAAAATGATGATTAAAAGTTTAAGAATATGATTTAGATGTTGATTATAGCCATTTTGACGTAATTACTATATTTAGTAACTTTTCGGGTCGAAATAACGATAGGAGACGATTTGGCTATATTGGTATGTTTAAAATGATGCTAGATTGATTATTGTGATGGTTGATGATGTGAAAATTAGTTAGAAATGTTAAAATGGTTATTTCTATGCAAAATCACAAAGTTACTATTTTTAGTAACTTTATTTATACAAAAACCGATTTGTCAACGTGTTGAATGATTTGAGCATGCTAAATGACTTATAATGCTATAACATGATGATTAGATGCTAAGTTAGATGGTTTCCGATGTTACGTACGCTAAAAATGGAAACTTTCCATTTTAGGAAACTTTTGTGTGCTAACATGATATAAACGACTTATATGACCTTGTATGATAATGTGCTATGTGTTAACATGACCCCGTAGGACCATTGAGCATGCTAGAACTCTAACACCGATATGCTTTGTGAACTTTCCATAAATGGAAACTTACTATAAATAGTAAGTTGTCCATAGACGCGAGTTACGCAATTCGCCCACGACGAGCACTTACACGATTGCTACACAAGTCACAACCGTCACACGGTTCACCAACGGGTCGTTGACTTGACACGGTCAAACTTGGTCAACTCTAGTCAAACATGGTCAAACACGGTCAATGTGGACCGACACGGACAAACATGAACAACCAAGGGTTGTTGGACACAAACACGGACACTAACACAAACACTAGCACGGTCCCTTACACGAACTCACGTTCGGTATACGATATAGGTTGCCGGTGACCGACGTGCTACTTGACGAATCAGGAGCTTACGCTTACATACATACATATCACTAAGGTGAGTTTACGGCCCCTCTTTACTCTTTTCAAACGCTTTTAAATAGGGGGAGAATACTAGTTGCATCGAGTCAAACATTATTACTGTACAAACATTTTTGTGTATGCTGGTTTATTGGACAAACATTAAGTGTTGAACTCGTAACAAGCCCTCACAAAGTCTTACCGTTAATGTACAAACAACGTGGTAGATTTGGATGGATCCATTAGGGGAATGACTAACCCCACGGGGCACTATGTTGACTGGATGTCATAACCCGTGCAAATTTTGACCTAACTTGCTATGCATACGAGGCATAGCGGAGGCAAGGACAAACAAGTCTAGTTCGGTAGTGACGCACTGACACTTTGGGCCTAGGGCTCGGTACTAACATTTGATAAACAGCATGACACACTCTTATTACTATATGTATATCAAAACCTGTGAACTCACCAACCATTGTGTTGACACTTTTCTAACTGGTATTCTCAGGTAACTAGCTGCGCATGGAACAGGATGCACGTTAAGGGATGAGCTTTAGGAACCGCATGCATTCTGTTGTTTCTTTTGAAA
Organism: Mikania micrantha; assembly: GCA_009363875.1. Taxonomy (NCBI): domain Eukaryota; kingdom Viridiplantae; phylum Streptophyta; class Magnoliopsida; order Asterales; family Asteraceae; genus Mikania; species Mikania micrantha. The sequence goes on from CM018683.1 coordinate 15,382,363, forward strand.
ACAATTTAGTTTTTAATGTTCTAAACAATGTTGTATTAAACTATTTACATATCCGCTGCATTCCTTCAAACATATTTATTTTCGCTGCTATGATAACTATTATTCCGCTGCAAACTATTTTGTTATGTGTATGTGTCAAACATGGGATTTGTAAACATATATAGAGGTGTTCTACATGACCTTGAGCTGTGATTCTGGCCACGTCACACCCACGTGGACTGACACCACGAGTTGAAATTTGGGGGTGTGACATAGCCCCACAAAATTCGCAAACCTGATTACAATCTCCAAGGTCCTCATAAAAAGGAGAATAGGAAGAATATACCAGAGCCTTGTCTGCCTTGAAGTCGTTGAGTGAGAAGCATCATCCATAACAGATCATCAGCATCTGTTACATCCTCTAAACCTAGATTGAAGACAAAATCTTCCTCTTCAAAGAGATTGACCGGGAAGTCATTTACCCAGCTAAATAGAAACGAATGATCAATAGAAATAAAGAACAAACTTTTACCCATGTTACTGCCAGAAAAAAATGCATAGTAAAAATAAAAGTGCAATAAATATAAGAAACATATATACACTAAAAAGTAAGTGTTAATAAATAACAACAAAAGTGTTCTCATCGAAACAAAATATGCAGCCCTTCCGTAGCTAAGCATCCTAAAAAACAACATGTAATAAATATAAGCTATACACATTGAAGATTGAGTTCAAACAAATCACCCAAGTAATATTTAGCATGAAATTTAAATTACAACAAAAAACCAATGATCGAAAGAATATAGAGAAATTTTATGAGAAAAAAATATAAAGCATTCATTTTTTCTTAGGTAGCTTGGTACGATTAATGCAAGGGGCAAAGCATGCATCTCTGTTAAAAACTCTATTGGGTAGCAAAATTAGCTCAATAAATCGTTGGTATTTGCATAATCAAAAGCTCATAGGATGAACAAAAACTGACAGGCATCACAACAAACACCTAGAGTGCATAAAAATTGAGGAATAAAAACAACAAACACAGACTTCAAGAGCAGCTAAGTTGCAGACCAATGATGTAAAAAGCCATGCCATCTGGGGCACAAAAAGTAGAGGACATGAAAGAAATAAGAAATAGAAGCATGCCAGCAACATCTACTAACATGCACAACACAAACATGTAGAAGCAAAGAAGTCCAACTTTCAAATGAAGAAGATGCAAGGCAAAGCGAAAACCTACAAGAAAGAAAGAAACGTAAATCCAAATGAGACCCATAGAAAATCCAAACACCATGCTTAATAGGAAGGCAGACCAAAAAAAGGGAGGTAACCAACAAACAAAAATAGTGATGTAAGAAGGCAATCGAATGAATGAAGGAAGCAGAAGGAAGAAAAGATTAAGGAAACTGGTAGTAGAACAAAGCAAGAAATGGTAACACATGTGAAGAAGCTTCCAGATTTGAGAAAAAGAAGAAAAAAAATCCATCTCATATGACGATAAATTGCATCTCATGTGACGAAGCTATCTCTTATGATGATAAGATGTTGTGTATCTCACCACATATACTATTCATAAATTACTTTTGTTTAGATAGTAAAATTTTTGATAAAAAATAATCTTCTACTCCTAATAAAGGAGTAACTCTAATGCCACATGGCATTTTACTAGCCCATCCACCTCACTAATCTGCCACATGTCAACTTCCTAAATCTGCCACATGTAAGAAAATCCACGTGTCACTACCAGAAGGGAGCTACCAATTCACCATTACTATTCCACCCGTTTTACAATTTAACGCGGATCTACCACCCGATCCATGTAATAACATGCGGATCCCCGTTCCTTCAGAAACCCTAATCCCCAATTTCGTTCTAAAACTTGCAGGTTAACAATATGTTTGGATCCCCACGTTTCAGGGACTTGCGATTGATCGTCTGCAAGATCCGATATCGGATCCATAGTTAAGGTATTTCAAATCCTCCAACTTTCTCTCTCTAAAATTTGCATTGTTTTCTCTCTCTAAAACTCTATCATCGTAAAACTTCGAACCTCAAAGCTCTCATCTTTAACAAGTTTAGATGGTTTATAATGTTTAGATGGTTTATATTTCCATCTATTTGTCGTTTCGCACGCTGTTTGTTTGTATTTGCATTTGCATTTCACATTGTACGATTTTCATCCCCAAAGTCTTCGATTTTGAGCTCCGTGAAGGTGCCATTACCCTATTTTTTCACATTCACTCGAAAAATTGTTGGCTTCACTTGCATCCGTCTTTGTTATTGTTTTATGTGTGCGTCGTTTGTTGAGTTGGTTTGCTCTGTTTTTGTTGCAGGTGAAGAAGGGAATGTGGGTTTCTTTTACAACCTTTTCTACTTTTGTCTGATAATGTTAAAGGTATCCATATTTTTCTATTTTTGTGTGTTTGGTGTGGATGTTTATAGGTGTTTTTGTGTATATACCTTCCCATTATGGGTGGTATACTGGTATGTATGAGAAAAAAAAAAGAAATAATTCTACTTTTTAAATTGGTATATTGAAAATGATCTGGCAATAAGAAAAGAAACTTGTATAATACTGATTTAGAGGGGGAAAAATCCATATTTTGTTATTTGTTCTGGAGATCTGGCTTAGATTCTTTTTTTGAAATATAAAGATGAAAGTTTCTTGCTTTTTGATCTTTCTAGGAGATTGCTTTATGATTTTTAAATGTTTTCACCTATTTTCAGGCTGGCAAGTGATTGTGGGTGGGTTTATGGTTAATAAATTGAACTAATTTGGAGAGAATGGATGGTCGGAGACATTCGGTTGATCTTCCTATATCAAAAACATTGATAGCTCTTCGAAGAGTAAGATCACTTAGAGATCCAGACACTATCTCACTAAGCAGATTACCTAATTTTGTTGACAATTTAAACTGGGAAACAAAATCTACTAATGAGATTGTTCTTGAGCAAGTAAATAATTGCCTCCATGAAGTTGACACATCAGAGGCAAACAATTTGGGTTTGTTTAGGCGCAATGATGATCATGATATTAATTGGGAGCCGTATCGTGCTCAGAATAGTCATAAACCTAAGCCAGGATTATGCAAGAAAACAATAGGGCTACTTCAAACGATTTACAACGATTTACCATGCACAATGCCAACAAGAGATTATATGGAGGGTGTGGGTTCGTGTAATGAATCAGAGGATTTGTTCTTAGGTCCACAAAGGCAAGCTCATAATGAATTTAAAAGAAAATCAAATCGTAGGAAACATTATAAACCATCTAAATTTGCAAGAAAACCATATGCCTGTACTGCCATCATAACTCAGGTTAGAAGTTATCACCCTTTTCTTTAATGTTATATTTATGTTGATTTCATTTTATTTTATTATTTAATTTAACCTTTTGTGCTTCAAGTTATACTTGCAAACGTTGAATCTGTGACATTTAGCGTTTGGTCCTATAACCAGGTTTGGAGAAGCAATGGTGTTTGGTGTGTGATTTTAAAGTGTGGTTTATGTGATTAAATAATCTGGATCTAATAATCAAGTTTATAAAATATATGTAGAAGTGAGTGTAAAGGTATCTAAAAGCAGGTTAGAAGATGGTAAACTGCTAATTATATTTTAACATTAAATAATCAGTTTTATTGTACTGGTATGAAACTAACTTTTTGACCACTAAATAATTAAACAGCCAGAAGTAATATTTATTTATTCAAACACGAAAAGTGTCTAACAGTTTAATCAAGATAAATGTGAACTTATCAAACTTTAATCAACTTCAATAAACCTATTATCTGATCATCTGGAGTCCCTAATTTACACACCCTAATTCTGATATTCGTTTATTTTATATTATTATGTTATCAAGAATTCAAGATTTAGTAGTGTTTGTTTACTTAATGGTTATCCATAATGTCTCTAACCAGCAAAGATACATCTGATATTATTATATAGCCTCTGGATACAGCATCATCACGAATGCAGACAAGCACGTTTGGGAGATCAAAAGGGCTTTGGTCAATGCTTACAGAAGTCAGTTGGAGTGAAACATTTGATGGCCTTGGCATATCTTTACTTTTAACTTCCAACCCTGCAATTCAGGTACATTATATATTTTCTCATAATTGATGGCAACGGGTCAAACGGGTAAGTGTTTGGACAGGTGTAAACAGGTGGGTTGACCTGCTAACATGTGTTTCCCCTTTTCAAATTATACTAATAAGCAATACATTAGATATGATAATAAAAATTTTTATTACATTAGTCCCCCAGTTACTTTTAATAAAACAATTTAGGAAGGGATAAGCATTCTGTGTCACAGGATACTTCTCAATATAATCGGTTCACCAAAATCAAAATCATCATAAATTCTAATTAATTAATAGTAACTCACGTTTCTCAAATTATTATTAAATTCTAATTAATAAATAGTAACTCACTCTTCTCAAATCATAATAAATTCATATTAATTAATAGGAACTTTCCTTCTTGGTATAAAGTGGTCGAGGAGGTGAAGGAGCTTTCCTTCTTGTGGATCTCAAATAGGTCACACTTTAATATGGCTGGATGGGAAATATGGAAAAACTTTCAGTTTGGTTAGTTTACATAAGCCTAGGGCTTGGTTGGTGGTTTTTGTTGGTAGTTTTATTTTATGTGTGCCGCTCAGCTTCTGGTTGAGTTTGGCTTTGTACTATGTTTTGTTTGGTTGAATGAAAGTTGGCTCTATTTTTCAAAAAAAAAAAAATTAATAGGAACTAACGCTTCTCAATATAATCGGTTCCACCAAAATCAAAATCATCATAAATTCTAATTAATTAATAATAACTCACGCTTCTCAAATCTTCATAAATTCTAATTAATAAATACTAACTCACACTTCTCAATATAATCGGTTCCACCAAAATCAAAATCATCATAAATTCTAATTAATTAATAATAACTCACGCTTCTCAAATCTTCATAAATTCTAATTAATAAATACTAACTCACACTTCTCAATAAAATCGGTTCACCAAAATCAAAATCATCATAAATTCTAATTAATTAAAAGTAACTGACGCTTCAAAATAAAATCGGTTCCACCAAAATCAAAATTTCATAAATTCTAATTAATTAATAGTAACTCACTCTTCTCAAATCTTCATAAATTCTAATTAATAAATACTAACTCACACTTCTCAATATAATCGGTTCACCAAAATCAAAATCATCATAAATTCTAATTAATTAATAGTAACTGACGCTTCTAAATAAAATCAGTCTATATCAAAATACCTTATAATTCCTAAAACAATGTGGAGCGTTATTTTTATGAGTTACGGATTCCACGCCATTCTCAAACCGTTTTTATTATGTTAATCATTACTAAAATTAGAATGATAAACCTTCTGCCATATAAATACATCTTCTTCCTACAACATTTCAACATCAATTTCAATCATACAACATATACTTTTTAGAGGTAACAATGGAAGCAATTGTTGCTGCACCCCAAATAACTATGCTTAACGATCTTGATGTTTCATTGATGAGTATGTAATAAAGGTGCGCATACTAAGAAAGTGGCGTCAACCGGATCGCAAATATCCGGCCGAATGTCTACTCGATTGAGATGATCTTAATCGATGAAGAGGTTTGTTTAAGCATCGGTTTAATATAAAATAATTTCATCCGTGATATTTATTCATTAATCATTCTAATATAATATACTTCATTTAATAATGCAGGGTAATAAAATACAAGCACATGTTTTGAAGAAGTGGTTTTTCAGGTTCGAGAAGTATTTGAACGAAAATGCTTGTTTGTTGATTAAGAGGCCAAGTCTGGGAATCAATATATCAAAGAACAAGTTTGTTGACAATCCTAACAAAATTAACTTCAATTACCAGACTTATGTATCCAACTGCAATGATTTCGTGGGTCAAAAACATGGTTTTTCGTTTTCATCCTTTCAGACTGTTATAGACAATCTATTGCCTGAAAACATAACAATAGGTATTTAAATTTATTATTTGCTAATGTTTATGTTTTATTAACCTTACAAATATATTCTTTAACTTCTATAGATGTTATTGGACACGTGAAGTTTTTCAACAAAGACAATCAAAGCTTGAATGAAGACAAAAACAAAACCCGCATCACTATGCAGCTTCATGATATCCAGTTTGAAAAATTATTATTTTATAATTGTATTTGTAATAAAATTTTTCTCAACATGTCTATTTTTATTTTTTAATGACAGGGGCAATGCTGTGTTTTTAACCTTATGGGATCACTAGGCTAACCAATTCTGCAGTTTGCAAGAGTCAAGTTTTTCAATGGTTTGTGTTGATATTTTTTTATCTAATATTTAATTGACCAAACATGGTTATCGATATGACATGTCAATTGAAATCATGCTTTCACATTTTATTTTTATGTATGTTTAATGATTGAAATCATAGTGTTATACGTCTATTCAAATTATATCATTATATTAAAATCTTTTTTTTTTCATCTTAACTTAAAGTCAGCCCGTGTGTTACACGGGTTACTCACCTAGTATAATGATAAAGAACTATAAAATCACATAATATTTCTTCACAAACCCGTATAATGCACGGGTATATAACCTAGTAATCAATAAATCAATATGGAAAGCTGGATACAAATAAAATTTAATCATTTAAGAAAAAAAAAATACCGATACTTGTTAAAATGATAAATTTAAATGTTAGTGTATCAAATGTCATGTTTTGTAAACTAGTTAATAGTTAACTTGAATTATTTGTGTGTGTTTTATATGTTCAGGAAATTAGTTGGACTAAGTGGACTAAACTGCAATTTAGAGAACTTGGAGGATTCAAGTGAAATATGGTATGAGTATCTTTTATGCTTTGGAAAAAAAGAAGAATTGGAAAAAAGGAAGAAACAGTTCTAATCTTCACACACACGTATTCAAGTCTTCTCTCTGGTCATCTCTCTAGAAGCTTCAAGTTTGTTCAAATTTCTTGATGAGCAATCGGTTGTAGCAGAGCTTCTTTATCGATCTATTATGATCTGTGTATGATTGTTTCATCTGATTCAGTCCGTATGTTTTTTATTTGTTCTTTTAGTTTTGTTGAGTCTCGTTCTAGGGTTTGTGTGTTTTGTAACTAGATCGAGTTGTAATAGGTTAGGGTTGTTTGTGAGTCTTAACTATTTTTGGTTTTATGGTTGCTAATCATGTAAGTTGTGTTTAGATCTGGTTTTCTTTACAATACTACTTTTCAAATTTTATTTATTACAAATTAAAATTAGACAAATTATGCATAAACAGATTATCATAATCGAAAGCCCTATAAAACATCAACAATAAATCATATATATAGTCATAAATTGATCATTCAATTTTTATATGTTATTCGTAAATATAATTAAGCAACGATATAAAGCTAAAAATTGAGCTTATAGTCGTGTCTAGGGAATAAGAATTATGACTAACTGTCATTGTGTCTAGCCATTAGGGATCTCAAACCTCATTGGAGTCGAGCGAAACCATCGATTTATAGTGGTCTTCAGGGTTGCCTTCGAAATTTTGAGAGCCTTGTGCGATTAGTAAAATTGCCCCTAACATGGTCCCCGATGCATATAAAAAATTTCATAAATTGATGATAATTGTGATAAAAATAAGTTAATAAATAGAACAAGAAAAAAATATTACTGCACAATGACGTTTTTATAGAGAAAAATGATGTTTTGTTTAAAAGTAATTTTATATATAAATACACTAGACTATTAGCCCGTGTATTACACGGATTGCATATAAAATATTAAATAACTTGTAATAAAAATTTAGAAATTATAAAACAATATTTTAATTTTAAACTATAGAATTAGTGCATAACCTTCTAAATTTGTAACAATTGAGATATTTAAACTAACTGAAGTTAAAAACTTCACCTAATATCACGTAAAAACTAATGGTTATAAATCAAGAGGATAAAGTATAATTTCTGTAATTTTTAAAGTTAAAAAATTCAATTTAAATATCATTAAAAATAAAGGAAATAAGTTTAATTTTCCTTATAATTTTAATAAGTTTTGTTTCTAAATTTTTTTTAATATTTGTTTTAAAAAATGTCATTTTTTATAAAAATTCCTTTGCTTAAAAACTCCGGTCGATAGTTTATTTCATTAAAAATTTTGTCCTTAAGAAAACTTGGTTTTTATAGAACTTTTATTTTTAAAAATCCGAGTTAAAATATTTTGTTACTTTTAAAAGTTTTGCTTTTAATAAATTATTATAAATTATAATTAAACTTTAAAGTATGTGTTTTTTTAATAAAAAGAGTTAGTGTCTTAATTTATTAAATAATTATATTTAATATGAAATATATATGTAACATAATTAGTCCTTAAATATCGTTATTTAATATGGAGATAATTAGGTTATATAAGAAAATGACAAGTGTCATTATAAGTATAAAATCATGACAAATGATATTAAAGATCTAAAATTGTGACAAGTGGCGTAAAAAATGTTTGTTTATTATAATAGTTTTAATATGGAGATAATTAGGTTAAATAAGAAAATGACAAGTGTCATTATAAGTATAAAATCATGACAAATGATATTAAAGATCTAAAATTGTGACAAGTGGCATAAAACATGTTTGTTTATTATAATAGTAAGATACAACAAAATAAATTTTTTTTATAGCAAAATGACGTTTTAGCTTAAAATAACTTTATATATAAAATATATTTTTTTTCAAAATTTCTGGCTTTTTAAAAAACGTCCATGTGTGGTCACACCTCCTGCGCACCCAAAGGAAAGGGCCTGGTGTGATAATCTTTACCAATCTCCATCATTATATATAATAATTAAAATTATATATAATAATTAAAAAGGAACTTGAAAGAAATAGTAAAGTTTTATTTTTTCGATTTTAGTCATTAAACTTTTATATAATATTAATAATAATTAAATAATAATATTAATTAGTAGTAAGTCAACAAAAGCGGCTAAATGGTAAAGGTTTGTTTCTTTGATTTTGGCCACTAAAACTTTTATATAATATTAATAATAATTAAAGTTTTGTTTTTTTGATTTTGGCCACTAAAACTTTTATATAATATTAATAATAAGTAAAGTTTTGTTTTTTTTCGATTTTGGTCACTAAAACTTTTATATAATACTAATATTAATAATAATTAAAGTTTTGTTTTTTTGATTTTGGCCACTAAAACTTTTATATATTAATATAATAATATTAATTAGTAGTAAGTCAACAAAAGCGGCTAAATAGCAAAGTTTTGTTTTTTTTTATTTTGGTCACTAAAACTTTGATATAATATTAATAATAATTAAAGTTTTGTTTTTTCGATTTTGGCTACTAAAACTTTTATATAATATTAATAATAAGTAATGTTTTATTTTATGATTTTGGTCATTAGAACTTTTATATAATATTAATAATAATTAAAGTTTTGTTTTTTGATTTGGCCACTAAAACTTTCATATAATATTAATAATAATTAAAGTTTAGTTTTTTCGATTTTACCACTTGTGTGGTAAAACCCGAAGTCCCGTCAATACCCGACTAACCGAGAGGAACAAGAAAAGCGCGGTCGCAAGCAACCGGGTCGTTTTAGCCTTCAAGTAAAATTGTTTTAAGTGGGGATTGAACTTAAGATCTCTATATTATCTCTCATTTAATTTAACCACTGCACCACTTTTTAAAGATTAGGGTTTAGTTAGTGATGAAATATTTGATTTTGCTATTTAACTTATACTTCTTCTGCAAATGATATATCTTATCTATTATCGGGAGTGTACTGTGATAACCCGTCGTAACGCGCGGGTGGAATAAACCTAGTTTTCATTAAATAAGAAACGTTTTTCAGTAGATTGACATTAATGTTTGATTGTAAACAACAAATGACAAATAACATACTAAGTTCTATTAGTTAGTTGAAGCTTTTCATTGTTTATTTTTAAGAATGGCGTTTAATTTAGTTTTGGCAACTTTGATTTTACCCTTTTAATATGTTGGCTTATGCTTGTTCCTGAAATGCAAGTAGTCATTTATAGGTCGACAACCTACTAAATCGAGGGGCCGTTTAAACAATGGATGTAATATAAGCTAGAAACATCATCCAATCTCATATTGTAGCACATAGGCCAGTAAACAAACCGAATAATTCATGAACCGTTCGACGGGAAGTTTGTTTATGCTTGTTTACTTAATAAATGAACGAACACGAACATAAAATTTGTGCTCGTTTAATTAAATGAACGAACATGAACACACCTAGTGTTTGCTTATTTATGTTCATGAACTGTTCGATTATGTTCGTTTATTTGTTTGTGTTCGTTAACTATGTAATGTTAGTTTATGTTTAGTTAACTGTCTAATTACGAGTGATATGTATTTACATTTAAGAGACTTGTCGTTTGTGTTCGTTTGTGTTCGTTTATGCTTGCTCAACTGTGTTCGTTTATGTTTGTTCAATGTTGTTCATGTTCGTTTATGATTGTTAAATAGTGTTAAATAATGTTCATTTATATTTGTTCGTTTAGTTTGGTTTGTTTTGGTTCGTTTGTGTTCATGAACAGTTCGTTTGTTTGGTTCATTTGTGCTCATATATGTTCATGAACAGTTCGTTTAATTTATTAATGAACGAACACGAACATATTCATTCTCTTAATAAACGAATACGAACGCAAAATTATTGTTCGTTAATGTGTTTGTGTTCGGTTAAATTTAAATGAATGAACACGAACATGCCTATGTTTTTGTTCGTTCGGTTCGTTTACTGGCCTAGCAGCACGCACACATGCACATAATTTTTTTAATAAGTGGTTCCATATACCAAAGGGGCTTTACTTGATGGTACCACCTTGACAACTTGACATTTCAAATAAAAGGTAGGGGGTTTGAAAATCTTCCAAGGCATATTGGGATTACTGACCGATGTCGAAGTGTCAGCCAAAAGAGTAAAACTCAAGTCCCAGTTACCTTATTAGATAGGGTAAGTCGGGTGTCGAACAACGAGGAGTATTGTGGAAAGTATTTGTAATGATCACTAATTAACAAATTAACAAATTAACAAATGAAAAATCGATTAAAAGATTTATGTGTTTAACTTGGAAAACAGTTGCAATTAACTAAAATGGGTTTAAACAATTATGAAAAAGGTGATTCCTCCGGGATTTAGATTCAAAGATAGACATTTAACTTTGTTTCAATTGGGAGTTCACATAGACATGAACGAACGAATTCATTGATTGTGACACACAAGGACCATTTGCTTCGATTGAAAAACAATGGAAGATTATCATAAGAGCATCAATTGAATGTAATCAACCCAAAACACAACTTAATATATCCTAATTATTAGAACTATCGGGAATTGAAAAACAATTATTAAGGTTCAAATCAAATCCAATCGTTTACAATCAAATAATCAAAACAACTAGCAAAAAGCATCGAATGCTTACATTGCATAAAGATTGAAAACTAAATAAAATCTACTTACTAGAATCCTCCACCCGGAGGAAACCACGAAGAAATTAGCCTCTCATAACACCGAATCGATCTTCAAAACTTGATTGGATCTTCATCATGGATGATTATGGATTGATTTGATGGATTAGAATGGTAGAAAAACTTCAATTTTTACTTCTAAAATCGTCCCAAGCCGAATAGAATGAGTCAGGATCCTCAAAACCCTAATTTTTTAGGCTTAAATACGTGCAGAATTCGCGACCGGCGTAGGCTACGCCCAAGCCCGTAGGTTACACCAGACAAGTTCTGTCAACACATACTCCAGCCGCCGTAGGTTACGCCCAGGCCCGTATGTTACGCCGGCCAGACTCCCAAAATCTTGTTTTCTTCATAACTTTCTCATTTCAAGTCCGTTTCACTTCCCGTAAACGCCCAACTCCTCGTCTTCCAATCCTCTATCATTTAAGCTCAAAATCCATTCATTTCAAATCATCTTTTATCTTTCCAAAATTGCTTCCAATCCATGCATTTAACCTACAGAACAACCAATTCACATATTTATCTGATTTCAACCAATTATACACTTGAATATGTATAAATTTAAGCATTAAACACACATAATCATCATCCCAAACCTCATACATCAATTACGGGGTCAGTAGGTTTTTCTAAAGAGTTTCTCCTGAGGTGAGACATCTTTAAGTGTAGGTGTTATCATATGATCCAAGTCTTCAGGCTAGCCGGCTAGATGATATTCTGGATTTAGGTGCTGCTTTCAAAAAAAAAGTGACTCCATATAAAAGGGAATGTCCAAAGCTTTTGCTTTGCCTTGAGTCGTCATGTCTTTGATCCTACGATTTGTGGTTGCCTTCTCTTGCTAGTCTACCACATCACTAGGAGTTTAAATCGTGTCATGTTGACGGATTGAAATATTTCATTTTGCTGGGTTGAGTAGAGGAACCCAAAGACAATCAACATATTTATTTATGTAGAATACATAATTCATAACTCATAAAACACTTAATATCATATGATTTTCACGTCATATGTCAAGCCGACCATGTAATGTTTGTTTATATATATGATCATTATATAAAATTATCCAAGTAACCGACTCAAGCAAACTTGCTCTGATACCAAGCATGGTATTTTAGTAGCACAAATTAAAATTAGAACGGAAGAAAAAAAAATATATTCAAAACAAACTTTTATATCAAAAATACCTTGATTTATGTTACAATAGATGGACTTCACACTAAACTTCAAACTTAGACTTCACACTAAACTTCAAACTTAGATTCTAAAGGAATTTCGTATTTGAGTGTCGCTCGATCTGAGAAACCTTATTACAAACAATGGCCTTTTATAGCAAAAAATAAACACACCAAACTGCCGTTTTCACGGCTACCTAACAGACAAACGGACGTTTATAGGACAATAATTAGTGCGGGTGCGCTTTGTGGGCCCCATAGCCAACTAATTTGATTGTCGATTTTATGGTTGTCCGAAGAATTATTGAAAACATATAAACAACTTTTTACAAGCGTGATAATGGTGGGGTATTTCCTTTGAAATCACCATATTGGTGGACCACGCTGTCTTTATTTATAATTATTTCAGGAAATACGTCATGCGTGACATATTCCCTACCTTCCAGAACTGATGCATAATACTGTATTTTTAATTTTGGGCCTCCATATCCAGTTGCACGATAGGCCCATCTTTGCTTAATCTTAGAATTGGGTAAGATTGATTCTTTGGGCTTCCCATTCTCGTATTGTTTCATCCATGTGGTTTGTAGATCTGAGCCCATTACTTCGCCATTCTCCTCTTGAATTATCTCCTCCTGTACTTGTTTCATAATAAATTCGTCTGACACTAAGCATTGCTCTGAAGATATGCAAGTGTCCAAGGATTTCTTCACACTGGTTAAGCAGGAGTCTTCGTACTTCGTCATGTATCCCTGTTGATCTTCCAATTTCCATTGGTTCTTCCGATATTGGTGGCAATCTCTGGGCAACCAGGTACTGAACACGGTATAAGCTGAATGGTTGATAACTGATGACAGTGTTTCTGCGAGGAGTTGTTCCAAAGCTTTCGTCTTCGTAATAGAGTAGTTGCAATGCTCTTCGTTCATCAGCATCAATTTGTTGTAGCCTTGCGACTGGCTCCTGGAAAATTGCGCCATTTTCTTGACATGAATTCATCTCTAACTCTGTCCCAAGCGGTCTCCCTTCTTCCTGCCATTCTGTACAACATATAACAGCTGTTAGCCTGGATAATGCATCCGCTAATTGATTGTGTTTTCCATCTATATGCTCAAATTTAACTTGAACTCCAGACCCTGTTACAAAATCTTTAAAACTAGCCCAACGGACTCTGGATGGCTTATTATTTGTAGATTTGTTATAAAAACTTATTATCGCCTGGCAATCTGTTCTGATTGTAACTTCGCCTTTGTCCAGATAATAAATTTTAAAGCTCTCCAAACCATTCATTACTGCGTAGATCTCTTCATCTATTACTGAATTTTCCGCTTGCATATGCACAGACCTTCTCCGATGACCTGGATTCTTCTTTTGAGACTTTCCATTTGCAAACCGCCCCCATCCTTCCATACTTCCGTCTGTTTCAATAACAATATAAGATTTTATTGGCGGTATTTCCATTTCTGGCAATCTTTCAAAATCTGTCTTCATTTTCTTGATAAGATCCCAGTGCTCTTTCTTCATTCTTTTGTCTCTATTCGGCCCTGTTTTGGCATACAATGGTCCTATCATTCTTCCTAAATTAGGAATATAAGACCTTGCATAATTGAGTATTCCTAGCCATGATCTTAGACCCTTTAGTGTCATCAAGTCTTCATCTCGATTTCTTTGACTGCTATCTTCATCTTTGTTTTTGACAAAACCAGACCTTCTTGTTTGCATATTGATAACATTTTCTTCAGATGTTTTGCATGGTCTTTTTCGTTTTCTGAGAAAACCAAAATATCATCAATATATACTGCAATGAAATCTTCATAGGCACCAAAACATTCATCCATCTTCCTTTGAAAAACTGCTGGGGCATTTTTCAGGCCAAATGGCATTACTAACCATTCATACAATCCTTCTGGTGTTATGAACGCCGTCCATGGAATACATTTTTCGTCCATGGCAACTTGATGGAATCCACTCTTTAAATCAAATTTTGAATAAATTTTTGAGTTTCCAATCTTTTGGATTATGGTGTTGATTCCAGAAAGAGAATACTGATCTTTATTTGTATTCTCATTCAGGGTTCTGTAGTCAAACACCATTCTTTCTTTTCCCTTCATTTCTTTTCCTGTGACTGGATCAACTGTTGTTCCTGAGCTAACCATCATGGCTCGTGTTCTGTGTCTGCTACTGCTTTTTCTGATTACTCCAAGTTTTAGTAATGCATCCGTGTGCTTCTTGAATTGTTCCTTCTGTGCTGGAGTTACTTGCTTCAGTGGTTTGTCTTGAATCGTCATTTCTGGATTTATAATCTCGAGCTTACAGACAACTTTGTTTCTTTTCCAATGTTTCAGAGGGTCCTCTCCAATAAACCCTTGATTTTCCAATTCCTGGAGAATTTCTTGTAATCCTTCTGAGGTGTTCTTCAGGCTTCCAAGATTGTAAGCAGCATATTCGTCTTGCAATTTGATGTATTCTTCTTCCTCTAATTCCAATTCTTGTATTGCATAATTTGCCGCCTCAAAGCTCGTATTTATTGTTGTTACTTGTGACACCCGGCAATTTCAGGTAAATTGCAACTCTTATATTCTTTACATTTCACATTCATACTTGTTGCATTTCATTTAATTACGTTTAATTAGATGAGTTGAACACAAACAACTACGAGACGATAGTTCGTGGAACTATCGAATCGTACATTGCACATTGGTTTTGGAAACCAAGTGTGGCAACCACAACACTTACACAAAACAATAATTCGGGGAATTATTAAATTGTGCATCACACGTTGATTAGGATTAATCAAGCGTGCAAACACTTCGTTAGACACAAACACAAACTATTGAAGATAATTCGAGGAATTATCGAAACACACACACGAGTCTCACGAATGTTGGTGATCAATCAAACTTATGTGCTATTATATGATTATGTGCTTAAACATGTATTAGATGTTAAGTTAAGCGTTAGGAATCGATTATGAGCGAAATCGTTTCAACGAAAGCGAAAAACAAGGATATGGACCCGTCGCGGTACGCGACAGGTTCCTCGGCGAAAGTCTTCGCGGTACGCGAAGCAAACCGGGAGTCGAACTCCCGAATCCTATCGCGGTACGCGATGAAAACTTTTGATCGGCCTCCGCGGTACGCGAAGGCCATGCAGATCAGATTTTCTTTATAATCAGCCCCATCTCACTTCTATCCGGTTCCTTTGCAAATCACTCGAACATTCACACCCATTTGCGACCAAAACCCACTGATATCTACCTTAAAACCCCCTGGTAACATCCTTGAGGCTCTTCTTTGCAACCTTGGAGTCATTTGGAGCTCTTGAAGCACAAGGAAGGTCTTGGAAGCCATCGAAAAGCTTGGAGCAACCATCAACCCACTGGAATTTCATCATCAGTAGCCATCTCCACCGAATCTCAGCTTTAAGGTAGTTTTAATATGATTTTTAGTAGCTAGATCGTACATGCAACGGGTTAAAACCCACATGCAACTCCGTTTAGTTATTGTGCTCAAATTTGTTGGTGATTTGATGAATAGGTGTTGTAGATTTACTGATTTTGATGCTTAGAAATGTTAGAATTGAGTTTTGATTAAGTTAGGCTTGATTTGATAATGTTTTGGTGCACTTGCCATAAAAGGAAACTTTTATGTTGCAAGTCTTGGATTTGTAACGATCTAGACATGTTAGACATGTCTAGATATTGTTAAATGTATATTGGAGTGTTTAGAAACACATTGGGGTATTTGATTTTGTCAAAAACTTGGTTTTATAGAAACTTACTAAAAATGGAAACTTTTAGAAATCAAAAGAGGGCTTTTGATGTTTTAAAGTGTTTTGATGAACTTGGGATATTGAAATATGTTTAGAAATGATTTCTAAGCATATTGGAAACCTTGATTTGCGAAAACGAGTTTTAAACGGATACTTTCCAAATAAGGAAACTTTATTTGGGCAAAACGGCATAAATGGTGATTTATGCGCAAACGACGTGTTTTAAGAGTTTGAACGTGTTTTATAAACATACTGGAAGTCATTAGTTTTATGAAATGGAATTTCATAACCACACTTTCCTAAAGTGGAAACTTTCTAAAAATAGCAACTTATGTGTTTAGAGTCATAGGATGCATTTTGGTGTCCTATGTGCATCAAGGCACATGAACACAACCATCGTGTCACCAACGATTCGTCGAGACAACACTAGTCAAAACACACTCGGTTGAGCACACCGACACTTGGAGTTGTATGGGATACAACGCACCACAAAACACATACTCACACCTATATGGTTATAGGTGCATACTAGCAGGTGCTAGCTTCCGCAGACGCGAACACTCACGCATACCGGAACTACTAACAGGTGAGTTCACGGCCCCTTTTTCTATTTTCTACCTTTGGGGGAGAAAACATTGCAAACAACTGTTTTGAACAACTTACACACTTTTGGTTATTTTTGTACATGCTAATATCGTATATGCATATGTGTGGCATTCATCCACAAAACTGATAAGTCCTCATTAAACACACCTCGAACCGTTAATAGCGCGTAGCGCTCAGCGTGGTAATTCTGAATAGTACTATTTGGGCCTGACAAGCCCCACTGTTGCGAGCCGTATGGCCACCCCGACTGGAGGTCGGAACAGTGCATAATTGACCAAACAACATTTGCCATATCTTGGATGGATATGGCGGGAGGCAGCATGTTAGCTTCGGTTGCGAACCCGCATATGATATAAAACATATTGACTAGCTATCAATTGATATTGCATTGTATTGAAAAATAGACCTGCAAACTTTACTTTAAACATTTTGATGTTTACTGCTGATTACAAACCTGTGCTCTCACCAACCTTTGTGTTGACCTTTTACTCGCATGTTTTTCTCAGGTAACTAAGGCACGCGCACAAGGAATAGGATGCTAGGCTGGAGTCGCATGCATCTGTTTAAGTGTCTTAGTCTATTAAACATTGTGTTCATTTGATCATGTTACTTATGTATTGTCAAACATCTTTAATCGCTTCCGCAACTATTGTTACTTAACATTTTGAAAACCGTTTTAAATTAACGCTTCCGCTACCTATGAATGTTAAACTGTTTTGTTAACATATATTTTATTTCCGCAACTCTGATTTTACAAACTATTTTATCCAAGTTATTGGACGTATGTATGAAACCAGACATATAGGTCTCGCATGTTGTGTGACCGGAGACTGCGATCCTGACAATCTGCCGCCGTTCGCGCCCCGGAAGGGACGGGATTTCTCGGGGTGCGACATTACTGTTTTGTAAAACGTGACCTGTGAGCCTTCAAACCTTATACCTCCACCCATTGATCTGATGAAGTTGCATCCTATTAACATCTGGACTCCTCCTCCCAACTTCATTGGAAAACAAAACGTGAAAGGGATTCTAAATGAATTATTTTCAATCTTCATTATTCCCTCCTTCAACTTTTTCTTTGTTATCTGCTCCGGATTAATCCCTGAGTATTTGACAACATAGGGACTTGGTTTTATTGCCTCAATTGGAATTCCGTCTTCATCAATACAACAAGATGTTGCCCCGGTATCAATAATTGCTGAAATTCAAATTCCTCTACCCCCGGAATTTTGAAATAAACTTTCAAGTTGTAAAGTTATTTCTTCTTTCTGTTTTCGGGATTTGCTGGGTTGATTGTGTTACTGCAATGGTTTCTTCTTGTACCTTTTCCTTATCATCTTCTGGACTGTCCCTTGTATTACTTCTTTTTCTTCAAGTTGAAGTCTTTCTCTTTCAAGCACAATTTTTTCATCATCTTGAATTATTTAACCTAGTCTGTCAATCTCTTGTTGTAACATTAGGCAATGTTTCATGAGTTCATTAACTAACTCATTTGTGTTACTTGTTGAGGGCTTCGAAGCTATTTCTATAACTTCATCATAATATGCTTTAAGACATAACATGCAGATGATTAAGTCACAGCTTTCACATTTTCTCCTGATGTTTTGTCTTACGTCACTTTTGCAGAGCCTACAACTCTCTTTTTCTCTGGGTTTCTCCTTCCTCCAGTTATGAAAACATAATTCTTGATCTTCTGGGAGCTTTACTTCTGGTCTCCATGAGGATTCCTTAATTGTCGTAACATAGACCTCTTCATTTACTTCTTCTGAGAGGACTACGAACGCCCATTCCTCCATTACTGCTGCAAAGCTTGTCTGCTCTCCTTCTGACATACTGCATATAGCATCACTTTCTGGCTCATCTTGGTATACTGATAATACATCGTAATTATCAGGTAAATCAAGATTTTGGAATGCATTTGCCCTTTCAACATTACTCACTTTACTTCTGCATTCTCTGGCAACATGGCCTTCTTTTCCACAAACATAGCATTTGCATTTCTTCATTCGATCACCATATTTTGATTTAAATACCCTTACATGCGTACTGTGCGGCTTGACTTTGTAAGTTTTTGATTTTCTCAAACCAAACCGTTTTGTTCTATTTTTGTAGGCTCCAGGTATGTATATTTCTTTACAGAACTGAAGATCTTTTAGCTCTCTTTGAAGTTGCGCCTTCTTGCATAGCTCTGTCAGGTATCTATGTGCAAAGTAGATTCTTGGCATCACCCCTATTGTTACACCTGGTTTCTCTCTGTTAAAGGCTTCTTCTATCTCCTTTCCTACTGCTGGTGGCATTTTTCTGAAAAAATTTTCTGACAACTCTGGCCCAATGAATATTCTTCCTGACTTTGCCGCCAATGTTTTATAATCATTCATGTATTGAAATAAATCTTTTATTTCATTACAGACTAATCTTTCCAAATCATTGTACGCCATATCTTGTTCTTCTGTACTTCCTTGGGCTGCATCACTAAGGAGCATGACTCTTCTTATCTGAGATGTGATGTTATGAGTATCGTCAGTGATTTGCAAGAGCTGCTGGTATTCTTCATCATATGCCATTCTCCATTGGATTCAAATCTTCTTTTCATCTTCCCCAAGAAGATTTTCTATGCAATCAACTTTTGACCTTGCTATTGGCCATGACTTGTTTGGATCATCAATGTAATTTAATGTAATTGACTCCCATCTATCAATTACGTCAGCATATTTACCAATATCTGCTGGTAATACTAACGTTGCACCTGTAGTTGCTTGTGCAGGTGGTAATGACCAGTAATTTTCCAGCTTTTTACCATAACTATCAACCTTCTTATTAAGGTTGAAATTTGTCTCCGTTATTCCCATCATCTTGTTTCTTGTTGCTGGTGGATATCCTGGTGGTTGCATTGAAGAGTCCTGTGGTGGTCTATAGGCTGATGTTACTGACGAGGCGCCTACTTCTTGTTTTATCAAACTTGTTAACAATGGATACTCCATTTCTAGTAATTCATCTTGTATAACTAGAACTTCTTCTTTTGATTCTTGTTTTTTATGAGATGGATATGGCAATTTGTAACAACCTGTTTTTAATAAATGAATGTACTTGAAATAATCGTTAATTGAACGATTGTAATTGTTTAATTTGAAAACATGTGAAAATTACGTCATCAATGGCAAGAGCACATGTGATCGTTTTATAAATCCATGTTGATTTGATGATTGTAATTATTATAGGTTGATAGTATGTGAGAAATGGTGAACGTGGGAGAAAACCGTGCGCGAAACGGAGTTACGGATTGTCCGGAGTCGCGAAAAGAAGAAAATTACAAAGAGACTCTTCGCGGTACGCGAAGATGTTTCTGAGGCTCCTTCGCGGTACGCGAAGCACCCAAAATATCTGATTTCTCTGGATTTCTTCGCGGTACGCGAAGCATTCTTTTGCCCCGCTTCGCGGTACGCGACGGGTGAGGCGGTTTGGTGAATCAAGTTTTAATCAGAAAACTTGCAGAAGAGTTTTCAAAAACTCTTTCTCTCGAATTTAACACACCCAGGGACGATCTGATCGAATTTTGATTATCAAAATGAAGTTCTGAAGCCATCCAAACATTCAGATCGAGCTAGGGTTCGATTCTACAACATCTGATCGTTGTTTTGCGATTGAACATCCGTTCGATTGGGTAACGATTCGTTTTATTCTACTAGTTTAATATTTTGTGGATTAAATCTAGTTTTGAATATATTACTATGATTATGGGTATTGATTATTGCCTAGTTGATAACTAGGGATTGTTAGAAACGAAGAATTTGATATTTGATTGGTGAAATCTTCGTTTTAAAGCCGGGATAATGTCCGATTGTTATGAAACCTATATCATGGTGGGATAACTAGTAGGATGGGTAAATTGTTGTTTTGAAATATATATGGATTATGATCCATGGGTTAAATGATGATTTTGATGAATTGATGTTAAAGATTATTAACAGTTATGATCATAAATGAATTTTGATTAACAGAAGTAAATGAGATCATAACTAATATAATAAACATCAATTATTTGATGAAATGCCTAAGGAAGGCATGGGATGTGAGTAGTTGACTAATACTTACTAAATATAGTAAGATAGAGTCAATTATGTGATAAGTTGACTTTGAGAAAGTCAAACCAGTCAAGTGAGTTGAACTTGATTGTATGTGTTATATGTATTGAATATAGTTGTATATGTGTGAATACAACTAGGTGGTTGGTGGTGAAAGTCAAAGGACAATTCACAGAAGTGGAAAAGAGGTTGTAGGAAGTGAACAACCGTTTGAACCAGGTAAGTTACCCAACTTACTGTAACATTACATATAAGTAGTAGAAAGAATCTACTTGCGTACTTGAAATATGTGAATAATGTTAAATATGTGATTGAAACTATGGGATGAGAAATCCTTTAGTTTGTGTTTGTTAAGTTTCAATGGGAAACGTATATGCAATATATTTGCATTAGAATAACCGGATGACCCGGTGATTTATTAATATGATTTGGTGTTTATAGAATGATGGTGCATAACTTGACTAATGAAACTAATGGAATTATAAGACCTATGAGAAGGCGTTATTAGTTTCAAAACAAATGTTATGCTTGTGTGGTATGCATAGTATAAATGCATTAAAATTTAGCCGGATGAGCCGGTGAAATTGACTTAATTGAACCACAAATGTGTGGCTAACCGGTTAATCCGGGAACTAAATTGTTGAACCACAAATGTGTGGCTAACCGGTTAATCCGGGAATTGAATTAATTATGACTCCCTAATGGTGGATAGCCAGAGGTGCTGGCAATTGTCTAGATGGAAGTACCGGTGGGTGAACATCTTAGACTTGATAATTATGACTCCACAATGGTGGATAGCCAGAGGTGCTGGCAATTGTCTAGATGGAAGTACCGGTGGGTGAACATCTTAGACTTGATAATTATGACTCCACAATGGTGGATAGCCAGAGGTGCTGGCAATTGTCTAGATGGAAGTACCGGTGGGTGAACATCTTAGACTTGATAATTATGACTCCACAATGGTGGATAGCCAGAGGTGCTGGCAATTGTCTTAGATGGAAGGACCGGTGGGTGAACATCTTAAGACTTAAATTAATTATGATATCACGAATCTGTGACTAGTCAGAGGTGCTGACAAATAGCTATGGTGGAAGCACAGGAATGTGAACACCATAGTGTAATTTTGATTAAACTATTGTGAGCAATAGTTGATGATTGGTAATATGATATTATTACCTTGTGATAGATTTTTAATATATGTATGATACCACAAATGTGTGGATAACCGGTTAATCCGGAAATTAAATTGTTGAAACCACAGATGTGTGGGTAATTGGTTAAGCCAATAAAATATATATATATATTTGGTGTTTTAAATTTAGCCAGAGGTGCTGGTGGTAGAGTTGAATTAGATAATATATTTATATTGTGAAAATGTCCCATTAAGGGAAATAAATGCACCATGTGTGTTGGGTGCAAGTTGATGTTTGAATATGATATATTATTATCTAAACATGATTAACATCCATATGATATGTATGTGGATGGGTTTAAATAAGTTTTTGGGAATTTTGGAAGGGGTTACTTACTTAGTTCATATGAACTAATTGTGACCTTATATGTGATGTTACAGGTCAAAGATAGATATGCATTGGGCGATCAGATCGGGCACATTGTGAAGCAGAGCCAAACGTTATGCAAATCTTTGATGGTAATAAACTTAAACACATTAGTTTTATCAATCAAAAATGTAAATGATTTGAAATTAAGTGTGTTTAAATCATGAAATGTAAATTTCACGCTTCCGAACATATATTTTTGATAAAGTTTAATCTGGGACCTAAAAATGGGACACGTGTAATCGTGTGTAAAGTTTGGGTGTTACACAATTCCACCTCTTTTCCTTCCAGATTATTATTTTGGTACCACCATTGATCTTCTATTGAGTTTTTTTCTGAATCATCCCACCTTGTATAGCTGTCTTCATCTTCACCCTCTTCATCATCGGCAGAGTAACTTCCTGCTTCTTCTCCTGAATCATCCCATTTTATTTGGCATTCCTCTGTATCGACAGGATTATTAGAACCAAGTATCGGCTCTTGTGGTTCATCAAACTCTTCTCCCCAACCAGTTGCTACAATTTCTTCTACTGGGCTTGTTTCTTTGCAACTGTAATCCACATAATAGTCATATTTTCCTGATGGTTGGCCAAGTGTATCCCACTTTCCTTTCTTCTTGCGGTTCTTCTTTTTGTTGTTCCATTTTTCTTTTAATTCCTCATCTTCCCAATCGTCTATGGCAGCATCATTTAAAGGATCTCTTGTTTCAACATTGACCCTTTTGTAGACTTCTTCTCGAATTTCAACTGGTAATCTGGGCTTCATAAAGTGCAAACTTCTTAAAAGATCAAAATCAATGAACCTTCCAAGTATCACTGCTGCTGCTGTTTCATTTATCATTGATTCTTCATCTTCACTATTTTGATTGACTTGTCTGCTTGATTCTCCAGTTTCTCTTACTGCCTTGTATCCTGCAAATCTTAAGGATAAGGATCCATCCAGCCTGGATCCCGTGCTTACTCGTGATGGAACTTTCGTCACCTTCTTCTTTGATGGTTTTAACAACCATCTTTGGCCTTGTAATTCAGTGACTGATCTTGATTCTCCTGGTACAGCCTGGATTCCATTGGTTGCCAAATGTTCAGCAACCCTTTGTACATTGTATTTGAATCCCGCATAGCTTGCGTTCGTTAATCTTCCTACTAACGCCCTTGTTACTAGCAGGTTTGACTCACCCATGAAATCTTCGTATCCCCTTGTTTGAATGGATATTTGTACATGATTATAGAAATCATGTATAGACATCATTAGGTCAGGGGCTAAGTAGACCAATTGTGTTCCTCTGGTCATATCAACCTCCATGGTTCCTAAGATGGCTCTATCATCAGCCCATCTAGTGTCTCTGAGTACTATGAGAACTTGTGTACCAGCATCCCTTCTGTGCATAGCGTGAACTCTTATCATCAGGAGTCCTAAATGTACATGCTGCATACCACTTCTAATTAACTCATTGTAAGATTGTTCATTAACGAATCCCGTGTCTTCCTGTTGACCTTCTGCAGTAACCAGGATTCTTTCTTCACTATAATGTTGATAGAATCGATGTCTAGTGGACCTTGATCCCTCATCATACAGGGTTTCGGCTGGGACTAAACTTGCACGTCTTGCTTGGGATATCCTGAGTTCAGCTTCAGGATCTATCTGGCTTTCAATGGTTCTATTGAATCTTCCTGACGGTACCATCTTTGCACATTGTTTCGTAGTCTTTGCAATCTTCTGTAATCCCTTATCTGGTCCTCTTGATTGGCTAATGTCTCCGTATTTCGGTTTTCACCGAAATAAGTTTGGCTGAATAAGCATGTCAAATTTTTTTTTGAACGGCTTGGTACAACGACACCCAAGATGAGATTTCAATCGTCCCTTCGGATTTGACGCTCTGGGGCGTATGCCCGAGCCCACCCCAGGAGGAACCCCACAACTGGGTAAACCCCCTGACCTTGCTTCAGCAAATATGCCTCAGCCCGGATTCGAACCCAAGACCTCCCGTAGGAAAGTCAAGGGGGTAACCATTAGGCTAGAAGCCCTTGGTTATGTATACATGTCAATTAGTTACAGTTTTCGGGTTTGGTATAGGTCTCAGTTTTTAGCCATGACTAACCGTTTGTTAAGAGCCAGTACTGAAAAAAACTACATGCTACATACGAACTGAAAGGTAACTAAACAACATTTTTTTAAGAAACACAAAGGCTAGTTGTGAGAATAAGGTCATGTTTGGGATTGCTTATTTAACTTAAAAAGGACTTTTTATCAAAATTGCTTATTAACTTATGACTTTTTGAAATTAAGTTTTTAAAAGTGTGTTTAGATTAGCGTTTCCAAAATGAATTTTCAAAATTACCAAAAAGGACATTTTTTATTGATTTTATTTTAAGGTTATTGGGTAAAAGGTAAAGAAAGGGTATATTTGTATTTTTTATGTCAATAATTCATAAGTCATTTTGAAAAGCTATAATTTTTAGCTTTTGAAAAAAACAACTTATTACCCTTTTACAAAAAGTCATTTTTAAAAATTCTTTTAGGTTTGGTAAACAATTTATTGACTTATTAGATTTTTAAATAAATAACAAGTTGTTTTTAAATGAAATCGGCCCAAATTGCCATTGAAGATTCCTTTTTAGTTGGAAGAACAAACAAGAATGCTATTTTATATTTTGTGTCGTACAACTCGATAACTAAATATTTGGGTCTGAATAGAACTTGCTTCGGTTTGGTTATATCTGGATGCTAAGCCCTAGATATGAGTAATACATGATAGCTTATCAACAATCTATATAACCAATAACCAACTTAAATGTCTGTTTAGGGTAATGACCAAAAAAAAAAATTATTTTGCCTAAGAAAGTTAAAAGATATTTTATAAAACCATGAAACTGACCCAAACGAACTATGTTTTAACTCATTTTGACGATTTTGGAACCCTATCGTTGAAATATACAATATTAGTTTTTAGGTTTTAACTTTAACTTTTAACTATAAAGTCTAGGTTTTAGGCCTTGCATGATTTTTAGCTTTTAGGTTTTGTCTTTAGACTTTAAGGTTTGGTTTTAAAGTTTATGTTTTAGCATTATGATTTATGGCTTGGGGTTTAGTGTTCGGCAAGCCAGTTACGGTGCTGCTACTACTGTTACGACTATAATAATGATAATTATTATTATTACTATTATTGTTATTCTTTTATGGAGTTTAAGTAATGCCCGGCAAAAGAGAGGGATTGGGTTGGATAGCGGGTTAGGATGAGTGTGGGTCAGGATGAGTGGGGGTTAAGATGGGTTTAAAGCAAAATTAGTTTGGGTTTAAATTGGTTATTTTTAAAAATATCAACTTATTTCAAGTTAAAATGAGTTATAATAAAACAAATAGTTTATTTTAGTAATTTTTCATGATTTTCCACAACAAATATGTTACAAATCATTCTTACCCATTTGAATCAATTATACTCAAAATATATTTAAAGCTACCTATCTTGATCCGCATTGTGTTAAGGTGTTACTCATCTCAACCCATTCAATGTCATATTGCTACCCATTTCAACCAAAACTAAACTAATACGTGGTGTGGCTCTTTTGCCCTTCTAATTCTAATAAAACCGTATGTACTTTGTTTTTTCTTCGTCACATGTTAATCATTTAACAAAATCATATTTTATTTGTTTATTACAATTGACAACGTTTTTGACTCGTAAGATAAATAGGCATATGGACATATGGTTGTGTTTAAAACAAACTAGAGAAAGATGGAGAAATCGACTGAAATGGTAGTAGAGAAAAAAAATAGAAGATAGATGGAGGCTTAAATGGCAGGAGAGAGAAAAAAATAAATGATCAATGAAGAGAAAAATCAATCATGCATTAATAGGTTGTACCGTATGCATTAAACAAAGTAACTAGTGATTTCAAGACACATACAAAATTTGGTTTTTAATATAAACAAATAAATAAATGACTTTAATTGTATTCATGATTGATATACATAAAGGTCGGATCAACTAAGAAGATAAATTTGTCTAAAAAGAACAAGAATAAAAAGAATTTGCATATGTCATGTTAAAAATAATAAAAAAAATTCAGTAAAAAAAAAAACAAATCCAGTACAAAAAAAATATAACACAAAAATAAAAAAAATACAGTACTAGAGAAATTAAAATCCTAAAAAAATAAAAATATAGTACAAAACACAAAAATACAGTACACAAAAGAATATATTACAAAAAATAAAAAATCTAGTACAAAAAATAAAAAATCTAGTATAAAAATAAGATGTTATGTTTAAATTATCATGTCACATGTCAAAATTATATTAATTTTACACTTATTAACTAATTTTTTTTTATTTAAACTTTCCTCCATAAATATGTAAGATGTCAGGGATGAATAAATTTTTTTTTTGAACGGCAGTTAAACTAACCCAACGTGCTATCTTCAGTTTCCTGAAGAGTGATAGCCAAGATCGGATTACTCCAATCTTCGGTGTGGGTTAGTGTGCCCCCAGATGCGCGGGAACAGGATTGAATCCGTAAACCCTCGCCCCCCATTAGGTTCGAACTCGGGATAAAGCCCAGATTCGTTCCATCACCTGGATATCCATTAAATGTGCCCAGAGAGGATCGAACCCATGACCTTCCATTTGGAAGGCAGGATCCTTACCACTTAAGCTACATTTGCTGGAACCCTCTTTTTTTCGTAGTAAGGTAATTTTCGGGCTAAAAGGTTAGTTTTTTTAAAAATATTTGATTTCGCCCCTTGGTTGAAAAAAATTAACTTCGCCCCCTGATTGAAAAAAAAATTATATTACAACAAAAAACTAAATAAAAATTGCTCACTTATTAAGAACCTCAATTTTTTGGTTCTTCTATAATTCCTCTAAATATCTAAATCATTTTTTTATTTCCCCTTACTTCCTATCATATTTTCTTTCTTTTTCTTGGTCCCGATTAGAGGTCCACACAACCCCCATTCTACCACCATAGATTCCAGCCACCGCCTCATTCTCTTTCAATCGCTTAGCAGCAACCATTTCACCGGCTAGTCTTGACACAATTCTAGTTGGTAATTTTTTTCCCTTCATAAATTATTTCAAAAGCAACCTATTTTAATGTTAATATTCATGATTTTCTTTCAATGTAACTATGAAATTTAGATTAATCAAATTAGTCATGTTTAATCTAAAAAATTGTATTATCTTCAAGATAAATGTTCCTTATTGTTTGACCCGACTTGACCCGAATCACTGTCCCTTACATTTAACCCGACCAACCGAAACATACCGATCGAATGAGAAATTTTTTTTTGAGTTAACGTAAGTTTTCGCCTCCTGTCAATTATCTAAAGCTACGCCACTGATCATACCCGGTTCACAACTCCAAATTATTGGTAGTTAGCTTTGTCGTTAACTTTTTGCCTCTATCTGACGAGTGGAGCGCATGGGTTCACACTTCGAATTTCTAAAACCCCCGGCTAATCTTTAGCAACCAAATCAACGGACACGTCACCTTTTCGCGCATCGGTCCACGTGTCCTTCCCATAGATCGATTGTAATTTGTACGTTCTCTGTAACGATTTACACGAGGCCACACTATAACTGTTAAAGGATCTAGAGTCGTCGTCGTGACGGTGCAGCTTGACGATCGACGGGATTACGAAACGACAGCGATCTAGGTAATTTGTTCATCCGCACCATGTCCCTTCGGTTTTTCTGTGTAGTTTTGTGGATACGTTGATTCCGATTTATTGGATTCTCAGGCTATTTTGAAGGTTTTCCTGTATGTTATGTGATCATATGTTAGTAATTGAAATTTGATGTTGATTGAGCAATCGCCTAATTGATATGTTTGATTTGCATGTTCAGTTTTGCAATGCGACTGTGAATTGATAAGTGTTTTGATTCAGCAATTGAAATTTTATGATTGCAAGACCTTTTATTTCTTGGATTGTCTCCCAATTTTGAGGTTTCTACTGCAAGTTATATGATTAAATTCTAGTAAATTCAATTTACTGTTGATTGAGTAATCGCCTAACAGATATGGTGATTCACATGTTCAATTTTGCAAAAGACTGTGAATCAACAAGTTTTTGACTGAGTGATTCATTATGATCATAAAACCTCTGATTCATTATGGTTTTTTAGTTCATGTAGATTTTACCAAAATGAAACTAGGATCAATTGATAGTATTCATTATTTGCCTAATGGCTTTAATGAAAGGTTATTGATGTGTTTATTTTGGTTATTTTGCTAGATTGATTCCAATTTCTCGGATTGTTCATCAATTTGCAGTTTATATAATGCATGTGATGTAATCTTAGTAATTTCAATTCAATGATCGAGCAATTGATATGTTGATTCACATGTTATGTTTTGCAATTTGAATATGAATTAATGAGTGTTTTGATTAAGCAATTGAAAATTTCAAACTTTGTGATGAGTCTGGATACTTATGGGGTTATAGTTACATGTTGGTTTGATCAAATGAATTCAGGAATCAATTGTGTGTATACATGCATTATGATTCATTCTTCACCTAAAAAATTTTAATGATGTATCTATTTTGGTTGTTTTATACTCACACACTCATGTAGATATGAGAATTCCAGAACTCATCGGTGCTTTTGTTCGGAGATTACTCCATGTTCCATACTATTTGATCACAACAATTATTATTTTGTTCAATGAACTTGCTAAGCTAAAATCAATGGGGTTGAGGAACATCTACAAGAGACGGGTGAAGGTTTTCACATTGGCATTTTTTATATACATGGATTATAAGGTATACAAATTTGATTATTTATTCTTTTTATTTGTGTATTTAATGGGAGAACCCAGATATTATAAGTTGTTAATCTTCTGTTTCTTTGACTTACGGATCAGTTTTTTGTGTTGGTGCGTTGAAGACTTTGCAGCAGATAGAAAAACTGACAAAAAGATCAAAACGGGATAGTTTATGGGAGAAAGCTCATGAACGGAATGCTAAGCGTGTCCTTAAGTTAATTGTGAAGTTGGAAGGTTTATGGGTGAAAATGGGACAATATCTATCTACACGTGCTGATGTGCTTCCCGAGGTCTACATACGCCTTTTGAAGCAATTACAAGACTCTCTTCCTCCTCGCAGTCTAGAAGAGGTACTTTTGCTTATAGAGTAACTATACGCAACATGTGCCCTGTAATTTTTGGCGAGTGATATAATAGTTTGTGTATCTCATACATAATGCATGCGGATATTATCTTTAGTAAAAGAGATCTCAAACTTCAACTTGGTAAAATAGGTAATCGAATGCAACATTTTCATCTGGCTTCGCCCTTGATCATACTTTTTTTTTTTAATTCTGCATGAAACAGGTCTGTGAAACTATAGAGAAGCAGTTGGGTCAGACAATGGAAAATCTATTTGCAAATTTTGTTCGTGTACCTTTAGCAACAGCATCAGTAAGGACCTTTATAAGTTAATTGGTGATGCAATGTTTAACATACTTTTGCAGGAGTACTTATTGTCGTTTGAACGCTTTGTATTGCTTGGCAACCCGAGCATTTTACTCTGGTTCTTCTAGTTCAAGAAGTTATAACTATGTTAAGAAATCAACACTAAACTGAAAAACTAGAAATTTTCGTATGAAATCAAAAATTAAAACAACCTACTGCAGCCTTTTGATCTACTTTTACGTTAGATGATAGCCATTCAAATCATATTAGTAATTAGTGACTGCATATTAATTAGTTTAACATCAACTAATATTTACATATACAACCATGAGCAACCAAGACCGTTCCACAGGTACGATGGGCTGGGTTTAAAAGTAACTGTTAATTTTGGTAGTCATAGTTATCGCCTTGTTTGTACCAAAATAAAAATTCCTTTGATCAACACCAACAGTGAGTCGTAAATTTGCTTCCTACTTGGTTAAATGATCAACAGTCTGAAGCATATAGATATGCAGATAGCTCAAGTTCACCGTGCAACTCTTCTTGAAGGGCAGGAGGTGGTTGTTAAAGTTCAGCATAAAGGCATCAAAACTATAATATTGGAGGTAATTCATCATGGAGCCTAAACTTTTTCTGTTTTTTGGAGGTGGCTTGAACAGATAATTGTCTTACCCTTGAATAATATCTTTTGTAGCAGCTGGAATAAAGCTGATTGTCCAAATCTCATTGCTTAAACCTGATAATCAGAAAGTGGATGTGTTTAAAAACATGAATCTTAGTACCCCATATTTTAAACATCTAAGCTACTTCTTTTATAGGACTTGAAGAATGCTAAGTCGATAGTGGACTGGATAGCTTGGGCCGAACCCCAATATGACTTCAACCCAATGATAGATGAATGGTGCAGGGAAGCACCTAAAGAACTAGATTTCAACCACGAAGCTGGTATGATATAGATAATTCTTTTGGTTTTTTTGTGATCCTTGTGTTTCTTCTTTAAGTGTCTTTCTTCTTAATAAATTTTGTTATTGTAGAAAACACAAGAAAAGTCTCTAGAAATCTAGGCTGCAAAAGTGAAGGTCTTGACAGAAGACCTGAAAATGTGGAAGTATTGATACCAGAAGTTGTTCAGGTATCATCCTTCCTCACCTTTTTATAATAGCTTGAGGCTGCAGTATGCATGTAGGCAGCTTAATGTTTCATTATAAAAAAACTAGTAAACTGTATTCATTAAGGTTGTGGCATAGCCATAAAGGACTAAGAACTGACGTTTTTATGGGCTTTGAATTTAACTAAGCTAAGAACAAGACTTTGGGAAAAATATTTAGGCCCAAATGGTAATTTGGGCTAAGTGGGCCTAGGGTTGGTATTGGGGTTAGACGGTTAGGCTTACTTGTTCTTATCAAGTTTACACTCATGAGAAAATTTAATGTGGTTTTTTTTATGAGCCAATTGGTGCATGCTGACAAGTTAACTTGTATAAGTTCTTTAAGATTGATTTTAAAGCGGTAAGATCCTATATTTCATAGGTATAGTCTATATGCGGCCTACCATCTTTAGAAAATCCTACTTTTAGGCGGTGGAGGGTTATTCTTCCTGAAATGATGAGAGCGCTGGGAATGATAGTAGGTATAATTAATGTTTTCAGCTATTGTTTTTGTGTTTGTATATGATTAATACATGTTTTGTTTTATAAGACCTTATAATTTTTTGTTTGAGTCTATAGACATGTTGTTTGGTGGTTCTGACTTCTGAATGACAATGATGTGAAATCAAGAGCTGGACATGTATGAACTTCTAGTAGGGGTGCTGAATGGGTCGGGTTGTTAGGTTGTGGGTTCAACCCAATCCTAACCTGAAAATTTTACACCAACCCGAACCTGACTGTTTGACGTGAAATATATATATTTACTTTTCATATTATAATCTACATCATAAATTATACTCAAAATACATTATATAATCAAAAACAGTAAACAAAATAAATCAAGTTGTGTAAATACATTAGTTTCCAAAATAAAATAAAAGCATTTGAATAAAAATATGTTATTCTTCCATCTTGTTTATAATATATGTTTTTTTTAAATAGACGGGTCAACACGCCAACCTGATGGGTTAACCCGAACCTGACCCGTTTGTTTAATCGGGTTGGCAGGTTCGGCCTAAAATGAACCCAAACCCGTTTAGCCTAAACCCTAACCCAAAAGTTCGTGTTAGGTTCGTGTCGTGTTCTCAGGTTGTGTCAAAAATTCACGCTTCTAACTTCTAGACAGAAACTCTGAACCCAAAATTATGAACAAACTACAATGTAGCCCAGTAGCCGAATTAGTAAAAGTGTAAAACCAAGTAAAATGATAGAACCTGCTACTTTAATCTACAGAGGAAATTATTTTGTTAAGTTTAAAGTAAAAGAGAATAGCTCACACCCCAGAGATCAAAGATTGACATTTGACAAAGGAAAATGTAGATATCAGAGGAAAATAGTGAGTAATCAATCCATATTATATACACACATATATATTAACAAAGCAAAGCTTATGAATAATTAAGTTAGGTTTTTTATAAATTGGCCACATACTTTACATATTTTATTTTTTGCCATAAAATTGTTTTTCTAATCTTTTTTTGAACTTTTCTTTAGATATTTTTACTTACTTATTTATTTATTTATTTTAGTTTTAGATTTTTCGTTTGTTAACTTTATTTTTATCCTTTCGTCTGCGTTTGTATTTAGGGTTTTTGACGCCCCCTTTTTCAGCCTATTTTATATTATATTTTTCCTTTTTTTCCATTTTTATTTTAATTTAAGGTTTAGATTTTGTGTTTGTTTACATTATTTTTATCCTTACATGCGTGTTTGTATTAGTGTTTTTGACGCTTGCTTTTACAACCGAGTACATTTTTAGGTTTTACAGCGGATTGGCAGTAGCTATTACAACGGGGTATGACTTTTATGGCGGAAGACACCTTTGGGTTTATGTTCATGTGATCATTACTGAAAGCATGTAAAGATAGCAATGGCAATGGCCCTAGGCCATCCATTAGAGTAAAGTCAAAAGTGCATCCTTCAATGGAATTAGGTTCACTGATCAAGCAGTGTGATATATCAGTCCCAATAGTGTGATATAGCTGGTAAAACAACCATGATCTGATTTGAATTCATGACAACTTCTTGATGTCAGAAGTTACCTACAACCGTGCGTATGGTTTTGTCCTAAAAATGATACATCACTTGCAGGGCCTTATTCGAGAAACCCTAAGAATTCCA
Source organism: Mikania micrantha (assembly GCA_009363875.1). Lineage (NCBI taxonomy): Eukaryota > Viridiplantae > Streptophyta > Magnoliopsida > Asterales > Asteraceae > Mikania > Mikania micrantha. Next base: position 15,415,709 of record CM018683.1, read on the forward strand.
GGATCCGAGGCGAATAAAAAAACAAGCCCCTAATTCCGGCTTGTTTTGTTATGTCTCTTTTTGTCTTAGCTCTTGGCCCCTGATCGCAAATTTGCAATCCTTTTAGTTTTTTTTTTTTTTGACTCCCATTGATATGGTTGTTTATTGGTTTCAAATTTAATAATTTAAATGGATTAATGGGTAATTGGGTAAATGAGTTTAATTAAAAGATGGTTTAAATATAATGTGAGCATAAAATAAGTCAAATGCTAATGAGAGTAGATCTAAACTAGAAGATTTTGTTTTCAAAATTTAGATTATAGGATTTTATCTAATACGCACACACACACATGTATATATGATATAAACATTTTATAAATTTTGGGCCCGGGATAGTGCATCCTGAGCGGTTGACACCTTGCCATGTCATGGGTCTACTCTAATCACTTGCTAAAGTTGTTGTTTAATTGTCAGTCCACTGAGAAAGTCCTCATCCTAGAGTATATGGATGGAGTACGTTTAAATGACTCTCGTGCCCTGGAAGAACTTGATATTGACAAACAAAAACTTGTTGAAGAAATTACCCGCGCATATGCACATCAAATTTATGTTGATGGGTTTTTTAATGGTGATCCTCATCCAGGTACTCTCTTTTGTCCCCCATTGATCTCAGTTTTGTTTTAATCTTCACTTCAAACATATTCGGTTTGACTTTTTGGTTAAATCTTCATTTGACTATCTTCAGGTAATTTTCTTGTGAGTAGAGAACCTCCCCATCATCCAATCTTGCTTGATTTTGGGCTTACAAAGTTGCTTTCAAGCTCTGTGAAACATGCCTTAGCAAAAATGTTTTTGGCAGCTGCAGAGGTTTCTTACATTCCAACAAATACTGGTTATATATAACTTAATGTTCACAAATATTTAAAGTTCTTTCTGAATATTATTCTTAGCAAACTTTTGGCATATAAATCAATTTTTAACATGGTGAAACTAATCATCTGAAAAATGTGACTTGAAATTGCCTTAGATAAAAATATTTTTTCTTTTAAGTCACATTTTTCTTTTGATTTATATATTATTGGTTTTGGACAATGAGTTGCATATCAACTGCAGCAAAGTAATCATCTGATTATTGTGACTTGAAATCACCTTGGATAAAAATATTTTGCTTTTGATTTATAAATATTTGTTTATTACAATGAGTTACATATCAACTGCAGCAAAGTTGATTACGTGAGAATCAAATAAAATTGTCTAATTACATCTTCTTTAACCTAATCTGGAAGACTTCCATCCCATTTCACAAACTTTATTCACAAAAATTTCATTTTTATCACTATAAGCATAATCTTAGAATAATCAGAATTTATCAAACACTCAAACAACTAATTATGAGATACATCTGTTGCTTCAGGGTGATCACGTGGCTCTTTTGTCTGCATTTTCTGAAATGGGGCTTAAATTGCGCCTTGACATGCCAGAACAGGCTATGGAGGTAACAAATGTGTTCTTCAGGGCTACCACTCCAGCAACAGAAGCTCTTGTACGTGGCACCAATGGTCTAGTAATTTATTGCCAAAATTGTCTCTAATTTGTGCAAAACTGATCATTCTTTATGGTATAGGAAAATATGAAATCTTTGGCAGAGCAAAGAACAAAAAATATGAAACTTATACAGGAAAAGATGAATCTTAACAAGAAACAAGTTAAACGATTTAATCCTGTAAGTTAATAAATTTTTTTAGTGTATCTGCTATGATTCTTGGAAACTGATTAAATGTTATCATCCAGATTGACGCTTTTCCAGGAGATATTGTAATTTTCTCAAGGGTCCTTAATTTGCTGAGAGGTTTCTATTCGTTCCTTTAGATTTTCTAAACGATTCAGGGTTAAATATCAGTTTTTAGTGTTTGGATAAATATACTCCTGCTTCTGGTTATCTAGTAATTGATTTATGCTTGCTGCAAAAAACTAATAATCAAAGGGTAAAAGAAGATTACATATTTACTCTTTAACATAACCTGTGTGACTTTTACTTCCATATAACTAGATGTCTCTGCCGTTCCAAAAAGAAAAAAGAAAAAAGAAAAAAGAAAAACTAGATGTCTCTGCTTTCACATTGATGTGGTTTTTGATTGACTTTTCTGTTAATACCTTAAATAATCTACTTCTCATCGTAATTACAACTTTAAACAAGACACTCTGTTGTATGGTCCATTTTGTCAAAGTTGATTATGTGTTTTGGATTCTTAAATTTTGCATAATCTCTTTGGAATCACAGATCAAAATCACTTAAAACAATTGAAATCATTTCAGGGCTTTCATCCTCTATGAATGTTCGCATAAGCTATCTAAGTATCATGAGACCTTTTGCTGAATCTGTTCTAAAAAGGTATAATTTTGTTTGGATTGTGAGTTGCCACTCATTCTTTGACCATATATAACCATACACATCGTTTACTGGCTATCATTTGTTTCAGTGACATGATTCATGGACCAGCCTCAAATCCTACTTGGGTATATGACAGTCCTGTACATTCTGATGTGGAGGCAAAACTGAGGCATTTCTTGATTGAATTAGGGAATGCTGATAGAATACTTGGAATCCAGGTGTGTCTCTATCAATAACACTCCTTTTATATGTGGATGAACTATTTTTCTGATCAACAGACTATTTATCTGCAACATAACGATTGATAATATTATGTTCCTTAGGTTTGTGCATACAAAGATGGACAAGTGATAATTGATACTGCTGCTGGAGTCCTGGGAAAATACGATCCTCGTCCAGTTCAACCTGATAGCTTATTTCCTGTTTTCTCTGTAACTAAGGGAGTCACAGCTGGAATGGTTCATTGGCTGGTTGATAAAGGGTATGCTCTCCTGTTTGCATGGAAACTGTTAATATTGTTGATTATTAATGCCTAGTGGAAGAAAATAAATTGAGAATATCTTACTGAATGCCAAAATTATGGCAGGTCATGCCCAAAAATTGGAATCACAAATCTGCCTGGCTAATCACGAATTTGACTTTCTAAATAAACGAGTAAATTACTAATATTTACACTATGTTGATCAATACAATTGTGAGAAATATCTGACTTTCAAAATTTGGGCTCTAAATGATGGAATTCAAGTCTGAAAGCTGGGAGGTGGTATGCCACATGATTGGTGTTGAAACCTTTATATCCACTGCTTATGGGCCTAGTAACTCCAAATGGAGCCCAAGTTATACCCTTTTCATGTTGGGTCATTTTCTACCCAGTTTATCCTATAATAGCTGGTTTACTTGTCCAAATACAAGTCTGTCAGCTCTTGGTACAACTCTGTATCAATTCTAATAATAAAATTATGTAAAATTACTGTAGGAAACTGAGGCTTGACGAAAATGTTGTAAACATTTGGCCAGAGTTTGGTATAAACGGAAAAGATCAAATAAAAGTTAATCATATACTTAATCATACAGCTGGTCTGCACAACGCTCTAGCTGGCATTGCTGAAGAAGATCCTATGTTACTTTGTGACTGGGATGAGTGTCTAAAACGCATTGCTATAGTTGCACCTGAGACCGAGCCTGGTCGTGAACAGTTATATCATTATCTATCATATGGTTGGCTATGTGGTGGAATCATTGAGGTACCATAACATACATTTTATATTTTAGTTTCTTTAAAAAAACGTGTGAACCACTCAAATTTTTCTCATTGTTTTGACCTAGTGGATGTACCCGTGCTTCGCAGTGGGCTGCATGCCAAAATTTAAAATAATAGTAGTTTTAGAGAGTTGTACCTTTGTACTTTTAAAGCTTGTATCCGGCTCCATTTGGAACAAAATTTTATAGAGATATATAACATAAAAATGTCACAAACGAATTTTAAAATAATAGTTACTTCTAGTATTTTTGTGCTTTAAGAGCTTGTACCCTTGTCAGTTTGGAACAAAGTTTGCTACAAGGCTTAGATAAAAATAAGGGAACATTCCCAAAATGTCCATCTTGACCAAAAGTTTTCCCAAAATAACTATTTGACTTTCGAATGCCAGTTTTGTCCATGTTCCATACGGGCGCCGGCGCCTGTATGAACCACCACTGAAAAATTTGGCATGTGTCATGTACGGGCGCGGACGCCCGCCAACTATGACGCATGCCCGTAAGCTTAAAAATTTTGTCCCGGGCGTCGGGCTCACTCGGAAGCGCATGTCACATTCGGCCGCCCGTTAATTATAGGCGCCCGCCCATACACCATAACCAATAAAATTTAAAAAAATTAGAGACACCCGTTAATTATAGGCGTCTGCCTGTTTATTATAGGAGTCCGTCTGTTACTTATAGGCGCCATCCCATATACCATAACCAAGAAAATTAAAAAAAATTAGAGACACCATTTAATTATAGGTGTCCGCCTGTTAATTATAGATGCCCACCCATACACAAATTTGGCCGCCCGTAACCAAGAAAATTCAAAAAAAAAAAAAAATTAGAGACGCCCGTGAAAAATAGCGTCAGTGTGGGCCCGACACCCGTGACAGAAATTAAGAACTTACGGGCGGGAGTCAGAGTATAGCAGCGCACCTATATAACACACATATCAACTTTTAAGTGGTGGATGTATATACGCCCGTACTGAACATGGACAAAACTGACATTTGAAAGTCAAATGGTTATTTTGAGGAAACTTTTGGTCAAGATGGGCATTTTCCCTAAAAATAAACACGTCGCAAAGATGAATACGATACTTTGTAAAATGCCATATTTTAAAAGTTATAAGAGAAAAATAAAAACTAGTTATAAAGCAAAAAAAAAAAAACTACTATTGAAAAAACACTACTATGAATAGTAATTTTGTGAGGAGAGTTGCCTTGGTGATTGTTATTTATATAATCCTGTATATGATCTTGAACATGTAGCATGCATCTGGGAAGAGGTTTCAGGATGTTCTGGAGGAAGCTTTTGTTCGCCCACTCAACGTTGAAGGCGAATTTTATATAGGCATTCCTCCTGGTATGATTCACCCAAAATTTTCGCAACTCACTCAATAACAAAAACAGGAAAATCGATCTGTAAGTTTATAATAAGAAATTGTTTTCAAACTCATTTCAGGTGTAGAATCTCGACTGGCAACTCTTACGCTTGATACAAATGATCTCAGTAGGTTAGCTCCAAAACCTGACACCAGCAGGAGCAGCAGCTCAATCTCCACAACCCTACCTTCTTCATTCACTTTTGAAATGATTGCGGCCCTCATTCCGTTATCCAATACGCTCAATGTGCGACGTGCAATTCTTCCTGCTGCCAACGGACACTTCTCAGCTCGTGCAGTGGCACGCTTCTATGCTGCCATGGTGGATGGTGGTATTGTCCCGCCCCGTCATTCCTCTTCTTCCCTCCCACCACTCGGCAGCCACCCTCACCACCCCACATTCTCATCCAAGAAAACCTCCGTCAACAAGAAAGATGGAAGCAAGAAAGATTTAAACGGTTCCATAAGTCCAAAATCTGATCTTTACATCAGAATACCAGAAACTGATGACACAAGTGAGGAAGTTGACACTAAAATCTTTACACATCCTAAAACAAAACTTCATAATGCCTTTTTAGGAAGTGGAGATTATAAGGATTTGGTCTTTCCGAATGGGAAATTCGGGCTAGGATTTAGAAAATTTCAAACAACCAACGGGTCTATATTCGGGTTTGGTCACTCAGGAATAGGTGGATCTATAGGATATTGTGACATTAACAACAGGTTCGCTATTACTGTGACGCTTAACAAGCTGTCTTTTGGGGCTTTGACCGGGGAGATAATACGGTTCGTTTGTTCGGAACTTAATCTTCCTGTGCCACAAGACTATGCAGGATCAAGGGAGTTCATTCACAAACCAGTGATTAATTAAACAACTTTTAAGGTTAATTATGATGATCAGTTATGTAACTTTGCAGCAATTTTGAGTTGAAAATGTTTTGAGGACTACAAATCTGCTATAGTATAAAGCTCATTTTTCTTCATTAATCCGCTTGTTATTGTTGTTAACATCAATGGTGAATTTGATGCATTAATCATGCCATTTTATTTATTTATTTTTTAAAATAAGAAAGGCATATTAATCTTTGCACATTTAGAGGTTTCCAAAATATCTTCATATTTTTCAAGCATATCCTCCTCTGCAACATCTTCAATATGTTGTAAGAAAATAAAAAATAAAAAAATTATGACTACTTGTTACACATATGTTAAAGAATGACATTTTACAATGCGTAACAGTAAAAACCAAAAAAGTAACATGTGTGTAACCAACACATATAACTTTTTTTTATTTTTTTTATAACAAACTAAACGTAAGAACTAAAATTTTTTTGAAAGTTACACAGAGTTTTCATGGGTTTTCTCCAACAATTTTTGAAAGTTACTCGGAAGGGTAGAACTATTGATTTCAGATAGTGATTTCATATACAATCTGATAGATTTCAAAGCAATTATTGACGAATTTCTCCGATATGAGTAACATAGAAGCTTGATCTAAACTTGTTTGTTGAAGAGTGAAGACTGATCATTTGTTGTTCTTGTTATTTAATAATCATTTACGTTGGTCTTTTCTTATTGTTAAACACACAACAAACACGTTAGTTAGACCACCCTCTTAAATCAATTTTTAGATCTGAACAAAATAGCTACTTCATAACATAAATTAAAACGACAAGTGTAAGGAAATAGGATTCGAAACGTACGTACTTTAATCAATTCGTAAAATGTGTTTAGAATCATTCTTGTTCACCTATGAATAGGAAATCTATATGGGTCTAATCTCAATGCCTTGAATAATTAGGCCACTAAGATTACTGATATCACCAGTGATCAATGCAAGACGAAGATGACTCATTTCGGTTGATGTAGCAGCCGTTTGAAATTCCCAAATTTGTACTTCCATCCAACCATCGTTCCTTTTTAATGGAAAGCCTTTCGTTTGTTTGTCGAGTGGGTTGTAGGTGTTTTGATCAACCTTTGGTCGTATAACCGGGGTTTGAGGACTTGCTAAATAGATATATGAACCCCAGCTGTCATCGTTCACAAACAAAGGAGCCTTAAATCCAGATTGGTTTTTTGGTAATTTGTACACAAGGTAGCTTGCATATGTTGTTCGAGATGATACCAGTTGGGATTCAATTTTGCTCCTGATAATAAAGCCCCCAGAATGACACCCAATGGCTTCTCCAAATCTGAAAAAAAAAGAAAGAAAATCATCTTACATAAGTAAATTAAAAGGTAGAAAATCACCTTGGTCATAATCTACCAAACAAACCCTTAATGGTTAAAAGGTTAACTAACTGATTCAGATGTTTTTTTAGTAAAACAAATAGTTATATCCTCTAATCGATTCAGATGTAGCCTCTTAGTGGAATTACTAAGAAGCTATAAAACGTACAACCCCTTAGCTATTGGATTGAAAAATATTTTTGATGTTTCTTAATTTACACACTGTGTATAGATTTGCAAAAGATATAAGTTCTACAGGAAAACAGACGAGAAGGTATAAAAGAACCTTGATTCGGGACAAGGCATCGTGTAAATGTTCTCATCAATGCATACATCTGTTGCTGATAGCATGTGACATTTCTTCGCATTTTTGTCAATAGAAAACCACTGTAAAACAACGACACAAGTATGCAATCAGTACTTGTTTAGCAGTTCGATAATACTTCCCTTTGAAGCATGTTCATACCACATGAACTATGTGCTGCAGAGGACTTATGATTCGGTAATGAAAGTAAAGAATCATTTTTATTGTTCGCGTTACCTTTTTACCATCATCGATTAAGAACCCATTGCGAATAAATGAGTAAGCTTCCTTCTTCGTTGTCCATTGCACGCTATCTATCGACCATTTCATTATGTCTTCATAATCAGCTGGCAATTCTTCTTTCCAATTTGCATCTGAATCTGATATGCTTTGATTCTCATCTTTATGTTTCCCCTGGAGCACATAACCATATACATTAGCCTTTGGTCAAATCAATAGCAAGAACAAGAGTATCATATCATATGTTTATTGAGTATGATGCCATAACTTTATCCCAAAATATTACATGAGCCATATGGTTGTCTTACATTGAAAATAATAAAGAATTTTAAAAAAAATTAAAAGCAAAATAAGAAATATTAATCAATGATACATCAAAAATTCAACTTTTATTTCTCATCTTACTGATTTCTCCAACGGCGAAAACTCGATGCCATCTACGCGTATATCATCAGAGACATCAGCCAGAATCTCAAGATCAACAACTCTTTGGTCACTAATAAACTGATATAATTCAGCCATATACCATCCATCTTCTCTCAGATACGAAAGGTATGAATTTAAAGTTTTTGACTTCCCTGCTAACTTGCATTTAAGGGATATCGGACGACAATCTTTCGGATCAACAACTATTGTTGTAAGTTCAAACACAAGGTTCACCTTGTATGTGATTCCTGGTGACAAGAATTGAGTTTTTACACGTGCTTTGAATATCTCATTCTTTGAAAGGTGAGCGATCACACCAAATCTGCGTGAATAACAAATAATGATATATTGCTTATACTTGTAAAATATTCTAAAAAGCTAGAAACACAAGGAAATTAATGGAAGTTACCTTGAAGGATCATAACTCTTTATGTCATACGTGTATGAATCCAAACATTCGGCAATAGATATCATTTCACAATGTTCTCCCTTCTTATTTAATGAAAACCGCTGTCCGTTAAATAAACAAGTTCGAGTTAGTCAGTTAGTTAAGCTCATGTAGGATGATATGATTTATCTGACTATGAATCTGTCTAACTAAAAATTATTTACTCACTTATTTGTCAAACTTTTTGTTGGAACATGTGGGTATTTGGATGATAAACGAATTTTGGGTGTTTTTTAGTTCTTGTGTTTCCAGGTAAGTCGTAGTGAGACTTTCACTTTTCCCCGTACCAAAGTCACTAGAGGGTCAACAACTTTCATCAAAGTTGTTGTCTTTTAGCGACTTACAGAAAAACACAAGAATCAAAAAATAAACACCTAAAAATCATTTACAATTCAAATACCCACTTATTGCAAACAACAACAACAAAAAATCAACATTTGTCATTGTATACAATAGAAGTGCTATTGTGATAGTAATAGTGGCATATGATAGTTTGAAGTATGTTAATATTCTACAAGTTAAAAGAATCTAAAGCATTGGATTATAGACACAGCTACTAATTACCGTTTTGCCACCATTAAGCAGAACCCCTTTAGACATAAGTTTCCACAATTCAACTGTGGATCTGTAGTTAAGAGGAGGTTCTGAACTTTTAGTTAGCTCTTCATAGTAAAATAGCCGTGCCTTCCATTCCATAAACACTTGGGCGGCTTGGCTTTCGACTAACTCTTGAATCTCGAGTGCAGTCTCAAGTTGTGTCACAACCTCAGCCATCTTTGGCCGATCTTTACGAGATTCCTTCAAGCATCGATATGCAATGTCTGAAAATGCTTCGAAAGCGATTTGATCCAATGGTTGAATGGTTGGATGTTTAAAGATGATATCATTTAGCTTCTTTTGTCTATAGCTTTCAATCCATGTGGGAACAAAATTCTTCTCAAAACGACCATTTCTATACGTACAACATAACTTCCCACATAAAACTTCGAACAAGACCACGCCGAAAGAGTAGACATCTGACTCTTTCGTTAGAGTTTGTGTCCTCACATATTTCGGATCCCAGTATCCACCAGTTCCTGCTGCATTGGCGACAACTACTGAGTCCTGCTCATTAGCAGGGCCCATTATTGACAGCCCAAAGTCAGCAACTTTAGCGTTCCATTGGTCATCGAGTAGGATGTTGGCACTTTTCATATCACGATGGATAAGTCTTTGGTGTGTCCCCCTTGGATCATGAAGGTAGCATAGACCCTTCGCAGCATCAAGGCATATCTTGAGACGACATGCCCATGTGAGATGCGGGGAACTTAAATGGCGGTCAAGGCTACCATGAGATGCATGCTCGTACACGAGGATCACCTCTTTCTCTTCATAACAAAATCCTACAAGACTAACAAGATTTTCATGCTTGTACCTGGAGAGCACCATCATTTCTTTCAAGAACTCAGTTTTTCCTTGTCCATGCCTCGGATCCAGATTCATACGCTTAATAGCGACCATGCTTCGTCCCTTAGAGTGAGACACTTCTCCTTTATAAACTTTCCCAAAACCACCAACTCCAATACGATTCTTTTCGTCGTCGAAGTCGTTGGTGGCTGATTTTATATCTTCCAGTTGGATTTTCAGATGTTGAAACTGCTGCAAGGTTTCCTCCATGTTTTGTGGAACAAAAAGTAGTCACAATTTTCAAATCAAGGGTTCCAAGCAGTTGCAGGTGCACAGCCTGAAAGATGGTTAAGAATGAAGGACAGATAAAGAAGATCAATTTTATGTGCCTAGTTCAGAATTTAGGAACATATTACCCCACCTCATATTTACACTATTAATTAACGAATAATATATATATGTATGTATGTATATATATATGTATATGTATATATTTGAACGGCCTAGTACAACGACACCCAAGATGGGATTTCAACCGTACTCTCAGATTTGACGCTTTGGGGCGTACGCCTAAGCCCACATTAGGAGGAATCCCACAACTGGGTAAACCTCTTGACCTTACCTCAGCAAATATGCTTTGGCCCGGATTCGAATTCAAGACCTGTCATAGAGAAGTCAAGAGGGTATCATTAGACTAAAAGCCCATTGGTAATGAATAAAATATATAACTTATAAATTGATTAGCATGTAGCTGGGAAGGACATGATACTTAAAGTCAACCCTCCATAATTTTTTGTTGTTGGTCGATCACATGATTTCTTAAAGAATTGATTCAAGTCCAGCTGCATAAGCTTATTAAATCAGCCAATAATATACAAATGCATCGAAGTTGTGTAAAATTGTGTCTATTTGTTATAATCAGATTTGTGTCGTTCTTTGTTTCATAACTGAACAAAATTAATTAAAATTTTGAATAATTAAATATATACTCTTATTTACAATTCAAATTACATATATACCTAAGTCAAAAGTTAAATTACATGTATCTCCTTGTTTTATAATATTTTTTTCTTTAAAAATAGGATAAACATAATTCAGGGGTTATATAAGGAGATATATGTATTTTATTTTTATTAAGTTGGATATATATGTAATTTATGAAGTTTATAAAGAGATATATGTAGTGGCCCCTTAAAAATAATTTGAGCAAACTTACGTTTTAGTACCTTGTATTTGATGAAAATCTCGGTTTTATCCAATTTTTTTTTCAGGTCCCTTCCTATGATTAGTATTAGGCGGGGTGAGCATGCAAAACCGATAACTGAAAAAACCCCGAAACCGAACCAAAAATCGAACTGAAATTAACCGAAACCGACTTAACCGATTGGTTACGGTTAAGATATTGCAATAACCGAACCATTCGGTTACGGTTATGGTTTATCCAACTCCAATAACCGAAATAACTGAAACCGAACCGATATATATTTTCATGTATTTTTCTTATGTTTTCCATGTATCTTCATATATTTAAACCATATTTTCATGTGTTTGAACCTATTTTCATGTATTTGATATAATTTTCATGTATATGTATGCTTGTAAAATATATAAAACACTTCAAAAACAATAAAAACGAGTTTGATAACCAAATTTATAACTTCAAAATAATCACCACGAAAATAACCGTAACCGAAACCGACCTCTATAACCGAAATAAAAGAAACCGCTGCTTGGTTTCGGTTTCCGGAATTCCATTAACTGAATCGTCGGTTTCGGTGGAAGCTAATAACCGAACCGAACCGAGCCGACATTTGCACACCCGTACCGGGGTGAAGATAATCAAGTTTATTGCTTGGAACTTGATCTTCCTGTACCATAGCCATTAGGTAATATGGAAGCTTGATCTAAATTTGTTTGTTGATGACTGATCAATTGATGTTGTAATGGCATTTCTTATTTTTTGAATAATCATGTATGATTCTTATAGCTAAAGATTATGAATCGTTTTTATGATTCCTTTGAGTTGTTACCATTTAAACATTTATAATATAATAATTGTAATATGATTTTTGTAATAGTAACATGTTAGCAGATCCAACAAAGTAGAGAGTTTTTTTTTTTTAAAAAAAATGAAAAGATTAATCATCATATTGTTTACATGATAATGATAATATACTCTAGAACTTAGATACATAAATATAAAAAAAATTCTAATTTTTTCAATAATTAAAAATGGTCTTCAAGAGCCCATGTTGGTTTTTCCTCTTCAACATAACTAGTACATTACTCAAGATCTGACTTCAACATAGGGTATAAACTGTATATAATTCCTTGAACACGAACACAATATAATCACCGGATGAATAGAAAGTCGTGGATCACTCTTTCAGATCAAACTATTTGTGGTTCACTCAAATGTTGGATCGGATAAAATTCAATTCAAATAAAGAACGCGTATGAGAATTTTGTTGATTCGAGAATAAACCAGAGAGCCTGTTTTCATCGATCAATTTCTAGATATACAGGAGTTTGGAAACTGCCTTCAGGCAGTTTTTCAACTTTTATTCTCCACAATTTTGCCACTATAGTTGTAAAACAAATTTTATGTAAAATTCGTAAAATCAATTTTCTTATTGATTTTTCAACATAACAACTTAGTTTTGGAAAAAATTTTCCAAACTGACCTGGCAGCTCGACCCCAGTCAGGGGCTCTGCCCCTTGGACCTCGCTAACCGGGGGCGCTGCCTTCAGACCCACGCCAAGGGGGCGTTGTCTCCTGGGACCCCCATTGAATCATAAAACATTAAACACGCATGCACCTACTACCTAACTTATTTAATGAATTTTATAATTCATATATTGATCGATAAAATTAATTTCAATTACGCTAAAATATCTAACATAAACTAATGTCAAGGCGGTTCAATAGTGTAATGGGGTGAAACTCTGGCTTGAGACCATAAAAAATATAATGTTCCCAGTTTTTCCAAGTTTATATAGTTAGAATGGATCTTTGCAAGATTTACTGGTAAATTGAAATAAGATGTCTTGAGCCGGTGAGTCGTGTTGTTAAGAGATCACATGTAGTTCGAGAAACTAAAATTGATTGTGTCACTATTACATAGAGGAAAACAATGGCCATCCATTGATTCTTCCTAATCTAGAAATCACTATTTCAAAGTTAGAATGATCTAACATTAGTTCCCTATGTTACGATTATTCTACAATGTTAAATGGTTCATGTATCACACAATAATGATAATTATTTCTTCTTTCTAGTACGAATCTAAAATCAATTTATAATTGTTTGTATTGACCTAGTTAAGTGAGACATTGAAATTCCTAATTTAACATGCCAAGTTCCTAGAATTTGTTATGCATAAAGCGTTAGCTTAAAATTATTAGTCAATATTATTTAATGCACATATTATAAATGCTAGGTGATATTGCAATAGGTCAACAATCCTGTGTTTATATCAGGCCAACAAAAGCGTATTTTGATTTACTTAATCATTAGAATTATTTAGAAAAATGAGTGTTAATTAAGGTATTCTTTTTATGATATGAAGATTTTTATTTTGTTGAAGACTGATCATTTGATGGTCTTGTTATTTTAATAATCATTTATGATGGTCATTTCTTGTTGTTAAACACACAACATACACTTTAGTTAGACCATCCTCTTTAATCAGCAATTTGATCTGCACAAAATAGCTACTTCATCACATCAACTAAAACAATAAGTGTAAGGAAATAGGACTCGGAACGTACGTACTTTAATCAAATCGTAAAATATGTTTAAAATCATTCTTGATCACCTATATGGACAGGAAATTTATATGGGTCTAATCTCAATGCCTTGAATAATAAGGCCTCTAAGATTATTGATATTGCGAGTGATCAATGCAAGACGAATATGACTCATTTCGGTTGTTGTAGCAGCAGTTCGAAATTCCCAAATTTGTACTTCCATCCAACCATCGCTCCTCTGTAATGGAAAGCCTTTCATTTGTTTATCGAGTGGGTTGTAGGTGTTTTGTTCATCCTTTGGTCGTATAACCGGGGTTTGAGGACTTGCTAAATAGATATATGTACCCCAATCTTCATCATTCACAAACAAAGGAGCCTCAAATCCAGATTGGTTTTTTGGTAATTTGTACACAAGGTAACTTGCATATGTTGTTTGAGATGATACCAGTTGGGATTTGATTTTGCTCCTGATAATGAAGCCCCCAGAATGACATCCAATGGCTTCTCCAAATCTGAAAAAAATATGAGAAAATCATCTCACATTTAAAATAAAAGGTAGGAAATCACCTTGGTCATACTTAACCTACATGGGTCAAATGTAATCTTGAAAAAAAGAATTCTAAAAGCTTGACTATAAAATTTTAAAACTAAAAAAACAAAGAAACATATCTCATCAAGTCTCACTATTCAGTAGTGTTTGAAAAGAGTGAGATGAAGTCAAATCTTATCCATATCCTAATAGAATAAAGATGTTGTTTCTGCGGAAACCCTTACTCATATAAAGTTTAAAACAGAATCTACTACAATAAGTCTCCTCATAAAACTAGCTAAAGAAATTACTCATAAATATGTAGTGTGTGCATTTAGAAACATTATGTACACCTGTATTCGCTACAACTTATTTAATGCTTGCTTTAGTTCTTCATCAATCCTGATTTGTTAACAATGTGTTTCACACTTCATGCTTGTAACTTCACATTGATCATAAAAACACCATTGTAAATGAGAACACACGCATAAAGGATGACATCTAGAACTGAGTATTAATAGGTAGACGCAAATACTTAGAGGTTGTTTGGTTAATTAAGTGTTGAGTTAGTAAGATGCTTGAATCATTCAGACTCTTCTCTAAAACTTAACTGCCAAGAGGCTAACTGACTGATCTATAGTTGTTTTTTAGTGAAACAAACGGTTAATTCCAGCCTTTGATCGATTCAGATTCAGATGTAGCCTCTTAGTGGAATCATTAATTAGTTATCCGATTGCAAATATTTTTGATGTTTGTTAATTCTCACATAGTGTATAGATTTGCAAAAGATATAAGTTTTACAAGAAAACTAATGAGAAGATATAAAAGAACCTTGATTCGGGACAAGGCATCGTGTAAATGTTCTCATCAATGCATACATCTGTTGCTGATAGCATATGACATTTCTTCCCATTTTTGTCAATAGAAAACCACTGCCGAACAACAATACAAGTATGCAATCAGTACTTGTTTAGCAATTCGATAATACTTCCCTTAATTCGAACCATGTTCATACCACATGAACTATGTGCTGCAGAGGACTTGTAATTCAGTAATGAAAGTAAAGAATCATTTTTATTGTTTGCGTTACCTTTTGACCATCATCGATTAAGAACCCATTGCGAATAATTGAGTAAGCTTCCTTCTTCGTTGTCCATTGCACGCTATCTATCGACCATTTCATTATGTCTTCATAATCAGCTGGCAAATTTTCTTTCCAATTTGCATCTGAATCTGATATGGGTTGATTCTCATCTTTATGTTTCATGACCTGCAAGCACATAACCATATACATTAGCCTTTGCTCAAATCAATAGCAAAAACAAGAGTATCATAAAATATGCTTGTTGAGTATGACACCATAACTTTTTACCAAAAGATTACATGAGCCATATGGTTGTTTTACATTGAACATAATAAGAAATTTTAAAAAATTAAAAGCAAAATAAGGAATATTAATCAACGATGTACTTCAAAAATTGAACTTTTATTTCTCATCTTACTGATTTCTCCAATGGCCAAAACTCGATGCCATCTACGTATATATCATCAAAGACATCAAACAGAATCTCAAGATCAACAACTCTTTCGTCACTAGTAAACTGATATAATTCAGCCATATACCATCCATCTTCTCTCATATACGAAAGGTACGGATTTAAAGTTTCCGTCTCCCCTTGTAACTTGTATTTAAGGGATATCGGATGACAATCAGTGAGATTGACTATTGTTGTAAGTTCAAACACAAGGTTCACCGTGTATGTGACTCCTGGTGACAAGAATTGAGTTTTTACATGTGCTTTGAATATCTCATTCTTTGAAAAGTGAGCGATCACACCAAATCTGCGTGAATAGCAAAGAATGATACATTGCTTGTACTCGTAAAGTATTATCAAAAGCTAGAAACACAAGGGAATTAATGAAAGTCACCTTGAAGGATCATAACTCTTTATTTCAAATGTGTGTGAATCCAAACATTCTGTAATAGATGTCATTTCACAATGTTCTCCCTTCTTATTTAATGAAAACCACTGTCCATTAAATAAACAAGTTCGAGTTAGCTAGTTAAGCTCATATAGGATGATATGATTTATCAGACTATGAATCTGTCTTACTAAAAGTTTTTTACTCACTTATTTTTTGAACTTTTTTGTTGGAACAGGTGGGTGTTTGAATGATAAATGATTTTTGGTTTTTTTTTTCATTCTTGTGTTCCCAGGTAAGTCAGAGTGCGACTTTCAATTCCCTTTTTCCAGTACCAAAGTTGCAAGAGGGTCAACAACTTTCATCAAAGTTGTTGCCCTCTAGCCACTTACCTAAAAACATAAGAATGAAAAATAAAATAAAATCTTTTGCCATTCAAATACTCACCTATTTCAACAAAATAAATCCCCATTTGTCATTGTATACAATAGAAGTACTATTGTGATGGTAACAGTTGCATATGGTAGTTTGAAGTATGTTAATATTCTACAAGTAAAAAGAATCTAAAGCATTGGATTATATACACAACTAATTACCGTTTTGCCACCATTAAGTAGAACCCCTTTAGACATAAGTTTCCACAATTCAACTATGGATATGTAGTTAAGAGGAGGTTCTGAACTTTTAGTTAGCTCTTCATAGTAAAGCAGTCGTGCCTTCCATTCCATAAACGCTTGGCTTTCGACTAACTCTTGAATCTCGAGTGCAGTCTCAAGTTGTGTAACAACCTCAGCCATCTTTGGCCGATCTTTACGAGATTCCTTCAAGCATCGATATGCAATGTCTGAAAATGCTTCGAAAGCGGTTTGATCCAATGATTGAATGGTTGGATGTTTAAAGATGATATCATTTAGCTTCTTTTGTCTATAGCTTTCAATCCATGCGGGAACAAAACTCTTCTCAAAACGACCATTTTTATATGTGCAACATAATTTCCCACATAAAACTTCGAATAAGACCACGCCGAAAGAGTAGACATCTGACTCTTTCGTTAGAGTTTGTGTCCTCACATATTTCGGATCCCAGTATCCACCAGTACCAGCTGCATTGGCGACAACTACTGAGTCCTGCTCATTAGCAGGGCCCATTATCGACAACCCAAAGTCAGCAACTTTAGCGTTCCATTGGTCATCGAGTAGGATGTTGGCACTTTTCATATCACGATGGATAAGTCTTTGGTGTGTCCCCCTTGGATCATGAAGGTAGAATAGTCCCTTTGCGGCATCAAGGCATATCTTGAGACAACGTGCCCATGTGAGATGCGGGGAACTTAGATGGTGGTCAAGGCTACCACGAGATGCATGCTCGTACACGAGGATCACCTCTTTCTCTTCATAACAAAATCCAACAAGACTAATAAGATTTTCATGCCTGTATCTGGAAAGCACCATCATTTCTTTCAAGAACTCGGTTTTTCCTTGTCCATGCCTCGGATCCGGATTCAGACGCTTAATAGCGACCATGCTTCGGCCCTTAGAGTGAGACACTTCTCCTTTATAAACTTTCCCAAAACCACCAACTCCAATACGATTCTTTTCGTCGTCGAAGTTGTTGGTGGCTGATTTTATATCTTCCAGTTGGATTTTCAGATGTTGAAACTGTTGCAAGGTTTCCTCCATGTTTTGTGGATCAAAAAGTAGTTACAAGTTTCAAATCAAGGGTTCCAATCAGTTGCAGGTGCACAGCTTGAAAAATGGTTAAGAATGAAGGCCAGATAAACAAGATCAATTTTATGTGCCTAGTTCTGAAGTTAGGAATATATTATCTACACTATTAATTAATGAGTAAAATATATAACTTATAAATTGATTAGCATGCAGTTGGGAAGGACATGATGCTTAAAGTCAACCCTCCATAATTTTTTTTTTGTCGATCACATGATTTCTTAAAAAATTGATTCAAGTCCAGCTGCAAACAGAACTAAACAATTTATGGCCTTGTGGGTGGTTATCAGATCCAGAAATTTTTTAAGAGGGGCAAAAAATTGTTAGATATTTTAGTGTAATTGGGGTTAATTTTATCGATCAATATGAATTATGAAATAATTAAACAAGTTGGGTGTGGGGTGCACGCTTGTTTAATATTTTATAAATTCAATGGGGTTCCAAGGGGGCAACGCCCCCTTGGCGGGAGTCCGGGGGCAGCGCCCCCGGTTAGCGGGGTCCAAGGGGCGGCAGCCCCTGGCGGGGTCCAAGGGGCAGAGCCCCTGGCGGGGTCGAGCTAAGTTGTTATGTTAAAAAATCAATAGAAAAATTGATTTTACGAATTTTACATTAAATTTATTTTTTTAAACTTTAGTGTCGTTTTTGTGAAATATTAAAGTTGGAAAACTGCCTGGAGGCAGTTTCCAAATGCCTGCGCCCAGAAATTGATCGTTTTTACATATTGGTTCACACACGAAATTCACAGCGAATTTCATACTTGTTCTTGAGAAAAATCGAATTTTATCCGATCAAATATTTGGGTGAACCGCAAATAGTTTGATCTGAAAGTGTTATCCACGACTTTCGATTTCATCCGGTGTTCGTGATTTCTGGAAATTCTCTACAAAAATAGATTGATAACACGAGTCTGGGGTAAAAGGCGGGTTGGATTAGTTGAAACCAAAAAACAAACGTATCGATCAAGAGTATTTAGAAAAATAATTGCTTGAATAATCACTTTCCAAGTTACATCACGAGTTAATATTCGTATAATTATATGAAGAACATAATTTCATCAAATAATTTAATCCACTTCCAGGTTCCAATACTAAAAGTGTAAAACATATTTCATTATGGTATTTTATCAAACATTCACATAAAAGTACAAATAATCAGCCAATTACATCCAAATGCATAGAAGTTGTGTAAAATTGTGTCCATTTGTAATCAGCCGTCTGTCTTTCAAAAAGGCTCTTTGTTTCATAACTGAGCAAAATTAATTAAAAATAATGCGAGCAAACTTACATTTTAGTCCCTTGTATTTGATGAAAATCTCGGTTTTATCCAAAATTTATTTTTTTTCGGGTCCCTTTATGTGATTACTGTTAGGGTGAAGATAATCAAGTTTATTGCTTGGAACTTGATCTTCATGTACCAGAACTCTATAACCATTGGCTGATATAAAAGCTTGATCTAAATTTGTTTGTTGATGACTGATCATATTATGTTGTAATGGCATTTCTTATTTAATAATCATGTATGATTGACTTGTGGCTAAAGGAGAACTGGAGTTCTATCTCTTTTTCATTTCCACGACCCAATTGCAAGAGCGGAGCTCTACCAACTGAGTTCAGCTTTAGCCACTCGAATTTTCGATATTCCAATGAATTGTTTTTGTGATTCCTTTGAGTTTTTACAATTTAAACATTTATAATATAATATTTGTAAGAATTTTGTAACAGTAACACGTCAACAGATCGGACAAAGTAGAGAGTTGTTTTTGAAAAGAAGACGAAAAAGACTAACATAATGTTTACATGATTTTAAAACTTAGATACATAAATATAAATTTTTAAAATTTTTTTCAAATAATTAAATATGGTCTTCAAGAGCCCATGTTGGTTTGTCCTCTTCAACATAACTAGTACATTACTCTAGATCTGACTTCAACATAGGGTATAAACTAATGTCAAGATGGTTCAATAGTGTATTGGGGTGAAACTCCGGCTAGAGCTAGACATGAAAAATATGTTCTCAATTTTTCCAAGTTTATAAAGTTAGATTGATCCAGATAAGTTGTCATAGTGGTAAAAGACTCATCTTTCAATGAGGAGGTCAAGGGTTCTTCTCCCACTTGAGTCACTTTGATGGATACCAGGTGAATGGAGGAATCTTGAGTTTAATCTCAGGTTCTGAACCGATGGGGGCGCAGTTTTTACAGCAAAAATAAGCTGGTTTCTGCGCATCATGTGCAACTCTTCCGAGGGTGGCGCCCGGTAAAACGGGCTATCGCTCCCTTGAGGAAGGTGTCTTCCGAAGCCTGCTGGCGTGGTACATATGCCACGACGTTACGTTCGGTTGTTGTTGTTCTATATATATATATATATATATATATATATATATAGTTAGATTGGGTCTTTGCAAGGTTTATTGGTAAAAGGAAATAAGTCGCCTTGAGCCGATGAGTCCTGTTATTAAGAGATCACATGTTTTTTTGAACGGCGGTATTCTCACGTGTTCCCTACTCTTTGGGGGCGATCGTCCAAGGTCGGACTCCTCCAACCGTCGTGAGAACCCATACCCATTGATGCACAGGAACCCCGTTCAATGGGTAAACCTTCACCTCCCATCGGAATCAAATCTGTGATAAACCTCAAGCTGACCATTCACCTAGTGTCCTTCAAACTTTCCTCTAGATGGATTCGAACCCCTGACCTCCATTTTGGAAGGTGAGAGGACTAACCATTGGTCTGGGTTTTCAGGACAAGAGATCACGTGTAATTCGAGAAACTAAAATTGAATAGGTGTCACTATTAGACCATGACGTGTGCCCCATGGTTGGAGCCACTCCACATAGGCGCGACATAGGCATCCACCACAACCAACCACTCAACCACTTGTGGTGGAAATGCCAAGCGGGAGAGAGTTGAGTTTCAGGTACAACTTCATCTTGTGATAGTTGAGCAAACCCGTGTGCTTGTTGACTCGAACCGTATGCAGCAAAAGTGTAGAACCCTTGTTGTGAACTCGATTCAAAATGCGGGCGATAACAATTTGAGTTAAAAAAAGGATTCATCATAGGTGAACGGTTGAAGAAGAACGACGGAGTTGGGTGTTTGGGTTTCAGTAGTTGGGGTGCTCAGGTTGTAGTATTGGTTTGGTGTTTGGTTGGGATCTACTGGAAAGCTTTTTTTTTTATAAAAATAGAAGAAGAAGAAGAAGAAGAATGAGTGTGAATATTTGTGTTAAAATGAATTGTTTAAATAGGAAAAAAAGTTTTTTTTTTAAATTTTTTGAAGGTAGCCGTTGGAAGGTATCCGTTGGAAGGGAAGCAACGGTCAAAAAATTAATGTCTCAAACGGTAAAGGAAGCGTGGCTGTGGCCACGCCCAAGGGGGGCAGTGTTCCACTTGCCAGCCATGTCCAAGGACGCCTCATCCACCGGGCATACCCCATCGTCTTACATAGAGGAAATCAATCACCATCTATTGATCCTTCCCAATGTGGCGTACAATATAAAACATGTTCCCATGCTACTGCCATCTAGAAATCAATATTTCGGAGTCAGAATGATCCAACATAAGTTAGAATTCTACAATGTTGAACAATTTATGTATTACACAAGAATGAATCTAAAATCGATTTCTAATTGTTCGTATTGACCTAGTTCGATGTGACACCGAAATTTCTAATTTAACATTTCCAGTCCCTCCAATTTGTTATGCATAAAGTGTTAGCTAAAAATTATAATGACTCTATTTAATGCACATATTATATTTAGATTTACTTAATTATTCGAATTATTTAGATAAATGAGTGGAAAATATATTTCTTGTTATGATATTAAGATTTTTATTTTGTTGTATTTTAAAAGCATAGAGGACTAAAAATTAAGAACACATCACAAATATTGCCAAGTCTTATATCAATCCATATCGGTGAGTTCATCCTTCTGCATAATTTTTTTTTATTTATCACAAAATACTATGAACACATATTATTTTTTTTATTAAAACGGTGACACTTTTATATTAATACTTATTTGTGTATGGTTCATGAGTGTTGATATGTATGACTAGAAAATTTGGTTATAGCTACCATCTTGAAACGCAAAAGCCTAGCTTAATAGGGTCTAATTATCCAATTCGTGTATAAAAGCGGAAAACCAAACAAACAAACAAATCCAAAAAAAATTTGTTTTTTAGAGTTCGCTTTAGACCCTGAAAAAAGTTAAGCCAACTCTAACAAATGCACCAATATTGTCACCTAATATCCATTCACTAACACATCACATTACAAAACTAGAACCAAATACCCTTCATCAAGATCGTGTGGCAAGATTCAACTCATACAAACATTACATAAATTACAATAAAACTAATCAAAAGAAACCAAAAAAAAGAACACAAATTAGTCTACAAGGGCTCCAAAACATAATACCCTTTTATTTATTCAAACAGTACATTGAGCATCCTGAGGCCATATTTCAGTCACACATCCACCATCACTGCTTGTGCCAATACTAACATTACTGTTAAAGATATCATAATCAACACGAAGTCCTACCATCATATGTTGCCGGGAACTTGTAGGCCAGGGTGGCTCCCACGGTCATCTCTGTGAACGGTTATGGTTGGAGAGACGTTGTCGATTCTGGACATGTTCTGAGAGTTGAACATGTGGGGAGTGGTTAAATGGTTCTGGAGAAGGTGGCTCAGGCTAGATGTTAGTGAGCCCCTAGCCAGTGTATCTTCAGCTAGCTTAACCTGTAATTGAAGAATAAAGTTTTTATTAGAATTTGCAATTTCAACCCATGTATATGATTATTCATGTTGTATTTTATTGATAACAGGTTAAATTATTTGCCTTCATCTCACCTTCCATATCATAGGGGTCTTGTTTGCGGTGTGCGCATATAATGTACATATGTGTCGGCCCTCGAGGGGCAAAAGTAAATTTGCACTAATTTTAACGTTATTTTACTTAATTTTTGTGAAAATAACTTAAAAGCATTGGGTTGGTCGGTTATCAGGCATCATGGGCTATGGGTTTCATTGGAAGCAACATCTCTATTCCTACGGAGTAGATGTAAGGTTGTCTACATCTTACCCTCCTCAAACCCTACCATAGTTTTGTTAATGGTGAAATATACTGAGTATGATGATGATGATCACCTTTCAGATCATACTAAGCAGTGATATTTTACTGGGTATATTTTTTTTCTGATAAAATGGTTTAAACATATAATATAAGGGGTAAAGTAAGGGTACAAATGTGTCAAACGGTTTAAAATCACCAAACTTGTACATAAAATTTTCAAACTTCTAAATCCTTTTATTTAAAGATAAATATTTATTTTCATAAAATACTATTTGTTATCATATTCAACAAATCAACTGTCGATATATTGAAAAAAAAGGATGGCATATTTTCATAAAATTTTCAATTTGGCCTAACCCATACTTAAATTTACCTTTTTTACACTACCCTTTTAACCACCTTTCAGACCCTACTGAATAGTGAAAATTATTTAAAAATAATACAAATTTTATAAAATACTACATACGCTTCGCTTTAATCATGCATATATATAAACAAACTTGTTATATTCATAGTTAAGGAAAGAAGATACCTTAGCTCTCAAGGCTTCCACATCTGACTTGAGCACTCGGTTGTTGGTTGAAGCATCTTTGTATTGGTGTGTTGCAGACGTTAGTTGCTTGTACAAAAGCGAGTATTCTAATTGTAGTTTTTCCACCTGCGTTAGTTGGGCAACTAGTCAAAACGGGTCGTTTGGGAGCGAGCCGTGTTGTCCCAAAATATCCTTTATCCATAGATATATAAATTTTTTATAAAATTAGTGACAAGAACTTTTGGTACTGGTTGAGTTGACCATTTCCTTTTAATTTATTCTATTCTTTTTAAGATATTTTTTTTATATCAACATACTCAAAATTGATCCATTTATAAGTAAACGGGTCAAAACTGTCACCTTTGATAGTCTGATTACTATGTTGTGTTGGTGTTTCCCAACATGTTCTTATCGTTTATACCGACATTTATGCAAAAACTAGGAGAATATGCAGATGAAAATTGTAAGTAAACACCAAATACATACTTGTCTCTCAAGATCTGCTAAATATGCTTGTTTTCTTTTTCTTGATCGTCTAGCCGATTCTCTGTTCGAAACCATCCTGAAATCATAATCGATCGTTTAGAAGTATGTTTTTCGACTCGATTCAAGAAACTCTTAACAAAAATCTTACCTTTTAATCCTTTTAACATCCACTTTAGTATCGTAGCTATGTTCACATTGACCCGGATCATAATCTGATAGTTCATCATCACTTGTTGACCCGATGACATTGCTATCCTGCCTCTTTGGTTTAGGATCTGAAGTTGGACTCTCAGCTGATCAAATATGAATAAGTTATCAGCTAACGACGTAAAATCCCCTAAAATATTGTGATAAAGATGGCAAAATGGGCGAGTTGGGTTGACAGACCAAAACATCATCATCGTCGTACTCAGTATATCCCACCATTAGCAAAGCTAATGTAGGGTTTGAGGAGGGTATGATGTAAGCAGCCTTACCTCTACCCCGTGGGAATAGAGAGGCTGCTTCTAATGAGACCTCTGGCTCATGATGCCTGACAAACCGACCAACCCAATGTTTTTAACATTATTTTCAAAAAAACAAAGTACAATAACGTTAAAATTAGTGCAACTTTACTTTGCCCCTTAAGGGCCGACACATATATATACATTATATGCGCACACTGTAAACGGGACCTAAACAAAGCACGTATTTTTTTGTACGGGTTGGGTTGGCTCGCAAAAACTTTTATACAAAACTTCAAATTCTTTTTTTATGAACAAACATGAAACATGTACCATGCTAAGTATGAAAATCTATTTTTTTGAAAAATATAAAACTGATTTGGGTGAATTAAAAATTAGCTTTGGGTGATTTATGATCGTTAGCTACTTTTTTTTTTATTTTACCACGTAACCTACTTAACATTTAAAATTATATACAAAAATTTTTAAATTTTAGTAAAAATCATTTGTGTTTTTGGTATCACAAGCCTAAAAAAATAATAAAACATACGATTTTTATATGACTTTCGGTATCAAGAACAAAGAAAAATAAAAATAGACGGTTTATACATTATTCAATTTTGAAATGTAATATACATATACATACACACACATATATTTGATATTTTTGGTTTTATATAAAACTTATACCAAACATTCAGTTTATATTTGGGTTCGTTTATTTTGGTTTGGATCTTTTGGTTTTTTGGGTTTATTTTTTCAGTTTCATACACCCTAGATGCAATGACCACATATGGCAGTAGCAATAAAAGAGAGCTAAAATCTCTCATATTGTTTTTAAAAAAGTAGCAAATATGTGTTTTTTTAAATTGTTTTTTTGTTTCTAAATAGTATACTCTCAACCACAAGGTTGAGTGCTCATATATAGTTTATCCTGTAATATCTAGTTGTTGCTGTTAAAAAATTTAGGTAATTTTAGTAAAAAATATCGTGACTAGTATGAAACTGATTACCAAATTCGCAAGAACCTAAATCTCTAACCGTTCCACACCCGAGTAATCGAAAATCGAAAGCAAAATCTATTTACCTAAACAGCATCATCATCGTACTCAATATATCCCACCATTAGCAAAGCTAAGGTAAGGTCTGAAAAGGGTAAGATGTAGACAACCTTACCTCTACCCCGTAGGAATAGAGAGGCTGCTTCTAATGAGACCCCTGCTCATGATGTCTGATTAACCAAACTAACCCAACACTTTTAACGTTATTTTTACAAAAATTAAGTAAAATAACGTTAAAATTAGTGTAATTTTACTTTTGTCCCTCGACGGTCGGCACATATATACATTATATGAGCGCACCGCACACGTGGCTTTATTTACCTAAACATCAAAAACTAATTTACATATTATAAGTTTTAAACCATACTACAAATCGAGGGGGGAGAATCCATAGCCATCGTGACACTAGAGTTCTTTGGAGTGAGATCTTGAGTCCATAGAGGGTTACCAGTCATTCCCTCATAACTTGATAACGTATCTAAATTATCCTGCAATCCAAAATGGTTAATTAACAAACTCATTAGATAAAAAATATGTTATAATTATCGTCTTTATAAATAATTGTTAAAAAATATGTTATAATGTATTCATATTAAAATTCAAATTTTAATTACAAGTCTAGTTTATCTTGACTCGAGCTTGCTCATCTACAAAATGAGCAAGACAATTTAAAAAAGTTTTTTATGAACGAGCTCTTTGGATAGCTCTATTCACACCGTTCGTTCGTGCAAGATGGTAATATGGTATAATAAAGAATATATAATTTTCTTTTTTATTATTTTTATTATAAGCTTGGATTTCTTAACAAAATACGTGTAACTTATGTTATTACATATACGTAATATTTTAGGCTACGTATACGTAATTTTATAGGTTACATATACGTAAATATTTTTAATAAAAAAAATTATAACATTTATAAGCTAATAATAAGAAACCATAATTTAAAAAAATAATAATTCGATGTCAATAAACAAATAACAAATTCAATAATTTTGTGTGCAAATAAGACAGAAAACAGTAAAAAAAAAAAAATCAAACCGGATTTATGTACTCAACAGCAGCATCGGGTGAACCACCGGCAGCATAGCTTTTACAATCTTCATCACCGAAAACCACACTGCCGGCGCCGGAGAACATCCCTCCGTCCGGCGACTGACTCCGCTGATCGCCATCAATTCTGTTGAACTGTTTCAATAACTCTTCCAAATCGAATTCAGAAAACGCTCTACTCATGGTGTTGCACATGGAAGAGTAATTGAATGAATCTTCTTTCTTGTTGTGATTGAAATAATCCATGGTATAATTCAATTTGATGATTCAGAATCATAAACAGAAACCCATATTTAATCTTTGAAAAAGATTGAATCTTTTGGATTTCTTCATCATTAAGGATTTGAAAAAGATTGGGGGATGTGTTTTTATAAAAAGTGTTAGGAGGAAGAGTACAAAGCTTCAACTGGCTTTGTGAAAAGTGAAGTGAAACCATCGCTCACTTTGAGTTTGATGTGACTTTGTATCAACATTGTAAGAGATTCTTTGTTAAAAAACAATAAAATAAGGCTGGTTATTCACACACTCAAATTTTTTATTTTAGCATGTCATCGACACTTTACAACTTATATAAACATATACAAGACGTGTAGTCCCCTCTAACATCCAATGATTTGACAAAGATTGGTCACGTATACGTTGTGTATATGACCTATACGATGCGTATAAATCTATACGAGGCGTATATGAGTCCAATTATTGACACTGTCAAAATCTTAACAAACAATCTTTGCCCCCTATACAAAGTATATACTTATACAAGACGTATAGTGTAGAGGGTGTAAAAAGTGTAGGGTGTGTGTGAATAACATGACCCAAAAAATAATAATAATTCCATGATTGTTTTTATTAAATTACATAAAAAAACTATTAAAGATATGTAATTGATAAGTTATAGAAAGCTTTAGAGTTTAGAGATGTATAATTTTTTTTATATCTTAAAAAAAACACTCTCTCTAATATTCCTACACATAAATTTATTTCATATTTGAGTTGAGTGTTATTTTTATAAATATGCATTTTAGAATTAAAGACAAATAACTTAACCACCTAAATAGACTTTAGTTAACCACCTAAATAGACTTTAGCAGAAGGTAAACAATTTTTTATGCCCTTACTTTTTACGTGTCATAATCACACTAATGACAAAAGAAGTATCATATTATTCTCACTTATGTCTCACCCTTCATATCTATTATATATTTCGTACGGGTCTATACGAGATGTATAAGAGGACAATTATTATATGTCATAATTTTTCAGTGTTAATGATTGAAATCTTATATGTCATATGTCCTATACTAGGTCATATACAAGTTGTATATGAGACAAATCATTTTTAAATCAATGGTGTTAGATTGGGCTCGTATAGACATATACAAGACACATAGTAACGATGAAGTATTAAAAAAATAAAGTTTAGTGTGAAAATAACCAAGCTCTAAAAGAATCCACAATGTTAATCAACCGTATTTTTAGATTATTCAAAATAAATTTGAATTTGAGCCGAAAAGAAAACAAATCTTGAAAAATTTAAATTATAAGTTTGAAACAACCAAGTTACAATAAAACGGAAATATATTTGAATGTATGCAACAAATAAAAACGTATGTAGGTTTTATAAATAAAATAATACTGTCTATATACATGTACTAGGTTAAAACCCATGTATTACATGGGTTTAATTTATATAATTTGTTAAAATCGTTAATTTTTTTCTCATATTATGTATATTGAATAAATATTAGTTTTTAACTTTCTATTTATATATTTTATTATTATTTTACTTTCTTTTAATTTTTTTACTTTTGATCATTTTTTATTTTAACATTATTTTCACTTATTTATAGGCAGACAATTTTATTATTTTAAATATATTATTCAATTTTCATTATTTAATAAATAAAGAAATTAATGGAAGAGAGAGGCAAGAAATTCATAAATTGATTTAAACAAAGATTGACAAGTGGTAAAAGAAAACTTTTATTTATTATAATACATAAATAACTAGCCTAAAACCCCGTGTATTACATTTTTTTAATAATAATATAAAATAATAGTAAATTTTTAATAATAATAATATAAAATAATAGTAAATTTTTAATAATAATAATATTATATTTTAAGATAAAGTATAATTGAAGTATATTTCATAATTTATAAATTAAAACAAATTAGTAAAATATTAGAATAAGAAGATTTATATATTTTTAATATTTAAATATATAATTTTTTAATTACCAAAAAATTATAAATGTACATTAGGAGAGAAAGGTGGGAAAAAAAATTTCAGATTGAACCAGAACGCGACATGTGTTCCCTAAAAATGCTCATTTATTATAATAGGTAGATTTGAGTTTGAATAATCGAATTGAATCACGGGTTTTTATTTAACCCATTTACTTTTTATTTTATCATCTTAAACATGTTGTATAAGAACAATAAATTAATCTGGTATTCTGCATTCTATGTTAAACTTATAAAATTTTATAATATAGTATGTGTACCATACATATTAACATGCGTATTTCAAAATTTAAATTTCTCTTATCTAAATAGCAATATTAGATATATGTAGCAATATTATTTATGTATATGTAGCATTCATATATATGTTTAGTCAACTGGTATTTCTTCTTCTATTGTAAATGCATAACTTGGATTTTGATAAATGTGTTGATTTTTCATATCTATTTGCATATATAGATGTAACTTATTGATTTTACAATAATTATTCTGTCTTTCATTTTAAGGTTAGTATCTCTCCTACAACACTTTGAGTGTGTGCGCATGATTGGGAATAAAATATAACTCACAGTTTTTTGTACTAACCTAAATAATTCGGTTAAGATCAAGCTAAATCTTGGATTTTTTTTGAAAATTATTGAAATACATGTAGAACACTTTCTTTTTTATGTGTATGTGTAAATTAATCACCGTTTAAGAGTTATCATCGTCGTAAGTTTTTTTGATACAATACTGTAACTGTTTAGACCCAAAAACTTACAACGATACTATATATATATATATATATATATATATATATGTATGTATGTAACATTAGTTTAGTTGTTTTTGTTTTTTATAGTAAAGGATGAGAGAAAAGAGAGAATTTAAAATTCTGATGATGTATTTTTTTCCCTTCCTATCAAATATACCCTTAGGCCTTATCTACTAATCTGATCACCTTTAAATTTAATTTATTTTCTTAGTTGCTATAATTTATATAAATCATTCATCAAATAGATTAATAATTTTTATTTAATTTTATTTACTTTTTTTGTTGGTATACGACATACTTATTTAAAGGTTTCAAAAACATTTTGATAGTCAAAACAATATCTTTTAAATACTATTTTTTTTTAACCTTTTTATGTCAAGTCCTTCATAGTGGTTTATGATATCATTCACAGCTTTATTTTGTAGATTGTCATTTTCACAAGTTGCATAAATAAAAGTTACTTTAACCTACAATATCCGTATTCAAATTGTATTGTTTTTTTAGCTTTTTTTCGATTTTTTCTAAAAGTGAACATGGTATAGTGACACGGGACCGTAAACGCAATATTTGTTATACTTTAAACAATATATTTAACTTCAAGTTGCAAAATTTCACTTCCTTAACACTTTGATGTTTTAACCCATATACCCACAGTGTTAGCTATTTTATCTTTAGACACTTCTACACTATCACATGATTTGAGTGCTTGTCTCCGTGTTACTTCATGACTTTTCAAATAAAATGTTATGGGTTTAAATTCCTTCCAAGACATACTGGCCTAGGGGGGTCATGGTGCAGTGGCACAGGCGCACAGCTTTGAAGAGACCCCCCCTCCCCCCCCCCCCCTGTTTTTTCGCTTAGTACGATTCGTAGTGTATATTTTTTTAATAATTTTTATTTCGCCCCCCTGAAAAATTTTATAAAAATTTATAAGTATTTTATACCAAACAAATTTTAAACATATAAAACCGATTCGATTAAACATATAAAGTAAAGCAAATTTATGAGTTATAAGTTAGAGCCCAATTGATTAATTATTTTTAATGAATTAAGCACAAGTTGCTTCAAGTCCAACCCAACCTAAATACCCAATTGCTTAAAACTAAAATTTATGCTTTTAGGAAGAAAAGGAAAAAAAAGATTGATGCCCGGCTTTCCTTCTTGCGTCGGCCGTCGGCTAAATCCAGAACCCACGCGGCCACGGTCCACGCCCCAGTCCCCACGACAGTCGGCAGCACCAAGCACTAGCACCGCAGCACAGCACGCCAGCCCGGCAGCGCCGGCTTCGCCCCTGCAGCCTGCTTCACAGAATCACAGCTTCAGTGCTTCTTCCTTCTTTGAACCAGGTAACGAATTCATGCCCTAGGTAGTTTACTTGTTTGTTACTTGCTTTGATTAAGTATTTAAGTAGTTTACTTTGTTTGACCCGACCCGACCCGAATCGCCAACCCGAACATTTAATCTAAGATATACCGTGTGTCCGTATTAGCGTTAGGGAAAACAATTTTAAATGTTGCAAAGTTTCGCCCTCTCTAGACTTTTAGTCAAGCTCTGCCACTGTCATGATGTTTTCCCAAAAAGTTTCTCCTAGAGTGGGGTATCTTGGGTTTAGGACTCTTATCATATGATCCGAGTTTTGCTTGGTGATATTATGAGTTCAGATATTGTTGTTCTAAGAAAGAAAATTAGACTGCATAGTTGAATGTATAAATTTTGTATGCAACATTATTTTCTTAGTGGTTTCAAGCACTACTAGATGTTAAATACATTTTTTTAGATATAAAACACATGTGGTATAGACCAGTTAAAATTATGCCTTTTGTTGGACTGCAATGAACCCAATGTTCGAATCAAGTGTCCAACATTATTTTTGGTGGGTTTTAAATTTTCAAAATTAACCTCTCAGTTTTATAAAAATATCTCCCCATATTTCCTCAAAAAAAATTATTTGTTATTTTAATATAATAATGATCGTGTGTTAAATGATTTTGTAGGCTTCTAAAGTTTAACTTTTTTTCCTTTGTTATTATAACTCTTGTTCGTTAATTCTTTTTAAGATAAAAAATAATAATAATCATGAATTATACCGACTATGTAATGTGTTGGTACATTGAGGAATGAGACATACAACAACTCAATTAGTCTTTTATGTATGCTTAGATATATAGGATCGGTTAGTTGTAACTTCATGAGTTTTTTTATGTACTTAACCACGTTAATGTTATCGATGCAACATGGGTAATAAATATTGCAAGTATGTCGCATCACACAATGTGTTTTTTTTTTTTTACTTTTCTAATGTTTTTTCATGCTAAGCTATCCTTTTAAGGTTCTTATATTGCAGCGTATGATTATAATAATGTTTTCTATATGTGTTATGTCCATAACCATTTCAACATGCCATTATATTTTTCTTTCAATTATATTGTCACACCACACCACACGAGTTTTAATCGTAACACTATGTCACAACATACATGCAATTTAGCTTGTTATATTATATTTAATTTCAAATATCGGTGTTTCGACTTTTCTTTATTGCCTTTTGTTAATTGCACTCAGATATAATGATTAATTCGCTCTTAAGTTCCTGAAATTAATTAAACCTTTTTTAATCCTTGCTATTTTTTACTTTGTTTTCTTTTAGCCTTCTTGCATTCAACGTAAATTTTGCTATAAATAACTTAGGTCAAATATAAAATGTTTTTCGTTTGACACTATAAATTCGAATTGATATACGTTTCTTATACGGATCGGTAAAATTACATGTATAATAATAAAAAAACAAACGCTTATTTTGTACAAGACAAGTGGCATTGGATACAAACTGTTACAGCATTGAATCTAAGTTCCTTAAGAGTTAAGATTAATATAAGAATTGAAGTTGGGCTCTTGAGCTTTACCGAAACTACCCTTTTACGTTGTACAGTTTTGACTCATAATTTTTTAAATTTTTTTTTCTTATATTTTTATAATAAAACTTTAGTCTTATAAAATTTCAAATTAGTTGATGTCTTCTGACTGTCCATTAATGGAATAAGAAACTGTATATCTTCTTTTGTGCTTGGAGCCTTCTAGCAAACATATTCATATCCTCCATTTTAAAAATGAACTATTCATAGCAACTTGTATTTTGGTATTATCAAGGGTATGATTATTTTCACACATTCTTTTTTTTTTTTTTTAAATTTAACACTCTACTGATTTTATACGTCTTGAATATGCTTATATGAGGAGTATGTCACCTCTGCCACGCATTGTTTTGACAATGATTAATATGTATGTGCCTCGTATACGACATATACACCTCGTATACGACATATAAGCATCGTTTAGGACTATACGAGGAGTATATAAGATCAATCATTCTCGCTAAAATTCTGAAAAATAATGATTGACTTCTATACGTATAATGATTGACCTCCTATACGTCTTGTATAGTCATATTCCAGATGTATTACATATTCCAGATGTATTACGTATAAAGAGTGTGAAGTTTGAGTAGTGGTGCACAAAAAAACCGGTTACCCGAACCGAACCGGTTTGGGAACCGGTTATTGGTACCGGTTTGGGTGAAATCGAAAAACCGGCGGTTCAAGACCGGTTAGTATGTTTTTGGGCCAACCAGGGTGTTATAAACCGGTTAACCGGTTAGTGGTTTAAACAAATATCCGTTACTAGCCGTTGGAGCCTAAAATAGAGCCGTTGAGACCGGTTAACCGGGTATTAACCGGTTAACCGATCGTATAAAAAAAAACTAGCCGTTATATAGCCGTTTTTAACATTTTTTGGACCTTTTTGCCCCTAAACGTTAGTATAAATAGATGAGGATTGTTTTGGTTTGATCACACAACATCTTACAACATCTCTTCTTTTTAAACGCTAAAAAACGATCAAAAACGCTCAAAAAACGATCACCTACTTCTTCTCGATTCAATCTCTTCTTCTTTTACGTTTGTAATTCATAATTCAATCTTTATTTCATCCATGGCAAGCTCACGAAGTGCTCATAGTTCCGTTGGTGTTGGTGCATCCACTTCAACCGAACCAACCGTTGTTAGAATAAAAATTACAACGAGGAACAAAGAGCTATTTCAACATTTCGACTTATGCGAAATGTCGAACGGTGTCGATAAGGCACGGTGCAAAGGTTGCGGTACTTTTCTTAAACCGGAATCTAATTCCACTTTAAGAAGCCATTTGACGAAGCATTGTGTTGTTGTCAAAAATAATCCCGCAAGCGATCAAGCACAAATGTCTCAAGAGTGCGGGGTTTGGAATTTCGATCCCGACATGGTTCGTGAAATGATGGGGAACTTGGTGATTCAAGAAAGTTTGCCATTCAATCATTTTGACAACCCACGCTTGACGAAAATGATTCAAAAGGCGCTACAACCACGTTATCATCAAGTAAGTCGAACTACTATTAGACGTGATTGTTTGAAACGTTGGCGTCAAGCCAAACAAGAATTAATTTAGGTTTTCAAAACTTAAATACCGGTGTTAACCTAACAACGGACGTTTGGTCGGCGCCTCACGGTTTGCCCGAATCGTACCTTTGCGTTACCGCGCATTGGATTGATCCCGATTCATGGCAAATGATGAAACGTACGATTGCGTTCGAAATGTTTCCGTATCCTCACACGGGGGATAATTTGTTTTACTTGTTAGATGGAATAATACAAACATTCTATTTACAAAATAAAATACTTTCTATAAGTTTTGATAACGCTTCAAATAATACGAATGCTGTTCAAAAATTAAAGTTCATTTATTTTTATTTAATCAAAACCTTAAACTAATAATTACTAAACCCTAATAAAACCTTAAACAAATCAAACTAATATTAAACTAATAACTAATAAATCTTAAACCTTAAACTCATAATTACTAAACCCTAATAAACCTTAAACAAATCAAACTAATATTAATCTAATAACTAAT
The DNA here is from genome assembly GCA_009363875.1 of Mikania micrantha. Taxonomy (NCBI): domain Eukaryota; kingdom Viridiplantae; phylum Streptophyta; class Magnoliopsida; order Asterales; family Asteraceae; genus Mikania; species Mikania micrantha. Next base: position 15,450,263 of record CM018683.1, read on the forward strand.
AAACCTTAAAATAATCAACTCATAATTACTAAACCCTAATAAAACCTTAAACAAATCAAGCTAATATTAATCTAATAACTAATAAACCTTAAAACCTTAAACTCATAATTATTAAACCCTAATAAACCTTAAACAAATCAAACTAATATTAATCTAATAACTAATAAACCTTAAAATAATCAAAACCTAATAAAATCTTTATAATTTATGGTTTTCTTAGGGTTTCGTAATTATTAGTTTAAGGTTTAAGGTTTATTAGTTATTAGATTAATATTAGTTTAATTAGTTTAAGGTTTTATTAGGGTTTAGTAATTATTAGTTTAATGTTTAAGATTTATTAGTTATTAGATTAATATAAGTTTGATTAGTTTAATGTTTTATTAGGGTTTAGTAATTATTAGTTTAAGGTTTAAAAATCTATTAGTTATTAGATTAATATTAGTTTGATTAGTTTAAGGTTTTATTAGGGTTTAGTAATTATGAGTTGATTATTTTAAGGTTTATTAGTTATTAGTTTAATATTAATTTGATTAATTTAAGGTTTATTAGGGTTTAGTAATTATTAGTTATTAGTTTAAGGTTGAAAACGTATAATACAAAAAAAAACAGTTCAAGGTTACGGTTCAACACTATAAGTCTAACGGATGGATCAAACGGATTAACGGATAAAAAAAATAGGTCTCAAAACCGGTCCGGTTAATAACCGGTTCGGTTCCATCGGTTACCCTATGTGTGTCAAAAAAACCGGTTAATAACCGAACCGGTTTTTAGGAAAAACCGGTAAACCCTAAGCACCGGTTAACCGGTTCGGGTAATATAGAAACCGGTTTGAACCGGTTAACCGATTTGTGCATCACTAAGTTTGAGGATTAAGTGTGATAATAACATGACTCATTATCAAATATCTTTATACAATATGGTAATGCATCACATTTTTCAACATTTATAATCATTAAAACACCCAAAATCTACCTAAATACCAACGACAGAATTTGAATCCTCACAATTTCATTGATATGAATTCACCAATGCAATTGAATCAATGGCCTCTTGGCATTTGTCTCGTTTAGAGGTGGCAATTTTTACCCATATCAAAGGAAATGAGCTGATTTGGGTAAGCAATTTTAGTATAATAGGTTGAAATAAGTAACATCATAATATTGAATGGGTTGTGATGAGTAACACTTAAACACATACCAAAAAACTATGCAAATGCAATGGAATCAAACATTTAAGAGTAATTTAATAACATATTTGATGAGAAAATCACTAAAAATTATCCAAATGGACTGTTTGTTTACTTATAACACATCTTAAGTAAAACTAAATTGATGTTTTTAAGAACAATTCATTAAGACCCGAACTGATTTTGCTTAAAAACGGTTCTGACCCGCACCCATCCTGACCCGAACACATTCTGACCCGTTACCTAACCCGTCCATTTTGCCAGGCATAGTCTCATTAAATATATTTGTAAGTATGTATATGCACGCTTGTTCCTCGCTCTGGTGAACTTAAGATTGAGCATTTTGCGCAAAGTAATGATGAATTTCTAACTGGTGGAGAAATGGTTAGTGAATGCAATCGTTAAGAATGCATCGGCTTTTATGATGATAAACATATGAATATGTGATATAAATGTTACTTACAAATCGATGAATCAAAGAGCTCAACATGAAAACTGAATAGATGTCCCACAATCAATGGCGCGATCCGACAGTTGATCAGTTTGGCTTGTTGTTTTCATAATAGTACTTAACAAGGCGACGCTGACTTTTTTTAAAACTTATTCAGTTGTAACGAAAACGTCTTCCTAAGAGTCCAGGGAACCTTTCCTGCAGCTCCGCTTGGAAGGGTGTATCATGCCAACTAAGCGCATTGGGCGTGGGAGGCGCTCAGGAAGCACACCCCAATATGGTTCATATTTGTGAAGATAGAAAGAAACCAATATGAGGGGAATCACCATTACCTCTAACAGAACCAGATGCTTGAACCCTTCTCGACAAGATACATCACTTTCAGTAGAGGTGTCAATTTTTACCCAAATCAAAAGAAATAGGTTGATTAGGGTAAATAATTGTTGTATAATGGGTTAAATAGGTAACATCATAATATTAAATGGGTTGAGATGTATAACAGTTAAACACAATACGGATTAAGATGGGTAACCTAAAAACTATGTGAATGCAATAGATTCAAAAGTTTAAGAATGATTAATTACATATTTAATGAGATAATCACTAAGAATTATCCCAATAGACCATTTGTTTAATTATAACATGTTTTAACTTAAACAAAATTGACGTTTTTTAAGAACAATCCATTTAGACCCTAACTGATTTTGCTCAAAACCCGTTTTGACCCGAACCTGTTTTAACCCATTACACAACCCGACCAATTTGACTGACACAACTTTCACCCTTCTTACGAATAAAAATAAAAACTATTATAAACGCCATTTGACACCTCTTTTTAAATCCATGAAAAAAATGCCTTTAATCACAAACAACATTTTCACTCATGGCCATCAACGCCACCATCTTCTTGCTAAACCCAACAATAATTTCACCATGTAATGCGTGACCGACTATCCTCTTTTATTATTATTATTTTTTATTAAGTCTTATGAATAAAAAAAATTTAATCTGCAAGGTTTCCAGTTGCATTATTGTATTGAATCAATCATTTTTTCAATCATACATGGACATCATTGTCTAGAATAATGTATTTGGCTTATGCATACTGATGTCTGATGTAGTTCATTGATTAAATGCAATGGATACTCCATTAGCATTTTTGAAAAGTAATGTTAAAGGTTGGAGTCTTAAGGCATTGTCTCAAACTCGTTGGGAAAGTCGTGTTGACAGTGTTAAGGCTATTAAATTGCAACTGTGCGATGTGCGAGAAGCTTTACTTGAGGTCGGAGAAAAAGATAATGATGTTGCAATCGCAAGTGAAGCAAATTCACTAGCGGAAAAAGAACTTAGTGACTTTGAGTTTGTAGTATCAATTGTCATGTGGTATGAAGTATTAAATCAAGTGAATATAGTGAGCAAAAAGTTACAATCAAAGGATATGCATCTTGATATTGCTATCAAAGAAATCAACAGATTGATTTAGTACTTCAAGGATTATAGAGAAACAAGGTATTCAAAATCGATTGATGAAGCAAAGGGGATTGCTAATGAAATGGGTATTGATCCGATATTTCAACAGAAGCGTTTGATTCAAAGGAAAAAACAATTTGGTGAGAGTTCAACTTGTCAAGAAGCTTCATTTACACCTGAAGAGAACTTTAGAGTCAAGTATTTCTTATATATTGTTGATCAAGCTCTTTCTTCTCTTAAGACAAGATTTGAGCAATTCAAAGAGTTTGAAAAATTATTTGGTTTTTTGTTTCCACGTAACTTGCGAGGAATTGAAGATACAGATCTTAAGTTAGCATGTCATCTTCTTGAAAATGCACTCAAGTTTGAAAAGAAATCTGTAGATCAACTTTATACGGAGTTGAAATTATTTGGGACATCACAGACCGAAGAATTTAGTCATCCTATAGATATTTTGAAGTGTTTGAAAGAGCTTAGTTATTTCCCAAATGCAACCATTGTCTACAGAATACTGTTGACTATTCCAGTCACGGTTACATCTGCAGAAAGACTTAGTGGATTGGCCATGATAGCTATCGAGAACGATATATTAGAAAGGATAGACTGCAAAGTGTTACTCAACCAATTTGCTATAAAGAATGCTAGGCGAGCTTCACGAATCATCGGTTAATTATTATTATTATATGTATTTCACTAAACTTGACACTTTGATTTTTGTTTATTATTTATTAGTATAATTAGCCGTCCCTTACGAAAAAAATTTATATATTTGAATGTGTTAGGCGTTAGGGGTCTTTTTTCCCCGACTCGTCCTGGGCATCCAAATTCTCAAGGCCGCCCCTGATAATAGTTATCAGATTAGATACTTAGAGCAAAAGAATGCATCCCATTCCTTTCATGAATTTCATCCTGTCCCGAAGGGTGTGTTCCCGCCCCTCCCGTTATGTTCCTCAATCCCGGACGTTATGTTTTCCTTCTTTATCGTTTCTCCGATTCGGAATAATAATCCCGCTCCATTTCCATCCTGCCACAACCCACTTTCATTGACTTTTTTTGGTTTAGGTGAGTTAATGATGCATGCATGGATTTTAGGTGGTTGATGATTTGTTTTGAAAACTAGGTCTTTTGCTACTCAGAGTAGGGAAGTGGCTGATGTGGCAATTTCCCTCCATGTCAGCACCACCAGTTAACAAATTTAATATGCGTTTAATCCTCTTCCGCTACTTGAAGTAGCGAACACCTAATTTTGAATACCAACCACTAAACCACCTATAAACCATGCATGTTTATCTATCCCACCAAAACCCCAAAAAAAAATCCGCTTTCATTCCCGCTCATTTCTTCCTGCATACAGAATGAGTGAAAGATGATGCTGGAACAAAATTTGGCTAAGGCGGAGATGATAGCGGTGAGGATACCGGATAGAGAAAGAAAGAGAGATTGTCATCTTGAATTGGAGAAGCGATAAAGAAGGAAAGCATACTGGCGGAATAAATTCATGGGAACAGGAGGATGTTAAGGATGTATTCCGTCCGCCCTTATGACCACATTTACTTTTAGATCTGTTAGAAATCATCAATGATCATCTGCAATAGAAAAGCCAAGCATCTTACAAAAACTATAGGGAGACGTCATGGTCGATTGGTCATAGGTTTGATTATTTTGGTTCTTTAGTGTGTTCACCAAGTGTTTGATAATTGTCTTACCTAGAAACTAAAACCTGTTGACAAAATAAGTGTATCAAAATGGTTGGGTAACAAGTCAAAACAAGTGTAAATCAGAAACGATAATTTCTAAATGTGTCATAACGGATTGGGCTCAAGCATTTTTTCACCAACTTCCTGGAATTTCATAAATAACTAAGATAGTAAAATATAGTTACAAAATTGATACAATTAAAATATTGGTCTAATTTTCAATAAATCAATTTAAGAATACCAGGCACTTGAATACACTTTGTAAAGCACGGCATAACCCGAATAACTTGCTTCTAAAGTTAAACAAGTTGAAATTGTCACCGCAACACACACTTGGGCGACTTCTAAGCTATTTTTTATTATTTCACATGTTTTCATTGTTTGACATGTTACAAACATAGAACATAAAAAACAACTCATTGTAAGTAAATAAGCTCAAGTTAGTAGTAGCCTCCTATTGCAACTATATTCATAAGCCATATCAGGTATAACAAAATGAATCAGGTTGTGGTTACTTGATGCTCTTTTTTGACATTATCAGTACAACAGAAACTACAGGGACTTTTAGTGACAGACTTTCAGTGATGGATACAAGGTTCATAATCAGGGTATGAACTCTTGTTACAAAAACATAGTACTAGGATGCAAATCCATACCTTAAACTCCTAGATCCATTCGGTTCCTACTTCTGTACATCAGATAGTTGGTGGTTCTGTGTTGAAGCGCGATACGTTGTGCTCTAATTTTACATGTTTATTAAAAAACAAGTTGTTAAATAAATAAATATATAAAGCAGTGGTGCATACATATACCTTCTATGTTGTACCAAATAGGTCCAAGAGACCAAGCTTTCCCCAATACTGAACTGCTAACCAGCTTACAAAAGAAAAATATGCTACAAGAAAACAGGCTCGTTTCAAACGGATCAAATAGGAATCCCTTACCCGAACCATACTAACAATGTGAGATTTGAGTAGATATAGCAAATGACCCAATGCAATGGTGATCATGGAGGTTAAAACACCAATAACCGCTCCAACTATGGTTCCCCAATTCACAATGTTTTGGCCTCGACTCATTTGAGAAAACCAGGACATTAACATCTCCATGGACCTACCACAAATTAGAAGGAAAACTAAAAATGGGCGTTACATTTCTTAAATGGGACCCACAACAGTATAAGAACAAATACAAAGTGAGAATGTAAATGTTGAAAGATTAATGGTCAATAAGTCCCATTGCAAGATAAGAACTCACAAAAATAATTTCAAGGGTTACCTTTTTTTTTTCAACATATTATAATATATAAGTTCATGTTCACAAAATCACATATGTAGCATGGATAATGGATAATGGATTCACATCGCACAAATTTGTGTAGAAGGATTGGCATTTAATATAGATAAATTAAAAATAGGGTATTGAGATAAAATTAAAGAGTCGAATACTCACAGGATAAAATAGCGCTTAAGCATTTCACTCATTGATGGGTGGTCAGCTTGGCAATTGAAAAACTCATCATGGTATAAGTTCAGTTTGGAAATGCCCAATGTATACCAGCAGTCATAAGTTTCATTCACCTAGAAAGAAAACTGGAAAAATGAGATAAAATTACCATTTTAACCGAAATAATTTCTAGGTTCATACTTACAAATCATGTGAGAGTATGTCAACGCGATTACCTTGAATCTATCTTTTGCCATCCATGCAGCATTGAAAGTGGGTCTGCAATCAAGTGGGAGGGCCTCATTAGGAGCTTCAGCATATGCAATATGAGGACTACCAGAGTGGTCTGTATATTCTACCTGGGCAAGAGCAAAGAAACTAAAACATTAGACTGTGCATCACCCTTAAGGGTAGGGTCATTTTTAGTAAGGATCACAGAACAAGCAACGTCAGCTTGGATTGACTCACTGACACCATTTAGACCTTCTTCTCTATTTTTTTTTAAAAAGGCACTGTGTGCGTTCGCGCATATAATGCATATATGTGTCGGCCCTCATTGGCAAGAGTAAAATTGCAATAATTTTAACATTAGTTTACTTGCTTTTTGTGAAAATTATGTTAAAAGCGTTGGGTTGGTCAGTTAATCAGGCATCTTGAGTCGGTGGTCTCATTGGAAGCAGCCTCTCTATTCCTATGAAGTAGATGAAAGGTTGTCTACAGCTTACCCTTTTTAGACCCTACCTTAGCTTTGCTAATGGTAGGATATACTCAGTATGATGATGATGATCTCTAAATTTTTAAAAATAATTTATGCATTGTTTAAAATTACAAACAATATTACAACAATAACCTAAATCTTTGAAAAGAAGACGTAGAAAATTGGATGCATTCAAATTACACCCTAGGTGACTTTCAAGTTTCACATCATGAGACCCATTCCCCTTTTAGCTATTTCTTTAATTTGACCCATTTAAGACAAGATCATAACACACCACCCAAATTGAGTCACTCAAAAGTAAACGGGTCAGAGATCAGAATAGCCGCCTGAAGCTGTGAAACAATATGATGACAGAACTTAACAGTCATGTGCAAAATGTTGCACATTTTTAGGATCAAATGAAGTTATTATCAGCTAAAAAGTTACAAAAACGTATTCTGTTTCATATAACCAAAATCTATGTTTACAAGGCATGTACATTGCAAACAATAACAATCACTAAAGAGGTAAAGAAGCTGGTTACAATTCTGCTATTTTTAAGCTGCAAATTAACAAAAATTGAAATCCAATGTTCTAATAGATTGTAGCATACTAGCATATACCTCAAATACAGAAGCCCAATAATAATCATGTCTACATCTGAATTTCTTCTTCTCAGATGGATAAAATACATGTTTTGCTTTATAATTCAGCAGTCCAAGTTCACACACTTTTGCTGACCTAAGATCTACATCTGCAACAAATCTAAGAACTGTCATATGTAGAATTCGCCTAATTTGTCACACACACTCTTAGTCAAGCAATTGGACAAACCCTAGAAAATTTTTATTTCTGCTGATCAAACAAAGAATCCAATAGAAATTAGATAATCTGATAAGCTGTACTATCGTATATCAATTCAATCCATCGAATCATTAAAACCCTAGATTCAATATCAAACACTACAAATAAAAAGCGTAAATAGAAAACTTACTGCTGGAGACTATCTTGCACTGGCAGGGGACAGAGATTGGATAAGATATCGATATATTGCTAATGAACAACGCTAAAACCACAAGCGTAAACACAACTAGTATTAAGAAAATTAGAAGGAACAGAAAAGCAATACAGCATCGAAGTAATTGGTAGATGACGGAAACCCTCTTCACCTCCTCTATCTGCTCCGGTGAATTCATGGTGCGTCCGATCACCAGAAAAACTTTCCGGTGACCGGAAAATGAGAGATTTGCGTTTCAAAAATGAAAAAAACCCGACGGAGACTATCTCGGACCGGGGCGGGGTTAAATTCGTAATACCCACGTCACCACGTGAATGGCCGATGGGCCACCGCGGTCCATTTTTGACCTTTTAATCAGGCTTGTGGTTATTTAGGCATTAAAATTTTGTATTTCACAGTAAATTGCGATTTCTGCTTCAATTTAAAATAAAATCTTCTATCAACTCAATCCCGGTGGTTTAAACATATAACATTTTGGCCCCAACCATAGTAAGGTTTGGGGCCAAAACCGATATAATAGTTAAGTTTGAGGGGCCAAAATTGTTAGTTTTTTAAACCACATGAGCTACATCGATAGAAGATTATATTTTAGTTTAAATTAGTTAAAACACTTAAACCACAAGGACAAAACCGTAATTTACTCTTTATTTTAATATCTCACCAATGCTATACGTTCGTATAAGCCTATATGATGTATATAGTCACTTCTAACATCTACTTAATTGACAATGATTGGTCTCATATGCGTCTCGTGTCGAGGCATATACAAGTTCAATTATTAACATTAATAAATTTTACGAATAAAGATTGCCTCTTTATACGCCTAGTATAAAGAATGTGAAGAATATAAAATTAATTTAAGAATAACGCAACCCTTTAATTATCACATAAACGATCTCACGATTAGAAGGATGGCGGACATGCCGGCTATTATTATATATACCTTAATCACCGCGGTTTTTCCGTTAATAAAAACCACCTCCGTTAAATTACGTTAACTTTCATCCCTAACCGTCCATCTTCCATTAATTAAAACCACCGTCCATCATCCATTAATTAAAACCATATCCATTGACAGTCCAATCTCCTTCAATTAAAATCCTTCCTGCTGCCATCCATTACAATTTACAAAACTTAATGTTTTTATTTTTCTTAACACGCTTTATCATTTCCGATATGTATTCGTCTTCCCCATAGAAACCCTAAATTCAACTATGCTAATTCCGTAAATTCCAGATTCTTCCGCATATGTATTACATTCGACCGTGCAGGGACCTATTTTTTAAGGAGGGCTAATTTTAAATTTTTTTTTGTATATATCATATATATTAATTTATTTTACAACAAACACATAATTTACATTCCAATTTTTTAAATATATTAACTTATTTATGAATTTTATAAAATTAAAAAGAAAAACTTGTTCCTTAAACATTTGACCTAATAACTCATTACAATTTAAAATTTATGTAAAAAACATATTTAGGTACAAACTAATTATCACATACGCACACATAGGGGCCCATTTTTAACATTCGCACATGACACATAATTCTTCAGAGACAACCATGAAACTAAGGTGTACATATTTCTAAGGTCATACTCAAATCTAATAATCTATAGCATTTAACCTACTACTCTTATACCTTCTATCATTAATCATGCCGTCGTCACAGAGACACAAATTTAACAAATCATGTCGAATAAGCTAATAGCATGTCAACATGAGGTCATGGGCAACCCTATGTGAAGCAAACTCAACTTCTGTTCATGGCTCATTTTTTAGGGGCATAAAAAATTTTAAAAATCATTTTTATATTATATGCATTTTAACAATATAAAATTTTACCTAGTGTACCAATACTATATAATATAACAAAGTATTAAATAACATGAGATTAAAGTTAGGCGAGTTGAAGCTCGACTCATCCTGTTACATTCTTAAAATAAGTATTTAATTTGTTTTATATGTAAAAAAGATAAAAAAAGAAGTAAATAACTAAACCAAATTAACAAAAACTAAAAAATGTAATAAAATATAATTCTTTAATGTTTTAATATAAAAAAATAAGAAAAGTAAATAAGTAAACTAAACAAATACAATTTTGAATATGTAATAAAATAAAATTCTTTATTGAGGCTTACACTCTTTTTTTTAATTGATTAACTAATTAATTTATTAATTAAATATTTATCAAGTCTACGGGCACAAGTGCAAGATAGCAGTTATAAGTCGATGATATTGCTTAAGTCTAAACTAGTCCGTTAAATGCAATTAGGTTTAAGGATTTTTTTTTCTTGTTCACCATTGAGTGTTGTTAGAGAGTAGTGGCGTAATGGTTTCCCTGCATTTTACTGCAAGAAATTGCATTTTAATCGGAACGAACGCAAGTACGATCTCACATATCAAAACACAGATTTAAAAACACATCATAACAGTTATCACTCCAACATAAAATTTGAAAAAGTAGTTTAGGGGTGTCGTTCGGGACTTCGGGTTGTTTCATCGGGTTTCGGGTTATTCGGGTTTTTGTAATATGAAATTGGAACCGAGAACCGAACCATATAACTTTGGTTTAATTGGTTCTCGGGTTTAATTGGGTTGGGTTAAACGGTTCTCGGGTAGTACTTGAAAAACTAATATTCTATTTTTCAAACAAATAAAATAAAAACATATTTAACCAAAACATATATTTCCTTAAAAATTTCAAATGCTTAACCATAACATAACAAAACATGTTTAACCAAAACATATATTTCTTCAACAATCTCAAAACATACAGAGACTTTGAAAATCAAACAATGGAACCGCCCCTTAAACCCTAGTTCGAATTTTTCAGGCTTACCTGAATTAACAAGCCTCGTGGGTACCCAAATACCGAACCATTCTAAGTTTTCGGGTTGGTATTTTCAGGTTCGGGTTTTTCGTGTTGGTACTTCGGGTTCGGGTAAAAAATACACCCCTAGAGTAGTTATTGTAAATGTGTCTGTCACGCCATAACAAAAAATATTGTGTGTTAGCTGTAAAATTTAGCATCAATAAACCCAAACATAAGACCACCAAATAAAACGTGAAAAAATTAATTATTATGAGTAATATTTAAATAATATTACTGCTCATTTTTATCATTTGATGATAGTAAAAAAAATAAAGAAAACGAATTAAAACTCGTTTCACACAATGTGTCACACCATGTGCCGCGTGCGGAATCTACGACGCGTGACGTAATGAATTCATAGCCATAGTTTAAGAATAACCCAAGACTTACTAATGTTTCATAGTTATTAGATGGATTTACACAAACACACGCAATATTATACATCAAACTATACACATAATGATAATATTACAAAACGTCTAGTTTTGTCACACCCCGGGCCGGCGGGGTTGGATCGGAGTCCCCGTCGGGCGTAAGGTTCCAGGGGCGCGATATCGTGTGTGATAATCGTGATGATCAGATTGTTTACATAGCATTAACATTGAGAATAACTAAAGCATAGAGTAACATAAATCTACAGTTTACAAAGTTAAGAATACAAATGTCAACATAATATGTGTTCCCCAAAATACTAGGTCTTCTATCTGGCATCTTAGTATGAAATCCTGAACTTTAGCTTAATCCTGTGCATTACCTGAGAAAGCATGTAAGAAGACAAAGTCAACACAATGGTTGGTGAGTTCATGTAGTTTTAGTATGTGAAAATAGCTTTTGTTTATTGATTCAAAGTTTCCAAGTCTATAATGTTTATATGCATTAGCTTCAATATGAGTTTAACAAGCATCGTGTTTAGAAGTTTATAATAATCCCCCAAAAGCATCCTTGTATCCCCTAGGTAACAACCCTAATCTCATTAACACCACCTGTATCATCCGACTCGGTATGCTTATATATAGGGCATACCCCTGGGTCAAGCCTACGACCCGCCCAGACGACGTCCCACCACATACTAAGTCGCATAGGACATTGCTGTTAATGATAATTAAGCGTCTTACCTCCCCTCTCTTTCGTTTCCCGAGTATAGTTTAAGCATTTTGTCTGTAAGTTTACCCATAGCATCCGTGAGTTTAGCTTGATAGTTACCGGTATGGATAACTGAATGCCCGAAGGAATCCAATGTCAATCCAGACCAGCCCCAGGTATAATTAGTAACTCAGGGGGAGATAGAGGATTTCCAGGTCGACACAAAGTCAACTAAGGATTTCCAATATCGTCCTAGTTACTGATCACCCAGGTAAATAGTTGTGGGAAACACTGCATGGCAAGCACTGAGAGGCCATCAGTCCATTTCCTCGATTGAGACCATGAAGGACACCCTATGGCAAGCACTGAGAGACCATAGTCGATACCTTCTAGTCCCGACTGTGAAGAACACATGAAGGCAAGCACTGAGAGACCAACTATTGTTCTTACAGCCCCGACTAGGAAGAACACCTGAAGGCAAGCACTGAGAGACCAACTATTGTTCTTCCATAGCCTATAGTTTTAGCATTCAAAGATTCCAGCATTTACGTAACTTGTGCACAAGAACTAGCTTTACAACCGGTAAGGCAAGCACTGAGAGGCCAAACCGTTGTTTGAGCATGGCAATCACATAGCATTCAAGAGTTTATAATATCCATAGTTTCAAGTATCCCAATGTGTATGTATGTTTGCATTTAGTATCCCCATAGTCTTATAGCATCATTAGCCTTTAGTGTTTACATTAGTCTTTAGCATAAATCCCATAGCACAAACAAGTAACCTAGTCTCATAGCATTAGTATTAAGCATAACCCATATTGTAATTTGTAGCCTAAACCCGTAGTACTAGCATTTAGTCTAACCCGTAGTCTTAGTATTTAGCATGACTCATAGTATTAGCTTGTAGCATAACCTCATAGCATTAGCATTCACAATGGCATCATCAGATAGTAAATACCCTTAGCACTTGGTATTAACACATAGCTTTAGTATTAGCAAGTAGCTTATGCCTTTAGCACTTGGCATAATCAAATAGCATTTAGTTTAAATAGTATCCTATGCCTTTAGCACTTGGCATAATCAAATAGCATTTAGTTTAAATAGTATCTTATGCCTTTAGCACTTGGCATAATCAAACAGCATTTAGTTTAAATAGTAGCTTATGCCTTTAGCACTTGGCATAATCAAATAGCATTTAGTTTGAATAGTCTTTTATGCCTTTAGCACTTGGCATAATCGAATAGCATTTGATTTAAATAATGTCTTATGCCTTTAGCACTTGGCATAATCATTAGTATAAAAGCATTTTGTTAAATTTAAAACATTTGTTTTAAAATGTATAACATGCTTCTCAGTCCCGAGTTAAAACTAAAATAGTTTAAAAAGGGACAATGAACTCACCTTGTAGTTGTGGTAGTTGACCTAGCTTAACAAGTATGCACGCGCTCTTTGTTGTGTGTTATTGTAGTATTCACAATCCTGTATCGATTCCACGTTGTTTACATCATGTTAGTATTAGTTTATAAGGTTTTGTATTTTTGTGTGTAGGTGCTAGCTCTAAAGTTGGCTATCCCGCGTAAGACTTGGTCATGATCCCCACTAGGCCCCGTACATATGTTTTAAATCATTATCATTATGAGTTGTTATCTTATTGATTTGAACTTGATTCATTCTTGAAGTCTGCACACTTTGTCATGAGCTATTAGCCCTTTGTCCTGATAAAAGACTTAGTGATTATTTCAAATCCCAAATTGTTGTTCTTGCATATTTGAACATTTATTGTATCATAATGAATTAATTAGACACGCATTCCTTTGAAAAATATTGATCCCAATGTGGGCCTAGAATGGGGTGTGGATCAAACCATGAGACCAAGTAAGTCTTTTTGGGCCTCCGTATAACAAGTTGGGCCCTGGGCCCAAACCTATGGGCCTTGGACTATTCTTGAACGGTTGGAAATTGTTGGACCTATTTGAACTGTGTGGGTCAATGAAATAGGCTGTGGAAAGACAAGGGCCTGACCAAGTGTTACAAGGACTAGGTCAACCAATGGCTTTGTGGGCCTCCCTTGGGCCGCGAAGGAATTGTCTGGGTTAGATGTGGGCCCCGGAAAAATTGATGGGCCTGAAGTTGAGATGGGTTGTAGGAATCCTAATTGGGCCAGAATTAAGTTATTGACCAAGTCTTTTATACATTGGCCCCAAAAGTTAGGAATTGTGCCTTAAAAGTAGGCCTTGGATTATGTTTTGAGGGTCTCGGGCTGAATCTGCTGGGCCCCTTGGATTTCATCAAGGCTCGAAATAGGTTAGACCTTGGGCCCAATTGGGCCTGGTACATTTGGGCTGAATCGAGTGTGGGCCAGAAATAATAAGATTGGGCCGTAATAGAAGGGCCTTGGTCACCCCAGTGGGCCTTGAGCCAAACTGTTAATCCATAGTAGTTTCTTGGCCTAACAAAGTTCTTGAACTATTTGTGGGTCAAAGGAACTATGTTGGGCCTACAGATGGGCCGAAGGCTATGTGGGCCTAATGATTTACATATGGCTAATTAAATGATATTTATCTAAGCCACTTAATCTTTTAGTTCAATAATTTAGATGATGGACCAACACAAAAAGAGGCCTGCTATTGAGTTAATCAAAATGAATCAAAGGACTGAATTGGGCCGTAGGTCAACAGATTAGTTAATGGGCCGAAACAGGTTACATGGCTAGGCTGTTGGGTCAAATGAGTCTGTTGGGCTGTTTACAACACATAATACTGGGCCCAAAACAAAATGAGATGGATTAGGTAAGTTGGCCGAATATGTTAGCATGGGATTATCATTTCATGGTGCTGGGCCTCACTATTGGGCCTGGGATACAGTGGGCCGTAGAATATGTTGTTGGGCCTGCCTATTGCTGTTGGGCATGTGATATGTATCTGGACCAACACAGTGTAGTCTGCCAAACTAACAAGGAACACTGAACCTAGGTTGGTTGAATGATGTTGGGATTGAGTGAAGGTGGCCTCCCGAATGAAGGTGTCATTCGACAGAAACAAATGGCGAATGGGTTGGAGGTCGAAGGGTCCATGCTCGAATGAAAAAGAAGGGTCGAATGAGAGCTGGATGACCTGGCGAATGAGGACTTTCGGCCAAGGACCATTCGGCGAGTGAAGGTGGTTGTTTCGGCCGAGAGTCTTTCGGCGGCCTGTAGTCCAGGGCCATTCGGCCGTTTGGCCATTCGACCCACGGTGGCTTCCACGGTCATGGTGGTATAGATGGTGGTTTCCATGGTGATAGTACTCAGGGGTTTAGTTTCAAGAGTAAAGGTCCACAAGAACCAGGTTTAGAACCGGCTAGAGTTCTAAGTTGGCCAAGGGTGTAGAAAACCCTAATTTTCGTACACTTTGGACTCAGATTACCTTCGATTTAGTGGTTTTCTCTCTAGATCTGTTGTACTTTCATGTAGTAGAGATCAAGAGCTTCGTTTAGGCGAAAGAATCACTCAATTTGGTTGAGAAATGAGAGAGTTATGAGTGATCAAAGTTTGAAAATGGTGGGTTTTTCTCAAAACCGGGAATGAGATTTGTGAGGAAGAAGATGAGGTGAAAAATAAGAAAATGGGACTCATTCTTGGTATTTATACCACGAGTGAGTTTGGGTTCGTTTTTGTCGCTCGGTTCGCGTTTTCGTTACGTTTCGGAACGTAACACGCGGTTTTCGTTAGTTTTAAATAAAAGAATTATTCTTGGACTTTTAAATTATAAATATATTCTAAAATATCGTGGTATTTATTTATTTTCCTCAAAATTAACTTAAGTATCGTTTAAATAATTTATTTAACGAATTTAGCATATTTTTTTACGCGTTTAATTAATTTGTTCGCGATTTTCTTAAAATAGTTTAATTTAATTTGTTTAATGATGAGTTTCAAAATTGTAAAATAAGAATTATCTTATTTCTTTGAATTTATGATCGTTCGTATCTTTTATCGTTTTCGTTTTCGTTTCGTCAGAACGCGTCACCATCGCGCGTATTCGTTCGAATCGTCATTCGAACGAACACGACGATGGTTTTGCTTTCTGATCCTTGTTTTCTACTGTTAAGTTATTATTACAGAACGTTAGACTATCAGAATCATTCGTACAGATCGTCACCTATACGAATAACTCGTCGGTTTAGCATTCCGTAACAGTAACCGTTATCGTTTTGTTTTGTTTAACCTCGCATACGTTTACACATAATAGTACATCAATAAGCATTAGTATCACTGTTCCATGTTATCTGATGTGTCTCTGACTGTTAAACCGTAAAGTTTAATCATATTTCAGAAACAATAGCATAATAGTTTACTGTTTAGCATTTCGTAGTTGACAGTACATCAATAGTTTGCATAATTTGTACCTGAGTTACTGTGCCGTCACTGTTCCGGCCACTGTTCCGGCACAGTTGTTACAGTCTCCCCTTGTTAGAGGAATTTCGTCCCGAAATTTAAGCATTGCTATCGGGTACAGCTTCCCCTGTGAACAGTTGGGGATATTTGTTTCTCATGTGGTCTTCGCGTTCCCAAGTAAACTAGGGTCCGCGCCTTGAGTTCCAACGCACTTTGACAATAGGAATACGGCTTCGTCTTAATTGTTTAACCTTGCGATCCATGATTTCCAATGGCTCCTCAACAAAACGTAAGTGTTCATCCAATTGAATTTCTTCAATCGGTATGATAAGAGTTTCATTTGCAAGGCATTTCTTCAAGTTGGAGACGTGAAACACGTCGTGCACACCACTAAGTTCATCCGGTAAGCTTAATCTGTATGCTACAGGACCAATACGTTCGATGATCTCGAACGGTCCCACATATCGTGGTGTTAGTTTGCCTTTCTTTGCGAATCGAACTACGCCCTTCCATGGGGAAACCTTCAACATGACCCTGTCTCCCACTTGGAATTCCAACGGCTTACGCCGTTTATCGGCATAGCTCTTTTGTCTACTTCGTGTCGCTTGCAACCTTTGTTGTATCTGAGCAATCTTGTCTGTAGTTTCTTGTATCAGTTCTGGCCCTGTGATTAGATTATCTCCCACTTCGGACCAACAGATCGGTGATCGACACTTTCGGCCATAAAGAACCTCAAATGGTGCACATCCGATGCTACTATGATAGCTGTTGTTGTAGGAGAATTCGATCAGTGGCAAATGAGAATCCCAATTACCACCGAAGTCTAGGACACAAGTTCTTAGAATGTCCTCCAGTTGTTTTTCCACACTCTAGTTCCTTCCTTAAGTTTCCTCGTTCAACAGACTCTTGTTGTGCTTGACTAATGTTGTTATGTAAGTTTGTCTGCATAGTCATTCCCATTGCTCTAACGCGCAAGGGTTTGACCCGTTCGTTCCAATTCAAGGCATCAGTTACAACGTTTGCCCTGCCCGAACGGTACCTGATTACACATTCGGAATCATTCAAAAGCTCAACCCAACATCACTGTCGTATGTTGAGTTTCTTCTGATCAAATATGTGTTGCGGACTTTCGTGGTCCATCCTCTAAGTCCCATCATGTTTAGTTCTATGTTCTTTACACCATCTGGTCTCACGTATAATGAGTCTTTTCTGTTGACTTATTCTTCATGAGTCATATGTATCTGGTTTTCGTCTACCGGTGTCATTTCCTTACGTATGAGTCGCCAAGTATTGCCTCAGAGTTTTGCTAGTTTTATTGCTCATGGTTGTCTTATTGTTATGGCTTGCTTATTCTCTGTATGACTCTAACACTTCATTGTTCAAACTAACTGATGCTATGAGCACCAATTGTTACACAACCTTAGTGTTAGCTATGGTTTCCTACGTGTGTTATGTGCATTAACCAAGGATCCTTTTCTTAACATCCTAGAACTGAAGTTCTCCAAATTAAGTAACTCGAGTGCTATAAGGTCTAGATGAAAAGTGACAGCTTACACACTAGTTTTTTTAGCATTTTGACTTCCTACAGCTTTTAGTGTTCTAAATAGATAAAGTCCACCTTCTGGTTACAGTAGTTAAACTATAATCCAGAATTTCCCTATCTTTTACTTAGTCGTTTAATGTTTATTTGACCTAAGAATTTCTTAGGTTACTATTCCGATTATCTTATCGGCACCGAGTTTGTTTACAGTTACCTGAGATTTATTGTTTCTAAAATCACAACAGTTCATGCATTCCTGATTTATACATCATTAAATAATTCATTGTAACTTAATGAAGTTTGCATACCTATGGAGTCATCGGACTCCGTGTGATCTCCAGGAGCTGGTAAGGCAAGTAATTCCTCTGTGATTACTGGGTCAACTGGAGGCATCCTCCTAGGGCAGTCCCTCGCGAAATGTCCAAGCATTCCGCACGTGTAGCAGTTGTGGTTATGTTGAGAGGAAGTAGAGGTACTTGCTCTTTGTTCTTGTTTCCTGGTGGAAATAAACCGACACTGTTGGATCCAGTGTCCGTATTTCCCACAGTTCAGGCAGTGTTTGCAAAGTTTCTCTTTACTATGGTGATATCCACATTCGTCACATTCAGGGTGCTTACCAGCATATTGAGGGGGATTGTAGGCTACAGACGACCTACATTGTTGCACCCAGTGTCCCGTCTTCCCACAGCGTGTGCATTGCACACATGGGAGTTCAGCTCGATGATAATTACGACAAACTGGGCAGTGAGGGGTTTTTCCCTCGTATTGCACACTCACTCTTGTAGTCGAAAAAGGCAGGATTCGCCTAATGGGTGTAGCGTCAGTGTAGTTCACAGTCCTCTTTCGTCTTTTTGCAGCACGACGTTTAGGTTTGTTGCTGGTTTCTCCTGCCTCTGGTTCCTTCTTCTTTTCAGAAGGTAGTGGGAAGCTCCGAGTAAACTCCTCACTGTTCCTGATCCGGTTGATGATTCCAGGAAGAACCGACATCAACTCTTCAGTAATCAAAGTTGCAAGTGCATCGACTGTTGGACCCATCTCATGTGAAGGTAGAGATGGTGACGGTTGTCTTCTTGGTGACATTCTAATCGTAACCAATAGGACATCAGTTAGTGCAATGATCGAATGCAGAAGACATAATGCAAGCATATCCCTAACTCCTATGTTCTATACATGAAGGGTCCCTAAGTTATAGTCTAGGTCAAACCGTTTAAGTAAATGACCTATTATTCTCTATAACCTTGAGCTCTGATACCAATCTGTCACACCCCGGGCCGGCGGGGTTGGATCGGAGTCCCCGTCGGGCGGAAGGTTCCCGGGGCGCGATATCGTGTGTGATAATCGTGATGATCAGATTGTTTACATAGCATCAACATTGAGAATAACTAAAGCATAGAGTAACATAAATCTACAGTTTACAAAGTTAAGATACAAATGTCAACATAATATGTGTTCCCCAAAATACTAGGTCTTCTATCTGGCATCTTAGTATGAAATCCTGAACTTTAGCTTAATCATGTGCATTACCTGAGAAAGCATGTAAGAAGACAAAGTCAACACAATGGTTGGTGAGTTCATGTAGTTTTAGTATGTGAAAATAGCTTTTGTTTATTGATTCAAAGTTTCCAAGTCTATAATGTTTATATGCATTAGCTTCAATATGAGTTTAACAAGCATCGTGTTTAGAAGTTTATAATAATCCCCCAAAAGCATCCTTGTATCCCCTAGGTAACAACCCTAATCTCATTAACACCACCTGTATCATCCGACTCGGTATGCTTATATATAGGGCATACCCCTGGGTCAAGCCTACGACCTGCCCAGACGACGTCCCACCACATACTAAGTCGCATAGGACATTGCTGTTAATGATAATTAAGCGTCTTACCTCCCCTCTCTTTCGTTTCCCGAGTATAGTTTAAGCATTTTGTCTGTAAGTTTACCCATAGCATCCGTGAGTTTAGCTTGATAGTTACCGGTATGGATAACTGAATGCCCGAAGGAATCCAATGTCAATCCAGACCAGCCCCAGGTATAATTAGTAACTCAGGGGGAGATAGAGGATTTCTAGGTCGACACAAAGTCAACTAAGGATTTCCAATATCGTCCTAGTTACTGATCACCCAGGTAAATAGTTGTGGGAAACACTGCATGGCAAGCACTGAGAGGCCATCAGTCCATTTCCTCGATTGAGACCATGAAGGACACCCTATGGCAAGCACTGAGAGACCATAGTCGATACCTTCTAGTCCCGACTGTGAAGAACACATGAAGGCAAGCACTGAGAGACCAACTATTGTTCTTACAGCCCCGACTAGGAAGAACACCTGAAGGCAAGCACTGAGAGACCAACTATTGTTCTTCCATAGCCTATAGTTTTAGCATTCAAAGATTCCAGCATTTACGTAACTTGTGCACAAGAACTAGCTTTACAACCGGTAAGGCAAGCACTGAGAGGCCAAACCGTTGTTTGAGCATGGCAATC
Source organism: Mikania micrantha (assembly GCA_009363875.1). Classification (NCBI taxonomy): domain Eukaryota; kingdom Viridiplantae; phylum Streptophyta; class Magnoliopsida; order Asterales; family Asteraceae; genus Mikania; species Mikania micrantha. The sequence continues at coordinate 15,470,586 of CM018683.1, forward strand.
ACATAGCATTCAAGAGTTTATAATATCCATAGTTTCAAGTATCCCAATGTGTATGTATGTTTGCATTTAGTATCCCCATAGTCTTATAGCATCATTAGCCTTTAGTGTTTACATTAGTCTTTAGCATAAATCCCATAGCACAAACAAGTAACCTAGTCTCATAGCATTAGTATTAAGCATAACCCATATTGTAATTTGTAGCCTAAACCCGTAGTACTAGCATTTAGTCTAACCCGTAGTCTTAGTATTTAGCATGACTCATAGTATTAGCTTGTAGCATAACCTCATAGCATTAGCATTCACAATGGCATCATCAGATAGTAAATACCCTTAGCACTTGGTATTAACACATAGCTTTAGTATTAGCAAGTAGCTTATGCCTTTAGCACTTGGCATAATCAAATAGCATTTAGTTTAAATAGTATCCTATGCCTTTAGCACTTGGCATAATCAAATAGCATTTAGTTTAAATAGTATCTTGTGCCTTTAGCACTTGGCATAATCAAACAGCATTTAGTTTAAATAGTAGCTTATGCCTTTAGCACTTGGCATAATCAAATAGCATTTAGTTTGAATAGTCTTTTATGCCTTTAGCACTTGGCATAATCGAATAGCATTTGATTTAAATAATGTCTTATGCCTTTAGCACTTGGCATAATCATTAGTATAAAAGCATTTTGTTAAATTTAAAACATTTGTTTTAAAATGTATAACATGCTTCTCAGTCCCGAGTTAAAACTAAAATAGTTTAAAAAGGGACAATGAACTCACCTTGTAGTTGTGGTAGTTGACCTAGCTTAACAAGTATGCACGCGCTCTTTGTTGTGTGTTATTGTAGTATTCACAATCCTGTATCGATTCCACGTTGTTTACATCATGTTAGTATTAGTTTATAAGGTTTTGTATTTTTGTGTGTAGGTGCTAGCTCTAAAGTTGGCTATCCCGCGTAAGACTTGGTCATGATCCCCACTAGGCCCCGTACATATGTTTTAAATCATTATCATTATGAGTTGTTATCTTATTGATTTGAACTTGATTCATTCTTGAAGTCTGCACACTTTGTCATGAGCTATTAGCCCTTTGTCCTGATAAAAGACTTAGTGATTATTTCAAATCCCAAATTGTTGTTCTTGCATATTTGAACATTTATTGTATCATAATGAATTAATTAGACACGCATTCCTTTGAAAAATATTGATCCCAATGTGGGCCTAGAATGGGGTGTGGATCAAACCATGAGACCAAGTAAGTCTTTTTGGGCCTCCGTATAACAAGTTGGGCCCTGGGCCCAAACCTATGGGCCTTGGACTATTCTTGAACGGTTGGAAATTGTTGGACCTATTTGAACTGTGTGGGTCAATGAAATAGGCTGTGGAAAGACAAGGGCCTGACCAAGTGTTACAAGGACTAGGTCAACCAATGGCTTTGTGGGCCTCCCTTGGGCCGCGAAGGAATTGTCTGGGTTAGATGTGGGCCCCGGAAAAATTGATGGGCCTGAAGTTGAGATGGGTTGTAGGAATCCTAATTGGGCCAGAATTAAGTTATTGACCAAGTCTTTTATACATTGGCCCCAAAAGTTAGGAATTGTGCCTTAAAAGTAGGCCTTGGATTATGTTTTGAGGGTCTCGGGCTGAATCTGCTGGGCCCCTTGGATTTCATCAAGGCTCGAAATAGGTTAGACCTTGGGCCCAATTGGGCCTGGTACATTTGGGCTGAATCGAGTGTGGGCCAGAAATAATAAGATTGGGCCGTAATAGAAGGGCCTTGGTCACCCCAGTGGGCCTTGAGCCAAACTGTTAATCCATAGTAGTTTCTTGGCCTAACAAAGTTCTTGAACTATTTGTGGGTCAAAGGAACTATGTTGGGCCTACAGATGGGCCGAAGGCTATGTGGGCCTAATGATTTACATATGGCTAATTAAATGATATTTATCTAAGCCACTTAATCTTTTAGTTCAATAATTTAGATGATGGACCAACACAAAAAGAGGCCTGCTATTGAGTTAATCAAAATGAATCAAAGGACTGAATTGGGCCGTAGGTCAACAGATTAGTTAATGGGCCGAAACAGGTTACATGGCTAGGCTGTTGGGTCAAATGAGTCTGTTGGGCTGTTTACAACACATAATACTGGGCCCAAAACAAAATGAGATGGATTAGGTAAGTTGGCCGAATATGTTAGCATGGGATTATCATTTCATGGTGCTGGGCCTCACTATTGGGCCTGGGATACAGTGGGCCGTAGAATATGTTGTTGGGCCTGCCTATTGCTGTTGGGCATGTGATATGTATCTGGACCAACACAGTGTAGTCTGCCAAACTAACAAGGAACACTGAACCTAGGTTGGTTGAATGATGTTGGGATTGAGTGAAGGTGGCCTCCCGAATGAAGGTGTCATTCGACAGAAACAAATGGCGAATGGGTTGGAGGTCGAAGGGTCCATGCTCGAATGAAAAAGAAGGGTCGAATGAGAGCTGGATGACCTGGCGAATGAGGACTTTCGGCCAAGGACCATTCGGCGAGTGAAGGTGGTTGTTTCGGCCGAGAGTCTTTCGGCGGCCTGTAGTCCAGGGCCATTCGGCCGTTTGGCCATTCGACCCACGGTGGCTTCCACGGTCATGGTGGTATAGATGGTGGTTTCCATGGTGATAGTACTCAGGGGTTTAGTTTCAAGAGTAAAGGTCCACAAGAACCAGGTTTAGAACCGGCTAGAGTTCTAAGTTGGCCAAGGGTGTAGAAAACCCTAATTTTCGTACACTTTGGACTCAGATTACCTTCGATTTAGTGGTTTTCTCTCTAGATCTGTTGTACTTTCATGTAGTAGAGATCAAGAGCTTCGTTTAGGCGAAAGAATCACTCAATTTGGTTGAGAAATGAGAGAGTTATGAGTGATCAAAGTTTGAAAATGGTGGGTTTTTCTCAAAACCGGGAATGAGATTTGTGAGGAAGAAGATGAGGTGAAAAATAAGAAAATGGGACTCATTCTTGGTATTTATACCACGAGTGAGTTTGGGTTCGTTTTTGTCGCTCGGTTCGCGTTTTCGTTACGTTTCGGAACGTAACACGCGGTTTTCGTTAGTTTTAAATAAAAGAATTATTCTTGGACTTTTAAATTATAAATATATTCTAAAATATCGTGGTATTTATTTATTTTCCTCAAAATTAACTTAAGTATCGTTTAAATAATTTATTTAACGAATTTAGCATATTTTTTTACGCGTTTAATTAATTTGTTCGCGATTTTCTTAAAATAGTTTAATTTAATTTGTTTAATGATGAGTTTCAAAATTGTAAAATAAGAATTATCTTATTTCTTTGAATTTATGATCGTTCGTATCTTTTATCGTTTTCGTTTTCGTTTCGTCAGAACGCGTCACCATCGCGCGTATTCGTTCGAATCGTCATTCGAACGAACACGACGATGGTTTTGCTTTCTGATCCTTGTTTTCTACTGTTAAGTTATTATTACAGAACGTTAGACTATCAGAATCATTCGTACAGATCGTCACCTATACGAATAACTCGTCGGTTTAGCATTCCGTAACAGTAACCGTTATCGTTTTGTTTTGTTTAACCTCGCATACGTTTACACATAATAGTACATCAATAAGCATTAGTATCACTGTTCCATGTTATCTGATGTGTCTCTGACTGTTAAACCGTAAAGTTTAATCATATTTCAGAAACAATAGCATAATAGTTTACTGTTTAGCATTTCGTAGTTGACAGTACATCAATAGTTTGCATAATTTGTACCTGAGTTACTGTGCCGTCACTGTTCCGTTCACTGTTCCGGCGACGTTTCCGGCACAGTTGTTACAAGTTTGTTTCTCGTTTCTAGGTCACCCTAAACATTCATAGCATCTTGACCTAGCTGAATTTTCTGATCCTGATTACCTAAAACATGTAAAGAAAACTTGGATCAACCATACGTGGTTGAATGAGAAACATATATTTTGAGTTCACATATTTTGTGTAAACTTGAGTAGCAATTATCGCACAAGCTCATCATATAAATTCATTGAAATACAAACCCAATGAACATGCAGATATCAAACCTATTGCAATAGCTTTCCTTGTGTGATACACCACGTGTATCTAGTTTGTGTGGTGTCCAACACACAGTTGGAACACGCGTTTTTGTGTTCGCGGTTTCCCGCATATGGACCATACCAGTACTACCGGGGGCTTGACGAATCAAGTTAATGATATTGCATAAGAATAGCATCACTCAGCATTTGCATAACCAAAACATGTAAATGATTTGCATTGAAAAGGGTTGTGAGTCTCACCTGTGTTATTGAAGTGTTTTGATATTGAAGTATCACGCAAAATATGAAGAGAATTCTGCAATTCATTAATGTTTTATGAGTTCTTTGTATTTGAATTGGATTATCGGAATATTCCTTAACTTTTGATGACAAGGAATCACAGTTTAAGTCATCAAGCTGATCTTAATCCTTAATCAGCCTCCTTAAGTTAATATTGCACAAAGTGCGATAAACAAAGAACCTATAAAGATTTAGGCTCCTATTAAGGAGTTTATGACTAACTGGATTAATCACGACATTTCCGGATTAATCAAATAGATAGTTGTTGACTATTTCATTAAAACAGTTCCTAGATGAATTTATGGCTTAGGAATAGTCAATCCTTGTTAATGATCATTTAGGTATCATGAAACATGAGAATGTGATATTAGAAAAGGTTTAATAATTATGCTCAATGTACTAATTTGACTGTTATCATAAACATCAGATTGTTATTCCGGTGATCATCTTTATGCTTGTCATTAGTTTGAAACACTTGGATTTCACCTAGCATTTCAAGAAATGATCAAGACAAACACAATCATTGTTACACTCAAATGGTTTGAACCATTTTAATCTAAGATATAGTTTCATGATAACCAAGCATTATAACGGATCAAAACAAAGATTTAACCGTTAACATACCATGTTCTTCGTTTCTAATCATTCCTAGCCATCATCTAGAAAATAATCAACAACAATAACCATTGCATTAAGCTCAAAATCCAGATCTAATCCATACAATATCAAACTAGTAGGAGAAAATGAATCTTTACCCTTTCGGACGGATTTTTTGGATGAAAACGATGATCAGGACTTGTAGAATCGATCCCTAGCTTGATCCTGATGATTTGGTAGCTTCAAAACTAAGATTTGGGGGTTAAAATTCGATCTGGTTCGCTGGAAATCGAGTTTATTCGACTGGGAATGAGTTCTGATTGAGAAAATCAGATTGTTATGTCTGTTGGGTCCGTCGCGTACCGCCAAGAGTGGCAAAGGGTTTCTTGGCGTACCTCCAGCGCCTTAGTCAGACTCGATTTTGTTTTCGCGATTCCGGGAGAATACGAACTCCGTTTTACGCACGGTTTTCGCCTACGTTCACGATTTTTCGAGCTCTTTCCAATGGTTATAATCTCAATACCTAAAGAGTTCAAAATATCTGATCTATTATTTAACGTTATCTTCGACTCAGTATGTTTTGAAATCGGAGCCTTGTTTCGTGATTTCGCTTACACTCATTCTCTTTATTTCAGAGATGTGATTCTAACCTGAAAATTTTGAATTATCACACAATGCCACTTAATTAAAATTGAAAACAAGAGCTTGACTCGTACCACTATGTCAATATAAGTAGTTGGTGACTACTGCAGTGATAATATCACAAACATCGAAATTCATTTAAAAAACAGGCTGGAATCATTGTCAATATGTCCGAAAACAATAAATCGAATGTTCCTTACTAGTAATACGAATGTAAACATAAGCGAACAATGTTAAAAACCATCGAATCAAACCATTTAAAACATTACACATGCAAAAAAAATGGCCGTGACGACTGTCAATTTGTCATAAAACAATAAATCGATTGTTAATCTCAAAGAATACCCAAACATAAGCAAACAATGCTAACAATCATGAAATCAATCTATAAAAATATTCAAATATAGTATTAAAGAATACGAATACAAGGCCAACGAATAAGTAGAAGAAAACATTTTCTAATTATTAATATTATTTAAATAATATTATTTAACTTTTATTTAATTATTAAAGTTATTTAATTATTTAAATAGTATTATTTAATTTTTTATTATTTTTTAAATATTATTGTTAAATTTAATTGGTTGTAATATTTAATTATTAATCATATTTAAGTATTATTATTAATTTTTTAAATATTATTTAATTATAAATAATATTGAATCATTATCATTATTTATATATTATTAAAATTCTCTAACAATATTTGTTTGTCTTTTATATTTAGGGTAACTATTATTTAATTATGATCATTGTTAAATTTATGTTGTATTATTTATTTAATCAAATATTTATTTTAATAATATTGATTAATTATTAGTAAGATTCACTAACAACCCTTACATTTGAGTTTTTTTTCATAAAGTAATAAACATCCAAGTTATGGTTATTTATTACGAGAGTTATTGTAGTTAGTTTTTAAGATTAATTATTAAATACTAATTATCTGGTTATGTGGTTATATTAAGAGTTTATTTTACATTAAATTATGTGTTTCATTTGTCTTATTGATAATTTGATATCAATTCTACGCTTAGAAAGTCAATAGCCAATCAAAGAAAAATGCTCACAATCAAATTTATTTATTTAAAAAAAATTGAACCTGAAAAGTAACTACACTCACTTATATAGTCGTTACCTGTCAAATAAGGGTCATGTTATTCTCTCATCTATCTCACACTCTCTATATGTCTTTTTATAAACTTATACGATATGTATGAGGACAATTATTGGTTGTCAGAATTTGTCAATATCAATGATTGAACTCAAATACGTCTCGTATAGGACAATATGCGGCGTATAGGTTCTATACGTACACGGTGTATACGTAACCAATCATTGAGTGTCAGAAGGTTTATACGCCTCGTATAGGTGTATACGATTCGCATAAAGTCAGTGGAGTGTTAAAATAAAATGTTATGTGTGTAAACAACCAATGACCTATCCCATTAATAATTACCGACCATCAACAAACACCCTTACAGGCTTACATCTTACACATGTTTCTCAACCTAATACTCAATACAATATCACACGTCACAATCAAAATGCTCATTGACAGTTGGTATATTTTTCTATAAATTATCACAAAACATTTTATTAATTATATATATATATATATATATATATATATATATATGCGCGTGTGTGTACGTATGTGTATATATATATATGTGTGTATTTATATGTGACCACGCTCCACATGTTCATCGCTGGTGTGTACAAGTCAAAGTTGTGTGGTTGGCTCCATGTGGTTGTAATGTGTTGGTTAGGTACTGCTTTAGATAGGGTTTGTTTGTTTGGTATTTTTCTATTCTATGAACAATTCAAATTAAAACAATCCATATTATCAAAACAATGTGACATACAAAATGAATACAATGCAAATGTAACATAAATACAAATAAATAAGATATAAAACATATAATTAATGTATTCACCGTTCATCACCGTCCCAAACATCCTTAACTTTAGGACCGGTAGGTCCATCTTCGCTTGAAAATTCTTTAGGTATAAGACCCAACAAGCTACTAATTGGCGATCCAACGGTTCCCGCTAGTGAACCTTGCACCTTTTCAATCTCGAGTCCAATCTCATATGTTATCTTTGGACCCCATTTTCTGAAGTAATTCACCCATGGCAGCTCGATTACATTATTAATGTATTCGGCTTCCATGACTGAATATCTTTTTTTGACATCAAAAAACTTGTCACTTTTTGCAGCGTCATTTCTCAGGCCAATCAAATCATTTCCTTGTAGTACAAGTCCTGGAACGGGGTATGTCGCATGACCATTTAGTGATGGATAAGCGGCGAAGTTGTTACTCGCGTCTAAAAATTCAAGGGATGTGGGTTCCACCCACGTCCCTCCACTGTGTTGCCCGAAATAAACACGATATAATTGACCATTAAAGTTACTAACCCTAAGGGTCACATGCTCCCAATCACCAATATGTTCACCAATCCTCCCTAGAGGGATATCAACTAACCCTACTTTAGCAGTTGAAGGACCATTAAAAGGGTAAAACAACCAAATGGCTATATCAGTAAATGTGGCCCCAAGCATTGGTTTGACATGAATATATGCCTCACACATTTGCAAGTCACCTTTCTTGACCCTTTCTCTCTCAGTTTCATCAACCGGCAGATCGAGCCAGTATGTGCCATCATTTGAACCGCCTTGAGGAAGGTTTGAGCCAGTGGGTTCTACAAGGATGGGGTTCAGTTCGTCTCCTGTATGGTACAATTGAACCCCATTGGTGAAATACCATCTTGTCGAAGCCGGAAAGTAGGTCTCTTTTGGGTGAAAATAGAATCTTGGAGAGTATTCTTGAATTAACGCATCAATTTGATCTAAATTCGGCATAAATGAGGCCAAACTATCGAAATTATTGTTCTTCAAACAAGAAAGAGATGATAAACTTGCATCATCTCCATCTTTGCTAATTATGAATGTACCTACACACACCCCTTGAGCTTGTCTCCCCCTAACCTTTGGCCTTAACCCGTACACACTCACATCATTCGAACTCCACACCAACGCATCAGCTTCGGATTCATCGGTTAGATCTGCTCGAACACACCGGATTGAACCCACCGAAGGTTTTTCAGGCGAGGTAGTAACAACATACCCTACAGGCTTGTAACCCTCCGGTGGGGTTGGTAGCCAAACGAAACATGAATCATTACCACTCCAAGCTAGAGTGTAGTCCACGGGCTCAGCCAGGGTTCCGCTAGAAACATCTTTTCCAGCTAGAACCCAACCGAAAAGCGGGGTGTTATTGGATTGGCAATAACACCCGAGCATGAAAAAGCCATCAGGTATGGGTGATGGCTCAAAGAATGTGACATGAGTGGCATCTGATCCATCTTGAGAAGTGGACCATATTTTCTTGAAAGTTGTTATTTGGCAAACTTCAAGTCCTCCAAGATCAATTATTCCGGTAGCAAAACCTTCTCCTGTGGATTTAATCAAATTCTAGTGTAAATAGTTTTGTTTCTTAAAATCATCTATATTATAAATATGAAGAATAATAATTATTATATATAAATGAATTTTTATAAAAATTATAAAGAGAGATGAATAAAACCTGGTGGCCAAGAAGGCAATAGAGAAGGAAGCTTGAAGTTGGTATCAATGGGAAAAGTCTGGATTTCTTTAGATGAGGTAAAGCAAGAACCAAAGTTCCCCATGTGTTTTGGGACTACTTATAAAATTGTGAGTTCTTAGAAAAACAATGATTATCTATATATACACACACACAAAAGAACACACACATGTGTATATATATATATATATATGTATATGTATACATATATATAAGAACTACGTAACTTGAACTAAGAAACAAATTTGAGTTATTAAATAAAAAAATAAAGAGTTTAGATATAGTAATTCACATGTTTCAAATGCAGCTGTAAACTATTCATACCTAATTATTTAATAGTGAGTCATTTTTTCAACTAGGATCCACATAAGTTGGCGTATTCTTAAGTGTTGTGACATTCTAGAATGACTTTTAATTTGTCCAACTAAATTATATACATGATGGTATGCATGACCATTCTATTTATTTTAAGGGTATTGTAATGTAGGAAACACAAATGGGCTCTTTATAGTAAAACTTATATAGATGTATATACAGGAGACTTAAAAAGAAACTTTTTAATTATTTTGAAAAAAACTAAGAAAACTTATACTAAAAATTATTTTAATTATTTTATGATATTTTATTATAACATTTCTAAGCAAACAAACTTTTTTTAATCAAAATACATACATCATTAAGTTATGTATATGTAACTCACGAAGTTTTGTAGATTTACATACATGTAACTCATACAATGTATATATACTTAGTAAAAAAGTTCCTTTTTTTTTTACATTTATAACCTTATAATAAAATCAACAAAAAAACGAATTGTTAAAGATTGTTATTAGTTGCTAAATTATCTTTTGAATGAAAATTTCTTATGAATCTTCTTCAAAATGAAGGTTTTCGAAGTATTTGTAACACAATACATAAAATCCTTTTTTTGAAAAATGTGTGAAAATAAATTAATAAATAATTTATAGATTACATGATTGGTTGATATTAGTTTTTCTTATGATCTCTCATATTTGTTAATACTAATAAATAAAAATCATCGTATACACTTGACACAAATCTATAGTATTTTTACACTAATTTTCCGCTTCTCTCTCCTATTAAATACATATTTTTATTAATTATTAATTATATTCTTTATACATTTTTCAATTAAAAAAAGTTCTCAATGTATTAAAAATTATATTAAAATTAAAAAATATATTAAATAATAATATTAAATAACAATTTTATTATTTATACCTTTTATAATTAAAAAAATATTTCTTAATATATTAAAAAATATTTTAATAATAAAAAGCATACTTTTAAAAGAATCAATTTATTATAAAATATTAAATATTTTAAATAATATTTTTGAAAAAACTTAATTTTTAAAATGAAATGTTTAATTAAAAACCAAACTTTGAAACAAATTTGTTAAAAAAATAATATTTTTATTTTATTATTTAAAGAATTAATTTATATGTAATTTCAATCATAGCTTAAATCAAAAATCATTTACAAATTTTAGTGAATATTTACTAGTTTTTATAAACCCATATATATAATTTACGAGATAATACCCTAGTATGTGTGTGTGTGTGTGTTTTTATGTGCTAATAAAAAAGATTAGATTTGAGAGAAATGTGAGAATGATTGTGAGGTTAAGATGTGACAGTTCTTTAATTTTTAAAAAGTATTTTGGTAATTGTTTTTATGTATCAGTTCATTGTGTAATATGTCTTCATTATTGTGTATATATCTTTTTTTCATTATGTAACTCCTTTTTGTCATTGTTTTTGTTGGTCATTGTGGTTTTTTTTCATAATTTTTATTATGCATGTACAAACTATGTTATTTTATTTGTTTGTGCAATTTTTTTTCCATTTAATATCTTACAAAAGTGTAAATTGTCATCATGTTAAATAAATGTTAGCAGTTAATCTAAACTAACACTTGTTTTAAATTGTAAAAACTTACGAATTAACACAAACACATAAATGAAAATCATGCGTTACATGTATAACTAAGGTCGTGATAAAAAACCAATAATATGCGATGATCTTGTTAAAGTCATTTGAGTTAACGTATTTAAGGTGGGTTACAACGAAAATTACTCTACCTATATATTTGACTTTTTTAATATTTATAAAATAAAGCACGTTTTCGCTAGGAAACCAAGGGATCTTATCCCTTGTGTACTCGTGGATGCTAAACATGGGAATATTAAAAAGTTAAATATAATATGCAATATTTTATGAACCGTTGACGTGTCATTTAAATCATAATTCTAAGGGTGTTGTTATTCTCACACCTCTTTTTTAAAAAATACACCCCTGAGACGGCACGTACTGTTCAGTATGGCCCGTCTTAGTACTTGGTTAAACATTTCTTTCTGACAACATGTGCCAATGATTGGGAGCAAGACGGGCCGTATTGGTCAGTACGGCCCGTCTCATTCATCGTACAGACATTCTCTGACATCCTAAGACAATGATTTGAATCAAGACGGGCCGTACTGACCGGTACGGGCCGTCTTGCCTAGACGGCCTAGTTTGGTCGTTTCATCCCAAAACCAAGCCGTACTGGTCAGTACTGGCCGTACTGGTCATTGCGACGGAATTCCGACGAAAAAGTGAGATCATTCTGACACAATTCCGACGAAATTTCAACAAAATTCGTTGGTTTCTTTTTAACAATGAAACCAAATTCACCTAGTTTATTTCGTTTAAATTATTTAAACTAACGTAAACAAACTAATTATAAAATAAAATATTTGGTTAAAACGACATTCCAGAGACGGACCGTCTTGTTGTTGTATAATTAACATCGTTTAAAATAATAACGTAACAAACCTATAACGTTTAAAATAACGTAATAGACATACTCCTCAAAGTTTTGGTGTAAATGTGTAATCGTTCAATTCATTTAGAACCAGAACTGATTTTGCTTAAAATTCGTTCTGACCCGCACTCATCCTAACCCGAACTCGTTCTGACGCGTTACCTAACCCGACCCAACTCGCCATTTTGGTGTAAATGTATAAAAATTGAATTCTTTGTTTTTTTTTAAAAAAAAATTAATTTTGACCAATACGGCCAGTACTGACCAGTACGGCCTGGTTTGGGGGTGAGACGTCCAAGTTAAAATTTTGACAAGTACGGCCAGTACTGACCAGTACGGGCCGTACCAAGGTGTATCAAAATTGGTTGACACCCAAAATGGCTTGGAAAAATAAGCTTGGGCCAAGACGGGCCGTACTCGCCAGTACGGCCCGTCCCACAGAATGTTTCACTGATTTCAAGGAATTCTTTGGAATGTCTGTCTGTACTCAATACCGAGCCGTACTGGCCAGTACGGCCCGTCTTGACCCGCAGGGGTGTAAAAATATAAAAGTGGGGTGTCCAAATAAAATGGCCTTTCCTTAAACCGGCTGTCATTTTTTGAAAACAGTGGGTCACAAGTTATAATTAACTATAAAGAATAATAAAGGGTTAAGTTCAATTTTCTCTTCGACCTGTTGAAAGTTGAATAAAAAGTGATTATCGTTTTTATATTTATTATGAATAAATAAAATATTATTAGTCCAAACATAAAATCGTACTTGTTTGATCCACACCTGTCTAACATGCTCGCTACTTGTCGCTCGCTCAATACTTACTCAGAAAAAGCTCAAAAAACCTCGTTCGAATTTCGCCCGGTTTTAAACGAGCCGAGCACGAGCCAAGGTAGGCTCTCTCGGATAGTCGCTCATTTGACTCGCTAGTTTGGCTCGTTTAAATATAACTAAATTTTGTATATATAAAATAATATTAATTGTCTGTTTTCGGTGCGCACATATAATTTATATATGTGTCGGCCCTGGGTCAAAAGTAAGTTGCACTAATTTTAACGTTATTTTTACTTTATTTATGTGAAAATAACGTTAAAACCATTGGGTTGATCGGTTAATAAGGCATCATGATCCGAGGGTCTCATTGGAAGCAGTCTCTCTATTCTTACGAGACATAGTTAAGGCTGTCTACATCTTACCCTCCTCAGACCCTACCGGCCTTAGCTTTACTAATGGTGGGATATACTGAGTACGATGATGATGGTGATAAAATAATATTAATTTTTTGCATTAACACTAACATGTAACAAGTTCTTAAAAACGAATGATGATGTTTGTGTATTCAAATTAAGGAATAATAATATTGATGAACTATTCAAACATTTTAATTTTTTTTATGTTTTCGTATTATGCAAGTTCTAATTTATGAATTTGATTTTTGTTTTGCATTTGTATTTGGTTAAACTTATTTTTTTTATTATTGACTTTGAAATTGATATAAATATTTTGAAAAATAATTACATTAAATTTTATTTTGAAACCGAACCAAGCCGAGCCACTCGGTTTTAAAACGAGCCAAGCAACGAGCATAACATTTGGCTCAATTTTGCAAATCCGAACCACACCGAGCCGTTCGGTTTGTAAACGAGCCAAGCACGGGCATAACCTCGCTTGATCCGCTTCGGCTCGTGAACAGCCTAGTTTGATCCAATGTGTAGTCTACCATTCATTTATAATAATGATTTAAAATTAAAAATATATATAAATATCAGATAAAATGAGTTTCATAAGTTTTAATTATTATAACGACTTAAACGTGGAAACTGGAATAAACCAAAAGGAACGACGCTTTTAAATGACGATTATAGTTTATTAAAATTTCTTTTATAATTTTTTTTATTCAAATAGCAACTTATATTTTTAGATTATAGAAAAATAATTTTGTATACAACGTTGTAATTGATAAATCTCATGGTTGTATCTAACAAAAAAAAATCAATTATTGATTCATATTAAATTATGATTAATTATATGCATAAAATTGCTTTGCTTCGTTGCTCAATTAACACCTTATCTTTCAAATTTGCCTAATCTCATAGATTAACCTTCTCAATTAACATCTTACCGATCAAAATTGATTCCTCTAATACAAGCATAGCAAAATAGGAGGGTTGGGTCAGATTGAGTAACTAGGTCAGAACGAATTCGTGTCATGATGATTTTTAAGTAAAATCAGTTTGGGTTTAAATGAATCGTTTTTAAAAAACTTCAATTTCGTTCAAGTCAAAATGAGTAGTAACTAAACAAATAATTTATTTAAATAATATTTAGTGATTTTTTTCATTAAACATATTATTAATAATTACTGTCAATTTTAATCCATTCTTTTTACATAACTTTTAATTACCCATCGTGATCCGTGTTGTGTTAAGGAGTTGTTCATCTTAACCCGTTATATGTTATGGTATTACCTATTTTCAACCCAAAATATAATACTTATTGATGCGTGTTTGCTTTTCATGTGTTTTATCGTTTAAAGTTGCGTTTTTATGTGCATTTCACATGAAACAATGATACTTTCAGATACAATGCTGATTTGCAGGTAAAGACGCGCTAGATGGATGCCCGGGGGTGTTAATGACGTAAAACGAGGCACAGACAGATCAGAAATAGTCGCGGAAAGCTCAGAACTTCGGAAGCGCGTATCTTGAGCTAGAAGAAGAGTTACGGAATCCATAATATATGAAAACTGAGTTTCTCGACGAGACGAAGAGGTTGGTGAGATCAGACTGAGCGTAGGCTACGCCCAAAAATGCAGCGTTGACAGAATTTTGTCACCGTTCAGATGTGCCCAGCGTAGGCTACGCCCAAAACGCGGAAAACACCTTTTTAACCCTAATTTACCTATTTTCATGGGGGGGATCTTCCTAGGACGAATTGGAGACTTTTTGGAGCACTTCTAGGGCGATTTTGGGGTACTTTTGGAGCGTTCTAAGGCCACAAAACATCAATCCAAACATCAAAATCGAGATTCCATCATGCAATTTCATTTGAAGATTGAAGATTCAAGCATCTCAATGTCCGGCTAAGCTCTCGTGATCGTCTCCGGGTAGAGAATTAGGTTTGATGATTGGTTTTGTTCTTTGATTTGTTAAATGTTGGTATTGAATTCGTTTCTCTTAGATTCGTGAATTCAATATTGTTTGATTGTAAACGATTACGATTTCTAGGTTTACTTTGCAATTCTAAATTCAAGTTTGTTGCTTTCTTTTCATTCATGGTATGATTGAATGGGTAACTAACGGAATTGGGTTTTAAGGTTTTTAGAAATCATTGGTTTTTGTAGAACAAGTAATCAATCAAGTCAACAACATCGGTCTAGCTATCGGTTGTCAACAAGATCATTCCTTTTCTCAAAACCATATATGTTTATCAATTAAAGCATGAATCATGTATATGTGATTCCCAGTTAACAAATTAATGAAAACCTAATTGTCTTCCTAATTCGAATCCCGGAATGATCACCTTTTCCATCTATTGTTTACACTTTTTTTTGTTTTAATTAGTTTGTTTTTAGTTCAAGTTAATTGTTTTCTAATTCAAACCTAAAATCAACATTTTCAAGTTTACTTTTCAATTGCACGTAGTTAATTAGTTGTATTGAAAGTGATTTCCACTTGACTTCTCGTGGATCGATACCCAACTTCCCTAACTAAATTGGGTAGTAGGACTTGAGTGAAAACTCTTATTTTTGGTTGGTACTTCGACACCGATCACTTATTCACCCAAACCAACTCATTTCTCTTATTTTGGGTAGGGCTGTATACAAAACTCGCGGCTCGCGGCTCGCTCGAAAAAGGCTCGGCTCGATAAAAGCTCATTAAAAACGAGCCGAGCCGATCCGGAGCCAGGGTTGGCTTGGCTCGATTTTTAATATATATATATATATATATATATTAAATTATATACACACTCATATATATTATATTACACACATACATATATATTATACATAATATATATATATATATATATATATACACAATACCTTATACACATATTTATATAAATATACATATTATGTATATATTGGATTTTATTTATATTAGATTATATATATATATATATATATATATATATATATGTAAAGTGGAGGAAAAAACAAAACAAAAAAAACGAGCTGGCTCGAGACTCAAGGTTTTTTATGAGCCGAGCTGAAGTCAGAAGTTTTGCTTCAAAAGAAATTTCGGCTCGGCTCGGCTCGATTACAGCCCTACTTTTGGGTCAAGATTGTTGGTTTTTACAGTCTCATATATAGATCAACCTCAAATTTATTTATTTGTTTGTCTTTTTAAGTTATATTAATATTCGACCTCCTATGTGGGCATGTATTTTATATAGGAACTAAAGGGTGAATAGATTTTAGTTATTTATAATAAAATTATTATGATTTATATAGAACTCTAAAAAATTATTATCAGAGAGGCAAAGAAGAGAATTTTTAACACGTGAAAATAACAATGTATAGTTTTTGTGATTAAGATAAACAAATTCATATTATGACCAATCTTTCATCTCCTATCATTAAATTTTATTCAGTCAGCTTCCCTCTAATGTTAGCAGGCACGGATCCAAAGCTTAGGTGGGGGCGGGGGTATAGGCCTCCGTAAATCCTTATGATCAAATGTTAAAACATACCGTTTTAAACAAATTAGAAACAAAAGGGGCACAAAAATAATTACAAAAGGGCACAAATCTTACTACTAAGGAACACAAAACCTTATTACAAGGTGCACAAAACCTGATTACAAAAGAACACAATTAGAAGTAAATTGATTATTTGATGGAAACTGTGTATTTCACATATTTTATACGAATATTAACTTGTAATGTAACTTTGAAATTTAGTATATAAACAATTGTTTTTCTAAATAATTTTAATAGGTTTGTTTTGTGGTTTCAGCTAACTTGACACGCTTTTCACATAAACCAGGTTTCTGGATTGCTACAGCGCCTCACTAAGCCGATATAATGAACATGCTTTTTTATAGAAAGATATTAGATATCTTATATTACTAGTTATTATAGATTGGAGTAAATTGTTGTTTTGGCCATGTAGTTTGAGTGTTTTAACTATTTTGGCTAACAATAAAATCTTTTATCAATTCAGCCCTTGTGGTTTAAACAAGTGTGTGAGTTGTTTGATGTTGTAATGTTTATTTACCTATTTTTGAATATTTATTTGTTTATTTATTATGCCATCAATGGTACTACCGAATCATATTTACTACCAACTCACTCGTTCATGAATAAACTTAATAGTATACCTTTATGTTCTCTCTTTTAAGAAACTCGAGAACTGAGCGTTAGGGTTTCTCATTTATGGGAAGTTAATTGAAGAACCAGAGTGATAGAGTGTAAGACGAGGAGCCATGGGTTTCTCATTCTCAAGCACTTCGTGATTTAATCCACCGTCGACTCGTTGAACATTCACCACTCTGCTTCACTCTCGAGTCTCGAGTTCTCTACTGTTTCAAAGAACACTCACTCTGCTTGTCTGCCGGTTGTCGGAATCTGGAGTAGTGGTATGCGTCGCGTCTGCCGCTATGCTTGCTTGTCGGTCGATGGAGGACCGAATTACCCTTATCAATTTCTATGAGTCCAGGTTAATAATTTTATAAACTGAATTATTTATTTTACTTTCTTTATTAAATTGTTTATGTTAATTTGGTATTTTGGTCATTTGTATTGGACTGTTGATAGTTGAGAGTGAGTCTAGTTTGGTTAGTTAGTTAATTACTTGTTAAATTAATTTGGTTTTTGGAAAATAGTTAGGCTGCTTAAGGCTTTAAGTTTTTAGTTGACTAATTAAGATGTTTTTGTGTGTTATATTGCCGCCCCAAGCCCGGTTAAAAAGGTGAAGATTTTTGACCTTAACAGTTAGTTAAGGGCCTCAAATTTGTATTCCGTTTAGAGCCCTCAAAATAGTTTAGCGCACCGCTTTCTTTTTAAACAAGCCAATGGCCAATTCTCTTTGTATTATATAGTAAAATGGGTGGGTATTTTTTTCTTGTGAGAATGAAAGAGATTTTGTTTTATTCTAACTTAGAATACCACATCTTTATTATCAAAACCCACTCTATTTTTCTTGATATAGCTTGAAAACTTTCTATTAATAGGAGATAATTCATGAATCTTTCACTTGTTTTATAAAAAAACTTTATTTTATGCACGTTAAAAAAAACTTGTTACAAAAGATAAAATTTTGTTGTCTTTATAAATTTCTATCGAATGTTAATTTGTAACCTTTGAGTTTCTTTAACCTGACTTTATATTAAAGACAAAAAGAATTTTCATTAATTTTTTTAATATTTTTATGAAATTCTCTTCTTTCGAAAAAATCATTACTTTCAAAAATAGAAAAAATCATTAATGTGGAAAACGAAAGAAAATTAAATCTTTTCATTCTCCTTCCTTTCTTTTCTTGCCTTGATTTTCTTTAGCTTGTAAATCTTGGTTCAAATATGAAGAAAAAATAATAAACATTGTTGCAATTTATTATGAGGGGTATAAAATACGAAGATTGCAATTAAAAGGGTATGAGGCCAAGAATTCAAGGTCACACAGCACAAGGGTTGCAACAAAGTTTATCTAACAAATTTTAAGTCTTAATAGTTAAAATTTTAAATCTGAATGTTTAAGATGTAATTTTAAGTTTGAATAACTAAAAGATTAATTCTTATCTTAATTATTCAGACTTAAGGTTACATCATTATTTTGAAAACATGAATAATTAAAATTATACCTTAATATGTTATTAGTATGTACACAAAATTTGAAAATATAAATTATATCACATCCTATAGATTCACTTTACTTTGACTTCTTGATAAAAAAAATTTGTATTTTTATCTATATTTTAATGATTTAAACTTAAAGACAAAAATCTTTTTGTAGTTTTCAAATTTTAAAATGAAAATGAATCAAAATCAAACTCAAACTCAAAATCAAAATCGTTTTGTATTTTTTTTAATTTAAAATGAAAAACATAAATCTTAGGATACCATAGATGAAGTCGAGGCTTGTTGGCCAGGTAGCAAAAAATTCTTTTGGCAGCAATTAGATGAGATGCTTTGGGATTGACTTGATTGATATCTTGCACCTTAGCAAACTGAAAACATGATGTCTATTTGGTTTGCTATTCAAACTTAGGTTATCTGTAATACCCACCCCGTGGAGTGGGCGGGGGAGAAGACTCTGGCGGGGTGAGCGGGCACACCGCCCCCCATCCCGGCGGCCTCAAATGTGTTGCACTTGCGGCTCTCGCGTCCCGTTGGGGATACAATTCACCTACTGGTTGGTTTTAAAATAAAGGACCCACACCTCAAATATAGTGATGATAATGTGGCTCAGTAAGGATTGTTTTTCAGTGAGATGACTCTTAAGGGTTTTAAGATTTTCAGTGGGTGATGACGTGACAAAAAATTTCAGTAGGGTTGGATTTAGTTGAGTGGGTATTACGGATGGTCGTAGAAAAAGGTCTTAAGGTTTGCAATCTCTAACCCTTTATATTTTCTTTCAGATTTTAATAAATAACCAAAATACATTTAGACTTGAATTATTATAATGACTATAAGAACCAAAAGCATGCCTAATTGTCCACCACCACCTCCCTCCTCCTCCTCCTCCTCCTCCTCCTTTTCCTCCTATTTCCAACATTTTTCAAATTGTTAGGCTTATGTATGTTTAATAAAAAAATTATTGATGTATTTTGCGAAAACATTTTTTATTTTTATGATTATTATTTAATATTACATAAAAGTTTTTTTAATTTATTTTTTATTAATCATTCTTTTATCCATTCGACTTTTTTGAAACCCTTCTAAATTTTAAATCATTCATATTTGTTATTAAATAATAATCATAAAAATAACAAACTATTAAAACCAAAATGCCTGCTGTTTGAAAGCTAAACATGTTAAAAAACATTTAAAATAAAAAAAAATAAAAAAGAATAAGTTTATTAGAGTAAATTGTCGTTCATGTGGTTTGCTCAATTTTGTCACTTTAGTCCAAAAATTTTAATTTTATTATTTGATCCTTATATCTTCATTTTATTGTTATTTTGGTCCTTATTGTTTTCATTTTATTGTCATTTTAGTCTAATTAAATTTAAACTTGTGTACTTAAATAATAATAAAATAGAAATCTTAAGAACGAAAATAATAAAATTTAAACTTTTTGACTAAAATAGAAAAACTGAGCAATTATAGGGATGAAAATTACAATTTACTCTTTTTTTAATTTATAATAATAATAATAATATAAGCTTTTTGTTCGTTAGGTTATTAAAAGAGTATATTATGGTTTTGTCTCATGTGGTTTTAAATGTTTTAACTATTTTAATTTAAAATAGAATTGTTTATCAAAACAGCTCATGTGGTTTAAACAACTACCAATTAAGTTTGAGACCCAAAATTGTTAGTTGTTTAAACCATTAGAGCTGCATTATTAGAATATTTTATTTTGAATTGAAATAATTAAAACATTAAAGTACATGAACCAAAACCGTAATTTACTCTTATAAAAATAAAAATTTAAGTGTAAGAATGTTTTAGTTATTTAAAAGCAAAATGCAACTCCTTAGGAGGAACCAAAAAGGATATAGATTGCAAACCTTCAAGGACCAAAACGGGAATGTTTAAAAGCATAGATTGGAAGAGTTAAATGGGTCAAATCCCATATGCTGAAAACAAAGTTTACTCAAAAGTTTTACCTTAAAATTTAAAAAACATGTCATGAGAAAGAAAGCACTTATTTACCAAATGTATTACATCTTATCGGTATCTTAGTTGTGAGATAAGGATTAGTAACCAAATGATCCTGGGTTCGAATCTCACGATATAATTTTTCTCGAATTATTGAGTTTTCTTAAGAATTGGTGTGTTGGTGGTGGTATGATCGGGTGGTACTGTTAGTGGCACGATAATACTCCAGTAGTCTGTCATTGATACAAAAGTTAGCCGTTCAAAAAAAAATTGAGAACACTAATCTGACTTTTTTTAGGTAACTTCTTTAATGTTGATGGTCAAACAGTTTAAATCATGTTTTGAGTCTAATCAATTCTCGTCATAGCTTTGAGAGAATATCAATGATTTGAAAACGGACCGGCCGGTCGGACCGGGAACCGGTCCGGTTAGGGGTTTTGGGCCGTTTTTCCGGCCGGTCGAACCGGAAAAATGGTGGTTGAACCGTTTTTTTTTTATTTTTTAGTTTTTTTAAATTTTTTATGTATATATTTATAAAGCATCCGGTTTTTAAATCTGGTCCGACCGGTCGGACCTCTGACCAGTAAGGAGACCGGTTCGACGTCCGGTCCGGTTATGAAAATATTGGAGAATATGATTTTAACAAGAAGTCAATCGAGAATAAGAAATCTGATCAATATCTTGTGGCCCAAAGTGATATAAAGAGTATATCTCTATTGTTATCGTGTAACCATAATGCTAGACAAATCTCGCGTAGGCTTCTGAAATATTTTTGCTCCAATGTTGGCTTGTGAAATATAGGCTTAAAACATGTTTTATTGCATATCATGTGAGAAACAAAAACCTTAATTTATTATAGAGTAAATGAAAAAAATGATTAATATGATTTGCTAGTATTCATTCTTGGTCCCTCGGTTTCATATATAACTTATGATTCCGAACTTTAAACATTTGTAACACATACACTCCTAAGGTGAGGGTAATTTGTCAAACATGTGAGAATAATTTAGTGACTTAGAAATTGTATGTGTTACAAATGTATAATGTTTAGGATCATATTGTTAATTTATGAATCATAAGGACCAAAAGTTAAATTCTGGTAAACTGTCACACCCAGACCGACGGCGGAATACGTCGAGGAGCGATGTGTAATTGTCCAAAAGCTCATGGTGCTATTTGTATGTTTAAATAATTAACAATTCAATTTAAATCAAACAACATTGATACCAATAAAGTTGTCAAAATACAATCATTCAAACATTACAACATGAATTCAAATACAATAACTTTGATTAAAATTTGCGTAGTAGTCTAGTAACTCCTACCTTGGAATCACAACCGAACAAGGCCACTGATGGTTTCTTGATGAACTCGAATGTGACAGTTTTTGATTGTTTAATGTGTACAAGAGTATCCAACTGGCTGGTCCCGCCGTCCCGGACGGCGAGCAAAAGATGTCTTTTGATGCCCGGCAATGGAATACTAGGATTTGCACCCACCGTTTAAAATCGTAACGCAGTCGGTGTTGGTTCTTATTGGTGGTCTGACTGCTCCGGTTTATGTCTTTGATTGTAGCTTGTAGATGTTTCACCAGTTTAGATTGTGACTGGTGATTCCACAAACAACTTGATCGGAGGCACTAGATAGAAATGGTCTCATAGTAAGATAGCTTAGAAAAAGATGGTTTGGTTTCCATGTGCCAGCCGATTAAATAATTGTAACCACACAATTGATTGATGATTTTTTTTTATGGGTTTAAATGGCCATTAAATAATCAAAAGTAACCGTCTACTTGCTTCTAATTTGCTTGTCGGTTATGATTAGATGAATTAAAGGTTATATGTGAAAATAAGATTTTATCTAAATGGGTAAGATTTATGAGAATTTGTAAACTTAATTTGGTGATCATAATGAAAATGTGATGAGTAAATATACGGGTTTATACTAGTGTTGGTTTCTTCATTTGTTTCATATTTGATCGAGTGTTGGTTACACTTTTTCAAATCGAATAGTATTAAATTAGTCCGGATGGTACTAAATAAATCAAAGAGTAAAATGTCATTTTAATCCTTATGGTTTGACAATTTTTGCCATTTTAGTCCAATAGTTTAAATTTTTCAATTTTGGTCATTATGGTTTCATTTTATTGTCATTTTGGTCATTATGGTTTCCATTTTATTGTCATTTTAGTCCAATTAAATTTAAACTTTTGGACGAAAATGGCAAAAATTACCAAACCACATGGACGAAAATGACAATAAAATGAAACTATAATGACCAAAATGGCAAAATTAAAACTATTGGACTAAAATGACAAAAGTTACCAAACCATAGAGACTAAAATGACATTTTACTCTAAATCAAATGTTTAATAACTAACTCGATCGTTAACTCATCAAACTTGAGCATGTTTCATCTTAACTTGTTGGTTATTTAACTAGTCCAAATTATATTTTTTTATTGGTACTTTTAACTTTTATTTATTCATTAAATTCTTTTTAATTTGTTTTGATTTTTTTTATTTATTATTTATCAACTGAGTTTTACGGGAATTATACACAGTTTCCACGATCCTAAAATTCGATTGTTCTAATTCGATAATATATAACATGTTGTTACACACGCACGCGCACACACGCATATGTTTATGAACTTATAATCAAACTAAAGAATTTTTACGAGCTGTCATTTTTTTGAATGTTAAAACCATTAGAAGTAAAGATTATTATAGAAAAACCTTAAATGTTACATAAACCACAATGACTATCTTGGCAATTTAGTCTTTATTATAAAGATACTTGTATATATAGGGTTTAGATCCACTAAGAATATATTTTTGCCTAACAATATGAGCTAATAAGTGTTTAGGGTTTAGTTCTTACTTTTCTTAGGGAACAATCTTTTCTTATGTTGATCTTTTCTCTCTCTATATATATTAGAGGTTGGCAAATCGGGTTTTTTTGGAACCGGTTTCTGTTAACAAAGTCAATACCCGGTTTCGTGTTTTGTCCGGTTCCGACCGGTTTTTAGCCGGTTCCAGTTCGGGTTTTGACCGGTTCCGGTTCGGGTTTTGGCCGGGGACAAGTGGAACCAGTTCCGGTTTTCCTGATTCTGATTCTGATTAAACCGGACCTGTTTGTACCCACCGGTCCCGGTTTGGGTTGTCGTTCCGGTTTTTTTGCCCACCTTTTATATATATACAGTAATATATATAGGCTCTTCAGTCTTAGATTTAAAATTACTAACATACTAGTAACATACTAACATGGGCATCAGACTTCATGGGCTTCAGCCCAGGCCCATTTAATACTTTCCTTGTTTCCTTCTTTCTTTTTTTACATTGGAGATTTAACTTTTAAGCATGGATAGAGTACATTTCTTAATTGTGATATACATCAACGTATAGGTTTGGTTGTTGAGTTTCCTGACTTGATTTATTTGAAAATGGATACAGTACATTTATGTTTGATTAAGGGTCCTACTAAACATACATCATCCCCAATTGTGAGACATCATCCGGCTGTTTTCTATACAGCCGTATAAGGCCTATACGGGCCGTATAAAGTCAGCCAACCGAAAAAACCTTTTATCGCTGACGTATAAGGTTTGAAGTGAAACTATACGGCCGTATAGGCGTTATACGAGTGTATATTTCATTTCTATACACCATATAGGCCCTACACGGGCGGGCGTATAACTTTTGTTATCTGTGTATATATTTATATATGTTATGTAGTTGTGTATTACTTATGTGTTTCTTATTTGGTTCCATGTAATTTATGTGGTTGTTATATGGTTGTATATTTATTTGTGTGGTTCTTTAATAGTTTATATAATCAAACGATTATGAAATTACCGGTTTTTTAAAAATATAGTAATCCAAATTATTTTGACGCAAATTTAGCAATAAATTTTTTTAAATAAAAAACATATATCATACCAATTTATAAACAATTTTTCGTAACGAAGCAAGTTTAAAAAAATATGTGTACAAACTTATATAAAAACGTACAATATCCGTGATAAAAGCGTACAAAAAGTTAGCACTAAAATTCATTTTCGTAAAATAAAAAAAATTATATACGCATGTATAGGGCCTATATTCCTATATAATCTATACGCGGGGCCGGCTCTAGCCTTCTGGGGGGTGTAAAGCGAAAACAAAATTGAGGCCCTTATGCAAAAAAAAAAAAAACAAAAAAAAAACAACTTAAATCAGACACTAAATCAGCCTAAATCAAATTACATAACAAACAAGTTCACCCTAAATCAGCTTCTAAAAAGCAAAAATCATATCATAAAACATGTAATTAAAATCCAAATATCCAAACAAGAATATGAAATCAGTAAAATAATCCAAGGATTATCCTAATTCAAATCTGCCAAATAATTTAATAAGCCAAATATCCAATAATTAGCCAAATAATCCAATAATCTGCTCTAGATGAAATTAGAATTCGAAAATCAATAAGAACATCTTTGGATCTTGAAACTTGAAAGTGAGTCTATGAGAGTCTGAGTTTGAGAGAGTAGACAACAGAGAGAGTAGAAGCGTCGAACTGAATGAGTGAATGAAGAGACTCATAGTGAGATTCAGATACATAAATAGGAGCTTGAAATCGTTTCATCGTCCGTCTCCTTGACGCCTCGTTTCTCCAATCACGCCAATCGCAATCTGCTCGAGCGCACGTCTCCTCGTTTCCCTTCAATTGTTTGCGATTTGCCCTAATTTTTTTGTCTGGATCATCTGATGTATCCCTACTTCATGCAGCTAAGCTTGTGAGGCAGATAAAAATAGAGAACCATGCTGAACTAGAGGTGCTCAAACTAGTTTTTTTTGCTCAAACCGATCCGGTTTGGTCAACGGATGGTCAAAACCGGTTTGTGAGATGATGGATGTCAAACCTATAGAACCGGTTTGGAGGGTTTGAAACCGGTTTGGAGGAGTTGAAACCGGTTTGGGAGATAAGGATGTCAAACCTATTACAAACCGGCGGTTCGGACCGGTTTTGGGTGAAACCGGTTTGAGATCATGATTGGACCGTTTTGGAAACCGCTTTGAGTAACCAAACCGGTTTTTTTGTTCGCCTCTACGTTGAATGGCTGATCACCGTCCAGATGATATGCTGCCCTATTTTAATTTTCTTTTGCAAGCCCAATTCTATAAGCCTCAAGCCCATATGTTGTTTCAATAAAAAAAGTAAGCAGTAATGAGCCCAAATCGTGTAAAATTGGAGGCCCTTGTTAGTTTGGAGACCCTAAGCTCTAGTTTGGGCTGCTTAGCCTATTGAACCTGTCCTGTCTATGCGCTCGTATAGGGCCTATACGGCTGTATACGTGGACCCTGGTGTATGGATAGAAGGGGGTAGTGTATAAATAGAGGGGGCCTTGATTAAATGCCACTTAACTAGGTGTTAGGTTTGCGTATTATGACAAGACATTAAAGTGGTTAATCAATAATCAAGTAAAAATAAATGTACGAGCTAACGACTCGATTTTAAATATTAGAACACAATTAAGAAAACACGTCGTAATGACTCGATTTTGGAACAAAAAAGACACGGCGACGAGATATTTGAAAATCAAGAAAAAACTATGTCATTGTAAAAATTAGCATTAACAAACATAAACACTTTTTATAAAAGAAGTAAAACTATATTTTTATATTTTATTAGAACTTGATTTAAATTAAAGATACATCAAAACATAGACCTAATTACTTTTGAATTAAATTTATACTGAAACACAACGAAATTTAACAATTATGAAAGTTATAAGGAAAAAAAACAAAACATGTCATAAACTAAATATAAAGATTGAATTAATCAAAATAATAAAAATATTAAAACAATAGCGGTATGTGTGTTGTGCAGTTAAAACATTAATTTGTCGTTCAAAAAAAAAAGTTAAAACATTAATTGCTAATTTGCTATGCATCTCAACCACCAAACCAGTCTGTCTCCTTTAATATTTATGAAGAAGATATATTTTTTAGCGAAAACAGTCGTTTGTATATTAGTCATAACACATATATCTCATATATGTAGAAGGAAATGAGGAAACATATCATATTGCAAAACCCCTAAAGTTATTATTAAAATCTGATACTTCAATATATTTCTCATTGTTCATATCATTAAAACATAGATAAATTGTTTTATGCAGAAGATAAATAGAATATATTCACAAAAGAAATGCACTATAGCTGCAAACCAGTTGCCTTAAAATATATGTATGGTAGAAAAACATGATTTATACAAATTTAGCATTTAAAAGTTTAACCTAAAACTAAAATATCAAATTTTAATCTTAACAAAATAAAAAATATGATTATGGTGTTGATCTATCTGTCAACCAAATATAAAATGAAGTTTATAATAAAAATGATAAATGGAAATATTAGAATTTGAAATTAATTAACAAAAATTTTAATGATTTGAACGGTATTTCTAATATAATTTAATATAAAATAAAAATGAATTTGAAATTTGAAACCAACAGGCACTATATGTGTTTAAAAAAACCGAAAACAGTTAAAAACTAAAACCAAACCGTATTCATAAACAAAAAAAACCGAACAGTATCCGTAACTGAAAAAATCAAACCAAATCCTGAATTTGGTTATGTTCGGTTCTGTTCATTTTGGTTTTGGTTATGGATAAAAAAATATAAAACCGAATAAAATGATCAAACCGGTAGCCAAACCATTGATCTATTTCAAGGCCTATTTGTGTTATATTCACAAATAATTAGAATAAATATGTAATTTTGAATTCGCAAATTTAATGAAGTAATAATATGGTTTTACACAGAGTCACACAAGACCATCTACTTAATTTACTATATGGATCAATGGAGAATTGCCCAGGTGGTTAGAGCTTAGAATTTTGTCCCCGCGATGGTGGCCTAGTGGTAAAGGGTGAAAATATGTAATGGAGGTCTAGGGTTCAAAGCCTGGCACCACCCAATTTTCCCTGGGTTACGCGATTTACCTCCTTCGTGTTGACCGTAGGACCGATCGGTGAGGGGCGCCTAATGGTGGCGTTCACCATTTTTTAATTTACTCTATGGTTTAATTTTAAAGAGCTCACCTTTATATACAAAACACTAAAGTCGAATAAACACAAAACAAAATTAGTTGAGTGATGAAATACCTAATTATGAGATGAACCATCATAAACTAAAGCAATCAAATCATAACCCCACATTACCTAATTTAACCCACTCTACAAAACTAATGTAATTTAACATTCTTTTTTAGTATTATCCAAATTATCTTAAAAAAATTATTCATACATGTTTATAATATATATACGTAGTTAATTAATAAAATGAAAAACATCTTTTGTTGTGATAACAATGGTAAAAATTATGTAAAAAAAGTTTTAAATTTTTTTTAACATGTTTGTAATATTATTTTACATATTTTTGTAAAAAAATAAAATAAAAGAGAGGCAAGAGGTTTTATTTTAAAATCTTTTATAAACCATACAAAACATATGTAACGTTGTGCCTAAATGTCACGAAATATTTTTAGATGTGGTTGCATACTTACATATGCTTCGTATGGCTTTACAAATTAAAAAAAAAAGCTTTCGGCATTTTTTTAATTTTTTATAAAAATTTGTTAAATAATGTTACAAACCAGTAAAAAGTATTAAATATTTTTTTTCTTTACATGGATTTTACCAAGGTTTTCACAACAAAAGGAGGTTTTCAGATTATCTTTTTCCTTATATATATAAGATTTGTATCATATGAAAATCCAGTTTTAAAGAAAAAAACCCTAAAAGCCTTATCTTAGCCATCAATTTAGAATTTTGAAAACAAATATGTGGTCCATATTAAAATTGACTAAAAAAATAGATTTTAAATAAAAAAATTAATTTCAATATGGTTTAATATGGACAATATATTTATTTTTAAGATTATAAATGAACGGCAAAGATAAAGTTTAAGGTTTTTCTTTCTAATATCAGGTTTTCACATGATATAAACCCAACATATATATATATATATATATATATATATATATATATAGATCTCTTCTGAAAATAGTAATAACATTGATACGAGACCATAAGTAGAACAAAATGCTTTGGTCACACATCGACCATCTAAACACACGTAATAAGAATATAAGTTAATTTTTGTAAAAACACATGAGCCCTAACAATTAAAATCGTCAAAAAATTTCGTTATAAATTGTAAATACAAAAAAGATATTGTTGATAACATATATAGATCGTATAGGAAACTGAATATATAATTGGTGTTATTGAATATCTTTAAACTATTTTATTTTAACATGTTACCAGTCGAGTCGGTTTACTTTCAAACCAAACTTGTGTTTGGACCAAAAATTTTTGACTTTTGATTTTTTTCCCATAGAATCTCTTTTACTACTTCATACATCATATTATGTTTGTATATACATTATATTTTGATAACCCTACAATATCATATAAAAAACATAATCTTTTCGTATATTATATTAAATTCTTTATAAAGTTACAAAATAATGTCAAAAAAACAAAGTAGTTTAGTATTTTATGTTAATCTTTTTTTATAAAGTAATTTTAGTTTTTAAAACCAAAGTGAAAGACCTAAAGTAACAAAAAAAAATAGTTAATCAAGTTTAAAAATACAAACAAATATTATCGAATTCACTAAACGACCTGTAACGAGGGCAAATGATAACAGAAAAACAAGCATGACTCTAACAAACCAAAGATGAGGACTATGTATAACCGAAAGATTTATACCCTAATGATGCCCAGACTTTTTGATAAGAGAGCTTGGGTTCGAGTTTCGTTTAAAGTAAAATACTCTAGGTCCAGCCAAATGGTTTTCTTTAGTTGTTAGTTTCATCTGAAAAATTGTGAGCACGATAAACCTGATTTTCCAACACGAGGTCAACTTTTTGACAAGTTAAGCTAGATGATTGAGTCTTAATATAAAAAATATATTAAATTACTGATATTTTCCTGTGATTTGTTAGTATTTCATTTATGGTCAGTATGTTTCATAAATTACCCACATGGTTCTAAATTTTAGACATTTGTAACATATCTTCTTGACCAAATTACACTCACATAAGGACTATATGTGCTACAAATGTTTAAAATTTGGGATCATTCGAGTAATTTATGAAACCTAAAAATCAAGAGTAAAATTTAACAAACAACAAGAACTACTTTGGTAATTTACTCTAAAAAAATAAAAAAAGGAGCAAATTGCGGTTTTGACCATTGTGTTTTAATTGTTTCAACCCAAAATAGAATATTGTATCAATACAACTCCTATGATTTAAACAACTAATGGTTCAACCCATGTTGTTTAAACAAATAACGATTTTGCCCCCCAACCATAGTTAGGTTTGGGGGCAAAAACCGTTGGAATAATTAGGTTTAGTGGGCAAAATCGTTAGTTGTTTAATGACATGCGCTGCATTGATTGAAGATTATATTTTGAATTGAAACAGTTAAATGGAAAAACTTCTCTTTTACTCCATGTGGTTTGACAGTTATAACCAGTTTGTTCCAAACTTTTCAAATGACGATTATGCTCCCTGTGGTTTGACAGTTTAACCATTTTGCTCCTTGTGATTTGACAGTTATAACCCTTTGCTCACCATGGTTTTTAAAAAAATGGAGTATAATGGAGACATATTGGAAAAGTTCGGAGCAAAACAGTTAAACTGTCAAACCACATGGCGTATTGGCGCATAATGACCATTTTGAAAACTTTAGAGGAAAACGATTAAAACTTTTAAATCACATGGAGCAAAAGAGAAGTTTTTAGTAGTTAAATTATAAAATCATAATTTCATAAGGGTTAAAACCGTAATTTACTCAAATAAAATAAAAACAAAAAATAAAATATTATATTAATACAACACTATAGTTTAAATAACTAACGGTTCAACCCATGTGATTTAAACAAACAACGATTTTGGTTCCCAAAATGTTTAGGTTTGGGAACAAAAACCGTTGGAATAGTTACGTTTAATGGCTAAAACCGTTAATTATTTAAATCATATGCGTTAAATTGATTAAAGATTATGTTTTGAATTAAAACACTTAAATTATAAAACTATAAAGGTTAAAACCGTAATTTACTCAAATAAAATAAAAACAAAAAATAAAGTGCGCATTAATTGAGCTTGTCATAATGGAAAGTCGGTGTCCCTATCAAATTATCCCCACGCCTCATATACATACACCCACGTGTATCTATCTCCATCTACACATATTCGACGTCTATAATTAGGTTTTCTTCGCCAAACAATTACCAATTTTTCACACCAACATAATCGGTAGGTGGGGGGTCTCTTCTCATCTCTCTCTAATTTCACCAGCTCTGGAGTTAGGCCTCAGGTTATGCCGTTTACCCTACAGGTATCTTCCCTAATTTCCCCCTTTTCGATTCCATGTTTTGAATCATACGTTATTGTATTGTTTGGTTTGGTTTAGTTTTTGATGTATTGAATTCAGATCTGGATTGTTATCGTTTGCGTTACGATTGGATTGTGTAGATCTGGTTCTAGGGTTTCTATTGTTATTTGCAGTTGGATTCCGTTGGAAATCGAAGTTCAATCTTTTTTAGGTGACCAGATCTCATGTGTTTGTTGAACCTCTTTTGCAGGTTTGGAATTAGGTATGAAACTATAGATTTATAGAATGTTTTAAGGTGCTATGAGAATCAATGGATTTTCTTACCGTAATGATATGAAGTGAATGTTGGAGATGTGATTGTGTCTGTAATCTGTATTACATCTTTACCTTTTATATGTATATAATTTGTTCGCTTATAGAAATTATTGGTATTTGAAATCTCAAAATTTCATGCTGTTCTTTATAGATAAAGTTGCTAGAATAGCTATAACAATCAAGATTCTATTATTTTAGGTTTAAAATTAGGGTAATTGTAATATTATCATCAATTTTTTTGATAGGGTGATTATATATAGAGATCATTGGTTTGATTATGCTTGTGAGCTTAATTACCCTTTGCAAGAGCAAGTTTCTTATCTGTTTTCGTTTTGTAATACTACTATTTTGTGGTCCGCTCCGCTCTTAACACTTGATACATCCCTTCATCTTACTATATGATATTAGGATGTTACACTTGATGGTTGGTACATTACAAAATTATCTTTAATCAATCATGAATAGTAAGCATAAAAACTTGTAATATATCTTGGATTACAACTTCACAAGGGTACTGGTGCATGTGGTTGCCATCATTTCAAAGTGGTGAAATATGAATTCTCAATGCATTTATCAAATAAAATAGTGGCAGTGCAGTCACATGTGTTAAAGTTTTAATCAAATATTTGAGCATGGTTCATCATTAATAACATGGAAACATCATTCTATCTGCATGTTATTCTACTAAAACAGGTGAGGCGTGATGATGTCATGCTACATTTATGCACTTGCAACTTAGTTTGTTGAGTAATCTTGATCATATCAAAATTTCTCTTTATGTTTTTAGAATACTTCTTAGCTATCCAAGCTTTAGACAATTTTAAGAAGCTCAGAGAAGATGATCTAACATTCTCACTTGAAATTTTAATATAACAGATAAATATAAAGAAAATAAAGGCTATTAGCATTTGTTTTGTCTAGTTTTTTGGTTATTACTAAATTTTGTTATATACTCTTGACTTTTTCTCTGTGCTTTTGGCCAGTTACCTGCTGGTTTCATGTGGAACAAAATGTTCTGCTTGTTATTGTTCAATAAAAAAATAAAATAAAAAATAAATAAAACTAAATTTTGTTAGATCTTTTGCTGCTTTATAACTTGATTAACTGTTTGACATGAATTTTACTAATACACATGTGGCATGGAAGTCGAAACAGAAGTAGAAAGATTATGCCATATGTTTGTTAAGTGTTTCTTTTAGTCAACATTCATCTTGCATGGTTCTATACAGCATTGCATAGGTATAGTTTGAAATCAAATCAACAAGAATGGAGTATCAATTTGGCATTTGATCACTGCGAATCTTGCTTTTGTGCTAACAGTTTTCATGGATATTAATATTTGTAAACTGCCCTGTGGAAGAAAGTCAAAACAACATATCTTCTGATATAAACTTCCTGTCCTTGTGAGACCGATCTCTCCATTTTATTATAATTGAACAGAATTGTGTATAATTGGGTAATAATGTACTTTCTAATTGTAGTTGTCTGTATGTCATCAATCATCATGTATTCTAAATAATTTTAGTTGTCTGTATGTCATCATGTATTCTAAATAAACTAACATATTTTTTACAAGTTTGTAAAGGTTTTAAGTTCTTGCGAGACATGGAGCAAGCGCACCCCTGGGCATATTATTTCCAGAATCAGGTTCTCTCATTCCAGAAGGTTTTTGATTGGCGTTCTCTCATTCCCAGACGTTCTGCTCTTTTTTCTTTTGGTAACTGCACCTAGTGAGCATCTTGTATACAAGTGGTTAAGCAGGCGTTATGCAAGTTTTCTATGAGATAGGTGTTGGATCTTGTAGTGAAAATTGACAAGTAAGCTTTTTTTCTTGATAAGCAAGATCCTTATGGTCATTTTTTTAATGGCAGAAACAGATTTAAACTTTTATGGCATTTATTTGCAAATAATAAGAATTTTTTTATATTGTTTGTACTTACTTCCAGTGCTCTGCTGATACAATTATCACTTTAAAAATCTTCAAGACCATAGTTGAGGTAAGTATTCTGTTATACACCAGATGTTTTTCCAGCAATGCTTCAATCTCTTTGTGGTGATTCTAACACTTTTTGCTCCCTGAACACAGGGCTGAACTTTTCATGTAAATGATGAGTTTCATACTGTTAAATGCTAGATGAGAATTTACCAGTTAGATTTAGAAAGAAATACTGGCTGAAGATTAAGCAACAGAATCATTAGCTTCTGGAAGTTTTCTTTTTGGCTACAATTTTCATTTGTATAAGCATCAAGATGCCGTGCAGATCTCAGTTGTCTTTTTTTATGCCTATTCAATGTACGGGTGTCATTGATCTGGTATTCTTGATGAATAAGGCTATGAAGCCTATCCATTTGAAGCATGCTGCTCTTTTGTTGATGCATCAGGGAAGTTGAGGGTGGATAGTTTATGTTATCTAGTTCTATAGCTGTGTAAAGATTTGAGTCTGTTATTTCTTCTTCTATGTTTGCGTCTCTTATTTGTAAATAAGCTGCTACAAAGTTGCATACGGAAAAAAATGGAAAGGTGGGTCTCTTTTCTTTTCTTTCTTATTTTCTTTTCATTTTTGTTGTGTGATTTTGGCCATAATTTATTATGAAAATAAAAAATAAGATGTTAGATGTGGCCTTTTGCAGGTACAAGATAATCAAAGAAGTTGGAAATGGAAGCTTTGGAGTTGTGTGGCGAGCCTTAAATAAGCAGAATGGTGAAGTGGTAATTTTAAACTTTTTGGAGCTAACCTTCAAACATAAGAAAATTAGGCAAACATACAAATAATTGTGTTAAGTTGAAGTTACCTATTATTTTTATAGGTTGCGATTAAGAAAATGAAGAGAAAGTATTATTCATGGGAAGAGTGCATAAATTTAAGAGAAGTCAAGGTAACATCAGTTATTTAACCTTGCTTTTCGACACTGTCTTGCATGTAAATTATTAAATTAACCTTGTTATGTTTGCAGTCACTGCGTAAGATGAATCATCCTAATATTGTGAAACTCAAGGAAGTTGTCAGAGAAAATGATATATTATACTTTGTGTTTGAGTACATGGAATGCAGTCTCTACCAACTTATGAAAGATAGACAGAAGTTTTTCTTGGAAGCCAAAATAAAAAACTGGTGTTTTCAAGTGTTTCAAGGTCTCGCATATATGCATCAGCGGGGTTACTTCCATCGTGACCTTAAGCCAGGTGATTATCATACGTTTTAACTTAAACAAATAACATCTTATTGTTTTGTGGTATTATTATTTTTTATTTCTTTACTCTTCTTTTGGCTGACTGGTTGCGTATTCTGTTCATGCTGTAGAGAACTTTCTTGTTTCCAAGGATGCCATTAAAATAGCTGATTTTGGTCTTGCACGTGAAATTGTTTCCCAACCACCTTACACTGACTATGTTTCAACACGCTGGTACTGTCAATTTTTCTTGCATATATTTTGCTGAAATCTTTACTTTTTTTTTTTTAATTGACAACATGTGGTATTTTCTGGGTATATCAGCTTGTTTCTAAAATATGGTTTTTGGTAGGTATCGTGCCCCTGAGGTTCTTCTCCAGGCACCAACGTATGGTCCTGCGGTTGGTGAGTGGATGAATCATATATGATGCTAATTTCTTCAAGTGCATGTTGGAACTGATTTTTTGTTATCATTTCTTACAATTTACAGATATGTGGGCAATGGGAGCAATCATGGCTGAATTGTTTACTCTTCGACCACTTTTTCCAGGTTCAAGGTGCGTGGCCAGTTCTCCTGTAAATAAAATATGCATAACCTTTTCTCCATTATTTGAGTGTTTTCTTGTACAATGTCAAATTTGTCGGAAATGGCCAATTATTTAATGCATGCAATTTAATAATTAATCATGGCAGTTGCGTTTCCATATTCTAAGGATTTACTGAAAAGAGCAACTTTTCTATTTGTTTATAGGTTCTGGATCGCTAAAGTTATATAAGCATATTTTTTAAAAATAACTTGGTCGAGTGTATAGATTTCAGTTTTTGCTATTGTAATGAAGCTTCAAACATGATTATAGCTCCTTAATGTGATTGCATTATCTTCTTGAGTTAGGGAACTGGAATACGTATTTTGACTCAAATATCATCTAACCGAAGTTTTTTATTTTTATTTTTTTTGTGTGTCTGTAGTGAAGCAGATGAAATTTACAAAATTTGCAGTGTAATAGGCAGCCCAACAGAAAGCTCATGGGCTGAGGGCTTTGAACTTGCAAGTACCATCAATTATCTGTTTCCAGATGTTAGTTCCCTTTTTTCTTATGATTTTTTTTGTTGGTTGAATGCTGTTCTTCCACCAAAAGTGTGATAATGAAATGGTGGCTTAGAGTATTTGGTTTCTCTTTTTTATTTTTGCTTCCTTCAAATTTCTAAATTTGTTGGATATGCATCTGTTTCGACTTTCAATGATACAAATTTCTGCATTTATAAATGCCAAAAATTGAGCATGTTCCTTCACTTTGTCTTCACAGCTTGGTGGTGTAAATCTTTCTGCATTGGTACCATCTGCAAGCAAGGAAGCAGTCAGTCTGATTGCTGTAAGCACTAGTTTCTATACTATATTACTACGTTAAATTTTCAAACTAAAAACTATATGTGTTCCATTATTTTTCTATGCAGTCACTTTGTTCCTGGAATCCTCGTAAGAGGCCAACAGCCTCAGAAGTTCTTCAGCATCCTTTCTTTCAGGTAAAAACATATAAATTACAATAAGTTGTCATGAAGTTCACGTTCTTATGGTTCAAAGTCTGTTGAAGATCATGTAAACCGCTGTTTTCGAAACCTGCAGAGCTGTTATTATGTTCCGCCTTCTCTTCGTCCTAAATTAACTACTGTTGCGAGGACGCCTCCAGCTGGTTTGTTTATTCTGTTAGCAATTTTTTTTTATTGTTCTATAGAATTATACTGTAATTGTATGAGCTTTTGCAGAAGGATTAAGCGGGAGGAGGGCTATGGAGCAAAAATATGCCAAGAAATATCCTGGTTCTTTACCCACTTCAAAGCCTGTAGATAACGTTACTTCATCAGCCAAAATGCATGCATATCCAAGCACAGGTAATATAGTGACGTTTGATAACTTTTAGATGACAAAAGTTGGTCAATCGAGTTATTTTATCTCTCTAATGGGTTAAACGTGTACGATAAAAAATGTTGGTTTCGAAGGAGCTCAGTAGAAAGTTGCTACACTTGTAATTTTTCATGCTATAGAACACTTCTAAATAACATTATTTAAGGTTTTAGATTATTATAAAAATACGAAAATTGTTGTATAAACTTTTGACATTAATTATTTTTGGAGGAAAAGTGTGTTTTGTCAATCACATTGGACCTGTTTCAACATCACCAAAAATTGCCATTCTGAGGCAAACCTGCTACCAGCTGTGACCAATTGATGCCCACCTCTAGTAATCGTTTTCCCTGGATTTTGATAATCAGTCTGACTTTGTTTATACTCATGTTCTGCTTAAAATTTGTTACAGGTGTGCACCGTAGACTGGAAATGAATCAACCGGTATGCAGGAATAAAAATTACTAGCTGAATAATATTTTACCTCAAATTGTATATAATTTATGTCCACTTCTATTTTTATCATCTTTTTTCTTGGTTTCAGGATGGAGGGAATGAAAAGACGAATAAGAACTCTACCAGACAACCAAAATATCAACCACCCATAAAAAACAATCCGAGTAAGAATTCTTTTGTTAGATATATACCAATATATATATTTTAATCATATATGATTGGTTATTAGAGTGTAGCGGTGATAAATGTGTAATACTGTACAAGTCATTTTTTTGACTGGTTGGGTTTGGTTAATCTTGGTCAAAATCAGGTTCAGGCCAAACCGCTTTGGGTTTAAAATGATTTGGACTCCCTAAAAATAGAAAGTGGATCAGATCCATGTAAATCAGGTCGGTTTCAAACCGATCCACACAAACTGGTTTCTAATAATTTTTTTTAATTTTTATTTTTATACAATATAAATTCAACATAACAACCCTCAAATTCCTTTTTGATTGTGTTGTTTGAGGAAGAACCAACAGCAATGGGTGTTATCCACTTTCAGAAGCCATTTGTGAATTGCGAGCTGTGTTTTTTTATCGTTTTGATTCAACCAATATGGGGACAAAATGGTTGAAAAATTGAAAGAAAAAAAGGTTCACCAAAGACTAGATTTGAATCCAACGGTCAAAACCAGTTTGGCCAAACCGGTTCGGGTTGGGTCTATTCTAGAAGACCTTAAACCAGTGGGGCTGAGTAACGTTCTAATGGGTATTACTTAAAATTGGTTTGAGGCTCAATGCAGTTTGGGTCGGGTTGCGGATGGGTTTTTATGCTTTTGTCTAAGAAGTGAGAATCATTTGTTGGTGTATTAATGTGTCAGGAGGAATGTATATGGGGAAAGGAAGAGGGAATGACATTGGGTATACAGCTGAAAAGTTGGGAAATATGACTATTGGGATGGGAAGAGGCAGCGGAACCAGGCATCCACCACTACCACCACCACCAATGAAAGCTGGAGTGCCAGCGAATGGTAGATCATCAGACCTGTTTCCCGGAAGGTCTCAAGTTTATAGCGGTAAGGTGGCAGGATGACAACTATACCCTCCTACACTCTTTGCCAAAATGCGTAACATTATTTCTGCATTTTCCGTGTGCTTGTGAGAAAAAAGTCTTGTACTAGTGTGATTAAGCGAGTCGTACATGATACGTCCCTCAAGAAATAAGTGTTTAGGGTCATCTGTTTTAACCCTATTTGTTGTCCTGTGGTTATATTTTTATATCATAAAGTTTGGTTTGTTTCTTATGATGCAACATTTGGATAATGCAGATGATAGTATATATATACGATGTTTTCAACCAAAATAGAAGTTTACACCAAAATACCTAAAACCTTTTATATTTTGTCAATTTGTCACCACGTTCTAAAATGCCTCAAACAAGCTCAGGTTAGGATGTTTGTCATTAGAACTTAGATTACATGTTAATTTTTTGAAGCAAGAGGACAAAACTAATATTTATATCAATAAATAACCTTTCGACTGAAATTAACGCTACAAAGGGCCGGCATCCCCGGGACCCTATAAAAGCTTCGCCCATGTTGTGACCGTTGATGCTGGTTGAGATGGACTTCTTGTATAGTGACTTTATGAAATATGATCCAATATAAACTGATCTATTGCATCATTTATGTGCCTGAAGTTAGACCGACATACTCTAAAGTTAACTCATTTAACTCTAAATCATCTCATTCAATAAATGCTATTCAAATCAACCTAATTCTTGAACAAGCGTCACTGATTGCTTTCATATATTCTAGACCAATAACGAACCAACATCCAACAACTAAACTCTTCGAAAGACGCAAATCGCAACTTACAAAACCGTGTAGCACAATAAGAATCAGCTTCAGGCACTCAAAAAGGGTAGTACAAATACCTCATATTAAACTTAAATACGGACATTACAAACAGAAAGCAATAACACAGTTTAAAATGCCCAAAACCGCACCTAACCATAAAAAAATCCCCCCTCTAGAACCCAGATAATGGTATAATTAGCGAATACTGATTATATATCATGTTGAAGCTTGAGTAACTTGAGATCTTTTCCGATCTTGGCTGTTGTTTCGATCTTACGGACGCTAATGAGCTCAAGTGGTACAAAAATTTAAAGATATTGAGTTTGTATTCTGTCCCTGTTTTGTTCCCACCATGATTTTGCATTCACTTCACCAAACTTTTCGCGACTGCACAAACACGATATCAGATTACACAATGTTGAATATAGATAAAGGGTTGATTAAGTTATAATTCGTTTTAAGCGGGTCAAATGGATAAATATTTACCTGAATCTAACACGACGAAGCTCTCTAGTGCCATCTGTTAACTGTCTGATAGTAATATAAACACCAGGTTCGTCTTGCTCTACCCATTCAGACTCCATATCACTACTGACAGAAACCGAAGGTTCGTCTCTAGAGGAAGTTGTGGTCCTTGATGCCTCCATCGACGACCCCTCACCCTTAAACCCACCCGTTCCGTAAGAACTGGGACCTGCATTGTAGTGTTGGTTGACCCCATAGTTCCTATTCCATTCCCTGTTAATTGATGGGTTCATCATTGGGCTTTCCCTTGCTGATAGCCTTGAGTAAGTTGAATCTCTCTGTATGATTTTTAATCAAGTGTAGGACTATGAAATTAAATAAAATAAATAGATTATTTATTAATTAGTAACTAATAACTGTTGGGTATTAGTTATTACCCCATCTTCGGACCGAGAAGGCGTGTTTAAGGCTTGACAGTTGAATCTTTGAACGTTATAAAGCTCCATTATTCGGTCGTAGTTTTCGCCCCACCATCGCTGAGCTTGCCATTTGTTAAACATCTCTCGGCTTTCATGTAATTGAATAATTTAAAATCATCAGCATTTTCAAAAACTACATCAAATTACATGCCCAGAAAAGTTGAATTATTTCAGTAATAATCTATTTTTTATTATTGACCCGTTAGCTGTAAGGATCTTGACTGCTTTTGGTCCCTAATGTTGCAACTTTTGAACAAGTTAAAGTTTGTTACTTTACCTACCAAATTACTGATTTTTTTTTAATATTTTTCTATTTTAATGGTATAAAAAAGATGGAAATAGTTTCTTACTTGAATCGAATCCGTTTAAGGTCATTTCCGCCATCAGGTAAGGAAACAAAAGTGATTTGAACCCCAGGTTCAACCTGAGCCATCCATTCTTTAGGTTCATCTTCATCTTCCAAAACCAAATGACCAGATTGTCTAGGGGGGTCATATGTTCCACTTGTATGATGAGGATCGTTGCTAGTAAAGTCCCAAGCCGGGGTAGAACTCGAGCTTCCCGGTTGCATATAAGGGTAGTGGGGTCCGGACATGGTTTCAAAATCCGGGTAACCTCTTTGCCCTTTCTTGAAACTGCTAGGTGCCATTGGCGGTTTACCTTTCGAAGGACCGGAAACTTTTAATACATCTTTGATCTGCATACCATAATGCAAGTCATGAGACCAAATCTAGGAGCCCTTGATCATTTATCATTTCTTAAGTAGGTTTATGTTTGTAGTTACAAATAATTTAATACAATCCTAGTGATATTTACATTAACAAAGAAGGGATAAAGCATAAGCAAAAGAGTCATCATGATCATAAATGTATCATGGAGCAATTATTTTGGTGCTCTGCAGTATGCCTTTTTTTAAATATTTTAATGTAATTAGATTAAGTTTGTTGATCATTTTGAATCATGGAATTCATTAAACAGTTTGGGTGTGTAGCGCATGTTTGTTTAATGTTTCATGATTCAATGAGAGTTCCAAGAGGACAACCCACCGGAGAGAGTGGGGTCCACGGAAAACTAAAACTTCAAAACTGCCAAGAGGCAGTTTTTCAAGCCTTGCATATCTCGAGGACAATCATATTCAATCAAACTAGTTCAATTAGAAATCAACGAATTCAATACTTGTTCTTTGATTCAGAATTGAATTTATCCGATCAAATATTAGAGTGAATCACATATAGTTTGATCTGAGAGTGTTAGCTATAACTTTCAATTCATCCGATGTAAAATTTGTGTGAATTCTGTTATATTCTGCATCTTTTTTTTTCCCTTCCTAGCTTTAAGAATCTTTTTTTATCTTCTATTTGTTCCAAATAAAATTACCTTCATTTGCATGTTAAAAAAGTTTTTGAAGTATGCACACTTAACACTACACATTTTAGAAGTTTATTAATATAGTTTTTTAACAAATTTCCTTTCAATTTGAAAAACTTGAATTACATTTGATATGAGAGGTCAATGAGAAACAGACAAAATTTCTAAATGGTAGGTCTAATATATGACACTCTATGTCACTTTTTCCAACATGATTATCCTGTTTTTTCCCCTTGAGATATACTCCTACATATCTACTTTTTTTGCATGGTTTATTGGTGTGATTGGAATAAAATTTAACCATAATTCACACCATCTATATTCTATCACACACCGGTCCTTATTTTCTCCACTCTAGTCACACTTTTGATTCTAGGATCTTTTTGGGTCCTCTTATTCTCACAGTCACTCACACCTTTATACATCTAGTATAAGTCTATAAGAGGTCTACACAAGACAATCACTGTTTGTCGTAATTGTTTAGTGTTGATGACTGGACTTATATACGTCTCGTATAAGTCTATATAGGGCGTATAGGTCCCATACGAGGCTATACGAGACCGATTATTGCCTAATCAGAGGTGTCAGAAGGGGTAAACATATAGTGTCGATGGGATGTTATTAAAAAAATTGGGTTTGTAAATAACCAGTTCAATCTTTTTACATCTTTTTCTAGATTTTTTTTGAACGGGGTTTGATCTCAACGTGTAAACCACTGATTTTCAGGCCACGTCACCAAGGTCTAGTTACCATGACCTCCGTTGAGACCCCGCCACCACCTCAGAAGGTAACCGCACCGGAAAACCCCCTGACCTCTCAAGGACCCCTATTTCGTCTCTGTAGAAATACCACTAGGACAAAGCCCTTTGGTAAACTAAGAGAATTTGAAACCAGGAACATCGTACATCAGTGTACCGCTAATGACTAATGATGTCATTTAAAAATTAAAAATTGTCATTTAAGTATCTGGATACGTAAATAAAATATAATAACAATGCCATACAAAGCTTAAATTTCTTTTTTCTTTTTTGTCTTTTATTTGGATTGGGTTTTATCTCTTAATGATTTTTAGTCTTTTAATCGTTAAGATATAACATCAACTCTAAATGTATAATAGATTATCTCTTCACCATTTATATTTATGGTTATTTTTAATAACTAAGAGAATATAAATTACTAAGAGTTTATCTTTTAATAATTATTAAAATACTACCAAAAAAATCTTTAAATATATTAAAATAAGTGTTTATTAAAAAAAATGTAGAATATGAATGTAGAATTTGGGAATCTATTTCAATTTCACAATATATATAAAAAAAAGTACATTTGACACGTGTAAAATCACACAAAAAATTAAGCAAATAAACAGGTAAATCTATAAGATGACCCACATCTTATTCAGCCGTCACTAGTTACTGTCACAGCTAACCATTCACCTACCACTGTTAATTTTATTTTTTCTGGTAAAAGTTAACTTTAATAACATTCAGTAAAAGAAAATAATCACTAACTTTCTTGGGCAGTTCAAAATTTATTAAACCATGCCAATTTTGGGTATTCAGGCTAATAATTGCAGTTAGAAACATTTATTTCAAACTAAATAAGGAAATCCTAAATTAGAGTAGTAGTTTCATTTTTCTTTTTTTGATTTTACGGTTTTTACTCTAATTTAAATGTTTTAACTATTTCAATTTAAAATAAAATTTTCTATTAATTTAGGAGTTTTTTACCAAATGGGTGTAATTGAAAATAAAATTTACCAAATAGGTGTTGTTTAAAACTTATTTGCCATAATGGGTGTAAAATTGTCAGTTGTTTAAATTACTAAGGCTTCATGATAAAAGATTATATTTTGGTTATAGGAGCCAAAACCTAATTTAATTAATTTATTATTTTTTATTTTTTTCAAATCAAAAAAGATTTGAACAGATCCACATATTTTAGACCAGCTTCAACATTGAAAGTAGAAAAAAGTATGTGGGCCTATTTCTAATTCCAAACCAGATGTAATAACTTTGTTCTAAGAAACAAAAATTTAGTTAAATTAGAGTCACGATAACTGAAGGTACACGTGTCTTAAGGTCGGAGATCTAGGAATTGATCTTAACCATCAATCGTCAGGATAACTAAAGGTAACATGACAAGACAGTTTAACCGCCGTTAAAAAAAGAACCAAAATAACATTAAACACTACACATCAAAATAATACATAACTTAACTATTGTTGCAACAATCGTGTAATGCAACAATAACTTGTCACATCAACCAAAAGCTAAGTTGTCTCTATCTTATTAGAATACGAGTAATGTTAGCATTTATCCTAAATTCTCAGATCCTATTATTTAGTAGAATATTACTGTATATATTTTCTTGTTTTGTTCACGGTTGGTTCAAAATTTAATTATAATGTATCAAACTCAAAAAATACGCGATTCTTGCATTACACTAGCGCATATGGAGAGTGTATATAATGAAACTCCAACAATCGTTTGG
This sequence comes from Mikania micrantha, assembly GCA_009363875.1. NCBI lineage: Eukaryota > Viridiplantae > Streptophyta > Magnoliopsida > Asterales > Asteraceae > Mikania > Mikania micrantha. The sequence continues at coordinate 15,514,234 of CM018683.1, forward strand.
ACTCAAAAAAACGACTTGATTTGGTCATAATCGAATCGATTTTCAAACACCAGAAGTATCAAGTCGTTTTCGGGTATGCACATTCCGAAAATTGAACAACAACATGGAGAGTGTAAGAAATGAAATTAACATCTAAATTTCCATACAAAATAAGGGGGGAAAATGTTTAAAAGTATCTTATATGAAGTATGTACATGTGCAAATAACCTTTTTAGGTGGTGCCAATAAATGTCATAAGCATGGTCTGATCAAGATTTTGTTTTGTTAGACAAAACAGGCAAAAAGAAACACGAAAGAAGGCTAGCAAGCAGATAAAGCAATGAGAGTACTGCTAGTATTAGACAATTAGACACATAGGATGAGGACAAATCCTAACATATACATCTTACATCTGTGTAGAATAGATAAATATAGGGTGGTGTTAGGCTATATTGGTTATATATACGTATACAGTTGTAAACGAACCGGACGTTCAGTCAACAGTTTGGCTGGATATTTATTTATGTTATTCTTTAGTAAATAAATGAACATGAGCAAGAAATTTACTTGATTAGTTAAATTAACGAACACGAACAAAGACTGCATCCATTTGTGTCTTCTTGAACGTTCGACAATGAATACGAAAACAAATAGTTTTCTTGGAAATTTATTTATGTTTGTTTTGTCTGTTAATCATATGAGGAAGACAGGTAAATGATCCTCAACTCAAAAGGTTGAGGAAAGGTACCCTGTGGCTTCAATATTGGAGAGGTCATGGGTTCAAGTTCTGGCATGGACAAAATAGGGGTTCCATGCTGGGCTAGGGGTTTTCTCTCACATATGGTATGTTTCTTCCTATTGGGTGTGGATATGATCGGGTGGGACTATGACCAGTCAGTGATCCAAATTGCCGTTCAAAAAAATACGAGGAAGAGTGGAAGGCATTTAAATCAGGGAGACAGTTAATCATACGAGGAATACATTTAAATCAGAAGGACATTTAGATGATGAATTAAGGATGATAGACTTATGGTTGATATATTGATTATATGTATAATCTCATGCCTTTGATATTATGATGTGATTATGTTTTTGAGACATTAGATCTTTTTTTCTTTCTCCAATGCATGTCTGGTAGTAAAAATGTAAATTTCAATTCTTTAACCTATCTGTGTTTGTTACTATTCATTTATGAAATTAACAAACACAAATGAACACGAATATGTTTAATTATATGTTTACGAATTTCCCACTAATTCGTTAAAACCTAAACAAACAAACATGAACGTCTTGTTCCTTTCTTTTATAACCCTATATACATATGAGACCGTATCTAAACACATAGTCTATATGTTATTTAACATGAGCCGTATGGTTTTTTTATTTTTTAATAAAAATCTTTAATAATTAGATTCTATAAATTTACGTATCAACTTATGACCAATATAAATCAACTAAGGCCCTGTTTAATAGTCTCTTAATCTCATTCAGAGGCTATCTTTTAATAGTTCATAGCATGTGAATGGTTAAAAAATATTCTTAAGTCTGAATGATTAAGAGGTTGGTAATGATTCATAACCTCTGAATGGTTAAGAGGTAACCTTAAATCTAAATGGCTAAGAGGTTATGAACCATTTAGAGATAACATCTTAATGTCATTTAAACACAAACAAACAACCTCTAAGATTAGAGTGATATGACATGTTTGATGTGATGTCAATTTGGTTGAACAACATATGACAAAAATGTGACCCATATAATGTGACAACGCCTTAATGTCTGAAATTAAAGATGGTGTAAATAATAAGCTAAAATAATTAATAACGTTCGTTTTTAATTGGCTAACATTTAAAGTCTTGTTACCAATAAATGCCGGTTTAAATTTAAAAGGAGTTTATTTGGTACATGCTTTCATAGTGTAATCTTATTATATAATTTAAATTAAAGGTAGTTTAATATTTGAATAAATTACGGATTTGGCTCGTATAGTTAAAATATTTTAATTATATTAACCAAAAATATATTTTTTATCAATGCAGTTCTTATGTTTTAAACAACTAACAGTCTTGACTCAAAACCTATCTATTCTATCGATTTTGTCATAAACCTAATTATGGTCGGGGGCTAAAAATTATTAGTTGTTTAAAACCACATAGGCTGCATTGAAAAAAATATATTTTGAATTGAAATACTTAAAACATCTAAATTACATGAGTCAAATTCGTAATTTACTCTTAAAATTATGTATTTTTTTACTTATGCCCCTAGTAAAAACTTTTATAACACATCTGTCTACATCTTAAAATTAATTACATATTTTTCTTATGAAAAAAGAAATATGTAATTAACTAATTCATTTGACAGGGAAAATACATTTAAAAAAAAGAAAATACGTAATTCAATTTTTTACTTGGTTATATATATAATAAAATATGATCAGGTGAGTGTATGACTCGTAAGCAATCCACATTGTCGTTCTAAAAAAGAAGAAATATGTAAATGCGCTTAAAATTATAATCCATTTGGTAGAGATATGCCTCTTTAAATGAGAGGTCATGAGTTCAATCTCATACTAAAACATAATTATGTCATTATGGTGTAATTTAGGTGTATAGTAAGCCTAACCGTTGTAAAAAAAGTAAATTTAAAAAAAAAATAATGTGGATATGAGAGGACAAATTCTAACCTGCGCCGTCAGGCTTTTGACGGCTTCTTTATTACTGGGTGTCCCACGCGCTCCCACTTCTTCTCCTCCATCTTCTATTTGTTGCTTGGAACATGTTATACACGTCAGCATCTTCTCCTTTTTAACCAAAAATACAAAATCTCTTTTTCCTTAATTACTCTGCACACAACAACCAACAAAACTTTACTTCCTTTGGAGCCATATCACCATTTTTTTTTCTATTTCAACAACCTTCAATTTTTTTAACGGCTAATATTTGAATCACTGAAATATTATCGTGTCACTAGCAATACTACTCGATTATATTCATCACAAAATTATCATAAAGTTATCAGTTCTGAAGGAAACTCGATACTTTTGAAAAAACTATTTGTGGGATTCAAACTAGGACAATTTGGTTTATAAGTCTTATCTCACTACTAAAATAACAATAGACTATAATGTCATTGGTTTTCAACAACCTTTATTAATTAATTAATTAAAATGATATTATTATGTTAATTAATTTATCTTGAATATTAAATGTATATTAATTGTTAACCATCATTGATTGCTAGTTAATTAATGATAATATCAACAAATGGTTGATATTTCACCATATTAGTTTATAACTTATGAAATCTCCAAAAGATTACATGATAATCTTAGTCCTACACTACATGATTCTTTAAATCAAACAAAATTATATGCCCGAATGTAACTAGTCGAGTCGTTTGTTGGCTACTCAACATTTTCTTGCTAAATAGTTAAATTGAGGAAAGCTTAAACAAGCTCAATTATATACCTAAGATGAGCTATGAGATGATGTAAACTGTGATTTATCTGTTTCTTCTGATTAGTTAGATATTAAATAAGTTCCAAGGGTTTTCAGTGTAGGTGAACACTCAGGGTTGAAAATGGAGATTATTTAATACATGAGGCTAAGACCAACCATTATACATAGGGTTGGTTTAGGCTAATTAGAGTCATACATCTAAACTAGCACATGATTATAAATATAATAAAACAAAATAATAATTAAATTAATACATAAAATTAACAAACAATTAAACAAATAATAACACACTAGATTTATTAAACTTAATACTCGACTTATTTACAATTCTTATATCATAAGAATAACCAATTTCATTAAAGTTTTTGTTAAAACAATAAAGACGACAACAAATCATATAAAATATATATATATGTGTTTGCTTTTTAAAACATTTATGGATGCAAAATTTGGATGTGGAGCTCTTAAAATTTCTTTTGTGAAGAAGTGATGGAATATTTTCAAAGCTATACGAATGAGTTTAACTCAACAAAACACACTTAGTAAAATCTCACTTAGTTTGAATCAAACATATTAAACCATAACTAAAACTAAAATGTAAGATATCAAATGAATTATATATCTAATACTTATAAAAAAATAACAAACAAAGAGCCAATCACCCCAATATTAAATACATTTTTAAACTTGATTTTCTTATCCAATCGCAATGGCTTATAATACGCACAAAATTAAATTCATGTTTATAAAAAATATTAATATCAAAAACATTAAAAAACAAAAGAAATGATTTTTTTAAAAGAAAAAGAAAAGAAAATTCCAAGACAACAATTTCTTGGGGCAAAGGAAAAGAAAGAAGAAATAAAGAGAAAGTGTAGGCAGAGAGCCTCCGGGATCAGAAACCCCTTTGCTTTACCCATTTTTAATAAAATCAAGCTTTAGTGACCGATTTCAAGCTTTAGTGACAGATTTCAATCTCCAACTTTCTACACATTCTTTGCAAAATCTGAACTAAAATCAAAAACCCCAGATTCGAATAATCAATCCAATCTCCTAATTGATTCGTTTTTCGAAAAATTCTAGCAATTTTGGTTACATTTGATCACGAAATCAAATCGTGTTCTTGAATTCAATTCATCATCACTGATGACTGATGAATGATGAGAGAGAAATTTGTGTGTGAGGGGACCGGAAATCGAATAATAATGATGATGATTCACGAATAATTTACGATGGTGAATCATATGATCAATCGCTTTAGGATTGTTGAAGATTGTCGCACGCACTGCAAGTGTTCGACGAAATGACAAACAGACAAATCGACGACAGCATATGTATTAAAATTACCTTCGAAAACGACTGGCCTTCGCAGTGACAGTATCTGATCTGATCGTGTCTCTATTTTCCTTTACCAAATGTTCAGAGATATTCCTTCGTATCTTAACTTCAATTCCACGACTCAAATTCGAACCAAATCTGGCATAAAACATACGTGTTACAAATACTTATGAATTAACCGTTAAAAAGTTAATATAGTTATTAATCCGGATTCCGGATATGTTTATGTCTTATAGCATATAGTGACATTAGTTTTACAACTGTCTATCTCGAATTTGGTGTTATAGGACGTATGCTCAAGCTCATCTCAAAAGAAAGCCCGCAATTGGATAAACCCTTAAGCAAACATGTTTCAGCTCGAATTCAAACCCAAGACTTTTGATATAAAAGTAAAGAAGTAACTATTATGTTACAAGTGATCGATCATTAGGGTTGGTTTAATGTGTTTGACACATTAAATATTATTAAATATTTTGTATCAAATAAGTTTAAAAATAAGCTTTATTTTTTTCTTACGTAATCTTCTTTTTAATTGCGTCACTTGTAAACTTTTTTTCATTATTTGTTAGAAAAGCCTAGTTATCTCGACCTTTAAATTGGTTGAGTTAACAGTGATGTCTATCTATAGTAAAACCGACATTAAGTTTAAACCCTTACTGACTCAGGATTATACGATAACAAAAACAGAAAAGTTACGATTAAAAAAATAGAGCAAAAACTTACCAAAATGCGTACGATTTCTCAAAATTCTGAGACATTCTTCCGTGGCTGTTAGAAATATAAAAATTTAGCTTCCAAACGATGTGTTTGAAAACTAAATGTGTCCGTACGCAAAGAATATGTTCTTCCAAGAAACTAAAAAAAAAAATGGAAGAGACAAAAAAAGAGAAGCATTATGGTATTTATATTGGGGAAAAAGAGTTGGTTAACGTCGTTTGTTGCTTCCGTTTGTTTTAACGGAAAATGTTATCTCACCGTTTATTCTTCTTTTTCATTGGAGAGAATGATAGATAGAGATACCTCTCTTTACCATTAAGGAGGTACTTTTTTGGGTGATTAAAAAAACTTACTAGATATTGATTACGACAAATAAATCCTTTATTTAACTAACTTATAAATCTTTGTGGTAGGGTTCATAACAAGGATCAAACACCATTTTACATTTTGAGTCCCATAAGTTTTTTCAATAAAAAAAAAGAGACAAGTATACATAAAAAATAATATAATTAAGTTTTAATTTTGTTCCAATCAAGTCATTAAAACTTTGTTTTGTTTCAATTTGATAACTTAAGTTTATTTTTATGTTTCAATTTTAAATATGTGACCTATATAACTTGTAACCATAATTTTTTTACTTTTATTTTTTATTTTTATTGTATGATAACATGAAAATAACATGAATTTTGAAAAAAAAATCTCAAAATATTTTTATAATCGCAAAAATTTAAAAAAAAATTAAAAAAATTTGTAAATTTTTTTAAAAAGTTGTAAAAATATTTAGTTGATTAGAAAAAAACACAAAATTCCCAGATGGGTCTAAAATACGTCTAAAAATTCAAATGGATCATAAATTCATTTAAAATTTCACTTATAAAGCCTAAACGAATCAAAATTACGTGTTATTTAGGTTTTTTTATCTAGTATTAGAACATAAATCAAACTTAAGTTATCTAATTGAAACAAAACAAAGCTTCAGTGATTTAATTGAAACAAAATCAAAAGTTGATTATGTTTCTATAACATTTTCTCAAAAAATAATAATAAATTGTACCATATTAGAACCCATAAAACGAAGGTTGAAACGATGACAAGATGAGAGAATGAAACGTAATATTCACTCAGATAGTATTGACGTGACACACATCACTGAAAAAATATATCTGTAAAATGAACCATGTAGAAAATATATCTCAATCTTGACATCGTGTTCGTTAGAGGTCATGCTCACAACACGATACAATCAGCCACATAATACAAACTATGTATCTATAGAAGGATCGTGATTGAATTGAGAGCAATTTACTTCAAATCTCATAATAAACTGTTTGAAAATTTTAAATATCTTTACTCATATTAAAAATATCCGCACATTAAGATTATGTTAAATAGAAGGTTTATGATTATAGAGGGAGTAAACTTCTCTTTTGCTCCCTGTGGTTTGACAAAAGTAACCATTTTCATCCAAATTTTGAAATTTTCCTCCATTAGTTTCAGAAAATTAACCATTTTAGTCCCTGTGATTTGACAAAAGTAACCATTTTCATCCAAAGTTTAAATGAACTTTGGATGAAAATGGTTAATTTTCTGAAACTAATGGAGGAAAATTGCAAAATTTCAAAATTTGGATGAAAATGGTTACTTTTGTCAAACCACATGAAGCAAAAGAGAAGTTTACTCTTTAGGGGTGACACAAACGGGTTGAAATGACAAAAGATTAAAGTTAAGGTGTTAATTTTCTTGTGGTTAGAGATTCGTGCTCCCTTAAAAATGAATTGATTTAAACATTTGTTGATTAAAAAAAAAAAAAAAGAAGGTGCATGCTTATATTTTTCAAAAAACAAGTGTCACACTAATTCGGTGATAGTATAAGTGGACCTTCTTGCATAGATAAGGTTTTTTATTTTTATTTTATTTTCAAGCATAAATGTTCAAAGTTCAAACTAGAAATGAAGTAAAAATTATTTAATTATTTTTAATGTTGGATTGAATGTGTATTTAAAAATAATAATACACTTAAAGTCAATTCTTATTTTGTATAATCAATGTATTTCTCTTTGATAATTTATATTTACCCTGATTGAAGTAAATTAATTGATATAATAAATAAAACAAAGTGTTGTTCTTTAAAATTAATTTCGCATCATAATTAGAGGTTGATTTGAAGCAAAAGTAGCAAGATGGAGGGTAATTATGGAGAAAACTTTTGCTTTAGATTTGCTTAACAAGAAAAGCATAGTCAAAGTCCAAAGTCATTCCTACTTGGTTAAGTTTTGAATTGAGGGATTAGTGGATTACAATCAAATTTGAATCATTGTATAATTTATAAAAAAATATATTTTTTTTGGAAAGCATATGATTATTTTTTAAAAAAAAAACTACTAATTTTGATATAAATAACCGAGTTTAAACATGGTCTCTGGTTTTAAATTTAAAATTGGAAACAAATACAGAATTTGGTATATTTATGTTAGATGCTTTTGGTGCTCACATTCACCAACACATTGTGCAATATTTCCTTATACTTGCTAACTCTTTTTTTTTTTTTTCTCATATCTTTTTTTATATACAATAAAAAACTTACTAAATATTATATCTGACAATCTTAACTTATAACAAGATAAATGGATAAATTTGGGTAACAAATCATTGCATATTGGGTTTGAATGGGTATCATTATAACATAGAATGAGTTGAGATATATAACATCTTAACATAAAAGCTGATCAAGATGAGTAACTTAAAAACTATGTAAATATAATAGATTATAATGAGTAAGAATAATCAATAATATATTTGATAGTAAATTATTGAAAAATATTCAAATAAACTATTTGCTTAGTTACAATTTATTTTTTTAAAACTCAAATTGATTTTGGTTAAAACCTATCCTGACTCGCACCCATCTTAACCCGCACACGTTCTGACCTGTTACCCAATCCACCCATTTTGTCATGCATACTAAATGTACATACGACAAGAGATAAGATCGAGTCTCTCTATTCATATTTAAGATCTAAGATTTGTTTTTTTTATGAACAGCTAAGACTATATTTTACCAGAGGTTAGCAAGAGTCTAAAACCTCAAAAGGAAAACACCGAAAGATTACATGCAAAGTAAAATGAAAAATAAGAAAGAAAACATCATAGAGATGAAACAGGCTAACCAACATCAAAGGAAAGTCATGAGGCCCAGTCTAAACCGCTTCTCCTTTTGCGGTGCTTCACGCATAAATAACTAAGATTTATTTATGATTTGTAATTTATGCTCGTTTTGCAAGGATAGTTTTATACATTTATCATGGGTTGCTCCTCCTAAGGGCGTGTGTAAGGTTACGGCTGATGTGTCTAGCCGGCACCATTGATGAACACCGAGTCAACCTTACTAGTGCCACTAGCTGTGACCCTGTGTGTGAATTTGTCACCACGAGTGGTTGGGCTCTAAAATTAGGGGTGTTCAAAATATCCAAAACTAGAAAAATTCGAAATCCGAAACCCGAAAAAACCTCATCCGAAATCTAATTAGGGTTGTTCGGGTTGGATAATTGATTTTAGATTCGGGTGGAGTCGGGTTTCGGGTACGCAAAAACTAGTTTTTCCAGGTCGAATATCCGAATAACCCGAATAAAACCGGCTTATTCGGATTGTTCGGGTTATTCGGATGTAAAAATTCGGGTTGTTCGGGACGGATAATATATTTTGAGATTCGGGTCGGTTTCGGATAGACAAAAAAATTTTCGAATCCGGATAACCCGATTTGAAAAACCCGAATAACTCACTATTTGACCCGATGAACACCCCTATCTAAAATAGTTAAGAGAAGCCGTATACAAAGTGGTGAAATAAGAGAAGCAGAAGAAATAAATTTTTGAATCATATAAATTGTGACACTTGTCCCAATCAGTTACTCGTTTATTAAGTATAAACTTGTGTATGTTTCAATAAGTTTTTTTTTTTTTTTGAACGACAAAGATTATCTCTACTGAACTACTTCAAACTAATTACACCATTGCATGGGTTTGAACCCATGACCTTCATTTTAAGAGACAAAGCCTCTACCAAGTGAGCTAGTCTCATATAATCATACAAGAAGGTAATTTTTTTATCATATAATTCATAGCTAACATTATCATAATCATATAAGAAGGTAATTTTTTTTATCATATAATTCGTAGCTGCCACGACCTAAATTTTAACCGATGAAGGTGCACACATTCATCTAGTTCATGACTACTTTGCTTATGTATATGGTGCCAATTTTTTCATACAACGATTCTGAATGAACCGACAACAATCTACAACTACTTATTGATTTGGTGAGAGATGTTTTCATGTTGTAATGGGATGCAAAAATAGAAAAAGTGGGTTCACATGATTAAGACCTTCGCCATTAAAAAAAATGGGATGCAAAAGATAGAGGGTTTTTTCATGTTATGGGATACAAAAGATAGAAGTGTAGGGCTTTACTCTTGACCAAAAGTGTACGTACAGTGTCAAACTTCTTCCATGAATAATGATAGAAGAGTGGCGTTACAGGATCTATGCATTCTTTAAAATTATTCAAAACCGAACAAATCGAAAACTAAACCATTTAACATTCTTAATATATAGCTGACTCCAGGTTTCAAAATACGCCCTGCTTTTATCATTCCTTTCAACACACAAGAATTCTATCTCTAGTTTCTAATTCTCTCAAGATATAAGTTAAAAAAAATAATTATATGAAAAAAGGTTAAGTTGATTAGTATAACATTTATAATTATCACATTCAATACTATAAATAATTAAAAAAGTTAAAGCTAGCGTCTTGACCTTGTAGTTTAGTGGTATTGATGATCGTCCTCACAGTTATAATTTATGAGTTCAATCTTTATAAATATGGGATTGGATTAGATGATATTAAGAAGATGAAGAGTTGGATCCAATATATGCTAAAGCTATTTGAAGTTAAAAATGTTACAATTTCTCTTAATTTTAATGGTTCAAGTTTCACATGTGACGAGTTAGTGTAAATTAATCGTGATATATATTATAAGAGTTGAATAAATGTGGTTAAAGAACAGAAAGAGATGATATCTAAGAATTAAAAATGTGAAAAGAAATGGATAAAAAAAAAATTACAGGATTAGATGATATGAACAAGGTGGAAGGTTGGGTCTAATACAATAAATGAACCTCCTCTTAAGTTCAAGAATTTAAGCTTTGTACATAATTGGTTATTGTAAATTGGTTGCATAAAATTAGAAGAGTAGAATAGGTGCAAGGTGTCTCGAGGAAAAAGAATGATAGATATGTAAGAATTAAAAATGTCAGAAATGGTTAAAATAAATGTTCATGTTATTCTCACACCCATACCACACGTTTTAACGAGACGTATTAAGTAGACAATCATTAGTTTTCAGAATTTATCAATATTAATGATTGGACATACTCGACTACTCGTATACGTATCATATAGGTCATATACGAGGCTTATAATTGACCAATAATTATCGAATTTTTGGGTGTCAGAATGAAAGGGTTGGTGTGTAAATAACATGGTTGTAAAAATTCCGGACTAGGCCGATTAGTCGCTAGTCCCCTAAGGCCGACTAGGCCCGACTATCCGATTAGGCCGATTAATCCCGAATAATCCCTAGTCCCCACCCCACCGACCGACTAGCGACTAACGATTTTTACAACATTGGTAAATAATCTATTCCAAAATAAAATATTGCAGGATCCCATCCCTCTTCACATGTCATAATATCTAAAATCTTCATTTTGTCATCTTGTACCTATTTAATGTTTTAATTTAAACACGGTGGTTTCAATCCGTGAAAACGGTAATCCTGTGATTTGGGGATTTGAAATGTGATTTAATAAAGTTCTAATTAGTTATCCGAGACCGTATACTGATTAAAGTATACCATTAACATAGAATCAAGTAAATCAACAATTACAAGTGTAAACGAGTTACGTCAGACTTACTCTTGATTGTATGAGTTGTCATGTTGCTTTACTTTTAACTCTTGTTGTATTGTATATCTAGCATCTTGCTAGTGTTTTGATTAAATAATGGCTGTTAAAAAAAAAAAAGTGTAAACGAGTTACGTCGGACTTAGCCTCCATTAAGCTCAAATTTCACCTCTTTGGTTTAACCATTAAACCTTGAGATCGGCTTGTTTTCAAACCTTATAACTGAATTTTAAACACGGGTCATACATGGAATCATTTGTTATGTAAAATAATTATGCAACTATATACTATGATAGTATGATGTTTATATATTATAGGTAATGTGACCATTTTGGACCCGTGAGCATAAAAACTTTGGCTTAAGAGCTATCTGACTTAAACAATTAGCAAGTTGATTTTAATTTCATGATTGATTAATTTATTTAAATTTACTTAGTTATCGTGACACCTGTCTCTCCTAGCAAACTTTTTTGTTAGATTTACTCATAAGTTCATGACGTAACAATGATATAAACAAAACATATTTTTTGTTTGGTAACAAAATATTAGGTTACCAAACAAAAAAGGAACTGATAAGTCCATGGTTGTCAGTTTATTTGTAAATCCATTAATAAAAACAAATCATATTCTAGGTTAATAGTTTCCATTTTATAGGCATGGTCAAGCTCTAATATAACCCCTTACATAAACATAATCCGAACTACTCCTCATCATAAATAGATGTAACATATTAGACAAATCTCACATCGGTCGTGAATAGGAAAGATTCCTGACTCATAAGTAACGATCTGCATGTAACTTGCCTTCTAGGGATAATCGACAAGTTGTAAACGGGTGAAATTACCAAAAGAAAATTTTCCATCAAGGGAAAATCTTTTTTACGTAGGTATTTAACCAAGTTTATGTAGGGTTTTCACCCACAGCCTCCCTTAGGACACATCTTGAGCGCTACGGGTTTCTAACATGTCAGTATGATAAACTACTATAAGGCGGACAAATTTCCTATAGACATCTCCTAATTATAGGCACTGGCGGACCAAAATTTTTTTTTCATGGTCGGCGAAAATTTTTAAGGTCGTTTAAGGATTAATATATATTACTTTTTTTTCTTCTGTTCAGGTTGGGTTGGGCTGAATCGGGTCGGGTTATGTTAGAAAAAAAGACAATCAAACTAACTTTCATATATAAAAACGTAATAAAAATACAACACTTCTAAAGTTGTTCTTTACGGGTATTATTTTTATAAATATATCCAAAACAACATCTATGGAGACTATTTAAGTAACTTTTCTCCAAAAAAAAAAAGAAAAACTATCACTTAAATTCTCATCATAATTCCGATTATGCAAATTTAAGGGGGCGATTGCAAAATATCAAGGGAGTCGGTCAGGATTTTTACATATATATACTACTGAAAAAAACAATTTCAAAGAGGGCGGCTGCCCCTCCAAGCTCCAAGGTGGGTACACCACTGGTTATAGGGTGTATCTAACTTAAGGAAAGAAGCTTTGTCATTCCGGTCACCGGACCCCTCGTAGGCCTCTCTCTGAACACCCTTGAGCCATCCTGAACTATCAATACTTACCAAGTCCTAGAACATCAGGATACCTAATGATCAAAATTCTCTGAAGACAAAATATCTCAATAAAAATTTTAGCAAGATAAAAGAAGATGAGAAAAATAAGCAAATGAAATAGAAGAAACGCCATATATATAAAGATTCAAACCAATAATGTTGTGTCATGTGTTAAGGTGATTTGAAAACCATTGGTGTTGCCCTGAGTGGCGGAGCTTGACCCCAAGCGTAGGGGGGGCGAAACTTCAGGGGGGCGAACATAGGGTATATATTTTTTTTCTGGGGGGGGGATAATTTTTTTTTTAAAAATTTTGCACTACGAATTGGAAAATGTACACCACTGAACGAAAAAACAGGGGGGCGGTCGCCCCCTAGCCCTCACTAACCTTCGCCAATGGTTGCCCACATAGTGACATGGCCGTATTTGGTAAGAACTTAGCCATGTTGGTTTCAGATTCTCGGAAACAAGGCATATGATCTCGGGAACACAAGCCACAATGTGGCCATGTCGACTAGGCCATAATTTATTTTTATGATTCTTACTTTGTTATAATTCGAAATTGAGTGTCATTTTTTCCCATGTTCCTCAATTTTAATTTTCTATCATTCTCACATGGTTTCACAACGTGAATTTCCCCCATGTGTTAGGACTACTTTAACATTCATACCTAAACGATTTGATTTCATCATAATTACTCAACCATCATAGCTAGGTTTTCAATCATATCTTTCTCACATTCATTATTTTCAAATATAAACATACCCCAATCAAAGTTTCATGTGTTTATCCCTTTAAGAATTCATTGGCTTTAAACATCCTTAAACCAAAACATTACGACGTTCGTACACTCTAGTTACAACACGTACAGTTTGCCAAATCTATTTTCGCACAACTTCAACACTCATTATATGTCATGGGCATCATGTTTACTTCATCCTCATAACATTTATGATAAGAATCCACCTTAACCCTTTGTTTTGTAATATTCCTTGTTAAAGTCACTTGTGAATTTAAGGTTTTATGTAAATGAAAAGCATATCACTTTACCATCTCATCTCCAATTCATAACTTATAAATGGGTATAAATCATATTTTTTTATTAAAATATTTGATTCCTGCCGAAAAGGCAAACCTAAGATTTAGTTATAAAAACTAAATAAAAAGTATGTTGATAGATTAAAAAAGTTCTAATTGGGCATAAACATGGTGTATGTGCAATGCCAAATCTAACTCAACTTCCGATGTAAATCTTTGATTATATGCTCTTGTCTCACTTTTATGTGTTTTTTTTCAAAGATTATAAACCCACCAAAAAAATCTTTTTAAAAGAAAGAGGCCACCTGAGGCCAGGTGAGAAGACTGCTTTAATTTTAATGGAAAACAAAATGTAGCTACAACCATGCATTGAAATTTGTATCATCAAGTGTGTTCAAACATTAAAACCTTTTCATTTGGTAGGATTAGGCTAAAGAACCATAAGGTCCTGGGTTCGAATCCCATAAGGAGGTTTTTTAAAATATTGAGTTTTCTTCTAAACTGTTGACTTGATGGTGGATATAATCGGGTGGTACCGTTGGGGGCATGATGATATTCCAGTGTTCTATTAGTGACTCAAATTAGTCATCTAAAAAAACTTTTTCATTTTTTTTCATTTTTTTAAGATTTAGAGTTTAAAATTTGAGAAATCATAAAAATAAATAAGCATTTTTTTTGGTTATGTTCTAGGCATACAATCATCTCTCAAACATTTCAAACAAATGTAAAAAATATCAAAATCCTAATATAGTCCATAACCAATGGAAGGAATGTTTTTTATAAGATGCTTTAAGACACATACACTGAAACTAGGTTGTTTTGTCTCTCATGTGATACGATGAATTCACATTTTCCACATGTTACAAATATATATATATATATATATGAATATAATGATTTTATAAAATAATTAAAAATTAAATTCATGGAAGATATGTTTTTTTTTAAAACTAAAATCCTTTTTTGAGTAAGTTTTCGCTTTCCTCCATGTGTTTTGGTTTAATTTGTTATTTTCATTCAAATTTTTAAAATTTTGCCAATTTGACACTATAATTTTAGCTTTTTTGCTATTTTATTTCACCTGGTTAACTCCATCTAATTACACCATTAAGTGTAGGTGTATTTTTGTCAATTTTACACGAGACTCATAACAAAAGAAAATATATTCAAATATTTTGGCGAAAGTTAACAAAAATTATTTCAATATCAACATCCAACTTCAAAAAAATATAATAATAGCCTTTATATTATAGTCAAATATATTCGATTATATAAGTCATATATATTCTTAGTTTAAAACAACGATTGCAGCATAACATAAACAACAAAAATAATTTTAAGAACAACATCTAACATTAAAAGATTGCAAAACATGCAAAAGTACATTAACATGTCCAAACATTAGCAAGAAACTAAGAGTATATATAACCTATATAATCGTATATGTCAGTGTTGAATACTTTCTTTTGTTGTTGTTAGTATTGGATGTAGGGTTGTTCAATAGTGCGATTTACGGTATAAATGGTTTATTCAGTTCGGATTAAACGGTTTTAAAATTGTTTTTAGCTCAACCAAAAAGCTGAACCGAACCATATTAGGAATTTGGTCATCTGGACCAAAATCAATTCGGTTCGGTTTTGCATACCAAATTCAACCAAATAAACCGATTAAAAACCAAATAAAGTGGTTAAAAACCAAACCGAATCAACCGAATTAAACCGAGTAAACCGAATTCATACTTATATATTATTAATAAAAATAGTATATTTATATCTAAATTTGGTATAATCGATTTAACAAATAAACTGAAAAAACTGAACAAACTAAATTCAAAAAATATTTTGAACTATTAGTCGAACCGTAAACCAAATTCGGAATTCGGAAACAGTTAGGAACCGAACTGAAAACCGAATGCAAAATTAAGTGTGGTTTTATTACGGATACAGTTTAGTTTTTGGTTTTAAAAAGTTTTTGATTTTTTTTCAAAACCACTAGTTGGATGCCTTTTTTTATATATAACCTATAAAAATAATTTTGGTTGTTAGTGTTAGATGCTTACTTTTTTTATACAACTTATAAAAATAATTTTGAATGTTAGTGTTAGGAGCTTACTTTTTTTTAGTGTTGGATGCTCAATTTTTTTTAATGCTTGGATGGGTTAATATACTTTTGTGTGTTTTTGCATTTTTTTGATGTTAAATATTGCTTTTGAAATTATTTTTGTAGTTTATGTTATGTTGCAATCATTTTTTAACTAACACTATATATACCCTGTATAATCGAATGTGTTTGCCTATAATATAGAAGTTATTGTAATATATTTTAATGTTTGGATGGGTTAATTTACTTTTGTCTCTTTTTTTTTGTTATGAGTTTAGTATAAAATTGACAAAAATGCCCTTGTATTTAATGGTTCAATTAGATAGAATTAAAAATGTGAAGTAAAATGATAAAAAAAAAACCAACAAAATTTTAAAATTTTACTGAAAATGACAAATTACCAAAACATAATAAGAAAAACGACAATTTACACTACATATTTTTAATATATAATCCGACTAACCTTACTGCTATAGAGCATATTGATCTGCCATAGCCTTCATGACATCAATAGCTGAAGAATTATACGTTTCAAATTTTGAATTTGTCAACAAAACCAATGTGTTAAAAAATATATTTTTTTAAAAAGATACAGTAAGATTAAAGTCATTGCGTCATTTAAAATTTGAAGATGTGGTCATTCATTATTTTTAATTTTTTTAAACAATGATTATTTACACCAATTTATATTTATATACGTCTTACTAATCTTTTCATCAATTCAATAGAAGAGAATCATAATTAAAATTAGTCAATGCTCAGAACGAGTCTCTAGACATTCCACATGTCATAATGTAATACAAAAAATTTATAAAAATAAAAACAGAAATTTCAAAATCACCATTTGTCCACCCATACACCCATATGGCTGTCGGGGAAGGAGCAAACCCGACCTTCGTTTCGGGTCTATTTTTAGAGGGAACAAACATTTTATAATATATGTATATTGAGATTCATTCAAATGAGAACCAATAAGTTGGTAAGAACTAAAAACCATTTATAGATACATGATTTTAGGGGTACAAAAAGCAATTTCTTTTAAAGTATAGAATGTTAATTTTAGCCCTTTAAACTAGGGGTGTGCTCATCGGTTCGGTTGATGTATTTTTCGGTATTCAATTTTTTAACTATCCAAAAACGGAGTCAAATTCGAGAAGTGGTTTAGTTCGGTTCCCCTAAAACTTAACAAACCGATTAAAAACTAAATAAACCGGTTAGAAACCAAATTTAACCGGTTAGCCAAACAAACCGAATTCAAAAAAAAAATTCGAACCAATAACCGAACCGAAAACTGAATTTGGATACAATTGGGAGCCAAACCGAAAACAAATTCAAAATTCTGCTTGGTTTTTTTTCAATTGCCAATACGGTTTAATTTTCAGTATTAGACGTCTTTTAGTTTTTTTTAACACCCCTAATTTAATATTTAAATTCGATAAGAGACATTTTTTCCGGCTCGTCAGGAGTACCTCAATTCTCAGGCCGCTACTACTACCACCTACATGACAACCACCACCGGAGGTTGTCACTATGGCAACCACCATCAACTATATATGATCATCACCGTCACAACCACAACCACCTTTTGCCATCACCTAAAGGTGATCTCTAGTGACCTATCGGTGAGAGGCATCTAATGGTGATATTTACATTTTTTTTTTTAAAGTGGTCTCTAGTAGGCTTTGATACCTTGACCTCAAGGGAGTAACACTTAAATTAAAATAATTTTGTTATTTGAACTCAACCTATCCTAAACATCCACACCAACCCTGATCATCCATTATAATATGAAAAAACAAATCGGAAAAGACACAATATATCTATACTCTATAATAAAAGAGTAACAAATTTGACACTTGTCACAATCTTAAACCACTAATGCCACATGTCACCTTCTTACACTAAAATTGACACTTGTCAACATCTCATCCTTCCACTTAATTCTCTCTCATATTAAATAAGTATATTCTCTCTCTTATTAAATAAATAATTATAAAACTAATAACTAACATATTATTTATCTTATTATTATAAATCACACTTTAATTTTTTTTTATAAAATATTAAATTCTCTAAAATCAAAACTTTTAAAGTAAGAAATATTTTATTTTCAAAAAACAAAATTTATGTAAAAAACAAGTTATCTTAAAAAATGATTTTTTTAAATAAAATATATTATAAAAGGATTTTTTAAACAATGAGATTTTTATCATCCAATGACGTTTTTTAATTTAATATTTTATATTAAATCCGTGTATCACACGGGTTTATAACGTACTGCAATATATACAAGTATTCTAAAAGCATAATACTTCATTTATTTCACCCGTGTAATACACGGGATTTAACCTAGTACTATTTCTATAAGTTTAGCAAAACGTACGATGGAATCAATTTAGAATCATTTGCGTCCGTATTGTGCTCGCTGATTTCTAGTACTAGAAGACGAAATTAATTCAAAAAAATGGTAGGAATCAATTTTAAAAAGAATACGGGCATTTGGTAATTTATGAACCATTAAGTGCTGAATTAATAAGATGTTTGAATGGTTAAGAGGCTCTTGATGTGACGAGATTGCGCAGGCGGTGGCTGACTTTGAATGTTGTGAATAACCCTAAAAGAAAAGAAACGACTTGAAAGATGTTATTTATGGGCTTTTTTTTTATTTATTTTTATTTCGGTTTAATACCTACAAATATTTATGCTTTGTTACAAGGAAAATAATGAAATTGGTATTGATTAGCCCATTAATCATGAACTAATTGATCAAGATCTTAAAGTATTTGAAAGATTTTACTTATTTTAAAAAATATATATATAATTTTGTGTGTGTATATATATATATATGAAAAATTACATATAAAATTCTAATCCAATTTGTTTCTAGTCAATACACTATCACCCGACTCGTGCCTAGCAAATCTAGAACACCAAAAAGGCAGGGGCGACCCTAAGAATTGAGGTGCCTGGGACGGGTTAGGAAAAAAAGGCCTCTAGCGAATACAAATATTAAAGCATGGGTGTTAAAAAAAATCGAAAACCAAACCGTATTCGTAACTAAAAAAGCGAATTTTGAATTTGGTTTTTGGTTCGGTTTCCAACCATATCCGAGTTCCAAATTAGATTCCTAATCGTATCCGAATTCTGAATTTCAGTTATCGGTTCCATTTTAGTTCGAATTTGGTTTGTTCGGTTTATTCAGTTAACCGAATAAACCTAATTCAGATTTAAAATTATTATTTTACAAACACTATATAAGATAAAATTCTATTTATTCAATTTTTAACAGGTTTATTTGGTTGAATTCGGTTTGTAATCGGTTTATTTGAAATTTAATCAGTTTATTCAGTTTGTTTGGTATTAACCAAAACTGAACCGAACAACTTCCCGACTTTGGTTTGGTTTTCGGATAGAATGGAAACCGGATAAATTAAACCAATGAACACCACTGATTTAAATGACATAAAAGTAACTTCCTATGTTTTATAGGGAATTACTTTTTATAACTATTAAACCGTGTTTTTATAAATAGTCTTTTTTGTTATCTACAATTTGTTGGTTCTCGTTTAAATGAGTCTCTGTATATACGTATACGACAAAATAATTGTGCCCACTAAAAAAATGGGTCTGGAACGGGGTCGGGTTTGCCCCTCCCGGGCCGCCCCTGCAAAAAGGTATTTCATATATAATTTACTCTTCATCTCATGAACATATAAAAATCCTTAAAATGCATATAAAGTTACTTCTAAACTTAACCATGTCACCATGTGAATTATTAGAAGATATTACATGGCAACTTGCATTTACAAGTTGCCAATTTTCACAATTCTAATACCACCACTTGCATGGCCATTCCTGGTTATGAAGCTAAATATAGCTTTCATTCCAAGCCTAATCAAGTATAGGACCAGTCTGGCTATCTTCTTTATTCTTTTGATTTACTGATAAAAGGTTTATTAAGTATATAAATAAAAAATAATACACATGCACATACATATTAGGAATTAGTCGTATCGAAATTTTATATGTAATTTGAGAATTACATACAAACACCACCTTTGTTGATATAAAATTCCAATATGATTTATGGATTAATCGGATTGACTAGGGATTAATCGGATTGAAAAATTACATGCTTCTTTTCATGTAACAAAACAAAAAATGTCTTGTTCATGTTTGTTCTTTTTTTAAATGGATGAACATAACAAATTTCCCATCAAATGGTTCATAAATTGTTTTTTGAATGTTCGGTTGATTTACAATATTACAAGAAATATTGTCACAACTGACTAACAAAAACAATTCTACAAGTGACAAGTCCCTAAATCCCGACTAAAAATATATATGGTTAATGTTATTACATACATGTAACTTGTATGTTACGTATATGTAAAATAGTTTATTTACGTAACTTCATGAGTTACATATGCGTAACTTCGTGAGTTACATATCTTTATTAATTTTTTTTACTTGTAACATTTTTAACCTTATAATAAATAATCATGAAAAAGATTTTAAAAAATTGATTGGTTAGTAATTAAGATTTTTCTTTTTTTTTTTATCCAAAACAAGAAGTTTTCTTTTGAAGTATACTTTATCTATACTATCTAATAAGAATTGAGTAAATCTTGATCCAAAGTACCATAGGTAAGATATTGCTTTTGTTCAACTAGAAGACATTAAAATGGGATAAAACAAATATTTATTTACCACTAACGTGTGAAAGGTATAAATAACATTACCTTTTTTTAACTCATCAAGACAAGTTTAATTGGTTATTGATGTTAAAAAATGATGAACGCCACAATTAGGCGCCCCTCACTGACTGTTCCCAAAGCCAACATGAGTTAGGTAAATAGCGTGACCTATAGAAAATTGGGTGGTGCCGGGTTTTGAACCCTAGACATCCATTGTGAATTCTCACCCCTTACCACTAGGCCACCATCGCGGGGACTGATGATAACACTAGTAGTGGGCGAACTAGTGTTTTTAAGAACATGAATATGATTTTAATCAACAAAATTAAGAACCAAGTAGAAATGAAACTAATTCTGGTTAGTCTCAGATTTTTTCAGGTTTTGACCGGTTTAGTTCTGATTTTTGGCCGGGTAAGTTGAAACTAGTTCCTATAATTATGGTTCAGCTTCGGTTATAATTTCTCTAAAATAGTAGAAGTGTATGTACTTGCCAATTCAAGTATAACGGGTTCCGGTTCCGGTTCCGGATAGGCTCGTCAAGAGCATCTATCTAGCTCCTTTATTGTTGGGCCGATTATCAAAGCAAGCAAGTTGCAATCTTGCCAAGTAACCAACCAATATATTTGGGCCTTTAATTTTTGTGACTAAAATGGAAGAAATTGTTTTTTCTTGTTGCTAACTTGCTATAGCAGAACAAAAATTAATAATAATATTTTAGCTGCTGTTGTCGCATAACCAGGAGTAGAGGTGGGCAAAAAACGGACCAGAACTAGAAACGGCAACTCGAACAGGAACTAGACCCGATCATACCCAAACCAATGGGTACAAACGGGTCCGATTTTTTAGACAAATAAAAACCAAAACAGGAACCGGGAAAACCGGAACTAGTTCCACCTGTACCCGGCCAAAACCCGAACCGAAACCGGCCAAAACTGGAACCGGTTGAAACCTGGAACCGGAACCGGGTATTGACTTTGTTGACCGGAACTGTAACCCATTGGAACCGATTCAAAAAAATCGATTTGCGCACCTCTAACCAGGAGTCCAACACCAAACCACAGCCGACCGGGTCCTGGGTGGTGTCCTCATATTCCAACTATACGTTTATACCCAACCCAAAACAAAGTATCATAACATAGGGGTGTCATTTTTAATCGAACTGATTATACCAACTCAAACCCGAATAACTCTTAACCCGATCTTCCAAACCCGTTCTACTAATAACCTAAACCAAAGTATTTAAATGTTTTGATAAATGGTTGATTTTTATTAAAAAATTGGTAACCCGAAAAACCCGTTTTAGCCAATTCAAGATTTCATGTTTACCCGATGTTAAATTCTTCTGACGTCGGAATCTCAACCAACTAGTGCTAAATGAAAACCTAGGTTTCCAAATTTTCTAGGTTTTTATTTATAAATAAACTCAATTGTAAGCTCATATATAGACTTTTAATCATTTATGAAGACTTTTATTAATATAATTTTGGTTTGAAGCATTATCACTTCTTATTTAATATGTTTGTTCAGAGCATTTTTTTTTGTTTTTCAACGTTAAGTTTTACATTACTAGCTCAAGTTATTGACTCCTTATATAAATTATTACTGGACCATGGAGTAACGGGCTATTGTAGTTTGTTTTTTTTATAGTACTTGAGCATTTTAGTTGCCTTAACCCGAATACCAATTAATACTAACGTGATGATCCCGATTACCAAAACCCAAGAAGTTGATTACGAGAAGTACAAGTGTTTACAGCAAATGATAGTTTGAAGATTATCAAGCCTTCAAATGAGAGATTGTTGGGGTTAATGGAGTCTTGATTTAGCCTAGTTTAGAAGACCAAATGGTGACAACTAATTTTTTTTGACCCAATAAAACTCAAGCATATGTATTAATTACACTGGAAAATTATTCACCCTTCGTTAGGGGTGAGCAAAAAACCGAAAAAACCGAACCGGAACCGAATTAACCGAACCGAAAAAACCGAAACCGAATTTTTCGGTTCGGTTGCGGTTTTTCATTTTATAAAAACCGAAAAAAACCGAACCGAACCGATTTTTAATATTTCTTAAAAATTAATATATATATATTGCTATTTCCATACTTATTTAATGGGAAAAAACATACAAAAACTCTACCGTTGGAGATGATAAAAATTTAGATTATATGAAATCTATCATTTTAAAAGGTAAATATCGGAATTATTGCATATTTAGTTATTTACTTTTGATTTTTTTTAAATGTAAGAACATGATGATAATTATTTTGTTTTTTTTAATTAGTTGGTGCTCGGTCAATTGATTTATTAATTGTTAAACATGTTTGTATTTTTAATGTTGGGCGTAAGAGCGAACAAAAAAAAAAAAAAACAAAAAAAAGTAAAAAAAACCGAAAACTGAAACCGAAACCGACAAAAAAACCGAAAAACCGAAAACCGAACGGTTTGTAATAACTAAAAACCAACTATGTCGGTTTCGGTTTTAGCCAAAAACCGAACCGAACCGTTCACACCCCTACTGGCCTTCATTAAAAAGGTGGCAGGGATGGAGCCCACACTATTTAAGAGGAAACCCATAATTTGACAAAAACACCAAGTCTAACCTAGAACATTTTGTTCTACGCGAGACTCAAATCTTAGGATGTACCCGGTGAGGTTTGGGTGGTTTTGCAAAAATTTCCAAACCAAACCACCTGCTGGTGGTTTCAAAAAATAACAGACCAAACCGACCACGTAAAACCAAACCTTCCCGTATTAACAGTTTCATGGTTTGGTTTTCGTTGTTTCAAGATTTATAAAAAGTGATAGAGAATGATTAATTTAATGATTCAAAAGATCATAATCCATTTCAAATTCACATTTCAAAAGTAAAACCATGAACGAAAAACCAGTCATTATCAAATTAACAAAAGTAATCCAAAAAGAGTGATGATATGTTAGGCAAAGTCATGTTTTATTACAACGATCTATAATAAACATCAAAGTCATACTTCATTTTAAATGTTTCTGGTATTCATACTTAGAGTTTAATAGTTTTAATTAACGTGCCAATCAAAGAATAAGATATCGTTAAAAAAGATATTTTAGAAGTTCTTTGTAAATTTATGCTTTTTAAACAAAAAAATAAGATATACGGTTGATGTGGTTTATACGGTTTAATAAAAATGCAAACCGTAAACCACACCAAACCATTCGTTTTTTAGAATACTCAAACTATCAATCGAACCATCAAGTTATAAAACCGACCAATTATCTTCGGTTTGATCTGATTTAGACGGTTCAATCATTATGGTCACCCCTACAAGAACCTAAAACATCTTATTATAGAAGTCAATGAGTACCATTATGCTAAAACCCTTTGATAAATGATTAGAAGCTCAAAAGAGTGGCATGATCAGTTGGTTTTTTATTTTTATTATTATGATTATAGTTCGTATTATTTTTCTTGTGGAATAAGTTATAACTTTAATCTTGTAAATATAAATAATTTTTTTGTACATATAATTCCTCGTCACGAGTGATGAGAAGCAGAAAACAATCAAAATGATACCCGATTGCAATTCGTAGATGTAAGTCACACCGACTAAACCAAGTTAAATCTTGTGTTCATTTATTTTTCATTACATTTCGTTTGTGTTAAGACTGTTAGTGTGTGCGTACGAGTACTCGAATCCTCAACAAAGACGTACAAGTACACGTGTGAGGAGTTTTTTCACATGCATGAGCAATCCTAATAGAAGCTTAGAGCACCTCTAATGTGAGGTTTTTGTAAAGCCTATAATTACGACAAGAGTAAATTACGGTTTTGGCTCCTCTGGTTTAAGTGTCTTAACTATATTAACCCAAAATATAATCTTTTATCAATACAACTCATGTTGTTTAAACAACTAACGAATTTGGTCCCCAAACTTAAATATGGTTGGAGGGCAAAAACATTAATGTTTTAAACCACATGAGCTAAATTGAAAGAAGATTATATTTTAGGTTGAAATAGCTAAAACATTTAAAACACATGGACTGAAATCGTAATTTACTCTTATGACAGTAATATCTTTAAAAGCTTCTTTTTCGTTGAAGTTCAAAAGGTTAATTTCAGGTAGAGTGTAGAACACTTAAACTCGTTATTAGATGTGTGTTGAAACAATATATTGTAAATAAAATATAAAATGGATTTTAAAAAACCTTCTAAATAAAAGTCTTTATATAATCAAATGTCAACAACTTCATCGTTATAAAAGCCCACAGGAAACACAAAACAAACCATATCTTACAATGGATATTGAGAACATAGACAACAAGGATCCTGCCGGAGTTCCAAATGAAGGAAGCCTACCGTCGGCATCGTCACAAACACCACCATCGCCGCCACCGGGATATAACCTCGACCACTACCGGCAGTTGCTCAAGCAAACTCCTAAAATGGTGATCATCTTTGCCTTGATGGCACTTTCATTTCTGGTTATTTTTCAGTCATCAATCATCTTGCCATTTTCTGGAGGTTACAGCTCGTTCTTTGCCAACAATCACACCAATGCAAATGAAAATTCAGTAAGCACTGCATATCATATATCGTATTTATGATTAAAGTTTTATGTTAATATGATTCATATATCAGTTTTTCAAGAGTTGGCTTCATTTCTATTTAGTAACTGAGATAAAAATATAAAAAGTAAACGATCGATATATACATATTTTTATCGGACAATGACTATATTCATTTATACTTGCAAGTTACAAATATTCAAGTTGAAATTTTATATTATCTATTAACATTCAAACTCTTTCAATTGAACGTCTTAATTTAATAATCATACACGAATTCCACACCCCACCACCGCCACCGAACGAACTCATTTTCGCGTCATTATAACCGGTTTGTCGAACTATAATCCCCAACGTTAAACCCCAAATCATAAACCATAATATTAAAACCTAATACCAAACCTTAAAGCCTAAAGATAAAACCTAAAACTTTAAAATCAAGTTCTAAAACCAAAGCTTTATAGTTAAACATTAAAGCTAAAAGCCTTAAACTAAAAAGCTAATATTGTAGATTTTGACGATATGGTTCCAACGTCATCGTAATGAGTTTAATCGGAGTTCGTTTGAGCCGGTTTTTGGGGTTTTATAAATACTTTTTATTATTCTTAGCCAAAATACAATTTTTATATGTTAGGATCAAATACAAATTGATAGTTTTGTAAAAAGTGTAATTAAAAAAACAAAGTGTTATTATAAATAACAAAGTGTTATTATTAACAAGAAATTGTTAAATATTATAATAAGACTTTATTAATATTATAATAAGACTTTGTTATTTATAATAATATATACTTTGTTTTTTACACTTTTTACAAGACTATCACTTTATACATTAACCTAACCCTATATATATATATATGATTCATATCATTTGTTAACGCTCTCTTAAATCAATAACCCATAATAATCCATCAAAATCAACCCAAGTATTTGTTCTTTATATAGCACGTGAGAAACAATAATATTCAAAAAAAAAAATTGAGTTGATGTTAACGAGTTTTTGTTTTAAACATGGTTTTTTCATGATAAAGTTATAGGAAATCTGAGAGACCACCCTAGCTTGTCTCATTTTCTAGCTCTTTAATTATTGTTGTTTCATAACCTCCTTAGTTAATTTCTTTTCTAATAAGTAATGATCCGCCTCTTACATCACCAACGCGTTTTTGGCTTAGCTGGCTGTGGGGCACATGAAAACTCCACAGTTAAGCGTGCTCGGATTACAACAATCCAGGGATGGGTGACCTCACTAGAAAGTTTTCACTCGGGCAACCGAAGGCAAAACCGTGAGCTTCGAGTGGTCGAAGAGGATAATATTGGTGGTAGAGAGGCTGGATGTTACACTGGCTAAATTTGTGTAGATTATTCCCCTCGGGTAGCTCGAGCCATGCGTCGATGAATTGACTTTTTCTAAACAATGTCGGGTCGTATCCTTATTTTGAGAATCGATGAAAATGCATAAAGATCCATTATTTTTTAATTGTAATCCTATTTTAAATTTTCCCTAATTACATGGATATATCAAATCGTTCTTGATCAGCTGAGCAGGATACTTAAAAGTGCAGCAATGAGCAACGACAACACAGTCATTATCACATCTTTGAATGATGCATGGGCTGAACCACAATCTATGTTCGATCTTCTTTTGGAGAGCTTTCGAATCGGGAATCAAACCGCAAAATTTTTGAAACACTTGGTCGTCGTAAACGTAGACGAAAAGGCGTATGCACATTGTTTGAAGTTACATCCCCATTGCTACTATCTTATCAATGATATGAACTTAGATTCAGACGATCAAGCTTTTTTTATGACTGCTGATTATTTGAAGATAGTGTGGAAAAAAATTGATTTTCTGAGCCAGGTTCTTGATCTTGGATATAGCTTCGTGTTCACGGTAATGTTATACTTACAAAATTAATGATCTCTAAATATATACTGTTGAAGCCAACAAATTAAATTGCATGAGAAAACATGTTCTAATTATTAAGTTAGTATAAACACAAATAATAGTTTTTAATATATTCTGATAGGTTATATAACAATAGTAATAGTAAGTTATATTTATTTGATAAGAATTAGATTAGGTTGGGTTACTAATGTTTGTGAAAGATTAAATTAAGTTGAGTTGTTTAAATATAAAAGAAAAATTATTTTTTATTAAAAGTTTTGTTAAATTGTGAATAAGAATAGTCTTGCAATTGATTCATCAAAGAAAACTTGTGAAAAAAATAAAGTTTGAAGATTGATGGCAGCCAAGTATGGTAGGTTTGGAAAATTAAACTCAATGAATTAGAAATTAAATAGGATTTTAAATAGTGAATAATTTTCAATGCCCATCAATATGGCGTGCATGTACATTGTCATTGTCATTATTACAAAAAAATAGATGGGTGAAAATTCCATGCACTATATTATGCATTTACATGGTTGGTCTATAGCGACAATATGCATCTACGTCGTTGCTAGACTATAAAAAGAAAACCATTTGAAGGCTATGATAACGACTTGTCGTTGTTGTATGCTTAGCTTTAAAAAAATCGTTGTTATAGTTGTCATTAAAGTGGCTTTTTCTTGTAGTGTAAGTTGTCTAAATCTTAAAAACCTGAATATTATTAATATTTTAAGGAAAGATTAGATATGTAGCTACATTTATATATATTCATAGTAAGTTGCTTAGAAATTAGGTTGTTTTAATGATCGACGACAAAGAGAGTTTTCAACTTGATTTTATGGACATGAATAGAAAAAAAAAGTAAAAGGAAAAAAGTCTCGTTTGTCATCATGATTTTTAAACACCAACTTGATAAATGTGAACTTAACTCTCTCTGTTATTTTACCATTTTCAGGTTTCTAAACTTTTTTTTTTATTCTTTTTTTAATTAATTCACTTATTATTATTATTTTTCATTATTCTAATATTCATAACTAATTTTACACTTCATACAAATGTACATCCTATTGTGGCATAGTGGCATGCTTATTTTTTATTTATTAGTTGATACATGCATGTTTATTTTTTATTTATTTGTTGATACAGATTTGAACTGTTATTCGTTTTAACGTAAATTTGATTCGTGAACAAACTGGGTTAAATACAACACATGTCGTCGCCACAACACATGAAAATGATTCAGATAAATATAATACTTTTTGATTCAAATCTTCGCTACGACTTGCAGGTTTTAATGCTTCGTAGTTTTTTTAACGACAACCTCAAATGTTCTCTACTTAAAGATACTTTTTTTCGGTCTAGCTTCTTTTATAGAAGATAATGTAACTCTGTAGTTCAACTACTCATAAGATTTTGTTTTTTTGACATGTTGTACCCTGTTGCTTAATTTCCTTCAAACAGATCACGTTCAACCCGTCAAAATAGGCGTACCTTTCTATTATGTAATTTAACAACATTAATATCGTCAACTCAAAACATGTAAAAAATTCAT
Source organism: Mikania micrantha (assembly GCA_009363875.1). NCBI lineage: Eukaryota > Viridiplantae > Streptophyta > Magnoliopsida > Asterales > Asteraceae > Mikania > Mikania micrantha. The sequence continues at coordinate 15,543,076 of CM018683.1, forward strand.
CAACGCGGCTTAATTCTTTTCATGCAGTTTATAAGTTATGTGTCGTGTATGTGTGTTGGTGAAGTATCTGTTGTTAACCCATTTATCTTTATTTTACGTGTACAATACTATGCTATTTTATGTGTTTAAGCAAATTATTTTTCGTTTAAGATCTTATACAAGTATAAGTTGTCTGATGTCAGTGTGTGTATATATAAAATAAAATATGTAACCCTTTTAGCTTTGAAAAGTGACAAGAGAGCGTGACCGGCCTCTTTTATGAAATGACATTATTTATGAATGTGTACCCAGGATGCAGACATAATGTGGTTTAGAGATCCATTTTCACATTTTGACAAAAATGCTGATATCCAAATTGCTTGTGATTACTTCAATGGAAACACATCTGACTTGAAGAACCTACCAAATACTGGTTTTAGTTATGTGAAGTCAAACAACAAAACTATTCAGTTTTACAAATTTTGGTACAACTCAAGGATCACTTACCCAAACCTACATGATCAAGATGCTTTAAACATGATCAAGTTCGATCCTTTCGTACAAAATTTAACATTAGGAATCCGGTTCATCGATACTGCTTACTTTGGTGGATTTTGTCAACCAAGTTGGGATCTTAACAAGGTGTGTACAATGCATGCTAATTGTTGTGTTGGTTTGGAGAATAAGGTTCATGACCTTGCAATTATGCTCGACGATTGGCGAAAATATTTAAAATTTATTGGGAATCAGACGAGGAACTCGACACTCGAGTATAAAGATTCTTGGACAGTTCCTCAACTTTGCAGGTATTTTTCCATCATTTTGGTTTATGTTACATCATCAATTAATCATGCCTGTCAAATTTCACCCGTAGCATTACAATAAATCACGTACTTTGATTAGGGGTGTTCATCGGGTCGGATAACGAGTTATTCGGATTTTCTGAATCGGGTTTTTCGGGTTTGAATAATTTTTTGGTCTATCTAAAACCCGACCTGACCCGAAATTATCCGACTTGAAAAACCCGAAAAACCCGAATCCGTGCATCCGAATAACCCGAATTAACAACCCGAATAAACCTGTTTTTTTCGGGTTATTCGGATATCCGACTAAAAAAAACCAGTTTTTAAATATTCGAAACTCGACCCGAATCTAAAATCATATTATCCGACCCAAAATTGATTTCGGATAAGGTTTTTTCGAGTTTCGGATATTTTGAACACCCCTAACTCTGATGGCATCTTCGAATGATGTTGTTTTCACTGTTGTTGAATTTTGATCATGGTTTATACCATTGGTACCAAAGCCAACCAATTTTTTTATGGCGCGTGGCGTAATTTATCAGAGTGTTTCTGTTTAACGAGAAGCCTTTATACATGATGGAAGTGGAGTCAATCTGTGAGCTCAGTTTGATTCACTAGCTAGTTGGTGCCGAGGGTACGGTTGAGAAAGCTAGCTATTTTTGGCATTGGTGTTGATGTGATTATTGGTGCGGGTTGTCGTGATGGGTTCGGTCTTGGTTTTGGTGCGGACAACGCAAGTTGTGGTGGCCTTTTTTGGGTGGATCGATGATGGTGTCGGTGTAGATCACGATGCGGTGGAAAGATACTTTTCGGTGGTGGTATTGCGGCGTTGGAAGCGGGTGCGTGGTGGTGCCGGGTGCGAAATGCGAATGCAAGGGTCAGTTGTGGTGCATTTTGGGAGGTCGAAGGTCCACTGGTGAAACCTGAAAGGCGGATCACTACACGATACGATATCACAGTCTTATCCTACACATGTGTCAATCAAGTAGCACCTAGTTACCTTAAATTAAATACTGGGTAAAACATAACAAACCTCTTAAAATAAAAATAATAAAACACTCTACACGTTTATAAATATATATATTTAACTAACCATGCACGTCTATAAACATTATTTCTTATAATGATCTATTTGTACCATTTAAAGAATTATTTACACATATACTATACATGTGTGACAAACTTATTATTATTTTTTTTGCTTAATTTTACCATGAAAAGGTCATATATACACAATATTGCAGTGGTTATAATATTATAAGATAAAATGTTTCATTGTCATCAGGGATTCTTTCAGTCGTCCTCGTGCCCCAAAGAAGAAAGGTGGTCAAGAAAGGAACAATTGATTTCGTTATACAACTTCAAACATTAGCTTGCTTAATTATTTAATATTTGGGATTAAAAAAAAAACATCTAAAATGTTAGAGCTTGTTTTATTCTATAATTTTAAGAGGCTTGTTTGATGATTTTGTCGACTTGGATTAAATCGTTTATTGATTCTACAGGAGGAAAACTAAGTGAATTCCGCGAGTTATTCATTTCGGAATAACTCAATCAAATTTTATTCAGCAGAATAGACTTGAGAACCGAACAAAAAACAGGGGACTTAACTGTCTTCTGAAAATAGATGTGGCTATGTTGAAAAGACAATTTATCTCATTTTCAAACATCGTATTTCATTTGATGGTCAAAAACGAATTGAAAACTACATTCACCATTTTATATAAGAACGAAGGTGCAACCAAACAATGATTCTTTTCGGAGTCATGTCTGAATTTTTCACAAACAGAACTAAATTGAGTTCAAATAACAAACGGGTTGGGTAGCATGTTGGATACACTTGAGTCGAAGCAAGTAAAATTTTAGAAATATATGGGATTGATATCGTTATGGACCAATGATGTAGGGGATGATTATCAGGTCATATCCAAAACAACTCACAGGGTAATTGGAACCTTAAAATGACAAATATATAGGAACCGATTATGACATAAGGTCGGACCAAACCGGTTTAAGGGGGTCGATTTCACAGGTTTCAAAACAAATGCCTAATATTGTATTTCTAAAGGTTTCAGCAAGGTTGCAAAAATTACTAGGCGCTCTCAAGTCGGAATAGCTCCTTGGAGCGAGTAATCGGGGAATACTCGGCCCTAGTCAGGAATACTCGGGTTAAATTCAGGAAGTACTCGGCTTCGGGACAACCCTTGGAGCGAGTACTCGGCCTTGGAGGCCGACTTTTGCAACAGTGGGTTTCATTATGCTAAAGGATGTTCAATCATTGTCTTACAATCTGTTATTTAAAAATGATTAAATCTTGATCAAAGTACCATAATCAAATGTAAGTGTGCATTATTGTTTTTAAGCTAGTTATGTGTGATAAGTTCACATGTAAGATATTGCTTTTCAGGGCGGTGTGAGAGGGACAAACCCAACTTTTGTCTCTGGCCTATTTTTTTAAGGGCACAAAATTTTCGTTAAACATGTATATATAAAGATTTATTTAAATGAGAAAGTAATATGTATATATAAACACATTATTTAAAAGGTACAAAACGTAATTTTTTTTTAAACTATATAAAGTTGTTTTTATGTCCTTTAAACTAGGGTTACCATCAGTTCGGTTAACGTTTATTCGGTTCATTTAAATCATTTTTCAATATTTTTCCCAATCTAAAAACAAACCGAGTTCGGGAATTGGTTCGGTTCGGTTTCGCTTAAAACCGAACAAACTGGTTAAAAACCAAATACACTAGTTAAAAAGGAGTAAACCGAATTCAATCAAATAAACCAATTATAACTCAATTAAATCGGTTAAAAACCAAATAAGCCGATGCAAATAAACTGAATTCAACCTTAAATAACTAATAAATTTATATTTGAATTCAGTTTAGTCGGTTAAACGAATAAATCGAGTTCAAAAAAATTCAATCCGAAATTTGGAATTCGGATACAGTTAGGAGCCGAAATGATAACCAAATTCAGAATTTAGAGAGGAACTGAACTGAAAACCGAATTTAAAATTTGGTTCAGTTTTAAATGGTTTTCGGCTCAATTTAGGCACCTCAATTCTCAGGGATGTCCTTGTTGCTTTTGTTCAACTAGAAGACATTGAAATGAGATAAAACAAATATTTATTTACCATTAATGTACGTATGAACAAGGGCGTACCCACATGCAACCCGGGGGGCAGCCGCCCACCTTGGAAATTTTTTTTAGTAGTATATATATGTTAAAATCTTGATCATTCCCCGTAAAATTTTGTAATCGCCCCCATTAAACTTTTGATTTCTAAGTGTTGATTAATAAACTAAGTTGAAAAATGCACAACTAATAATTTAAACCAATGTAAAATCAAGTTTAGTATTAATTATAAGAGTAAATTACGCTTTCGGCCCCTGTGGTTTATGTGTTTTAACTATTTCGACCCAAAATAGAATCTTTTATCAATTCAACCCTTGTGGTTTAGATAACTATCAGTTTTGGCCCTTTAAACTTAATTATTATAAAGGTTTATGCCCAAAATCTAAGTATGGTTGGAGGCCAAAAACGTTAGTTTGTCTAAACCACATGGGCTGAATTGATAGAAGATTCTATTTTGGGCCGAAATAGTTAAAACACTCAAACCACAGGGGCCAAAACTGTAATTTACTCTAATTATAATAAGTCAAACCACCAGTAAACCGGTTAAAAACCGAATTCAATTGAATATAACATTAAAAACGAATAAACCAATACAAACAAATCAAATTCAACCTTATATATTATAAATAAAACAAATTTAAATCTGAATTCGCTTTAATCAGTTGACCAAACAAACTGAAGTAAAAAAAATTGGAACTGATTACTATACTGAAACCGAAATTCGGATACAGTTAGGAACCGACTTCGGAATTCGAATACAGTTAGGAACGTCTCCTTATACGTTGTTTTGAATATATATATATATATATAGAGGAAGGTTCATGAGAAAACTCCTTATTTTGAAGAAAACCAAGAAAACTCATACTAACCAAAAATTTCATAATTTTTTATTATAAGGATAGAAATGTTATAATACGCAAAAATTTTTTGAAAAAAATATGTAAATCATGAAATTACATATATGTAACTCAAAAAGTTTCGTGTGTCACTTATCAAGTTACATATATGTAATCAGTATGTGTAACATAGTGATTACATATATGTAATAACCTAAAATATATATTTTTTTCTATTTTTTTTTTCTTTTTTTACATTTCTTATCTTATAATAAAAAGGAAATAGAAAAGAAAAAATGAAAAAAAAAATAATTGGTAATGATTGTGATTAGTTTTCTTAGTTTTCTCCAAAACGATGGTTTTCTTAGGAACCCTCCCCTATATATATATAAAATAAAATCACGTGGTGAACAACTTTATATTTATTGTATTTTCATTATGTCTTTATATATGAAATTTAGTTTGATTGTCGTTTTTTAACATAACCCGACCCGATTCACCCCAACCCAACCTGAACCCCATCAAACCTAAAAAATTTCTGCCCCCCATGAAAAAATTTTCTGGGTCCGCCACTGCGTATGAATGGTATAAGATTACCTCTTTTCAACTCAAAAAGACAAGCTAGTTTAATTGGTTATTCTTGTTAATACTAGAGGTTGGCAGGCCAGCTTTTTTAACAAGTAACAACATGATTCTGGTTTTAATCAAGAAATTTAAGAACCAAGTAGAAATGAAACTAATTTCGGTTAGTCTCGGATATTTTCAGGTTTTGATCGGTTTAGTTTCGTTTTTGACCGGGTAAGTTGGAATTGATTCAGGTAATTCTGGCTCGCTTATAAATTCTCTGAAATACTAGAATTGTATGTATATGCCAATTCAAGTATAATGAGTTTCGGTTCCAGATAGGCTCGTCCAGATTATTTATCTAGCTCCTTTTATTGTCGGGCCAATTACCAATGCAAGCAAACTACTAGCTTGCCATCCAACCAATATATTTGGGTGTTTAATCTTTGACTAAAAAGGAAGAAATTGTTTTTTTCTTATTGCGATTGCAGAACAAACAAACAAACAAATATACCCAGTATATTCTTATTGTTGAGTAGGGTCTGGGGAAAGGATGAACACAAACATTTCCCTTATCCCAGTTGGGATAGAGAGGCTGCTTCGAATGAGTCCTCGGCTCAAAGTTGTCATTTAAAGTTAGACATCCCAACACTTTTAACGTTATTTTCACAAAATAAGTAAAATAATGTTAAAATTAGTGCAAATTTACTTTGGCTCCTTGAGAGCCTACACACATATACATTATATGTGTACACCACAAATAGGGCGTTGCTATTGCAGAACAAAAAATAATAATAATATTTTAGCTGTTGTTGTCGCATAACCAGGACCCCACCACACCAGGACCGACCCACAGTCGGTCGGGTCCTAGGTGGTATCCTCATATTCCAGCAACTATACTCAACCAAAAAAGAGCATCGTAACAGGTTTAACAGTTCTTGATTCTTGTTTTAGTTTCAAGTGTGGTTATTATTGTTTTAGAACTTTGTTTTGGGATTTTGAACATTTACATGTCTTTATAGGACTCTGTTTTGGACATGATTGATGTATAGTGACACATCAACTCTCTTCGGATTAAGTTGTTGCATTAAGCCTTAATTTGTAGAGTGAAGAGTAGTGTGGATTGTTGTTTTTTGAATTATGATGCTTTCTTTCATGCTACCCATTTCCGTTAAGCAGTGCGAAATATGAAATTAGATTATCTGGGTAAGATAAGACTATAAACAATGATATAATGTTCTTAATGTTATGAGTATGAATGATATAGAATTAGTTATTTTAGTTGGTTTCAAGTGGACTTTGAAAGATACCAGGCTGATTTTAAGTTTGAAAAATATTTTATTTTTGTCAAATAGTTGGCTGAACATGGACACTAGATTTGGTTCAAGAAAGGGTATTGTGAAATGTGGTTAAAGGTAACCATATCTGGCTAGAAAAAAAATGAGTTCCATTAACATGGGTTATATTCCTCATTGAAAGTGCTACTAACCAATTCATGTAAGGTGGCTGATAAGTTATGAGAACAAGTCTATGAAGCACGTGGAGAATTCATATTTTTTAGTTTATTTGAGTTTGAATAAAGTCTTTTGTTTACGTTGTTAGTTCCTGCTTTTATGTAATTCAGTTATAGGTAGGATTCTATAAATGTATCTTCTCCACTGCACTTTTTTGAGATCAGAAATAAACAAGTTCTTATTTCAGCTTTCGTATTAATTATTGATTATTATTTTTGCTGCTTAAAACTCTGATTATCTTCAGTGGTATCAGAGCATAGTGTTTTCGATCATCCCTCCTTGAATATTCTTCTATATGGCTGAACCTACAAGTGCATTACCAACCCAACCTACCCCAATTCCCATATTCAAAGGGGAAGGTTATGAATTATGGTGTATAAGAATGAAGACTATCCTGAGATCACGCGATCTGTGGGATCTGGTGGAAACTGGAATAAACCTAAGTGATACTGATCAAGCCCGACTCAAGACTGCCAGGAAGAAGGATGCGCATGCTATGGCCATCATTCAACAGGCAGTGCACGATCAACTATTCTCTAGAATAGCTGCTGCTAACACTGCAAAGGAAACCTGGGAGATCTTGAAGATGGAATTCCAAGGCGATGAACAGGTAAAGGCAATTAAACTTCAAGGCTTACGACAAGATTTTGAAAATCTGTCAATGAAAGAAGAGTAACTAATTGGTGACTATTTCTCCCGAGTGATGGCTATTGTAAGTCAACGACGATCTTATGGAGAAACCATCACTGACCAAACCATTTTAGAGAAAGTCCTGCGAAGTCTGAGTACCAGGTTTGATTACATTGTTCCCTTTATTGAAGTTTCATTAGATCTTACTACTCTTTCCCCAATCAAATTAATGGGATCCTTGCAATCCCAAGAGGCTTGACTGAACAGTAGACTCAAAGACACCAGCAAAAGTGAAAAGGTTGAAGAACAAGCACTGCAAGTATTTCACAGCCCTAAGATAAGTCCTACGGGTACTTCTCAAAGAGGACGTGGAAGAGGTTCATTTAGAGGAGACGTCGAGGAGGTAGAAGTCTGGATCGCACCAAGGTACCTCAATGCAATGTTTGCAATAAGTTTGGGCACTCAAAAAAGGATTGCTGGTACAACGAAGATCCTCAAGCTCAGATGGTTGCTGATGAAGTTGAGGTACCAAAAGATGACAATGGTGATCAACATTTGTTTCTAATGCAAGTAGAGAATATACATTCATGTCTTATGATCCATGAAGGGAGCAGTTCTATTCTGAACTCTCACTGGTTTAGAGACTCCGGCTGCTCTAATCATATGATGGGTGTTAAGGAAAGTTTTACCCAGCTTGATGAATTCTTCAAACTTGAAGTGAACTTGGGTGATAAAAAGAAACTCAAGATTGAAGGAAAAGGCACGGTAAGAATAAGCTTAAGCAATTTCAGCTACAAAGCTTTTGGATGATGTTTACTATGTACCCATGTTTGAATATAACCTCTTAAGTGTGGGTCAGTTGATGAAGAAAGGGTACTCTCTCCTCTTTGATGATGACATGTTTGTGATTCAAAACAAGAAGAAACCTATTGATGTAATATCAATTCAGGTAGCTGCCAACAACATGTTTCTGTTTGATGCAACTAAAGACCTGAAGTCTCAGGTGGAGTCAGCCCCGGTTAATGTTGTTGATGACACAACCAAGCTTTGGCACTTGAGGTATGGTCATTTTTACTTAGAAGGATTAAAAAGAATATCTCACAATAAAGTGGTACGTGGACTTCCCAATATAAATCAAACAGTTACATGTGAAAGTTGTATATTGGGGAAGCAACACCAGTTACCGTATAAGAGCTACCAAGAAACTTGAACTAATACATGCCGACTTGTGTGGTCCTATGCAAGTGAAGAGCTTGGGGGGCAGCCTTTACTATTTTTTGCTTATAGATGATCTTACCCGCATGTGCTGGGTTTATTTTTTAAAACAAAAATCACAAGCTTTTGAAAAATTCAATCTCTTTAAAGCAATGGTAGAAAATGAAGTAGAGTGTTTAATTAAAGTACTAAGAACAGACAGGGGAGGTGAGTTCTGTTCAAGTGACTTTAATTCTTTTTGTGAGAACAATGGGATTAAAAGAGAATTGACTGTTCCTTATACTCCACAACATAATGGGTTAGTTGAACGAAAAAATAGGACAATAATGGGCATGACTAGGAGTATGCTAAAAGAAAAATGTCTTCCAAATTATCTGTGGACAGAGGGGGTAGCTACAGCTATTTATTTGATTAACAGGTCATCTACTAAAGCTGTCAAAAATTGTACTCCTATTGAAGCATGGATATGACATAAGCCCTCTGTGCATCATTTAAAAATATTTGGATGCATAATGTATGGGCATATTCCTGTTCATCAAAGACAAAAATTAGATGACAGGTCTGAAAAATGTATATTTATTGGGTATGCTGAAGAGAGTAGGGGATACAGGTTGTACAACCCTTCTACTAAAAAATTTCAAATCAAGAGAAATGTTACTTTTTTGGAAAGAGATTCTTGGAAATGGGATGATAAATCCTACACGTCTGCTAGTACATTAATTGAAGATCCTTTTCCTATGCAAACCGAAGAAGAAATCATTGTGCAAAATAGTGACTCTTCCCCCACCTAATTCCTATTCTGCACATTCAGACCTTAATTCCCAAAATACCCCTTTGTCTTATTCAAGTCATATTCACTTGAATTCAAACCAAAATAATTTCAATGCTACTGCCTCAAGTTTTTTTTTTGAACGGCAAAAGAATTTTATAAAAAAACCACCAACTAGCAAGCCGCTAGAAGGAGGACACCAGAATACATGAGAAGCTAAACTTCAAAATTTACATTAAACGAAACCCAGTTATTCCAATCTAAACCTGTTAATTTTGCTCTGTTCTTGATCCATAGGAAGCCTAACCTTTTGATTTCCTCCACTGTTCGCTGTAAGGAAGGACTTACCCCATTGAAAATAATGTCATTCCTTGTCTTCCATATACACCAACAAGCAGTTATTACAACTGCGTGAATCAATTTCTTTTGTAGACAATTCCCTGAGTAATTTTTATACAGCTCCAATAAATCCTTCACCTCAAAAGCATAAATCGGCGGAAGGTTGCACCATTGTGAGATGAAATGCCACACTGAATTAGCAAATGAACAAGCTATTAGAAGATGCTCAGCTGATTCATCCTCTAGGTTGCATATAGGACAAGTAGTAGAAAGAAGTTGCAAATTTCTCCTTCTAAGAGCCATGCGAGTAGGAAGCCGATCCATTTCCGCCCTCCAAACAACAATATTAGCTTTTATTGGTACCCATTTACTCCACTGAAGGATGAATCTTTCACTAGTGCCATCAGTAATCCTCTCTTTAAGGGATTTGACTGAGAAGATCTTATCCTTAGATCCTAGCCAAACCCAGCGATCCGTCCGGTCAGTCAACTTTTGCGAACTCAACAAGCTAGTAATTGCTTCCAATTCATCCATTTCTTGCCCCTCCACTGGCTCTCTGATCCATTCCCAATTGATAACTTGGCCCATGTTGGAGAATTGTACCCTGTCTACTATTTTGCAGTCTTTTTTACCTTCAAGTTTGAACAATTTATTGAATTTAAAACACAGAGGGATTTCCACCACCCATAAGTCCGTCCAAAAACTTAAACTATTCCCGTTGCCCACTTCACCTTTGAAATGCACTTTCAAATTAATGCCCCTGCCATGCAAAGCTCCATCAATCTTCACAATGTTATTCCAAGTTCCAGCAATAATTGGTTTACTTGGAATAATGTCTCCCATCATAATTTTATTATGAATTTCATGGATAACACGTCTCCACAGACAATTTGGTTCTAACTTAAAACGCCACCACCATTTTGCAAGAAGGCAGAGGTTGAAGTCTCTTAATGAGCCAATACCAAGGCCCCCTTGTTTTTTTGGTTTTACCACCTTATCCCATGCTACCCAGTGAATTTTAGATTGTCTTTCAGCCCCTCCCCAAAGGAAAGCTTTTCTTATCTTATCCAGCCTTTCAATTACAGTTATCGGAGCTTTATAAATTGAGAAATAATATGATGGCAAGCTATTTAGCACTGAGTTAATGAGAACAATTCGCCCTCCCATGGATAAATGCTTTGCCTTCCAAAGCGAGAGCCTCTTCTCAAAGGAGTCAATAACCGGCTGCCAATGACGTCTGAGGTTCATATTTGCCCCTACCGTAAGACCCAAGTAAGTGAAAGGTAAAGATCCTTTTTGACAATGCAAAATTTCTGCCATGTTTTGAACTAAGGAGTCTTCAATATTTATTCCAACCAGGTTGCACTTCTTCATATTCATCTTCAGCCCCGAACTTAAATAGAATCCTCTCATCAGTCTTCTTAGATTCGCGAAATTTGAGGCTGACCAATCTCCCATTATAATTGCATCATCCGCAAAGAATAGATGTGATAACTGCAAGCCATTGTTTTGAAATCGAATCCCCTTTAGAATTCCCATAGAGCATGCTCTATTAAAGAAGCAGCTCAAGGATTCCATAACAATTATAAAAAGAAAGGGTGACAGTGGGTCGCCTTGTCTTAACCCTCTGTGGCATTGAAATTCAGGAGTTGGCGCACCATTGACTAAAACTGAGGCTCGAGAGGATGCCAAAATCCCTTTTATCCACATTCTCCAGCGGTTCGGGAAATTCATTTGGCTCAGAAGAGAGTCTAAGAATCCCCATGAGATAGTATCAAACGCCTTATCAAAATCTATCTTGAACATGAATGCTTTTGTTTTAGCCCTTTTAAGCCAAGAGATTACCTCGTTCACGATTAGAGCACCATCAGTTATATTCCGGTTCCCCAAGAAAGCGGTCTGGGATTCAGAAATTATCGAGTCCATTACCTTCTTAATTCGGTTTGCAAGAACCTTAGATATTACCTTACTTATGCAACCAATTAGACTAATCGGCCTATAGTCATTTAGAGAATCCGGATCTGACTTCTTTGGGACTAATGTGATGAAGGAAGAGCCACATCCAGAGGAGAGGCATCCGTCTGCATAGAAAAAATCCAAAGTAGCCTTGAAATCATTTTTCAAAGAGTCCCAAAATTTCTTTATAAAGGCGAAATTAAATCCATCTGGACCCGGGGCACGATTACTACCACATTCCCAAACTGCAGCCTTAACTTCCTCATCAGAGAAAGGGTTAATCAATAAGGAAGCTTCATCATTTGAGAGTTTTTTCAAAAGAGGACACAAAAAAGCTGGCCTGTTTGGTTGTGACTCAGAAAATTTGTTTTTAAAGAAACTCCAGATCTCCTCTTTTATTTTGATGGGGTCCTTACTCCATTCTCCATTAATCTGAATGCCATTTATGCGATTTGTCTTCAAATTGTGTTTCATGATTCCATGAAAAAAGGATGAATTCTCCTCACCCTCTAGTGCCCATTTGCTTCTAGATTTTTGCCGGATATCTTCTTTTTTAATTAGTTCCAGAGTTGCTATTTCATTTTTCACATTGGCCCAATGATCCTTTTCCACTTCAGTGATTGCTCCTCTGATAGCAGCTTCTTCATAATTGAGTATAACTTGATTTAAGGATAGGATCTTTTCTTCATATTTTGCCTTCTGTTGTCTAATCCAAGGTTTAAGAGCGTATTTGACTGCCCTTAATTTTGTTGCCAATCTTAAGTCCGGTTTCCCCATATTTTGCACTGATTCAAGAGCTAGTAACACCACTTCTGACATTCCTTCAAACTTGAACCATGAGTTGAAGAATTTGAAAGAGGAAGGCCCAAAATCTGCATTTGAAGTGATAAGAATTATTGGGTTATGGTCTGAGTATTTTCTATCTAGAGTGGAGACACTTGCGTTAGGCCATTCGTTTATAAAGTTATCGCTAACCAGGAAACGATCCAATTTGCTGAATTTTTCACCAAACCCCTTCATACAAGTAAACCCTGCTCCTTCCATCTTATATTCAACGAGCTGGCAGTTGAAGATAAAGTTGTTGAAAACCGACGCACCCAGGGGGTTAAACTCCGAATTAAGTCTTTCAGCAGGAAATCTGACCTCATTGAAGTCACCTTGTATTATCCAATAACCCTCTCGATCTGATTTTAATCCTACAATCTTATCCCAGAGTATTGCTTTATCTTTTACCTCTTGAGGCGCATACAGGTTCACAATATGGAAGAGTTCTACATAGCCCGGAACCACACCACTTACCAAAATGAAGTTGTTGTCTAGTGATTCTGAAGTTTTCCTGAATTTAGAAGAATCCCATATACACATCAATCCTCCGGACCGGCCTTGGGCGTTTACCCCAATCGAGTCTAGAGGCGAATTGCCCCAAAAAGATCTAGGTGTAATTTTAGAGAAATCCGAAAATTGAGTTTCTTGAATGGAAATGAAATCAATTTTATACTGTTGTTTCAGGGATCTAATCCACTCAGATTTATTTGAGTCCCCTACCCCCCTTGCATTTAGAGATAAGAAATTCATTGGATCTTGATAAATTCGCCCTCCTCCAAGATCTCATCACATACCTCTTTTTCATGGCCTGTAAGATGGATTCCGGTGCATTCTGCAACTTCAATGGTCTTACCCATTTCCTCGATGATCTCCTGATTAACATGATTTCCTTCCTGATGCATCTCCCTTTCAGTGCCTTCGACGGCTTCTTTCGAGACATTATCCATTCTTGGTTCAAAAGAGTCTGGTACTACCAACGAGTAATGAGGAGAGGAGTTTAAATCAAGCTGGTTCCTCAAACCCAATGAAACGGGCCCATCTCCCGTAGCCCCTATTTCGTAGTTGGGCCTAGATCTTTTTCTCGGTCTTAACTCATTTATCGGCCCATTGGATTGATTTGAATTAAGGCGGGGGCTGACCGTTGTGCTCCTTCTCCTAGAAGCTTTACGTACTCTGCAAGGTGAGGCTTTGCTTTTTCCCGAGGTAAACCTGAAAAGACCGTTGCTTTCTGGCTGTTTCCCAATGATACTAGACTGTTCATCTTCCATCCTCTCCGGTTCATGCTCCGTCTGTAGGGGTGGTTCGGCTTGCACCGGCCGGCAAGGTACGTTAGGAGAGATCGGAGTGTTACAGACGAAATCGGGAGCCCATTCTCGTCTATCCTCTGCGACCCAGCACTTGAAAGTTTTTTTGCCCCATGATAGTGATACTTCTTTATTAATGGGTTCCAGATTATTTGTGAGGACTGCAACATAGTCCTGTGTTAAATCCAGGTCAAGTAGACATGCTTCAGATTGTTGTACAACCCTCCCAAAGTTGCTACCAATTTTGTTAAAAATGTTTGAGTCCCATAACTGGATTGGCACTCCTATAATTCGTAACCAAGCTATCCTTTCCAGTGGAATAGAGTTCCCAGCCCAATGATCCAGCCTTGAAAACCATTCACCCCATAGTTGCTTATTTGAGTGAAAAGAGACCGCATCATTGGCCTTGTTGAAAGTGATCAGAACATCCAAACCACCCAAATATCTTATTGTGTGGATAGGGAAGCTCTTTAGTATATCCAACAGGCTACATAGAATGCGGATGTTTTTTGCGCATCCAGACATGGATGTTGAACCCCAATTAAGCTGGGTCTTAGAAATGTAATTCATCGGTATTACCACCTTATTTTCCTCTGGATCATGCTTGTTTAGAACTGCTTCTTTGAAAGATTTCCCCCCCTCCCGCCAACCACCAGCGTACCCTTCCTGGCTTCTAGCATGACCTTCCTGGGGTTCTTGTCTTTGTTTTTGCAAGGGCGAAAAAACTTGGGCCTTCCCGTTTTTATCATATTTTGCTATGTTGACAGCAATCTTTAGATTCCTCATTTTTATATTGTTAAGCTCACCCTCCAGCTTTTTCGGGTTTTCAACCAGTGGGAATCTCACGAAACCAAAGTGACAGTGGGATCTATCTTTCTTACTTGCAACATATGCGTCTAACACTTTCCCATACCTGCTGAACTCCTTGAACAGTTCATGTGCCTTACAATCTTGAGGGAGATTTGCAACATAAAAACTGACGTGTCTTTGTTGGAACTGGCTGCGTCTTCCTTGTTGTTTTTGCGTCTTCTTCCTGCTGGCTCTTCCTTGAACTTTCTCCCATCCTTCCTCCCGCCCTTCCATTTTTCCAAAAAAAAATATGTTAAACTCAAGTAGTTCGAGTAATGATGCTTCTTCTTCTTCTTCTTCTTCTTCTTCTTCTTCTTCTTCTTCTCATAACACTCCACCACAACCATCTCGCCGGATCTCCAAGCCACCCACTTGGATGAAAGATTATCATACAGGTGAAGAAATGGAAGAAGAAACTCAATTGTTTGCTCTTAGTGTATCTGATCCTACAACTTATCAAGAGGCTGTGATGAAAAAGGAATGGTATGAAGCCATGGTCAGTGAACTTAAAGCTATTGAGAAGCATGACACATGGAAGTTGGTAGATTGTCCATCTGAAAGAAACATACTTGGTCTAAAATGGTTGTTTAAAACAAAGCTTGGAGTTGATGGAAAGATATTGAGGTACAAAGCAATATTAGTGGTGAAAGGTTACTCTCAACAACATGGCATAGATTATCAAGAAACCTTTGCACCTGTTGCAAGGTTTGAAACTATTCAAGTAGTAATTGCAGTTGCAGCTCAACGTGGGTGGCCTCTCTATCAGCTAGACGTGAAGACTGCCTTCTTAAATGGGGAGCTAACTGAGGAAATTTATGTTCAACAACCCGAAGGATTTGTGAAAAAGAGACATGAAGGTAAAGTTTATCTTCTAAAAAAAGCTCTTTATGGGTTGAAACAAGCTCCTAGAGCTTGGTACTCTCGAATTGATAGTTATTTCATGCAAAATGGTAACATTAGAATTTATAGTGAACCAACATTGTATATTAAAAGGGAAGAATCTGGTGATATAATTTATGTTTGCTTGTATGTTGATGATATTGTTTATACGAGTTCATCATCAAAGCTGCTCTTGGATTTTAAGAAAGGAATGGAGAGTGAATTTGAGATGTCAAATATGTGTACCTTAAAATACTTCCTTTGGTTAGAAGTACAACAAACTAATCAAGGAGTATTTCTTAGTCAAGAAAAATATGCTAAGATTTTACTACACAAATTTGGGATGAAAGAATGTAAAGGTACAGATACTCCTATGAACGTGAATGAGAAGCTCTCAAAAGAAGACAAGTCAGACAAAGCAGAAGCTGTGCAGTATCGAAGTCTTGTTGGATGTCTTATTTATTTGACTCATACAAGACCAGATTTGGCTTATTCTGTTGGTATGATATCTCGATTCATGCAAGAACCTTATAAACTTCATTATGGGATTGCTAAAAGAATCCTAAGGTATGTTGCTGGTACTATCATGTTTGGTATTTGGTATGAGAAAGATGTACCTATCAAGCTGGTAGGGTTTACTGATAGTGATTAGGGAAGTAGCATCGATGATAGAAAGAGCATTTCAGCAAGTGTTTTTACCTTGGGTAGTGGAGCTGTGACTTGGAGTTCAAAGAAGCAAAGCACTGTTGCTTTGTCAAGTTCTGAGGCTGAATACATTGCTTCAACCTCAGCTACTTGTCAAGCAATTTGGCTTAGAAGGATTCTTGGTGATTTAGATATTGTTCAAACATCACCAACTACCATTTATTGTGATAATCGATTGTGACATCTCGTTTTAAAAATATAAATAAATACTCTCATTTATAATTAAAATATTATTAGTCAAAAATATAATAACAAAAACGATTAATCAAAACGTAATGTCTCGACTAATAATATGAAATAGTTTATTTTATAAATATGATTAATTAAGAGTATAAGAATAGAATAAACGTTCAAAATTTTTAATGTTCTTTAAAACGAATAAGAAGAATGAAACAATTATTAGAATTAATCGTTGTTTGAACGATCAGTTGTTATTATAGGAGATTGTCTAAAATTAATAAAATATATTATAATTAAACTTTCTCCGTTTTTAACGAAACTTAGGCCGAAACATAGAGAAAAATGAGCCGGTCATAGTAGTATTTTTAGAATTTTATAAAACATTGTATTTTAAAAGTTATAAGAGAAAAACAAAATTTAAGTTTAATTAATAATAATAATAATATTTATTATATATACTGACGTGTGATTATATGTATATGTGGACGTGGGATTCTTGTTAGATGCCAACAACAACAAAAAAAAAAATTATAGATGAAGTGCACGTGTGTTGGTGACAATGTAAAAAAAAAATTACAACAAAAGCTTGGATAAGTGAATGTATATCCTGCAAATCCAATCGATGTATATGTAACTATCTTCTTAAATGAAGAATTTCAAAACAAACATACATATATCTTCAAAACAAATAAATATACTCAGTGTTCATAAACCATAATCGAAATTGTTCTGAATCTTCTCCAGATTAAGAATTTGGTTCTCAATTAGGTATGTATTTTAATCTTTAAGTTTAACTCACAATTTTAGTTTTTGTATAATATTAACCTTATAGGGTTAGGGTTAAGATTCGATCCCATATATATATATATATACGAACATTATGTTGAACTTATGATATATTTTAGGAACAGAAAATAAACGCATCAGGATGTCATCTTTGCAAATATTTATAAAGATAGATTAAGCAGAAACGTTGTCCAATTTATATTGAGAAGTTCTAAGCTGTTACCCAGTCAATCAAAAATCCAAGTGAATACATATAACTTGTTTTTAAATTTATAAATGAATTTTTATGAGCATTGTATGTTTAACTTTAACGCATAAAGGGATACTATGAGACCAGTACTTAGGCCATTAGTATACGTACGATTTGCAAATTGTATCCGTTATGGGTGAAATTCCCATACGTGGCTGGTAACGTGGGCTGGAAGGTTATACGTAAGACGCACTCCGCAGGCAACCTGTCCAGTGACGGGCTGTGGGCTAAAGGGAACAATTGTAAGACGCACTCCGCTGTTGTTCCTAACCAGTGACAGTACAAGCCAGGGTATGCCGTGGTTGTATCGATCAGTGAAATAACCTGCTAAATGTGTAGTATGGCCATTATTAATTATGGTTAAAGGACCGAACATGCTATGCTTACATATCGAGTCTGTTATTTGTATTCACCAACATTATGTTGACGTTTTATTTTCAAAAACTTTTCAGGTAATAATGAAATGTAAAAGAGAAGCAAGATTATAGATTTTTGGCCTATGATGCCTTAAATATGATCTTGTGTTGAGACCATGGAGCTATTGGAGCTATGCCTCCAAGTCATGTATAAACCGGATAATATAAAATGATTTGAAATTATGTGTTTGTGAAATCCGGTTTACAATAATATGAAATTCTGGTATTCATACCTATGAGTATGAAATTTTATGAAATCTTGAAAAGTTATCTGTGAAAAGTTATTTACAAATAACGAAATGTGATTTTCATACCTATGCGTATGAACTATTTATAAATCATGGAAAACGGTTTTCACATCTATGCATGTGAATTATTTATAAAATTATGAATTCATGAAACAACGCTTCCGCTAAAACATATGAAAAATTATAATAAACTCTGACCGAGACTGTATTTATCCATGAAACCAATCGGGTCGCAGCGCCCGGGTCGCCGAGAGCCCGGTGTGTGACATCGATCAACTATTGATTTATCCAAAAATCCTATTATGCACAGTCGATCTAAGCATATTGAACTTAAACATCACTTTGTTCATGCCATGGTTAATCAACACCAAATTCAGCTTGAATTTTGTGACACAGGAAGACAGTTGGCAGATGTGCTTACTAAAGCTTTATCACGTGAGAAGTTTGTGCATTTCAGAAAAATATTGGGAGTAAAGGAGTTAGTAGCAAGAGGGGGTGATGAAAGTGCTACTAACTAATTCATGCAAGGTGGTTGATAAGTAATGAGAACAATTCTATGAAGCACGTGGAGAAATCCTATTTTTTAGTTTATTTGAGTTTGAATAAAGTCTTTTGTTTACGTTGTTAGTTCCTGCTTTTATGTAATTAAGTTATAGGTAGGATTCTATAAATGTATCTTCTCCACTGCACTTTTTTGAGATTAGAAATAAACAAGTTCTTATTTCAGCTTTCGTATTAATTATTGATTATTATTTTCGCTGCTTAAAACTCTGATTACCTTCACTCATGAGGAAGAGGACATCTTGGTTGAGAAGAAAACCAAGATCCAATTTACATTCTAAAGGGTAAAAGAAATTTTGTTTTACTAATGAAAAATTTGGAGAAATAAGTGAAACTCATGTTAAATGTGCCAGGAAAGATTCAGGAAAACTAGCAAGGGGTTTTCAAATTATGGGGACACTAAGGCCGGAAACCCATAACTTGATACAACACCCAATCTTAATATAGAACATTTTGCTTTAGACGAGACTCAAACCCGACATCTCTTATTAAAAAAGTCAATAAGGTATTGTTAGACGAAAAACCCTTAATTAGAATGTCAAAAGAGAGACCTGATCAGCTGGTTTTTTATTTCTATTTTTATTATTATGATTATAGTTTGTATTATTTTTCTTGTGGAATAACTTGTAACCATAATCTTGTAATTATAAATAAATCTTTAGTACATATAATTCCTCATCACGAGTGATGAGAAGCAGAAAGGAATAAAAAAGTTACCCGGTTGCAGCCCATACCCCTGCCGTTTTTTCGCTCAGAAATGCCGATATAATAATATTTTGTTGGAAAATCCTTCGGTTCTATTCGTTTTCTTCATAAAAATCCTTCTGCCCCTTCCGTTTTTATCCTAAAAATCCTTCGCACGCATCCGTTTTCTTCTTAAAAATCCTTTAGCCCCCTCCGAGTTTTTTTCAAAGCTCCGTCACTTCCCATAGATATACGTCACACTGATTGACTAAACCTAAGTTAAATCTCGTGTTCGTTTATTTTTCATTACATTTCATTTGTGTTAGTTGTGCACATGAATACTCGAATCCCAACAAAGACTTGTATATGTGTGTGAGTGTTTTCACATGCATGAGCAATACTAATGTGAGGTTTTTGCAAAGCATATAATTATGACAATATTTTTTAAAAATTTCTTGTTTATTGAAATTCAAAGATCTAATTTCAGGTAAAGTGTAGAACACTTAAAGTCGATATTAGATGTGCATTGAAGCAATATATTGTAAATAAAATATAAAATAATTTTTAAAAAAAACCCTCTAAATAATAGTCTTCATATAATCAAATGTCAACAACTTCATCGTTATAAAAACCCACAGAAGCCACAAACAAAACATATCTTACGTACAATGGATCTTAAGAACACAGACAACAAGGTTTCTACTGGAGTTCCGAATGAAAAAAATCAACCGTCGTCGTCCCCGTCACGGTCACCGGGATATAACCTCGACCACTGCCGGCAGTTGCTCAAGCAAACTCCTAAAATGGTGATCATCTTTGCCATGATGGCACTTTCATTTCTGGTCATTTTTCAGTCATCAATCATCTTGCCAATTTCTGGAGGTTACAGCTCGTTCTTTGCCAGCAATCAAGCCGGTGCAAATGCAAATTCAGTAAGCACACCGTGTTTAATTTGTTTTTAAAGTTTCATGCTAATATGATACGTATACCAGTTTTTCATGAGTTAGCTTACGTTTATTTCTTACTTTCGCGACCTGTATATATGTAAGATCGACTACTCGACCCTTGAGAGAATCCACAACAACACCTGCAGGGGCGCAGCTTTGAAGGGGCTAGGGGGGGCGACCGCCCCCCCTGTTTTTTCGTTCAGTGGTGTACATTTACCGATTCGTAGTGCAAAATTTTTTAAAATTTTTATTTCGCCCCCCCCCCGGAAAAAAAATATACACCCTATGTTCGCCCCCCTGAAGTTTCGCCCCCCCTACGCTTGGGGTCAAGCTTCGCCACTGAACACCTGTATATACGTAAGGTCGACTACTCGACCCTTGTGAGAATCCACAACAACACACGATGCAAATGTACCCTGTGGAAGGGTAAACCGTTGCCCGATGACAGATCCAGGATTTTTCAAACGACGTCACTGTATTTTTATGTTATAGTTTGATAGTACATGACACAAAATTTTCGGGTTGGTTTATCATTTGCGTCGGGTAATGCTTATCATATAATAAAAAACGATACAACAAAAATTGTGAATAAAAAATTAAAAAACACATAATATAAATTTGATAGTTTTTGCAAATTAAAAAAAAAAACTAAGAGTTGTTTTTTACAAGTTTCCATCTTTTGAAAACGTTGCATTACAATTTCTACGGAAACTTGTAATAATTATTTTTCAATATAAAAAATGCAAGAATCATTCAGGTATACATGTTCTATCCTATTACGCAATTAATTATGTTTTCACTTGTTTCATTGAAGAAAAATATTTTTTCAACACTAGCCGTTGCAACCAATGGTATCACTAGTTAAAAAACCGATGATGCCACTAGTCTAAAAACTAATGTTGTCACTAGTTCAAAAATCAACGATGTCACTTAAAAATACCTTCTATAAATGTCCATATAAACCGAAAAATTATCGTTGTCCCTAGCCAACGTCTAAAGACACATACGCCTGCCCATGCCTTTACCCCTCGTCGAAATCAAAACTGGCATAAACCGCAAGCTTACCTTTCACGGGTGTCATTCAAACTTGGTCACAGATGGATTCGAACCTCCAATTAAACACATGAAAGGTAAGAACCCTAACTATTTGACTATTTGACTGAGATCAGAATATAAAAGTACATGATCCATATATACATATATTTTTATCGCACAATGATTATATATTCATTTATGCATACACTTGCAAGTTACAATTTACAAATATTCAAGTTGAAATTTTATATTATCTATTAATATTAATGTCAAACTTTTTGTAATTGAACGTCTCAATTAAGTTATACACGAATCCCTAAACTCTCCTTCCTATACATATAGGAAAGAATAATTAAAGATAAATTGATAGGAGATCTGAGAGATCACCCTAGTCTCATTTTCAACCTCTTTTATTATTGTTGTTTTATAATCTCCTTAGTTAATTTCTTTATTAAAATGCTAATTTCCAGAATATTTTAGTCTGCATGTGGTTTTAACTAAATTATAAGTTATTATATATGTGTGTATGTTTGTGTATGGTTTAATTTAAAACCAATAATATATTAAGAATTCTAACAACATACTAAAAAAATTATAGAAAAAAATAAAACACTGAACTGAGAAAAAAAAATGCGACTTGTAACATGAATCATTCTTTTATTCTTGTAACACATTTGATTAATGCACTTTATATGAGGCATTATTGGTTATGTTTGTTGGAGCATATTTTATTGTTTTGACACATTTAACCTTTTAACTTAACGATTAATTAATTTACAAGTTTAGATATTAATGCTAAGAAACATTAATTTTCTATTAAGTTCAAGTAGAACGATCTAAATACTCTTGTATCACAAAAAAAAATTATTAATGTAATCATACTATTTATTAAATTAAAGAAAACTTTCATCGTCTAATATTTGAGAGAAACAAAAAATTAAAATATATACTTTACTAAAAGTAAACATGTAATATTCAATATCTTTAATAAGAAAAGGAGATAAGAAACCAACTTTAGATGAATTATGTAACATTCAATATATTTAATAACAAAAAGAGACAAGAAATCAACTTTTAATGAATTTTAAAACTCACATATACTATGATTGTTTTTATTTATTAGATATAGATTAAATAAATTCTAAAACTGACATATACCTATATACATATGATTGTTTTTATTTATTAGATATAGATATTATTTAACACTAACCATTTAGTCCACTTATTCGATTGTATTATGAGTTTCATGTGATTGTCATTGAATGCATAAAAACTAGTAATTAATTTCGTATCGAGTTTAATCAAGATTTATTAATTGGTCTCGAACGCTAACCTTAATTAGGGTGTAAACGAATCAAGATAACTATTGTACCAAGTCAAACCATTTCATCAACCATCCTAGCAAACTTGAGCTAGAAAATAAAATCTCTATCACGTTTTTGTTAGAGTCTTTGGATCTTTCGCCTTTATAGTCTAACTTGAGCTTGAAAAATATACACCGGCTAAATTTGTGTAGATTATCTAGCGCGAGTCATGCGTCGATGAATGGACTCTTATCTAAACAATGTCGGGTCGGATCCTTATTTTGAGAATTTATGAAAATGCATACAGATCCATTATTGTTCCAATGTACGTAATCCTATTTTAATTTTTCACTAATTAATCACATTATATCATATCATTGTTGATCAGTTGAGCAGGACACTAAAAAATGCAGCAATGAGCAACAAGACAGTGATTATCACATCTTTGAACGATGCATGGGCTGAACCACAATCTATGTTCGATCTTCTTTTGGAGAGCTTTCGAATCGGGAATCAAACCGCAAGATTTCTGAAACATTTGGTGGTCGTGAACGTAGACGAAAAGGCGTATGCACGATGTTTGAAGATACATCCCCATTGCTACAATCTTATCAATGATATGAACTTAGATTCAAACGATCAGGCTTTTTTTATGACTGCTGATTATTTGAAGATAGTGTGGAAAAAAATTGATTTTCTGCGCCAGGTTCTTGATCTTGGATATAGCTTCGTGTTCTCGGTAAAGCTTTATTTATTTATTTGTTTGTTAATTTATTTATTTTTCTGGTTTTTTAATTTGGTTTTAGAATTGTTTATACTCACAAAATGATCTCTACACACTCTTTCAACAAAATTCATGAGAAAACATGTTATAGTTATATGAGTTGGGCCCACTAATAATATATTTTACTCAAGAAAAAACAGAACCAATAAAAGTTTGATATTTAACATGCTAAAATTATAAAAACAAAAATCTTGTACAAAAACAAAATCCAGTAGGAAAAAAACAAAGTTCAGTACAAAAAATCAAAAATATAGTATAAAAAATTTCAGTACAAAAAAATAAAAATATAATACAAAAAAAAATACAGTACAAAAAGTAAAAGTGCAGTACAAAAAGAAAAATACAGTAAAAAAAAAACAGAACTAAAAAATTATATAGGACAAAAAAACATTAAAATATCTAGAAGAAAAAATAAAATGTGATAATTAAATTATAGTATCACATATCAAACTCCTATTAATTCTTACTTTTATTAGGAAAAAATCTCTTTTTATTTATTATTTCTCCCATAATTATAATCATAAATTAGCATCAACACGAGATTATTGTTTTAATTTAAAATTTCTAACAAGTTTTATATAATCTTTCTATTATAATAAACAAAAATTCTTTTGTCACATATCACATTCTTATGTTTTAATTGTCACTTGTCATCTTTTTACTATCATATTTTATTATATCTCCTATTAAATAACTATATTATCTATATTATTAAATAATTATAATATTAATGAATAATAATATTATTTTTCTTTTTTCATACTAGAAATTAGTTTTTGATATATTAAAAATCAAAGTTAAATATTTTAAGTTAATATTGTTATAAAATAAAACTTTTATAAAGAACAAGTTTTCTTAAAAAACATTTTTTTAAAAAATGAAGTAAATTTTAAATTAAATTTTTAATTAATAGGATTTTTATAAACAATTGATGTTATTTTAAAACAAAACGTCTTTTAAAACCCAAAAGTAAAATAAAAATAATAGGAAAAATTAAAACTTTAGTTCTTTATGTTTAATGATATTTTCAAATGAGTCTTTTAACTTTAATAATTAAATAAATAGTTTATTATATTCTTGATTTGCAACAGTTAGTTTTTAAATTTTAAATAATAAGATCGGTTAACTTAAAAATCATTATTTTTAGAAATCAAAAAACTCAAGTACATTTCTTTAGCTATTGAAAATTTTAAATATTTTTTTGTTAATTAAAATAAATATTAATACGTAATTTAATCAATATCTATCAAAATATTATTTATAATTTTTAAATTTTTATTACTAATTATTTAATATTTTTTATGTAATCCGTGTAATACACGGGTAATAACCTAGTAAATAATAATCATAAGTTATATTATTTAGTGGTGGCCTAGAGGAGGGGTGAAATGGGCCACTGTCCCGGGCCCGGCCTTTAAAAGAGCCCGATATGTTTTGAATTTTTTTATATATTATATTACTAATTTTTTATATATATATTACTATATTAGTTTGTTTATAAGGGCCTAATTTTTCTTTTTTGCTTTAGGTCTAGGAATTTTTTCTATTTTCGGGGCAGCTCTGATATTAGTTAATAAGAATTAGATTTTGTTGGGTTAATAATGTTTATAAAAGACGTATTAGATTGTGTTACGTAGATTAAAAAAAAAAGAAAAATTAGTTTTTTATTAAAATTTGGATTGGATTGGTTTACTAATCAGAATTATCTTACGTAGAACAGCTTCCTTCAAAAGAAATTCTAGAAAAGTATTGTTTAAAGATTGATGGTCATGTATAGTTGGTGGAAAATTGAACTCAATTAATAAATAACGAAAAATAGGATTTCTAATTGTGAATAATTTTAAATGCCCGTCAATATGTTGCATGTACATTGTCATTATATTGTCATGCATAGAAAAAAAATGGGTGGATGAACATTCCAAGCACTATATATGGTGCATGGATATTTACATAGTCGGTCTATAGCGACGACATGTCGTTTATGTTGGTACATGTTAGCAAAAAACTTTGGAGGCTATGTTGACGACTTATTGTTAGAGACAATTCTAAGAATTCAAGTGCCTAGACAAGCTGAGAAAATAATCTAATAACGAATTATAAATTTGTGATTTTTCGGTTTTATATTTTTAAATATAAATGATTTTAAAAACTTGTTAACCCCTTAAATTTAATGAGGCCTTGGACAAAAGTCGGGTTTGGTCCTTCCCAGGGCCACTCATGCTTGTCCTTGATGTATGCTTAGCTATATAAACGAGAACAAATCGTTGCTATAACTGTTCCGATTAAAGAAACTTTTTCCTAATAGTTAAATTGTCTAAGTCTTCATTAACGTGAATATTATAAATACTAGGTTATATACCCGTGTATTACACGTGTTTGTAAATAAAAATTAAGTGATTTTATAATTTCTTCTTAATTTTATATAATTATAACTAGGTTTAATCCCCCGCGTGTTGCGGCGGGTTATCACATTACACTCCCAAGAACGGGTATTACCTATCATTTGCAGAAGCATATGTTACATAACAAAATCTAATCTCTTGTCACCAACTGTATACAATTTTTCATAAAAATATAAAATTACACAAAATCCTAACAAATATGTTACAAAAATATTAGAAAAAATTACTCATAAAAATATTTCTCACTGGCAACCAATCATTTGAATTAAAAAAAACTCAAATCTCTAAGAAAATTTCTCAAATTTAGTAACCTCATTCTGTTTACTGTTTTTCAAAGTTAAAAAAACTTCTGGTGGTCCAAGTCTAAATTATCAAAACGTCACTACATGGAACAAACACCTACATTAAACCTGAATAAAAAAAATAGTTTCGAATAAATAAATCAATTTTAATGTGGGTTAATATGCACCACATGTTTTATTTTCATGATTCCAAATGGACGACCCAGATAGGATTTAAGGGTTTTACTTTTAAGATCGGGTTTTCATATGATACAAACCTTATATAGATGTGTGTGTGTGTGTTATTGATATATATGTGTGTGTGATCTTGGGGCCTGCATTAACTATTTTAGTATTCCTTTTCATGGTATTTAATACTATAATATTTAATATAATATATATATTTACTATTTATTTTTACTATTCAATAAAAAATATATATATTTACTATTCATTTTAATGGATTTTAATATATATAATAATAACTTTATTACATATTTTGGGATTTAATGTATTTAATTTATCATATTAATTTAAAAAAATTAAGAAAGTTATTAAAATTGAATAATTTTGTAATTAGTTAATTAAATTAATATATATTGTATACTAAATGAAAAATATATGATATTTATTATTATTATTTATAGTATTAGTTTAGTGTATTTATGTAAACACATTAATTGTGAGTTTTTATATTTAAAAATAAATATTTTTTTGGAATATTAAGAAATTGACATGTGACATTTTTTGGAATCACTTACTAGGATAGGAAGAATTTGAGAAAGATTAGATGTATAGCTACATTTTTATACCAATGATCCTCAGCTAAAGTGGTTGAGATGAGGTATCATGTGGCTTCAATATTAGGAAGGTCACATGTTCAAGTCCTGGCATGGACAAAATAGGAGTTTCATGCTGGGCCAGGGGGTTTTCTCTCACCTATGGTGGGTTTCCTCCTATTGGGTGTGAATATGATCGGGTGGGTCTATGACCCGTCAGTGATCCAAATTGCCGTTAAAAAAAAAAAGCTACATTTTTATATATATAGTAAGTTGCACGGAAATAAGATGATGATGATTATAACAATAGCAATAATAATTAAGTTGTTTCAACGATTGACGATAAAGATAGCTTTGCAATTTGATTTTATGGTCAGAAATTAAAAAAAAAAGGGAAAAAAAGACTCATTTGTCATCATGATATTTAAATGCTGACTTGATAAATATGAACTTAATTCTCTCTTATTTTCCTATTCTTATTTTCCCATTTCTGGTTTCTAATTTTTTTTTTACTTTTTATTTAATTAACTCACCTTTTCATTATTAAAATATTCACATCTAATTTAACTCTTCGTACAATTGTACATCTTATTGTGGCATGTTTTTTTACTTATTTGTTGATACGCATTTGAATTTTCTTCATTTTAAAAGTAAATTTTATTCTTCAACAAATTGAGTTAAATACCATAATTTCGGTCTTTGTAATATACGGAAACGATTTAAATAAAATATAATACTTTTTGATTCAACATCATCGCAATGACATGTGGGTGTAATGCTTCATATTTTTTTAAATGAGCTTCAAATGATATTTACTTAAAGGTACTTTTTTTCTTTTGCCCTAGCTTCTTTATATAATGTAATTTTGCAATTCCACAAGTCATAACGTGTAAAGATTTTGTTTTTTGTTTTTTTTTACTCGTCGTATCACCAGTTGCTTAATTTCTTTCAAACATATTCAACGTTCAACCTATCGTAATAGGCACACATAACACATTTCTATTATGTAATTTAACCACGTTAGTGTCATCAACTCAAAATATGTAAAAAATTCATTAAAGCACCAGCCCGTGCTTAATTTTTTTCATGCAATTTTTAAGTTATGTATATATATGCATAATAAAATCTGCAACCCTTTTAGCTTTGAAAATTGACAAGTAAGCTTGACCTATTTTATGAAATGACATTATTTCTTCATATGTATCCAGGATGCAGACATAATGTGGCTTAGAGATCCATTTTCACAGTTTGACAAAAATGATGATATCCAAATTTCTAGTGATAGCTTCAATGGAAACCCATTTGACTTGAAAAACCTACCAAATACTGGTTTTAGTTATGTGAAGTCAAACAACAAAACAATTCAGTTTTACAAATTTTGGTACAACTCAAGGATCACTTACCCATACCTACATGATCAAGCTGCTTTCAACATGATCAAGTTCGATCCTTTCATACAAAATTTACGAATAGGAATCCGGTTCATCGATAATGCTTACTTTAGTGGATTTTGTAACCCAAGGAGTGATTTTAACAAGGTGTGTACAATGCATGCTAATTGTTGTTTTGGTTTGGAGAATAAGGTTCATGACCTTGGAATCATGCTCGACGATTGGCGAAAATATATAAAATTTATTGGGAATCAGAAGACAACGAACACGACACTCGAGTATAAAGGTTCTTGGACTGAACCTAAACTTTGCAGGTAATTTTTCATCTTTTTGTCTTATGTTACAACATCAATCATGCATAGTAAATTTCACTCGTAACATTACGATATATCACTTAGTTCTACATTGATTTCCATGATGGCATCTTCGAATGATGTCGTTTTCACTGTTGTTGAATCTTGATCGTGGTTTACACCATTGGTACACAAAAGCCATCCAATTTTTTGGTGGTATTGCGGCATTGGAAGCGGGTGCGTGGTGGTACGAACACAAGGGTCGAAGGTCTACCAGTGAAGCTTGAAAGCGGTTGCGGAACAAGAAATTTTTTACATCGGAGCGAAATTTTTTTATGGTTATTTAAGTATCGGTATATTTAATTTCTTTTTCTTTTCTATTCAGATCGGAAAAGGTCAAATCGGGTTGGGGGTCATGTTAAAGAAGACAATGAAACAAAATTTCATATATAAAATAATAATAAAAATAAAATACAACTAAAGTTATTCTTGTGTCTGCCAAAATAGACATGTTGCGTTGGGGTGGGTAATAGGTCAGAACAGACGCGGGTCAGGATGGGTGAAAGTGTTGATGAGTTTTAAGCAATATCAGTTTGAGTTTAAATAAGTTATTTTAAAATATAAAGTTTGTTCAAGTTAAAATAAATTGTAATCAAACAAATAATTTAATTGAACAATTTTTTGTTAATTTTCTCATCAAATATATTAATGGTCATTCTTAACCGTTTTAATACATTATATTCACATAATATTTAAGTTATCATCTTATTATGGGTCAAGATTATTAGACCTAATTGTTTTCTACCGGGTTTATTTTTTAAATTTATCCAAAACATTTATGAAGACTTTTTAAGTATCTCTTTTTTTGAAAAAAAATTACGAGTACACTTAAATTTTCATCACAATTTCGATTATGCATATTTAAGGGGGCAATTGAAAAATATTAAAAGGGTTAGTCAAGATTTTAACACACACACACACACACACACACACATATATATATATTACTGAAAAAATAGGTATGTGACCGATGTCGAAGTGTCAATCAAAAATAAGAGTAAAACTCAAGTCCCAGCTACCTTATTAGATATGGTAAGTCGGGTGTCGAACCACGAGGAGTATTTGTGGATGGCGTCGTTGTTACTTGATTTATGAACTAAACTTAACTAAAACGGAAAATGTAAACTTAAATTAAAGAGTTTATTTGTTAAACTTGAAAATAAATTGCAATTAACTAAAACGGTTTAAATAATAATAAAAAAGGTGATTCCTCCGAGATTTGGATTCAAATATAGATAATTAAATTAGTTTTCAATTGGTAATTCACATAGACATGAACGTGTGAATTCATTGATTGTGACGCGCAAGGACCATTTGCTTCGATTGTAAAACAATGAAAGATTATCACAAGAACATCAATTGAAGTTTATCAAACCAAAACACAACTTAATATATCATAATTACTAGAATTCTCAGGAACTGAAAAGCAATGATTAAGGTTTAAATAAAATCCAATCGTTTACAATCAACGAATCAAACAACTAGTAAAAAGCATCGAATGCTTAGATTGCATGTCCCAAACAAGAATGAAAACTAAATCTAATCATCTACTTACAAGAATCCTCCACCCGGAGGAAACCACGAAGAAATTAGCCGCGCATGACACCAAATTGATCTTCAAAACTTGATTGGATCTTCATCACGGATGATTATGGAGCGATTGAATGGATTGGGATGATGGAAAGACTTCAATTTTGGCTTCTAAGATCGTCCAAAGTCGTCCCAAGTCGAATGGAATGAGTTAGGATCCACAAAACCCTAATTTTTTAGGCTTAAATACGTGCAGAATTCGCAACCGGCGTAGGCTACGCCCAAGCCCGTAGGTTACGCCAGACAAGTTCTGTCAAAACAGCCCCTAGCCGCCGTAGGTTACGCCCAAGCCCGTAGGTTACGCCGGCCAGACCCCAAAAACTCGTTTTCTTCATAACTTTTGCATTTCAAGTCCGTTTCGCTTCCCGTAAACGCCCAATTCCTCGTCTTCCAATGCTCTATCATTTAAGATCAAAATGCATTCATTCCTAATCATCTTTTATCTTTCCAAAATGCTTACAATCCGTACGTTTAACCTACAAAACAACCAAATCGCATAGTTATCTAGATTCAACCAATTACGCACTTGAATATGTATAAATTTAAGAATTAAACACACATAATCATCATCCCAAGCCCCATACATCACATTCCCACACTTGTCTTTTGCTTGTCCTCAAGCAAACATCTGAACTTTTGGATCATCATAATCAAATACATCTCATAATTGACCCACCAATCCTCAATTAAGGTCCTTAATTACAATCAATTCCCAAGACTTACAACATTACATAGTTTTACACCTAAACAAGCAAAGAGAATGCTTTCTCATGTATTAAGTCCAAAACATGTAATAACCCTAATTAGGATTGAGATTCTTCAAGTAATTCACATGTAAGCAATACACCCCTCACAATGACTCTCCTCTCAGGTTATTTCTGAACTAGCAAGATGGACTAGTATATATATGTACACTCAACCAAAAGTGAATTACCATCATCATAAGCTTGTATTGAGATCAAATATCCAACGATTCACACATAACAACTACAAATCAAGAGGTCTTGAGTGGGTTATGATGTTAGGCTAAGGTTAAAGGTAGGGATAAGGATTTTGAAAGTGACGAAAGTGGTAGTGACAAATCCAAATTATTAAACACACGAATGAACATCATTCTTTTATTACATTGACTCTTTTTCTTGCATTTTATCGTGGTCATTTTGACCTGATATTTTGCTTTTTTTTTTTTTCATAAAACTGCTATTGACTCACAACTCACTACTTTACTTGGATTGTACCACTAAGGGTTTAAATCAAAAAGGCTAATTGGGTAATTGGTTAAACATCATTGGGTTGAACAAAGAACAGGCTAGGCTCAAATTTGGTGTCTAATGGTAGCAATAAGGTAGGATCTGGAAATGAAAAAGGCTAATAATTCCTAAGGTGTATTCCTAAATGCCTCTATCATTTTGGTGAGAGTTATGGCAATGCTTTCAACAAGTATCTCAACACAAATTCTAATTAGATAAACACTTTGGTATCACTCATAAAGTTTCCAACAACAAGATCAAAAGAAGGTTTAACGTGCACGGAAATGGAGGATATTGGGTTACTGATGCAAACTTACATGCTATTCACTCTTAGAATCTCGTTCCCAACCATGCATTATTCCAAAAAATGTTCTAAAAACACTTGTTTAGGATACTATCATACAACTTAAAGAATTAATCATGAAAAAGGACCTACACCGATGTATTAATGGTTCAAAATTTGATGATTTACAATGAAAATTTTGATCCTCAATCCATTTAAATCTGCTATGGACATTTTAAAATTTCAAAATTTCCCCTCATCCCCACACTTGGGACACATTGTCCCCAATGTATGAGTCTTTATGTTACTTGTGTGAGTTTCCAAGTTTAAAAATACCCATTTTAGCATGACTAATTTCTTTCCCCTCAATCCATCCATAAAAGAAACTAAAAAAAAACTCATAACATACCCAAGCATAGCATTTAATACACCACCAAAAATATCACAAAACATACCATAAGAACACATAAATTGTTCAAACACTCCACCACCCAAACACCCCGAATCCCATTGTTTCATGATAGAACCATTGATGATAGGAGTTAAGGAAGAACACATGGACCTGATCACGGATCAGAGAGTGTTAAAAAAAAAGCGGTTGTTGATCCTCAAAGATTCCTTTGGAGTCCATCTATCCTTGGGTGAAATCTTCCCCACATTTGAGTGTTGTTATAGCAACAAAAAAACTGAAACAAATAAAACAAGAAAACAAACAAAAATATTAAAAAGTCGGGTTGCCTCCCGGTTAGTTCTAAGTTTTAAGGTCTTCAGCCAGACCAAACCAGATTTATTGTTAATGGTGGTCGAAATGTGAAATCTTTACCCATCGCATCCTTACTATCTTTGTTGTTATCATCCCAACACCATTTTGTATCTCCTATCTTTTCTGTACCCTCACGCTCATTTTTTGATCTCATCTTTACAAATTCCCCATTCTCAAATGCATGTTTGACATGCTTGGGTGGCTTTTTCATTCCATGTGTAGATTCAGATGATCTTGCCTCTACCTTAATGTGCTCCTTCATGCTTTGCACCCCATGCCTAATTGGTGGTGTTTGATCCTGAACTACTGAGTTCCATATTTCATCCTCTTCTTTCACTAACTCCTTAGCATGCTTTACTTGAGACCTGTCAAACATGAAACCCTTCTCTTTGGTGTTTCCCTCATTTACATTGTGAAGAGGAGAACACTTGTTAGTACTACCTGTTATAGCATATGAATTATCAATAAAGTAAGTAAATGACTTTGACAATATATGCAAATTTAACTTACGGTTTCCAAAGCTCATGCTAATTGTACTATCTCGGCAATTAATTTGTGCACTAGTTGTTGCCAAGAAAGGTCTTCCAAGTATGACAGTAGGTTGTTCCTTCTTCGCATGAGGTGCATAGTCCAGCACCAAGAAGTTATCTGGGTAGTAGAATTCCCCTATCTTAACAGCTACGCCTGCTAACAACCCTCGGGGACGTTTACATGTCGAATCTGCCAATACCACAGTGGTGTCGATTGGCTGCAAAGGACCAAATTCATACTTGTCATATAGACTCCCGGGTAAAATACTTACTGTAGCTCCATAATCCAGAAGTGCATTGTCGATTTTAAAATCCATAATCTTGATTGGAATAAGAGGTGCACTTGGATCAATTTCTTCATCTGACTCAATCTCCTTACAATCTTGGAGGGTTCTCACTGCACTGATGCGCACGTTCTTGTTCTTTGAACTGGAACTCTGGTGTTGAGGGTTGAGTGTGGTCTCACTTGGCAACTTCCCTGTGTCTCTTGCAGCTAATTGTTCCGCCAGTTGCCCCAATTGCTTAGCATGTGACTCGTTTGTCTTCTGTTGTAGCTCTTGTTTCTGCACCACTCCAGTTAGCATAAGCCTTAACTCATTGATTTGGTTGGCAATGTCCTCCATTGAGATGTTAGTTCCTTGTTGACCTCCTTGAAATTGATTTTGATTTCCTTGATTTTGTTGGAAGTTCCTTGATGCTCCTTGTTGATAACCACCTTGACCACTACCTTGTCCTCCTTGATTGTAATTCCCTCTTTGGTAGTTATTTTGATTGTAGTTCTGCTGACGGTTCTGATAAGAGGATCCTTGACTCCCACCTTGTTGAGTGTTACCCTGAAAATTTGGATTCAACTGCTTAGATGAATTACCATATCGAAAATTAGGGTGATTTCGCAAACCCGGATGGTAAGTATTTGAGTTCATGTCATTATTTCTCTTGTTATTCTGAAACGAGCCTTGTATTTGATTCACCTCCTCATTTCTGCTCATGTTCATCATGCACTCCGGCTCCAAATGACCTATATCACCACAAAAATTGCAAACATCAAAAACATTAGAAACATTAGAAGTATTCTTACCTGAATTCCTATTGAAGTTTGCTATTTGTCTCTCCAAAGCCTCGAATCTCTCCTTTGTCACATATTCCCCTTCCGATTTTCCAATGACATGTTTGGCCTTCCTACTTGCTGAAGCTTGAGTCTTTGATCCCTTACTTAATCTCTCCAGCAACTCCCAATCATCATCTTCTGAATTTGTCAAGAAGGTTCCATTGCTACTAGAACTGACAAACTTTAGATCTTCTGGTGTTAAGCCATCATAGAAGGCTTTGATCAATTCCCACTTTGGAATTTGGTGATGTGGGCAAAATCTCAGCAACTCTTTGAATTGAGTGAATGCTTCATGTAGCAATTCACCTGATTGTTGTTGAAAGGTTCTGATGGCATTTCTGGCTTCACTTGGCTTGCTCATGGGGTAATATTCATCTAAGAATAGCTGCTGCATCTCCTCCCATGTGTAAATACTACCAGAGGGTAGTGTGTGAAACCACTGTTTGGCCCTTTCCTTTAAGGAGAATTGAAATAGATTCAGTTTGACTTCATCTTGTGTGAATCCTTGGCCACCAATGGTGCTGCAGATGGCACCAAATTCAGACAGATGGACATATGGCTCTTCAGTTGCTGTCCCTCTAAAATTTGGAATAATGGCCAAGTACTGTGGCCTTATCTCAAATGATCTTCCCCTAAGCAGTGGAGGTACAATGGGTGAAGGATTTTGAGTCACCGTTGGTCTAAAGTGATTGTCAACTCCTTGAATGGGAGCCCGATGATGTCATCCTTGACCGGGATTGTTGTAGTTATTGTAACCCCATCTCCCATTGTAGTTGTTCATGGGTGGTTGTCTATTCCACCCTCCTTGACAATTCCATCCGCCTTGCCCATAATTGTTATGAATTGGATGATTCGGTGGGCCTTGTGGTTGCCAATTCGCATCATGATATTCCCCATGAGGTGGGTAGTTATTGTTGACTTCCTCTTCGTGCAACTCATCATGCCCAGATCCATGTTCTCCCATATTGCTCCCACCACCTGAGATGTGTTCCTCCTCATGAAAATTGTTCCCATGATTTGCTCCTTGATTTGGATTATTGAATAACGGGTTCTGTGCCACCCTGAGGTTAGGCATGACATTAGGAGGTACATTTGGTGGAGGGTTGTTTTGGTTGAAGGGGTTCGGTGGGATGTTATTTGGATTTGGATTTGGTGGGGGAATTTGAACAAATTGGTTGAATGGTGGAATCGGTGGTGGTGGTGGAGGGTTTTGGTTGTTTTGATCATCCATAGTAGCCGACTGATTTGAACTCTCTCCGGTTTGGTTGATGTTTCTCGAACCCGGAGTGACAATCTTGTCTAGCCTTTGTAATGTTCGATTTATCCTCGCGGTTTTCTCGATCTCTGGATCAAATTCTAATGGTGAGTCCCGTCCTGAAAACCGAGTATGCATGCAATCAACCTGTTACCTTCACAGTAACAAACCTCGCGTAAAAAATAAAAGATAAAAATGAAAAATATAGCAAAAACCTAATAAAATCAGTTAACCAACACCAAGCGCACTAACTCCCCGGCAACGGCGCCAAAATTTGACCGATGTCGAAGTGTCAGTCAAAAATAAGAGTAAAACTCAAGTCCTAGCTACCTTATTAGATAGGGTAAGTCGGGTGTCGAACCACGAGGAGTATTTGTGGATGGCGTAATTGTTACTTGATTTATGAACTAAACTTAACTAAAACTGAAAATGTAAACTTAAATTAAAGAGTTTATTTGTTAAACTTGAAAATAAATTTCAATTAACTAAAACGGTTTAAATAATAATAAAAAGGTGATTCCTCCGAGATTTGGATTCAAATATAGATAATTAAATTAGTTTTCAATTGGTAATTCACATAGACATGAACGTGTGAATTCATTGATTGTGACGCGCAAGGACCATTTGCTTCGATTGTAAAACAATGGAAGATTATCACAAGAACATCAATTGAAGTTTATCAAACCAAAACACAACTTAATATATCCTAATTACTAGAATTCTCAGGAACTGAAAAGCAATGATTAAGGTTTAAATAAAATCCAATCGTTTACAATCAACGAATCAAACAACTAGCAAAAAGCATCGAATGCTTAGATTGCATGTCCCAAACAAGAATGAAAACTAAATCTAATCATCTACTTACAAGAATCCTCCACCCGGAGGAAAGCACGAAGAAATTAGCCGCGCATGACACCAAATTGATCTTCAAAACTTGATTGGATCTTCATCATGGATGATTATGGAGCGATTGAATGGATTGGGATGATGGAAAGACTTCAATTTTGGCTTCTAAGATCGTCCAAAGTCGTCCCAAGTCGAATGGAATGAGTTAGGATCCACAAAACCCTAATTTTTTAGGCTTAAATACGTGCAGAATTCGCAACCGGCGTAGGCTACGCCCAAGCCCGTAGGTTACGCCAGACAAGTTCTGTCAAAACAGCCCCTAGCCGCCGTAGGTTACGCTGGCCAGACCCCAAAAACTTGTTTTCTTCATAACTTTTGCATTTCAAGTCCGTTTCGCTTCCCGTAAACGCCCAATTCCTCGTCTTCCAATGCTCTATCATTTAAGATCAAAATGCATTCATTCCTAATCATCTTTTATCTTTCCAAAATGCTTCCAATCCGTGCGTTTAACCTACAAAACAACCAAATCGCAAGTTATCTAGATTCAACCAATTACGCACTTGAATATGTATAAATTTAAGAATTAAACACACATAATCATCATCCCAAACCCCATACATCAGTATGCCAGTGCCTAAAAGGCGGAAACTGATCCGGATGTTTTAGTTGTTTGTATAGAAAACTGATATGATGACGTATGCATATAGGAGGAACAAACTTGATTAAGCTTCCAAAGGTGTCAATCAAAGTAACACCTATTTCACTCAAATGAAAAAACAAACCAAAACAAAAAAACACAAAAAAAAACATTTCATATAGGTATATTTACAAATTGAGTAAACTTCTCTTTTGCTCCCTGTGGTTTGACAAAAGTAACCATTTTCATCCAAATTTTGAAATTTTGCAATTTTCCTCCATTAGTTTCAGAAAATTAACCATTTTCATCCAAAGTCCATTTAAACTTTGGATGAAAATGGTTACTTTTGTCAAACCACGGGGACTAAAATGGTTAATTTTCTGAAACTAATGGAGGAAAATTGCAAAATTTCAAAATTTGAATGAAAATGGT
This sequence comes from Mikania micrantha, assembly GCA_009363875.1. Lineage (NCBI taxonomy): Eukaryota > Viridiplantae > Streptophyta > Magnoliopsida > Asterales > Asteraceae > Mikania > Mikania micrantha. Next base: position 15,580,482 of record CM018683.1, read on the forward strand.
TACTTTTGTCAAACCACAGGGAGCAAAAGAGAAGTTTTGTAACACCCAAAACATTTTACACGCGTACACGTGTCATAATAAAGTCCCAGTTAAGTTATATGACAAAAACTTTATCCAAGGATTATGCGGAAGCGCCAAAAATATTTACAAAAGTAATATAAACATAACAAGTTACTAATTACATTCCAAAATCGTTATACCATAGTGTATATGATAACACAACAACCAAAATTTGCATAACGTTTGATATTTCCAAAATACGCGGCCCGATCATAAGCTTTCATGCTCATTTACCTTCGACCTACAAAAAAAAAACCACATATAATTTCACCATTAGTTCATAAGAACTAAGTAAGATTATCCCTAATGGTCCCCCAACCCAAAAATGGCAAAACACATCAATTTTGGTCAGGGCTGTAAGGAAGGCCGTAACCTACTGTCTCAGGGCCGTAAATCAGAGAGTTCAGCTACTCTAGACCGTAGCTTATGGTCTCAGGGCCGTAGCTTATGGTCTCCTGCACCAGCAATGCAGATTTTTCTGTTTTGTGCAGTTTTGACCCATCCGAAGACCCGTTTTCGTTCTTTCACTTTTCCAAAGTGATTTCACACATCCAAAAGGTTTATTCAACCATATTATTTGGATTCAAATCATCAAATTACATCATTTCATATCCAAACATAATTGGACATTAAATCATTCAATTTTTCTAATCAAAATCTCAAAACTAATCAAAGTCACCAAAGAGGTGTTTCATTCATAAACTTCTATTTATATCAATAAATTTAGTTATACAAATGATAACCAAACATAATTCATCAATAATTACTATAATGTTCACCCTCAGGTACTTCCATTATATATTTCAAACCAATTCAAATCAATTAATCAATTACAACCAATTATCCACACTTAGGTGGAAACTTGCTATCCAATATAATTATGATGTTCTCTCCCAAGTACTTCCATCATAACTTGCCAAAGTTTACTTCCACATTCAAGTGGTGAAGTAATCAACAATTATCAATTCAAACTATGATGTTCACACTCTAGTCCTTCCATCATAGTTTTCAATTCCAACCAACAATCCACATGTTTATAACCAAATATAAGATCATGATTCTATGATATATATATCCTATGATACTTCTATCGTAGAACTACATAACCATTTTGCATTTAACTCGATTGCATCAAGTCATAAATCAAAATTTTCAATCTAATAACAGTTTGACTTTTAAATAGTCAAACCGCATAATCAACTCAACATCATCAATTACTCATACATTCATAATCAATCCAATACAAGTAATAGGCTATTACTACTACATATATATGGTGTTTAGTAAGTTAGATAACTTACCTTAGCACTTCTAATCACGGATTAACAATCGGTGCTTTGCCTTCCCGTTGACTTCCTTTTGAAGTTCCACTATCACCACCTAGTTACAACAATTCACTCCTCTTAACTACCATACTAGTTAAGATTGACATAACTTATCAATTCAACCTTTTTTTTACCATCATATCACAAATTTTATAATGATAATTACTTTTTAAACCCATTTCATGACCAAATTTCCAATTATTGACTAAAAATCAATTATTGGCATTTTAACAAACAACTTATGTGCAAGCTTTTACCTACACACTATCTTGTTAGTTTCAATTTATCCATATCCCATTTCTTTGTTAAATCACATAATTTAACATATTTGTTGAGTTTTGACCAAAAACTTGCATTCAAAACATCAACATAACATTACTTATAATCAACTTCACCATGTTCATATGTAAACCCAAACTCACATGATTTACCAAACACTCAAATACTCACTTGTTGATTCTTTATGTAAGAATAATATGTTTGGGTTTTTAGAACATGATTACAAGATCTAAACAACATGTTTTAGCTACCCATAATACCCAATTCAAAGTTTGGATGAAAATCCATTCATGGCTTCATCCTCCAAAGCTTCAAGAACTAGAATAAAACCTCAAATTTACTTACTTAGTTGTTGAAGATCACCAAAGGAAGTGATTTAGCTACTCCAATTTGGATTTAATCTCAAGATCACCACCAATTTTGAAGGCTAGGTCACGATTTCCTTCTTCTCCTTGTTCTCACCCACGTAAACACACACACACACATATGACAATTCTCTAGAACTTTTGACTTAAGTCAAAGTTTTATCCACCCATTTTCAAGTTTGGGGTATTGGCAACTTTAACCCTCAATATTTCAAAACAAATGACTAAATTAACTTAGTTATTAACTTACCACAAGTCACACAATTCAAATACTAGTTAAATAAATATTTAACTAAAATTTCACCCGATCGATTATATTATAACATTTAAACAAAACGGGTCATTACAATTCTCCCCTCCTTAGAGAGGTTTCGTCCCCGAAACCAATTTACATATTAAACAAAAACGGGTAAAATTTCTTCATTTCTTCCTCCGACTCCCAGGTGACGTCAGCTCCCTTTCAATTCTTCCATTTTATCAATATTTGGTTAATTGACTTATTCCTAAGTCGCTTAACTTTTCGATCCAAAATTGCCACCGGTTTCTCAACATAATTCAACTTGTCAACAATTTCAACATCTTCCAATGGCACATAAGCCGTCTCGTCAGCTAAACACTTCCTCAAATAAGAAACATGGAAAGTGTTATGTATTCCACTCAACTCATCCGGTAACTCAAGTCGGTAGACAACCTCCCCGACTCTTGCTATAATTTTAAAAGGTCCAACAAAACGTGGACTCAATTTTCCTCTTTTGCGAAAACGAATGACACCTTTCCATGGAGAAACCTTTAGCAGAACATAGTCCCCCACTTGGAACTCAATTGGTCTTCTCCTTTTATCCGCATAGGATTTCTGTCGGTCTTGAGCAGCTTTCAAATGAGCTCGTATTTGATCAATCTTTTCATTAGTGGCTTTCACAACCTCTTTATTAGCAAGCTCGCGTGGACCGACTTCCTCCCAACAAACAGGAGTACGACATTTTCTCCCGTAAAGCATTTCATATGGAGGCATACCAAGGCTAGAATGATAACTATTGTTATATGAAAATTCAGCCAATGGTAAGTGATCATCCCAATTGCCCCCAAAATCAATAATACACGCACGCAACATATCCTCCAACGTTTGAATGGTACGTTCACTTTGACCATCCGTCTGAGGGTGATAGGCCGTGCTCAATAGAAGTTTAGTTCCCAATTCCTCTTGGAATTTCTTCCAAAAGTGTGAAGTAAATCGAGTGTCTCGATCCGATACTATACTCACAGGAACTCCATGACGTGATACAACTTCCCGTATGTACACTTCTGCCATTTTCTCTGACGAATAAGTCTCACGAATAGGAATGAAATGAGCACTTTTCGTCAATCTATCAACAACAACCCAAATCGTATCATGCCCCCTTTTTGTTTTAGGGAGTTTGGTGATCAAGTCCATAGTAACGTGTTCCCATTTCCACATGGGAATTTCCAATGGTTGTAACTTTCCATACGGTTTTTGATGCTCAGCTTTAACCTGCATGCACGTTAAACACTTTTCCACATATTTAACAATGTCTCTTTTCATCCCCGGCCACCAATAATTGTTTCAAAGATCTTTATACATTTTGGTAGCCCCCGGGTGAATTGAGTATTTAGATTTATGAGCCTCCTCCAACAAGGTTACTTTAAATGGACATGTAGGTGGAATCCAAAGTCGACCCCACCTAGTTTTTAAACCTCGAGTGTCCTCCTCCAAATTATGGATTTAGCCTTTGATACGATCTCTTTTCCAATTTTCTTCCTTAAGCGCTTCAACTTGAGCCTCTTTGATTTGGTTGACAATATCTGAAGAAACCACAATCTTCATTGCCTTCACCTTTATAGGTGAATATTCCATCCTACTTAAAACATCAGCAACCACATTTGCCTTTCCCGGATGGTAGAGGATTTCACAATCATAATCTTTGATTAACTCTAACCACCGTCTTTGTCTCATATTCAACTCTTTTTGGGTAAAGAAATATTTGAAGCTTTTATGGTCAGTGTAAATGGTAAACTTTACACCATAAAGATAATGCCTCCAAATTTTAAGAGCAAAAACTACCGCCGCAAGCTCAAGATCATGGGTTGGGTAGTTTATTTCATGTATCTTCAATTGCCTTGAAGCATACGCAATCACCTTTCCGCGTTGCATTAGAACACAACCTAAACCTGAATATGATGCATCAGAATAAACTAAAAAATCATCGGGTCCTTCAGGTAATGCCAATACGGGCGCTTGAGTTAATTTTGTTTTCAACTCAATAAAAGCATGTTCTTGTTCCTCTCCCCATACATATTTCACTCCCTTCTTTGTCAATTGGGTTAAAGAAGAAGCGATTTTAGAGAAGTCTTGAATAAATCGTCTATAGTAACCCGCTAGGCCAAGAAAACTTCTCACTTCTGTAGGAGTCTTAGGTGAACTCCACTTCGAGATAGCTTGAATTTTAGAAGGATCAACATGGATGCCCTTTTCATTAACAACATGCCCCAAAAATTGTACCTCTTGCAACCAAAAAGCACATTTAGAAAATTTAGCGTATAGTTTCTCCTTTCGAAGAATATCAAGCATCTCTCGCAAGTGACAAGCATGATCATTCTCACTTTTAGAATAAATGAGAATATCATCTATAAACACAATGACAGATCTGTCTAACATCGGACGACATACCCGATTCATTAAATCCATAAACGCCGCTGGTGCGTTAGTCAATCCAAATGACATGACGAGAAACTCGTAATGCCCATATCGAGTACGGAAAGCCGTCTTTTCAATGTCATCTTCTTTAACTTTGAGTTGATGGTAACCCGAACGTAGATCAATCTTGGAAAACCATTTGGCTCCTTGCAACTGGTCAAAAAGGTCGTCGATTCATGGAAAGGGATACCGGTTCTTCACAGTCACCTTGTTCAATTCTCTATAATTAATACACATTCTCATACTCCCATCCTTCTTCTTGACAAAGAGTACCGGAGCACCCCAAGGTGAAACGCTAGGACGGATAAAACCTTTATCAAGAAGATCTTGGAGTTGAGACATCAATTCTTGCATTTCCGTTGGTGCCAACCTATAAGGTGTTCTAGCAATTGGCTTAGCCACGGGAATTAAATCAATACGAAACTCCACATCTCTTTCCGAGGGTATTCCCGGCAATTCATCCGGAAAAACATCCGGAAAGTCTCTAACTATTGGAACATCTTCAATTGTCTTTGCTTCTTTTCCCATATCAACCACGTAGGCTAAGTAGGACTTGCCCCCTTGGTTTATATATTTCATTGCTTTGACTATCGAACATAAAACAACTCCATGTCTTCTCTCTCCGTTTATACAAACTTCATGACCATTTGGTGACTTCAATTGAACCACCTTTCGATCACATATAATATTGGCTTGATGTGCAGACAACCAATCCATTCCTACCACAACATCAAATTCTCCTAGTAGCATTGGTATCAACTCTATCTCATAATCCTCATCTTCAATGGTGATTTTACAATTTCGATAAACATTAAAAACTAGGAAGCTCTTAGAGTCAGCTACTTCAATTTCTAAAGGGGAGATCAAATTTTCCAACACAAATAATGAGTTATGTATAAAATTAGTTGACACAAATGATCTACTTGCACCCGAATCAAACAACACATAAGCCGGTAAAGTGTTGACAAGAAAAGTACCTGTCACCACATCAGGATTCGCTTTAGCCTCTTCAGCTGTAATCTGAAAGGCTCTCCCTTTTGGTTTAGGGATTTCAGGTTTCTTCACATTAACACTTCCTGATCCAGCTCCCTTCAACTCCGGGCAATCACTACGCTTATGCCCAGGTTTGTAACAATGGAAACATATGCTTGGAGTGTTTGTACAATGAGAGGCAAGATGCCCCAGTTTCCCGCACTTGTAACACGTCAAAGTTTTAGCATAACACTCCCCCAAGTGATTCTTTCCACAACTACTACATTTCTTCAACTCTTTCCCGGAACCAAATTTCTTTGAAGAGTTTGTGAATTTGCCCTTCTTTGAAGTACTATCAACATTCTCAGCCTTTCTCTTTTCACCACGTTCCTCTTGTCTTTTCAACTCCATCTCACGTTCACGTGCACAATCAATAAGTTCCGAGAGTGTCTCACATTTCGATGGGGTAAGAAACTCACGGTACTTAGCATTCAACATGTTATAATATCTATTGATCCACATCTTCTCAGTCTGTAACAAGTCTGGGAAAAACTTAGCTTTATCATAAAAGATAGCGGTGATCGCATTGCCTGCTCCGCCTGATCCCTCCTTTCCCTCCTTAACTCTTCTTCATACTGTCTCTGGGTGTCTCTGTACTGGATGTCTTCGTTCCTCCAGGCGGTCATCCGGTCCCAATTGGCCCTTGCATCTTCAGGCCATCTAGTAAAACCTGCAGGCCTCCCCTGTAGAATTGATTCAGTGAAAGGTGTTGATTCAAAAGTTGACAGATGGGGTTGGTGGGACCCCTCCGTTTCTGCAGGTCCCCGCTGTTCGGCCTCTTCTTCATCAGGTGGTGCTACTCCTTCTTTGGGCACAACAAGCTGCCTCTGAGTTTTATCATCAATGAGAACATGTTCGGTTGGCCTTTCCCTGTAAATCCAACCGAAAGCAGCTAACCAATCGAATCGGAAGTAACATTGTGTCATTTTCTCGAATGGGGTGCTGGAAGTGACCACCTTCTGTTTAAGCAACAAGCTTGACAACAACCTACAATGAGGCAACAAACATCTTGCCTTGCTGACCCTGCTTTCCCAAACATTTAACAGTACCAATTGCCGAAAAGATAGCTTAGGGTGTCCGGTGACTAGGGCATGCAGTACCCTGACCTCAAAATTCCTAATGAACAGCTTGTCCCCAAGTCTTGGTATCACATTGAATGCAGAAATAAGTGACAGGAGTTTTGGGAGCACTTTCAGATCGCTCCTCGCCAGTTTCTTTGGCATGTCATCTGGTACTCTAGCAAATAAAGTTTGAACCATTGCATGCCATTCATCATCGTTTATGGCTTCACCTAAAATTTGCATCCTGTCGGGATACACATACTCCCTTTGTGGCTTTGTATCGAACTTGACAATCTTGTTCATTGTTTCAAATGACAGCACCATTTCCTTCCCGTTTACTGTTCCAATTAATCGTGTGGTCTTTGGTGGGTTATTTCCCTCATCTTTCCTTAGAGTGGCCATCCACTCTACAATCTCTTTCATGTAGACGTTGTCTAAATTGTTGTTGTTGAATTTCAGAACGTTTTCCCATCCAAGACCTTCAAAACATTGAACGACCCCAAAAATGCTAAACTGGTCGAGTTGCACGGCTCGCTCGCAGACGAGGACTTTCTTGATGCTTGAGACCGCTTGCATCTTTTGTCTATAGAGGACGGGTTGCCAAATAGGATCGAAGGTGTTCAGTGGGGCATTTCCCGTCCATTGGGGTTGATCCCCCACCACAATGTCTTCATCATCATCGTACGTGTTCATATCCTCCATCTCAAAATCGGAATCCGATTCTTGGTCGGCTAGTCTTTGTCTTTTAGATTGATTGGATGATGCCTTTTGAGCCGGTAGCTTTTGTGTGACCCATGTCCTACAAAGACAACCACACATAGTTAGTAAGTTGGAAAATCATTTGAGTCAACAAGTATAACACTTTAATGCACAACACAAGGCAATAGTTCATCACGTTGTGCTATTTCCATTTTGAAGTTCAAGCACTCATTACTAACCCTCCATCCCCACATTTGTGCCTTACTTATCTTAGAATGTGATTCTCCCTCCCCACATCAAATTAACCGTTCACAAAATGTAAGTCCATACTTCCTATTATAAAGGTGTCTAAGCCTTATTTAATTTCTCATTGGAGGCGTTACATTTGTACAACCAAAACCCATTCATGATTGAACCTAATCTTTCTAACCTACCACTAATTGCAAGCAAAGTCTATGTTTCAAGTTCAATCAATAATCAAGCATACCATGTTTCACTATAAAAGCAACAAAAATGCTAAGATAAGCATATACATGTCAAATTAGCATTATTTCTGCTGAAATAGAAATGGGATAACATACCTTGACCTTGTAGAAACGAGTGGAAGAAGAAATTGAGAGACTTTGAGCAAAACCCAAAAAATTCGTCCTCTTTATGTTACCCGATCTCACAAACGGAAGGGAATCTCAAAAATCTGGGTGGATGGTTGTGTTCCCCTTGAAAAGTTACTCAAAATGCATATAAGGTTTGCGAAAATCGGTGGAGAAACTAGTGAGTTATGATCTAGGGTTTGTTTAGTGTTCTTGGTGAGTGGGAGGAGGAAGATGATGAATTTTTGGAAGGAGGATTGGTGGATTTGGTCATGGATCCCGTATTTAGTGTTTTTGGGTCGAATTCCGGGTCGTGGGGTGAAAAAACGCGGGTCAAAGTGGTCAAAACGGGTCAAAACCGGTTCGAAGGGGTGCCCGGCGTATGATACGCCCCCCACTGGCGTATCATACGCCTGTGATGCTGAAGGGTGGCGTATTGGTGGGGCGTAAATGAGGCGTAACACAGAAAAAAATTAAGCCTTGGCGTATCATACGCCCCTGCCCGGCGTATGATACGCCTGGGCCAAAATTTTTTTTTTTTTTTTAGAAATTCTAATAAATTGAAATAAAAATTAAAATAAAATAAGATAAAGAAAATTAATTAAAATAAAATAAAAATTGATTAAACCTAAAGGGAAATTTTAATTAAACCTAAAAAAAAAGAAATATATAAAACTAACTACATCTAATTAACATTTAATTAAGTCTAACTATATTATAATTAAAATTACCTAGCCAAACGCCACGTACACGCCCTATGTTAACATTTACCGATCCGCCAACCCCTCGAATTTCAGTGCCTCGTCCCGAGGTGCGATGTATCTCTTAGAATGCCCTAAATTTTGCATCACACGCCACTTGATTGTGTGTGTACATGTATGAAATAACCCGAGTTGAATGATTAACCTAAACCTCACTTTCGTAGGGTACACGGTTGCATTTAGCGTATGCAACAAGCCTTTTAAACCTTCCAGTAGCCTGGTTGGACGAGTGGAGTCTCGTGAGGGTTTCTAGTGAACATACCCACAAAGTTCTCGGGTTGCCTCCCGCAAGCGCTAAGTTTAATGTCGTTAGCTCGACATGGACAAACCTGATTCATTCCTTTGCATATGTTGGTGACTCTACAAGAAAGTTCACCGAATCCATTTGTACCTTGTTGATGACGCTTGCTTCCAAATATGGCTTGAGACGATGTCCATTAACCACATGACGAGTTTTGTCTTTCACATCTTCAATTTCAATGTCACCAAAGCTTCCAATGCGTGTAACAACGTGTGGTCCCGACCATTTGCTTTTCAACTTTCCTGGAAAGAATTTCAGTTTAGAGTTATAAAGCCATACCTTTTGATTGACTTCAAAGATTTTGTTTCGGATTTTAGCATCATGCACTTTCTTCATCTTATCCTTATAAGCGGATGCGCATTCGTATGCTTCATTCCTTAATTCCTCCAATTCGCACAATTGCAATTTCCTCTCTTTACCTGCATCATCAAAGTCCATGTTAACGGCTTTCACCGCCCATAAAGCACGATGAGCAACTTCCACCGGTAAGTGACATCCTTTCCCATAAACTAACCGGTAAGGTGTGGTTCCAATAGGTGTCTTGAAAGCAGTTCGGTACGCCCATAGTGCATCATTCAATCGCAAGGACCAATCCTTACGATCTGGACGAACCGTTTTTTGAAGAATTTCCTTAATTTGTCTATTGGAAACCTCAACTTGCCCACTAGTTTGCGGGTGATAAGGAGTGGCTATACGGTGATTGACACCATACCGTTTGAGCAATTTGCCAAAGTTAAAGTTCTTAAAATGAGACCCCCCATCACTTATGATCACACGGGGAATACCAAACCTTGAAAATATGTTGGATTGAACAAATTTGCACACAACGGTATGGTCATTCGTTTTGGTGGCAATGGCTTCAATCCATTTAGACACGTAATCGACTGCCACCAAAACATAGTAATTACCATGTGAATTTGGGAAGGGTCCCATGAAGTCAATTCCCCATACGTCGAAGATATCGACCACAAGGATTGGTTTCATGGGCATCTCATCCCGTTTTGAGATACTACCAAGTTGTTGGCATCTCAAACACTGTTTAGCAAATACAGATGCATCTCTAAATAAAGTAGGCCAAAATAAACCACAAGATAAAACCCGATGACCCGTCTTTTGACCACTGAAATGTCCTCCGCATGCAGATGCGTGTGTCAGTGACAGAACCTCCTGTACTTCCTCTTCGGGGATACATCTTCTGATTATCTGATCCGAGCCAACCTTAAACAGGTCGGGTTCATCCCAAATATAATACCTTACCTGAGCTAGAAACTGTTGCCTCTTCCGCTTTGTCCAATGATCTGGCAATACACTTGCAGCCAAATAATTTACAATGTCAGCAAACCATGGTAATTTAGAAACAGTAAGCAAATATTCATCAGGAAAGGATTCATTGATATCATTAGATTCTTCATCACTATTGACTCCAATCCTTGAAAGATGATCTGCGACTACATTATCACTTCCTTTCTTATCCCGGATTTCCAAATCAAACTCTTGTAACAAGAGTATCCAACGAATGAGCCTCGGTTTCGCATCCTTCTTCTCCATAAGGTATCTCACCGCACTATGATCCAAATAAATCACCACCTTGCTTCCCCAAATGTAAGACCTGAACTTATCAAGAGCATAAACTACAGCAAGCAATTCTTTCTCAGTAGTAGTATAATTAAGTTGATCATCAGATAAAGTCTTACTTGCATAATAAATAGCTACTGGTTTCTTATCACTCCTTTGACCCAAAACTGCCCCAACTGCATAGTCACTAGCATCACACATGATTTCGAATGGTAGTGACCAATTGGGTTCTTGTAGGATAGGGGCCTCAACTAACTTATCTTTCAAAGTGTTAAAAGCAGTTAGACATTCATGATCAAAAACAAATGGAACATCTTTTAACAACAAATTACATAAAGGTTTAGTGATTGTACTAAATCCCTTAATGAACCGTCTATAAAAACCCGCATGTCCCAAAAACGATCTTATCCCTTTGACATTTGTGGGTGGTGGCAAAGTAGAAATAACTTTGATTTTTACATGATCCACCTCCATCCCCCGTTTAGAAACCACATGGCCTAGAACAATACCCTCTTGTACCATAAAATGACTCTTTTCCCAACTTAACACTAAATTTGTTTCAACACATCTTTTTAACACTTTAGTTAGTTGAGTGAGGCAAGAATCAAAAGAATGACCAAAGATTGAAAAGTCATCCATGAAAATTTCTAGGGAATCCCCAACCATATCTGAAAAGATACTCATCATGCACCTTTGAAAGGTGGCTGGGGCATTACACAACCCAAATGTCATTCGCCTAAATGCGAAAGTACCATATGGGCATGTGAATGTGGTCTTTTGTTGGTCATCTGGATGAATTGCAATCTGATTGTAACCAGAATAGCTATCTAAGAAACAATAAAATTCCTGACCTGATAGCTTCTCAATTATTTGATCAATGAAGGGTAAAGGAAAGTGATCCTTAGAGGTAGCAGTGTTTAACCTCCTGTAATCAATACATACCCTCCATCCAGTGACAGGTCGTGTTGTTACCTGCTCCCCATGCTCATCAGTGACTGTTTGGATTCCTGCCTTCTTGGGTACTGTTTGTGTGGGACTCACCCATGTGCTGTCTGAGATGGGATAGATGATCCCGGCATCCAACCACTTCAAAACTTCTTTCTTGACTACTTCCCGCATGTTAGGATTCAACCTCCTTTGAGTGTCCCTCACCGGCTTGACATCTTGATCGGTTATAATCTTGTGCATCACAATAGCCGGACTAATTCCTTTCAGATCTGCTATGGTCCACCCGATAGCTGCTTTATTTTCCTTCAACACTTTCATCAACTCTTCTTCTTGATTCTCGGTTAGATTTGCTGCAATGATCACCGGTAATGTTTTATCTTCACCCAAGAAAGCATATTTCAAGTGCTTGGGTAGCTCTTTCAACTCCACCTTTGGTGGGATTTCCAATGAAGGCTTCAACTGAGTATCTATGTGGTCCGGTAAGCTTTCAATTTGATGTGTCCACATTGGTTTGCCCTCTTGAATTGCCAATACTTCACATTTCTTTTCAGCTTCAAGTAGCTTTTGAGCACACTTAACTTCAATCATGTCACAAAGAACACACAACTCTGTGGTGTATTTCACATTTTCATGAGAATGACACCCGTCAATGATGTCAGCCATGAAGCATTCATCATTGACCAGAGGATTAGATGTATGGGAAAAAACATTCAACCTTAGTCTTCTATTCCCAAAAGCCATGTCTACTGTCCTGGTCATGCAATTTATCAAACATTGGGCCGTTTTCAAAAATGGTCTACCTAATATAACATTAGGTTGTGTGAAGGTAGTAGGAGATGCATGATCCAGTACCAATAAATCAACTGGATAGTAAACATCTTCCACCTTTACAATGACATCAGTTAGTATACTACGGGGAAGTTTAAGTGTCAAATCAGCCAAAACCACTGTGGTCTCGGCCTTTTGCAAAGGTCCGAACTCGTATTGATTGTATAAACTTCCCGGTAATATACTAACACTTGCTCCAAGATCAAGGAGTGCCTTATTAATTTTAAAATCTCCAATTTGAATTGAAATCAACGGAGCTCCGGGATCTTGAAGTTTTGGTGGAAAGGCACCCGATAAAACGGCACTCACATTATCAGTCAAATCAAGTTTTTTTGGAATTTTGTGGTGTCGTTTTTGGGTGCACATGTCCTTCAAATACCGAGCATATGCAGGAACTTGTTTGATTGCATCAATTAAGGGTAGATTGATTTTAACTTGTTTAAAGATTTCGCACATCTCATCTTGTTGTGGGCCCCTTTTATTTGCATTTGCATTAGATGATTTCAAAGCAGATGGGTAAGGAATGGTGGTTTTATCCTCCAAATCCTTTCCCTTGGATGTTTCTACATCCGGTTTCAAAACATTTTCAATGGGTTCTTTTTAAAAGATACTTTCTTTTTAAGTTCAGATGGAACAAGTTCCTGTTCGGTATCACTCTCCTCACTTTCATTCACATCTTCCACCACTCCTTCGATCAAGTGTGGTGGAAGGACAACCTTATTGTCATAAGACTTACCGCTTCTTAGAGTTGTTACATGACTTACCTGAGCATTCTTGCTCTTTGACCCGGATGGTTGATGTTGAGGATTTAGTGTCGTGTCACTTGGCAACTTTCCTTTATCTCTAGCCGCCAGTTGTTCAGCCAATTGTCCCAATTGCTTTGCGTGGGACTCATTTGTCTTTTGTTGCAGCTCTTGTTTCTGCACCACTCCAGTGAGCATTAGCCTCAACTCGTTGATTTGGTTGGCTATATCTTCCATTGAAATGTTTGCTCCTTGTTGACCACCTTGAAATTGACTTTGACTTTGGCTTCCTTGATTTTGTTGGAAGTTTCTTGATTGACCTTGATTGTAGCCACCTTGTCCACCTTGATTGTAATTACTTCTTTGGTAGTTACCTTGGTTGTAATTCTGTTGTCGGCTTTGATATGAAGACCCTTGATTTCCACTTTGTTGGTTGCTACCCTGAAAATTAGGATTCAATTGATTAGATGAATTACCATATCTAAAATTAGGGTGATTACGCAAACCCGGGTGATATGTGTTAGAGTTCATGTCATTGTTCCTCTTATCATTCTGGAATGATCCTTGTACTTGATTCACCTCCTCATTTCTGTTTATGTTCATCATACATTCCGACTCCAAATGACCTATATCACCACAAACATTGCAAACATCATAAACGTTAGACACATTAAAATTGTTCTTACCTGAATTTCTGTTGAAGTTTGCAATTTGTCTTTCAAGAGCTTCAAATATTTCTTTCGTCACGTACTCTCCTCCCGGTTTCCCAATAACATGTTTAGCCTTCCTGCTTGCTGAAGCTTGTGTCTTTGAACCTTTGCTTAACCTTTCAAGCAATTCCCAATCATCATCCTTTGAATTGGTTAAGAATGTTCCATTACTGCTAGAACTGACAAACTTCAAATCTTCTGGTGTTAAGCCATCATAAAAAGCCTTAATCAACTCCCACTTTGGAATTTGGTGGTGTGGGCAAAATCTGAGTAACTCCTTAAACCGTGTGAAAGCTTCATGTAGCAACTCGCCCGGTTGTTGTTGGAACGTTCTGATGGCGTTCCTGGCCTCACTTGTCTTGCTCATGGGATAGTACTCATCCAAAAATAACTGTTGCATTTCCTCCCATGTATAGATACTACCAGATGGTAGTGTGTGAAACCATTGCTTGGCCCTTTCCTTTAATGAGAATTGGAACAAGTTCAGCTTTACTTCATCTGGGGTGAATCCTTGACCACCAATAGTGCTACAAATAGCACCAAACTCAGAAAGATGGACGTATGGTTCTTCGGTTGCAGTCCCTCTGAAATTAGGAATAATGGCCAAGTATTGTGGCCTGATCTCAAAAGATCGTCCTCTTAGCAATGGAGGTACAATAGGTGAGGGATTTTGAGTCACTGTTGGCCTAAAGTGACTGTCAACTCCTTGAACAGGAACTCTGTGGTGCCATCCTTGACCAGGGTTATTGTAACCCCATCTCCCATTGTAGTTATTCATGGGTGGTTGCCTGTTCCATCCCCCTTGTCCATTCCATCCACCATGCCCATAATTGTTGTGAACTGGATGATTCGGTGGGCCTAATGGTTGCCAATTATCATCATGGTATTCTTCATGAGGTGGGTAGTTGTGGTTAGCTTCCTCTTCATGTAACTCCTCATGCCAAGATCCATGCTCCCCTGAATTACTTCCACCACCTGAATTGTGATCTTCCCCATGCAAGTTATGTCCCTGATTAACTCCATGGTTTGGATTGTTGAACAATGGGTTTTGTGTCATTCTAAGATTAGGCATAGCATTAGGTGGTATGTTTGGTGGTTGGTTATTTTGGTTGAATGGATTTGGTGGGATGACTTGGTTTGGATTTGGTGGTGGTACGTGAGCATACTGGTTAAATGGTGGAATTGGTGGTGGTGGTGGTGGGTTTTGGTTGTTCTGATCAGCCATAGGAACAGACTGATTTGAACTCTCTCCGGTTTGGATAGTGTTTCTTGAACCCGGAGTGACAATCTTGTCTAGTCTTTGTAATGTTCGGTTGATTGTAGCGGTTTTCTCAATCTCTGGATCAAATTCCAATGGTGAGTCACGACCTGAAAACCGAGTATGCATGCAATCAACCTGTCACCTGCACACTAACAAACCTCGCGTAACAAGGAAAGACAAGAAATAAACAAAATTTAATAAAACCTAATAAATCAATTAACTAACACCAAGCGCACTAACTCCCCGGCAACGGCGCCAAAATTTGACTGACGTCGAAGTACCGATCAAATAAGAGTAAATGAGAATGTTCCTAGCTACCTTAACTAGTAGGGTAAGTAGGGTGTCGAACCACGAAGAGTTTAGGTGGATGGTGTATCGTTGTTTGATTTAACCTAACTTAACTAGACGAGAAATTGTAAAATCGATTAATGGGTGTTTAAACTTTATTAAGAAAATTGATCTTGGAACAAATTAACAATGAAAGCAAATGATTTGTAACTTAATTATAAAAACGAATCACACCCGGGATTTGAATTAGTAGGAAAGTAGGAACCTTTATGATTTAATTGTTCAAGACAATCACATAGACATGATTTGTTACTTCTCGTGTGAACGGATATTCATAAGTAGAAAACCTAATCTTAGTAATTAATTGATGAAAACCAACTAATGTTAATCCTAGGACACCAATTACCAATATCAATTTGAAAGTGATAATCCAATTGACATTCAATGTTTCACAATTGTAAACTGAAAAATGATGAACATGCAATCAAATCAAAAAAGTCAAATCGTTCAATCCAATACGAAAATCAACATACAAACAATGTGAAAGATAGAAACCAACTATAGTTTGTAGTCAATTACAATTTAGAATCATAGAAATCCCTAAACCTAACTAACCATTCACCCGGGCGTGATTTCAATGGAGTTAGCCTTGAATCGTCATTCGGTTGTGCGCTATCATCAATTCGGGAATCACCGTGGTGTTTGGAAGTGTTAATTGATGAGTTCCTAAGCCTTGGAAACCCCCTAGAACCTCCAAAAGTCGCCCAAGTCGAAGATATCCAGAAACCCTAGGTCCTTAGGCTTAAATATGTGGCAAAACGGAGAAATTCCGCAATTTGTGCTGTACCCGGCGTATCATATGCCTCCCAGGGGCGTATGATACGCCCCAGATGATTTCCTGGGCACTTTTGCTCTGTGATACGCCCCAGATACGCCGTGTTGATACGCCACTTCGTGAAAACATTCATTTTTGGATGTTTTGGCCTCCCAAGCACCATTTCTTAACCACCCTTTGATTCTTGAACATCAACCACTTATTTTCTTCACCCGAAAACCTGCAACTCATCAAAACACACAACCAATCACCATATTCCATGTATTTAAAGCCTAAAAACGCATCATTACTCATTTAAATCACATGAAATTACCCAAACCATCAACCACTCCCCATTATTATTGCATCATCAACAAAAAGTAGGTGCGATAAATTCGGCCTATCATTGGGCAGTTTTAGCCCTTTAAGGATCCCAGTGTTACATGATTTATTCATTAAACAGCTGAAAGTTTCCATCATTAGGATGAACAAAAATGGTGATAAAGGATTCTCTTGCCTCGATCCACATTGGCATTGAAACTCCCTAGTTGGGGAACCGTTTATAAGAATTGATGCCTTTGTGGATTTTAAAATACCTTGTACACAAAGTCGCCATTTATGTGGAAAACTCATATGCTCTAGCATAAAATCCCTAAATTCCCAAGAAATTGTTTTATAAGCTTTATTAAAGTCAATCTTTAAAAAGAAAGCTTCGTTTTCGAATATCTTAAGCCATGTCGACGTCTCGTTTACTATTAAGGCCCCATTTACTATGTTGCGATTAGCAAGAAATGTCGGCTGTGTTTTCACAAATTAGTGAACCATAATTATTTTAACCGACATGCAAAAACTTTTGAGATGATTTTGCTTATGCATCCAATGAGACTACTTGGTCTATTAGTACAATTGTTCCTAAACTTGTTATTATAAAACTTCCAAGCCTCTTCCTTTATATTTTTCCGGAATGTTACACCACTCTTCATATATGTTGAGCTTGTTTATTCTATTGTTCTTGTGTTTTGCTTTTAATAATACATGGAAAAATTCTGAATTTTCATCCCCTAGTACTTGAGGTCATGAGTTCTGGTCATGGGGGTGACATTTTCTCCACAATGCCAACGAACCGTGTGCTTGCGCTTACCCGTTCCCCTGTTAGTCGGGTATTGGAGGGACCCAGGGTTTACCACACAAGTGGGTTCCCCGGTCATAAAAAAACCTTTGTTGCAAATATTGAATCTGCTCTGCCAAAAGTGGCTGCTGATCTATAAGCCTTTACAACTACCTCCTCCAGCCCATTGAATTTTAACCAGGAATTGAAAATTTTTTTATTAAGGCCCCATTTACCAGGTGCTTTACCTAACTTTTATTTTGCGCATAGGCTGGGAGGAGCCGGATCACTACACGATATAATATACGTAGTCTTATGTTACATATGTGCCAACTAAGTAACATGTAGTTAATTTAAATTAAAATATTGGATAAAACGTAAACACACCTCTTAAAATAAACATATCAAATACATACATTATATTACAAACTAAACTTTATCAAAACAAATAAATCTAGATAATCAATAATAAAACATTCTACATATATAAATATACATATTTTTACACACCTACTATACATGTGTGACAAATATATTCTTTTTTATGCTTAATTTTGCCATGAACATGGTCATATATACTCATTGCAGTGGTAATTATATTATAAGATAAAATGTTTTATTGTCAGCAGGGGTTCTTTAAATCATCCTCGTCCCCCAAAGAAGAAAGCTGGTCAAGGAAGGAAGGGTTGATTTCATTATACAATTTCAAACATTAGCTTGCATAATTATTTAATATTTGAGATTAAAAAAACATCTAAAATGTTATAAGAGCTTGTTTTACATTTCTAATTTTAATAGAATTGTTTTATTTTTCATTACATTTCGTTTGTGTTAATTAGTGTGTGCACATGAATACTCCAATCCCCAACAAAGACTTGTATATGTGTGTGAGTTTTTTCACATGCATGAGCAATCCTAATAGAAGCTTAGAGCACCTCTAATGTGAGGTTTTTGCAAAGCCTATAATTATGACAATATTTTTTTAAAAGCTTCTTTTTTATTGAGATTCAAAGGTTTAATTTCAGGTAAAGTGTAGAAAACTTAAAGTCGTTATAAGATGTGCGTTAAAGCAATATATAGCAAATAAAATATAAAATAATTTTTAAAAAACCCTCTAAATAAAAGTCTTTATATAATCAAATGTCAACAACTTCATCGTTGAATAGGCTTTTAAAAACCCACAGGAAATAGCAAAGCCACAAACAAAACATATCTTACGTACAATGGATCTTGAGAACACAGACAACAAGGTTCCTGCCGGAGTTCCGAATGAAAAAAATCAACCGTCGTCACCGTCATCGTCACCGTCACCGGGATATAACCTCGACCATTGCCAGCAGTTGCTTAAACAAACTCCTAAAATGGTGATCATCTTTGCCATGATGGCACTTTCATTTCTGGTTATTTTTCAGTCATCAATCATCTTGCCAATTTCTGGAGGTTACAGCTCCTTATTTGCCAACAATCAAGCCAGTGCAAATGAAAATTCAGTAAGCAAATCGTGTTTAATTTGTTTTTAAAGTTTCATGTTGATATGATACGTATACCAGTTTTTCATGACTTAGTCCCGTTTCTTTTTTTTTTTCCAACAGCTTTTTTTTTTCTAACGTTTATTTCTCACTTTCACGACCTGTATGTAAGGTCGATTACTCGAACCATGTGAGAATCCACGACTACACACGATGCGTAGGTACCCGTGGAATGGGTAAACCTTTGCCCAGTGACGAATCCATGATTTTTTTCAAACGATGTCACTGTATTTTTATGTTATAGTTTTCATGATACCGGATACAAAATTTTCGGGTCGGTTTTATCATTCACGTCGCGTAACGCATATCACATAATAAAAAACGATACAACAAGGATTATGAATAGAAATTAAAAGACATATAATATAAATTCGATAGATTTTGCAAATTAAAAAAAAACGACTTAGAGTTGTTTTTACAAGTGTTCATCTACTAAAAATGTTGCATTACAACTTATACGTAAACTTGTTGAAATTATTATTCTTCAATATAGTTGAAATTATTCTTTTTTAATATAACAAATGTAAGAATCATTCAGGTATACATCTTTTATCCTATTATGCAATTTTGTTTCACATGTTTCATTGAAGAAAAAATTCTTTCAACACTAGCCGTTGCAACTTGCAACCGATGCTGTCATAGTCCAAAAACCGATGTTGTCACTGTTCCAAAAACCGATGTTGTCACTAGTCTAAAACCGATAATGTCACTTAAAAATACCTTCCATAAATGTCCATATAAACCGAAAAATTATTGTTATCCCTGGACAACGTCTAAAGACACGTGTTCGCCCATGCCTTTACCCCTCGTCGGAATGGACCTGAGATAAATTGCAAGCTGATCATTCTCCTGATGCCATTCAAACTTGGCCGCAGATGGATTCAAACATCCGACCTACACTATGAAAATTGAGAGCTCTAACTATTGAGCTATTTGGCAATCGTTTGAACCCACTGTTTGCAGACCATGTCATTAAAGTTTAGTTACCTGAACCTTCCATGAGCCCTCACAGCCACCCCAGGAGAAAACCACACAGGAAAACCCCTAACCCCCACAGTCACCCCATGAGAAAACCACACAGGAAAACTCCCAACCCCCACAGACCCTTTTTCGCTGCTAGATGGTATCGAACCCAAGACCTCATATTTGAAAGAACCCCGAGGTACCACTGAGGGACTGCCTCGTTGGTTTTCATATTATCTATTAATGTCAAACTCTTTGTAATTGAACGTCTCAATTAAGTTACACACGAATCCCAAAACTCTCCTACCTATATATATATAGGAAAGGATAATTAAAGATAAATTTCCTTAGTTAATTTCTTTATTAACAAGCTAAGTTCCAGAATATTTTAGTCTGCATGTGGTTTTAACTAAATTATAAGTTATTATATATGTGTGTGTATGTGTGTATGGTTTAATTTAAAACCAATAATATATTAAGAATTCTAACAATATACTAAAAAAATTATAGAAAAAAAAAAATAAAACATTGAACTGATAAAAATATGTGACTTGTAACATCAATCGTTTTTTTATTCTTTGTAAACACGATTTGATTAATGAGTTTATAGTAAGGTATTATTGGTTATGTTTGTTTGTTTGAGCATATTTTACAAGTAGATATTTATGTTAACAAACATTAATTTTTCGATCTATTAAGTTCAAGTAGAACGATTTAAATACTCTTGTATCATTAAAAAACATTTATTATTGTACACATACTATATATATATATATATATATATATATATATATATAGGGCATGGAATTTTTGATAACCCTTAAATAATGTTACAACCCATTAACCATCATCCAATGGTTACTTGAAAAAGAAAAGTGTGTAGGATCGTGACACGTGTCAGATTCTTTTTTTTTTCTTTTTTTTTTAATATAAAGGGTATTTAAGACATTTGTTATTTAAGTAAGTTTACCCCCCTTTTTTTTAAACATTCATAACTTTTTAATACTATATTATTTTAAAAAAAAATTGCACCATTATACTCGTCTCATTTTTCTCTTTAATTTCGTTATAGTCTCGACTAGTTTTTTTTTTTATGTCATGTATTTACATCATTGTAAAGAGCTTAAATATAGCAAATTAATTAAAAAAATTATAGCAATGGTATATTACAGTAATGTAACAAAAAATGAAGTAATGTAACACA
This sequence comes from Mikania micrantha, assembly GCA_009363875.1. Classification (NCBI taxonomy): domain Eukaryota; kingdom Viridiplantae; phylum Streptophyta; class Magnoliopsida; order Asterales; family Asteraceae; genus Mikania; species Mikania micrantha. The sequence goes on from CM018683.1 coordinate 15,601,639, forward strand.
AAATGAAGTAATTTACAATGACATAATTAACGGTGACGTAACACATTATTTATTTTTCTCTAACAATGATAATTACAATGATAAATTACAGTGATGTAATTAAACACATTATTTCGATTTTTTTCTCTCACAATGATAATTATAGTGATGTAATTTTTCATTGTTAGAAAAAAATTTAAACTAATTTGTTGTCAATGTAAATTACATCACTGTAGTTTAAACCAAATTCACCGAAAAAAACCGAAACCGAATTTTACGTCAATGTAAATTAGATCACGATAAATTACGTCAATGTAACTTACAACACTGTAATTTATCATTTTAAAAAAAAATTCAAATAAATTTGTTATATTTAAGCTCGTTACAATGATGTAAATATAGGGCATTTAAAAAAAGAAGAAAAAATTAGTCGAGACTATAACGGAATTAAAGAGAAAAATGAGACGAATATAATGGTGTAATTTTTTTTTAAAAATAATATATCAAAAAAAGTTATTAATGTTTAAAAAAGAGAGGGGGGAAAACTTATAAGGGATAAAATGACTATGATGCCCTTTTTAATATTTTAATGAAATGTATATGTGTAAGCTTATGATTGGCTAAAATGGGTTATGTAGTTGTAACAAAAAAAGAGGGTTATTTTTTATACCCTTCCCTATATATATATATGGTAAGGAGTAAATGGTAACCCATGTTAATTGAGATAACTTATAAACTCAATTTGATTGGTTGTCTAATTTAATAAATTTGAAATGTGTGGTTCATATTAAATCTGAGAAAAATGAGTGGTTGAGATTTCTTTAAGGGTATTTTGGAGATTTGTGAGGTGTACTTGATTTGATTTTTAAAATAAAAGTTTACCCCCATTTTTTAAAACCTTCATAACTTTTATATACATTATTATTTTTTAAAAAAAATTACACCATTAAATTTGTCACATTTTTATCTTTAATTCAAGTATAGTTTTGTCAAAAAATTTTAAAGTTTTCGAAATTACACTGATGTAACGAGCTGAATTTTTTCAAAGTGTTCGTAATTACACTGATGTAACGAGGTGAATTTTTTCAAAGTGTTCATAATTACACTGATGTAACGAGTCGTTACACTGATGTAACGAGTTGTAACTTATTATTTATTTTACGTTACAATTATCTAACTTTCTATCTTATTTGATATAAATTTATCTAATTAACTAAATTTTATAATAAAAAATAAGTTTGTAATATATATTTAAGATGAGAGGAAAAAAATTGATGGAAAATTTTTGAAAAAAGAGAAAAAATTATCGTACTTATGTTTTTTACGTTAGTGTAATTACGAACGTCCCGAAAAAAATTTGGCATGACTATAATGAAATTAACGAGAAAAATATGACGAGTTTAATGGTGTAATTTTTATAAAAAAATAACATAGTATAAAAAAGTTATAAGTGTATAAAAATCAAGGGGAGAACTTTAATTTAAAAATAGGAAAATAGATGATTTTTTAAGAGTGTGACACTTGTCACTCTTATATTAAATCTGATTTTTGTAATTAAGACAAAAGACCATAATGCCCTTTTGTATTAAAAATTAATTAGTGACACATGTCACCATTAGATTTAATCTTGAAAATTTGAACCATTGAATTTGAGTTGTTGAGTTTTCTCAATTAGAGAGGGTTATTATATGATCATTTCCCTATATATATATATTAAATCAAAGAAAACTTTCATCATCTAATATTTTAGAGAAACCAAAAATTAAAATATATACAGTTAACATGTAATATTCAATATATTTAATAAGAAAAGGATAGAAGAAACCAACTTTAGATGAATTATGTAATAGTCAATATATCCGGAGAATTGCCTTAACTGGTAAAGACTCACCCTTCCAATGTGGAGGTCATGGGTTCAAACCTTGTTTGGAGCAATTTAATGGATATCCAGGTGAAGGAACGAATCAGGGCTTTAATCCCATGTTCGAACCTAATGGGGGGCGAGGGTTTACGGATTCCATCCGGTTCCCGCGCATCTGGGGGCACACGTGTCTCAGGTCGGAGATCGAGGAATCGATCTTAGCTATCAATCGCCAGGATAACTGAAGGTAGCACGACGAGACAGTTTAACTGCCGTTCAAAAAAAAATGTAATAGTCAATATATTTTAATAACAAAAACAGACAAGAATTAATCAACTTTAAATGAATTCTAAAACTACATATACCTATCATTGTTTTTATTTATTAGATATAGATATTATATAACGCTAACCATTTAGTCCAATTACTCGATCGTATTATAAGTTTCATGTGATTGTTATTGAATACATAAAAATTAGTAATTTTTCGTCTTGCGTATAATCAAGATTTATTAATTGGTCACGAACGCTAACATTTAACTAACCTGAAGTAAGGGTGTAAACAAATCAAGATAACTACTATACCAAGTCAAACCATTTCATCAACCATCCAAGCAAACTCGAGCTAGTAAATAAAAACTATCATGTCCTGCAAATCTAGCCTACTGGTTAGGGCTTTACCTTGTGACCAAGAGGTCATGGGTTCGAGTCCTGCCAGAGGCAATTTAAAGGACATCCAGGTGAGGGAAGGAATCTTGAGCTTAATCTTGGGTTCTGGACCAATGAGGGGCGAGGGTTTACCTATTCCACGGGGTTCCCGCGCATCTGGTGTGGCCGCGTCTTACCTCTGCCCGGTGGGCCCTATTAAGACAACATACGCGGTATGTAGGATCGTCGCCGTTAAAAAAAAATAAAAACTATCATGCTTTTGTTAGTCTTTGGATCTTTCACCTTTATAGTCTAAGTTGAGCTTGAAAACTATATATTGGCTAAATTTGTGTAAATTATCCCCCTTGGCTAGCTCGAGCCATGTGTCGATGAATGGACTCTTATCTAAACAATGTCGGGTCGGATCCTTATTTTGAGTATTTATGAAAATGCATACAAATTAATTACATTGATATATGAAATCCTTGTTGATCAGTTGAGCAGGATACTAAAAAGGGCAGCAATGAGCAACAAGACAGTGATTATCACATCTTTGAACGATGCATGGGCTGAACCACAATCTATGTTCGATCTTCTTTTGGAGAGCTTTCGAATCGGGAATCAAACCGCAAGATTTTTGAAACACTTGGTGGTCGTGAACGTAGACGAAAAGGCGTATGCGCGATGTTTGAAGATACATCCTCATTGCTACAATCTCATCAATGATCTGAACTTAAATTCAGACGATCAGGCTTTTTTTATGACTGCTGATTATTTGAAGATAGTGTGGAAAAAAATTGATTTTCTGAGCCAGGTTCTTGATCTTGGATATAGCTTCGTGTTCACGGTAAAGCTTTATTTAATTGTTTGTTTATTTATTTATTTTTTGGTTTTTAATTTGGTTTTAGTATTGTTTATACTCACAAAATGATCTCTACATACTCTTTCAACAAAATTACATGAGAAAACATGTTATAGTTATGCAGGTTGGATCCACTACAAATAGATTTTTGCCTAAAAAAATAATAACTAATAAGAATTTGACATATGACATGTTAAAACTATAAAAACAATAATCTTATACAAAAACAAAATCTAGTACGAAAAAAATAAAGTACAATACAAAAAATCAAAAATATAATACAAAAAAAAATAAAAATGTAGTACAAAAAACAAAAATAAAGTACATAAAACACAAAAATTTTGAAAAAAAAAACAAAACTAAAAAATCATACAGTACAAAAAAATTCAAATATCTAGAACAAAAAATAAGATGACACTTAAATTAATTTGTCATATATCAAACTCTTATTGGTTTATATTTTTAGGCAAAAATCTCTTTTTACTTGATATTTTGTTTATAATTATAATTATAGGGGTTGGATCCAGTAAGAAGAGATTTTTGCCTAAAAAGAGTAAGAAGCAATAAAAATTTGACACGTGGCACAATCCAGTACAAAAAACATAATCCAGTACATAAAAAATAAAGAATCCAGCACAAAAAATAAAACCAGTACAAAAGATAAAAATCTAGTACAAAAAAATAAAAATCCAGTACAAAAAAATAAAAATGTATTACAAAAAACGCAAAAATTTAGTACAAGAAAAATGAAGAAGAAAAAAATAATCTGATACAAAAAAATAAAAATATAGTAGAAAAATAAAAATCTAGTACAAAAAATATGAAGTTATACGTAAATTATCATGTCAAATTTCAAATTATTATTAGTTCTTACTCTTCTTAGGCAAAATTCTCTTCTTATTTGATCTTTCCCCTATAATTATAAATTAGTATCAACATGATATTATTGTCTTAATTTAGTATTTCTAACAAGTTTTATATAATAATAATAATCATAAGTTATATTCTTTAGTGGTGGCTTAGGGGAGGGGTGAAATGAGCGACCGTTCCGAGCCCGGCCTTTTAAAAGGGCCGAAATCTTTTTAAATTTTTTTATATATGTTATATTTAAATTTTTATATATAAATTACTATGTTTGTTTGTTTAGAAGCACCTAATTTTTTTTGCCTCAGGCCTTGGAATTATTTTTCATTCTCAGGATATTATTTAATAAGAACTCAATTTTGTTGGGTTAATAATGTTTATAAAAGACGTATTAGATTGGGTCACGTAGATTGAAAAAAAATAAAACAATAAGAAACATTATTTTTTTATTAAAAAATTGGATTGGATTGGTTTACTAATCAGAATCATCTTACGTACAATAGCTTCCTTCAATAAAAATTGTAGAAAAGTATAGTTTAGAGATTGATGGTCAAGTATAGTTGGTGGAAAATTGAACTCAATTAATAAATAACGAAATATGATGTCTCATTGTGAATAATTTTAATGCCCGTCTATTTGTTGCATGTACATTGTCATTGTCATGCATAGAAGAAAATGGATGGTTGAACATTCCACGCCTATATATATATATATATGATGCATGCATATTTATATAGTCGGCCTATAACGATGACATGTTGGTTATGTTGCTATAGGTTAAAAAATTGAAAAAAAAAAAACCCTTTTTAGGCTATGTTGACGATTTGTTGTTAGAGGCAGTTCTAAGAATTCAAGTGCTCTGAACGAGTAAAAAAAAGGCTTATATCGAATATAAATTTGTTGTTTTTTGATTTTATATTTTTAAATATAAATAAATGTATATAATTTTAAAAACTCTTTTACCTCCTAAATTTTATAAAAAACTTTACAGAGACGTCGGGTTTGCCCCTGGTCAACGCCACTCATGGTTGTTGTCGATGTATGCTTAGCTACATTTTTATATTTATAGTAAGTTGCACAGAAATAAAATAATAATAATAATAATAATAATAATAATAATAATAATAATAATAATAATAATAATAATATAATAATAATAATAATAATAATTGTTTTAACGATCAACGATAAAGACAGCTTTTCAACTTGATTTTATGGTTATTAATTTAAAAATAATAATAATAAAAGGAAAAAAATCATTTGTCATCATGATATTTAAATACTAACTTGATAAATATGAACTTAATGCTCGATCTTTTTATTTTCCCATTTCTGGTTTCTAAACATTTTTTTTATTCTTTTTTATTTACTTAATTCACCTTTTTATTATCAATTTTCATTATTCAAATATTCACAGCTAATTTTACACAATTGTACATCCTATTGTGGCATGTTTTTTTTTACTTATTTGTTGATACGGATTTGAATTTTCTTTGTTTTCACGCAAATTTTTAAAAAATTGAGCTAAATACAATAATTTCCGTCTCCGTAACACACTGATACGATTAAGATAAAAAATAATACGTTTTGATTCAATATAGTCGCTACGGCATCCGGGTTTAATGCTTTCAATTTTTTTTAAATGACAGCTTCAAATGATTTTTACTTAAAGGTACTTTTTTTCTTTTGCCCTAGCCTCTTTATATAAGATAATGTAATTTTTCAATTTCACTAGTCATAACATGTAAAGATTTTGTTTTTTGTTTTTTTTGACACGTCGTATCCTGTTGCTTAATTTATTTCAAACATATTCAACGTTCAAACCATCTCAACAGACGTACATTTCTATTATGTAATTTAATCATGTTAGTGTCATTAACTCAAAATATGTAAGAAAAAGCTCATTAACGCACCAGTCACCAGATATCGCGGCTTAATTTTTTTCATGCAGTTTTTAAGTTTTGTATATATGTATATGCATAATGAAATTTGTAGGCCTTTTAGCTTTAAAAAGTGACAAGTGAGCTTGACCACTTTTATGAAATGACATTATTTATGAATGTGTATCCAGGATGCAGACATTATGTGGTTTAGAGATCCATTTTCACAGTTTGACAAAAATGCTGATATCCAAATTTCTTGTGATCAATTCAATGGAAACCCATTTGACTTGAAAAACCTACCAAATACTGGTTTTAGTTATGTGAAGTCAAACAACAAAACTATTCAGTTTTACAAATTTTGGTACAACTCAAGGATCACTTACCCACACCTACATGATCAAGCTGCTTTCAACGCGATCAAGTTCGATCCTTTCGTACGTAATTTAACATTAGGAATCCGGTTCATAGATACTACTTACTTTGGTGGATTTTGCAACCCAAGTAGAGATTTTAACAAGGTGTGTACAATGCATGCTAATTGTTGTGTTGGTTTGGAGAATAAGGTTCATGACCTTGGAATCATGCTCGACGATTGGCGAAAATATTTAAAATTTATTCAGAATCAGACAACGATGAACACAACACTCGAGTATAAAGGTTATTGGACAGTTCCTCAACTTTGCAGGTATTTTTCCATCTAATATGTTACAACATCAATCATGCCTAGTAAATTTCACTTGTAACATTACGGTAAATCACTATTAGTTCTACGTGGCATATATCTTCGAATGATGTCATTTTCACTGTCGTTGAATTTTGATCATGGGCTCATGGTTTGCACTCAAAGCCAACAAATTTTTTTGATGGTGCATGGCGTAATTTACCATAATGTTTATGTTTAAAGAGACGCCTTTGTACATGATGGAAGTGGAGTCAAACTGTGACCTCGGTTTGATTCACTGGTTGGTGCCGAGGGTGCGGTTGAGAAGGCTATTTTTGGCATATGTGTTACACACGTGTTAAGATTAACACCTAGTTAACTTAAATTAAAATACTAGGTAAAACTTAAACAAACCTCTTAAAATAAATGTATATATAAACATTTTATCACAAGCTAGACTTTATCAAATCAAATAAATCTAAATAAAGAACAAGAAAACACTACACATTTATATATACACACACACATATATTTAACTAACCATGCACGTCTATAAACATTATTTATTATTAATTATATATGATCTATGTGTATCATAGGGAAAGGATAAAATAAAAACTCTTCCTTTGTGTGAAAACCATGACAGTCAGGTAAAAATCATGTAAAAAAACGTTTTTTTTTAATTTTTTTACAGGTTTGTGACATTATTTGTCATATTTTTATAAAAATAAAAATAAAAAACGCCTAGTAAATATTTTAAAAAATATATATTTTATAAACACACGTAAAACATACGTAACACTGCGCCCGGATGTTACGTATGTTTTACATGGTTTTACAAAATATATTTTTTAAAAATAACTACTCAGCGTTTTTTTAACTTTTTTATAAAAATGTGTCAAATAGTGTAACAAACCTATAAAAAAAATCAAAAAAAAAACTTTTTTGTACATAATTTTTATATGGTTTTATAGTTTTCATACTAAGAAGGAGTTTTCAAATTATCTATACCCTTATGTGTATCATTTAAAAGCTTTAATTAATTTACACACCTACTATGCATGTGTGACAATTAATATGTTATTTTTTATGCTTAATTTTAACATGACCATGGTCATATATACTCATTGCAGTGGTAATTATATTATAAGATAAAATGTTTTATTGTCAGCAGGGGTTCTTTCAGGCGTCCTCATGCCCCAAAGAAGAAGGTTGGTCAAGGAAGGAAGAGTTGATTTCATTATACAACTTCAAACATTAGTTTGCATAATTATTTAATATTTTGGATTAAAAAACATCTAAAATGTTAGTGCTTGTTTTACATTTATAAATTTTAATAGAATTGTTTGCATGACGGTTTTGTTCACTTGGATTAAATCATTAATTTCTTGATTTAGAGGAGGAAAGCCAAGCGAGGTAGGCAGGTTGGGTAACATACTAACATGTTTGATACACTTGAGTCGAAGCGAGTAAAATTTTAAAAATAGGAACGATATCATTATAGACAGGGGTGGCCATAAGAATTCAAGTGTCCCGGACGTAGTTAGAAAAAAAGGCTCATAGTGAATTATAAACTTGTGTTTTTTCGGTTTTGTATTTGGAGATATAAGTAAATATATATAATTTAAAAATGATTTTTAAAATTTTTGTGTCCTTGCGATAAATGGGCCCTGGACGGAGGTCGGGTTTGCCCCTCCTCAGGGCCTCCCATGATTATAGACAAATGATGTAAGGGATGATTATGAGGTCATATATATCCAAAATAACTCAGACTGTAATTGAAATCATTAAATGACAAATATAGGAATTAATAAGACCAAATCAGTATAACGGATCGCTTCGAAAGTTTCTAAACTCGACCCACGAAATATTCACTCCTACACATAATATAACAATCACTAGAAAACATCAAAATCAACAACAATTGATCGTAGCATAAGAAGGGACAATAAGAGTAGAATTGACAGTTTGGAAGGTTTAAACAAGAAACAACATCAACAAGCTGCAAGCATCGTGAAGTACCACAACTTCACTTGTTGGTTTAATTTAGTGGCGGAACGAAATTATAGCGATGGTTCTATGGTCTATGCCTCATAAGTAGGGATGTCCGTTGTGCGGTTCGGTCGGTTTTATAAATATTTCTAAACCAAACCACTAACTGTGGTTTCAAAAAATTATAAGCGAAACCGACCATGTAAGTTGTGTGAACCAAACCGACCGGTATTGACGGTTCCACCGTTTTACGGTTCGATTTTTGCGGTTTCACGGTTTTATAAAAAACAACAGAGAATGTTTAATATAATGATACAAAAGACCATAAATTATTTAAAATTCAAATTTCAAAAAGTCGAAACCCTAATCTAAAAATAACCATTATCAAAATAACAATAATAGTCTAAAAAGAGTGATAAATGAACTTTGATTGAAGATCATCTTTAAATCAATAATATTGTCATCATCTTTCTTAATTGTAATATAACCTGTGAGCCGTGAATAAAGATAATAGTAACTGAAGGGGCAAGGTAAATGAAAAGATGCAAACTTAGATTTTCAATAATTTTAAGAGACACACACACATATACATAAACATGTACACACATACGTACGTACGTACGTACATACATACATACATATATAAACGGTTGGTGCGGTTTATACGGTTTTGGAAAAATGTAAACCGTAAACCACACCGAACCACTCAGTTTTTAGAATGTTCAAACCATAAACCGCACCATCAAGTTCTAAACCGAACAATTGTCTTCGGGCTGGTCCAGTTTAGACGGTTCAGTCGGTTTATAGACACCCTTACTCATAAGAGCCGAGAGTCTACTAGATGCAATGACGGATCTAGGTTCATTTGACAACGTAAATATGAAACAAATATATGTGATCGAATAAATAAAAATAAATTTTACTTTTATACATCATTGTCGTGCTAACTTTTCTGCCCTATTCTTCTAGTGAATACATCTTATCTTACTAAATAATAAAATTAAATTTAAAAGGACCCAAATAATTAACTAAAGAAATTGTTTTAGGGGTCATATATATTGGGCCTCTAATTAATCACATCAGAAAACACGACTAAAACTGGTTTGGTTTGGTGTCTCTAAACCGCTCTCATTTGGACCTTCTGGTTATCATTCTGACAGGTTGAACCAAATATTCGAATCAAATTTTTTTTCTTCCTAAAATCAAAAGGATAAAATATTAGAAGAAAACGTATATTTTTTAAGCATAATAATGTTTATTTCAACGTTAATTATGTTTATTTAAATGTATTAATAACTTCATGATCTTTTTGGTATATATTAAACATTATAATGTCATTCGATTTTTAAATCCAGTAAACCAATAAGACATTTGGTTCAATGCTTGATCGTGTTCTTAAAACATTTCTAAAGATAAATACTCTTGGCTTGTGAGTTGTTACTTAATTGTTCCTTTATCCCTCATCTTCTTCTCCACACAAAAAACACAAAAGGAACCAAAAACAATTTTTTCACATGGGTGCGGGCAACCCTCATGGATGCACACCCTTTCTTGATAGAACATTCATGCTGATTGCTAGATAGTTCCTCTCTCAAATCCACATTATTATCTAAGTCTGGCTAAATAGACGTGTTGGTAACGGGTCAGAACCGGTTCAGGACATGATGGGTGCTGGTCAGAACAAATTTTAATAGTTTGGGTCTAAATAAATTGTTTTTTTTAAACATTAAGTTGGTTTAAGTTAAAATGTGATATAATTAAACAAATAGTCAATTAGGATAATTTTTAGTAATTTTCTCAACAAATATGTTATTAATCATTTTTAAACGTTTGAATCCATTGTATGCACATAGTTTTTAGGGTACCCATATTGACATGTATTGTATTAAAGTGTTACATATCTCAAACATGTCATCTTATGATATTGCTCATTTCAACCCATTAAACAACAATTGTTACGTAAGCCAACACATTTCTTTTGATTTGAGTAAAAATTGTCACCTCTATATTATTATCTTGCATACTAAATGTTAAGAAAACTGAGGAAACGAGTGGATCAAAAAATTAACATGGATTTTATATAGGTTTATAATAGTCATATAACAAATCTCGCATAATCTTAGTGAGTTATAAATGGGTCGTATAACGATTGATTTGACTGGACTCTAATTTTAGGACCAATATAACTTGTACAATCCGTGTAACCTTATTATTTTAGATTATTTCATGTGAAAGTGAGTGAGTATTTCCCAACATCACCCATTACAAAGAGAAGGGTTGTCATAACGAGTCAGACACAAGCTGTTAAGACACGACACGCTAAGACACGAAACACGAGATGAGTAGACAAGAACACGACATGAAAAATTATTGTGTCTGTTTTTCAAAACGTGAGCACGACTTGTTTAAAACACGTAAACATGAAATGACCCGTTAAGGAACCTGTTAACAGTTAGCACTATAAATGACCCGCTAAAAAACATGTTAAAGAACCTGTTAAGAAACTCGTTAAGGAACCAGGGTTAAAAAAATTAAAATTTTAAAAGATAATTGGTTACCCACTTATTTTATTATATTGTTTATTTTAAATTTATGAGCAGGTTTTAAAGGGCTTTAAAAGGTCTTAACGGGCTTTTACCTATTTAGGCACGAAAATAAACATGTCTTAATATGTTGACATGTTTTAAACACGAAATATGTTAAATGTAAACATAAACATGTTAAGATCGTATCATATAGAGTTGTGTTAATGTATCTGTGTCTGAAATTGCAAGTTTTAACAAAAGGTTTAAAGTTTAACACGCAAGTGAGGAGCAAAATTGAAAATTGCCAAGTAATTAAGGGGAACCTGTGAATCACACTTCTCGACAATATATGTAATGAAGCGGGATCGTCGAATTAGAATGCCGAGAATTGGGGGATGCTCCGATGGAGATTCCGGCGAGAGAGAATCGGGGTTTTCAGAAAGGGTGGTTGCCCCTCTCTTGCTACCATATGATTCTGTTATTGATTTCACCCAAAATCAATCCAACAACCCTTTTGCTTTGCTTGAAATGTGGCTGCTTCTTCTTCTTATTCTTCTTCTTCTTCTTCATACCTAACTGTTTGTAATTGCTACTATGGCGGTGGCGGTGGCGGTGGCGGTGGTACTATCTGAGGTAGTATCAGTAATTAGGGTTGTGTTTAGAGGCTGTGATGATCGGTGTATTCTGAGCAAAAAATAAGAAGGGGATATCGGAGATCTGAGTCGTATCTTGGAGGGGCAACACCCGGGTGGCATACTATGCAACCGTCTGTGTTTGCAGCCATGGCGTAACCTGCTTCTTCTTTGTCCCCATCCCTCAATTTCAGATCTGAGCCTTTTTTTGCTTTGGTTTATTTATTTTTTGTTTTTGAACGGCTTGGAAAACAAATGCAAGATAAGATCTCATCCGTCCCTTCGGATTTTATGTTGGGGTATAAGTCAAGTTTGACTTAGTAGAAACCTCACAACTTGGTAGAGCCCCTATGGGTGTCGGTTGGGTCAACGTGATCAGGTCTCCGGTTAATCGAACCGGGTTAGTCGCGTTTTCCCTAAAAAATATTGAATCGAAACCTGACCCAAATAACATTAAAGTTAATTAGGTTCAAATTATTGTATATTTTAGTTTAATTAGATGTAAAGGAATATTAAAAAGTTGGAGGTGCGGAGCGCACACTCGTTTAATATTTCTGAGCTCCTAACCAAACGTGGGGGTCAAGGGGGGCCGCGCCTCCTTGCGGGGTCCTAGGGGCAGCTCCTCTAGCGGGTTCTAAGGGGCAGAGCTCCTGGTGGCGGTCCCACTAGCCAGTCAGCGGGTGGGGGTCAAGGGGGCAGCGCCCTTTGTAGGGTTCGGGGCAACGCCCCGAAACCTAAACGGAATTTACTTATTTGTTATGTTCGGAATTGCCTTGACCCGTGACTTGACCCGCGATTTCACCTGCCAAAACCAACCGCCAATAACTAACTTGCGGTTGGTTGGTGATAAATATAGAAACGAATTCGCAGAATTTTCAAAATACAATCGAAATACGTATCTTTGATTCTCTATATTGGATTATCCCATAATCAAGTTTCTTGAACTCGAAAGGAAAGAAATATTGATTTCGGATAGTGATTCATACACGATTTGATATATTTCCAAGTGATTTTGACGAATTTCTCCAACACGAATTACTCGGGCCACTATTTATTCGGGTGGGGTCAAACTGATTATTTGAGTTAGTATATATTTGATATTTTCTTAACCTAATTTTAAATTGTTTCAAATAATTCATTTCCAAATATATCATTCAATAAAAAATGTGTTAAACCATGTATACTTTAATTATTAGCGGTACTTATATGTAGTTAACCTGAAACCTGAATAATTTTTAAAAATATGCATAAAACCCGACCCTGTTACTGGTACGGGTATTTTCGACACTCATAGTAAGTTATTTGTGTATTTGTTTTACTGCATTATATCTAATTCCTATATACTCATTTATAAGGTGCGTACTTAGGTGGCCACATCGATTTGTTGTTTGGTTAATTACATAAATATTTTATTTCCATTTCTCTTACATGCCCCTTATACAAAGAATTTTTTGTTGCCTATATGTGGGAAGTGGGAATTCCATGCATACGATTATCATTAGTTTATTTTAATAATATAATCATCCATCAAATTTTGATAAATTATTATGTATTGATTTTTGATGGATTATTTGGGAGATGAGGTACTGCATGGAAGCTGATCAGAAGATGCGGGGAACTTAACCAAATTCATTTTATATACTTTAAACTTTATTATTTCATACAATATTTTAAAAAATATTTAGCTACAACGACAAGCTGGAGTCTAGAGAGCACATATAGGGGTGTGATTTATTATTATTTTATAATATCTTAATGCTTATAAGATTAAAATTAACTTGATTTAATATGTATATATAGTTTTACTATACTATTAACCCGTGTACTACATGAAATTATGTGAAAAATATACATTCCAAAACAATCATCTATAAAAAATATATATAAATGTATATTTTTTAACTTTTTTAAAAAAGAATAAAAAATTATTCTATAAATATCTAAACGTTTATGCAAAAACAAGCTAGAGTTTATATATATGTTTCTTGTGTGTCTAGAAAAACAGTATAATTCATAAATATGTATATTTGTTATAAATATTTCATATGATGAAAATTACATATTACATATTATAATAATAATAATAATAATAATAATAATAATAATAATAATAATAATAATAATAAGTGACTAATTAAAATTTACTGTTAGATGTAAATTAATTACATAGGTTTAATAATCATAAGTAATAAAAGTGTGCATGATCATAGGTTTATACCCATACAAACCATATAATTATTAACACACACCATAATAAATACATATGAAAATTAATGACTAAAACTCAGTTTTTGTAAAATCACCTATTTAGTATTGTTTGAGATATTGTGTATCTACAATCAAACAACATTAAATTAAACAAAAATTATAAACATTTATAAAAATAATTTGTATCCTTATTCTTAATTTTTTAAATTGAATTTAAAAGTTTGAATTGTGTATCTTGATAACTGAATTCAGTGACATATGTGTTGGGTTACAACGACTTGGTTTAGGAATTGAAACATATATAAAAAATAGTTATATAAAGCAGATAAGTTTTATACTTTATAAAACACCTCGCGGCGTTATATACGGAAATCATGAATAATTATATCGTTGTAAAAAATGTTAATAAACGAAAAAGATCGAAATATTGTTAAAATATCATGTAGTTGTAAAATTTAGGATTACGAAACACAAAAGTGTATTTAAAAATGTTAAAATATACCGCAAAAGACTCGATCTTGATAAACTTATACTGAAACATAATTATTAAAAGCACTTATCAACATTTTAAAAATGTGATTTAATAAAAGTATAATAAAAATTCAATAGAAAAAAAGGAAAAGAAAAAAAAAAGAACTTAGACGCTACATGGGTCGTACCCAAATCTTTTTATGCAACAAATTTAGTCCCTTGTGTGTTTACGATGATGATCTTAATTTACGCAACTTTACTAACTGGTATTATAAAATTCAAATGTTTGTCTCCCGGTAGAATCGAGCTGCAAAGCCATTAAACTAATCATCAACTGCATAATACTTCATTCATTGGTGGTTATATGAAATCAGCTTATTTTGCAAGAATAGAAACTGTGATTACTAAAAGAACCCATTATTTTATAGACGAAGATGATATAGATGATGAAATAAGAACAAATAAACAACAATCTCAGTGTTTTTTGTTTCACGTGGTTATTTTTATCAAAACTTGAACCATCTCTTCTTAATCTGACTCGCCATTTCTTCAAGTTTTTGAACTCGAGCTCGCAATATGTGTTTTTATCTTCGTTTTTGTCTGCATAAATTAATCACAGCCTCATATGTTTTCTAAGTGTTATCATCATTTCATAACGCTTGAGTTTTAGTTGTAACGGCCTGTCACAGAGCGCTGGTAACGTCCCGTCACAGAGCGCTGGTAACGTTACAAGTTTATATCAATTGTCTATAAATTTTTCTATGTTATATTCATCAATAAACAGAAATTCAAATTCTATCCTCGATCTTATTTTAAGGAAAAAGTAAAAAATTATATAGTGTTTTTTAAACAACTTTAATCGTGAAATTTCCAATGATGCGTTTTTGCATTGCTTTAAGCCAGACTTTAACCTAAAACCGAAACCTAATAAAACTTCATGTCCCAGCCATTGTTTTGAAAACCGGACCAATCGGATCAGGAACCAGTGGTCGGCCGGCCCATATCAACATACAAACTGTCACAAATGGACCGGGAACTGGCTCACTGGTACTCTAGTAGGATCAGATTTCAATTTTTAATTAAAACCAAAAGAATAAAACATTAAAATCAAACCTTATATTTTTGTTTGTTTGAACATTAATTATGTTTGTTAAATATGTTTATAATTCTAGATTTTTAAAAATATTTTTATATATTTATCAAATCATCCGGTTCTTGAATCTCATTGAACCAGTCCGACTAGTAACATGTAAGACGTCCGGTCTGGTTTTGAAAACATTAGTCTTAGCATGACAAGCATAGGAACCTAATAATTCTTAAATGAAAATTATAGGGTTTCATCTAACCTATACAGTATAGTATCTTTAACCTTTATTGTATTTCATAAAAAAAATTATTTAATTGGCTTTTCTAGAAGTACATATTATTACTTTAGTTCCAATTTTACCTAGGTCACACGATTTACATCACTCATGTTAGCCGTAAGGCCGGTCGGTGAGGGCATCTAATGATGGAGTTCACCATTTTTTTTTACTTTAATTGCATTAGTTTACTTGTATGAAATCGATCAAGCAAAAACAAACAAAAGACGATGGTGCTTAATTAGTATCTGAGAGGCCCCGAGCACCAGGAGTCCCCTAGGTTGGCAAAGCATCAAAAGCATAGTTCTTAAACCGTAAAATAATCGTATATTATAGCAGTGGAAATCATTACATAACCTTTAATCATAATTAAAACATCTAAACCACATTCGTAAATTATTCTTTAATCTAAATAGGAATGCCAGTTTTTGAATAGGTAGTCATCATGTCATACCACGAGCCATCATATCCTTATCATAACTTGCTCAACTTGACATGCATGCTAAATCAAGTCAGCTTTCGCTGGTGAGTTATAAGTTAACTTTTTATAAAAATCTTTGATCATTCATATCTTTATATAACATAACATAATTCAAATACATGACATACATATCATCATGACATCAATCATACTGTGCATAAAACTTTAGCCTTCACTACTGACCGAAGTCAACATGCTTGTGCAGCACAAGACTCTATAACTATCAACCCGAAGTTGACAGCTTATACATGCATAAGACTTCCTCAACTGGCGACACAAAGTCGACAGGCTTGTGTTTCCACGAGACTCTTTAACTATCAACCGAAGTTGACAGCTCATACCGGTACAAGACTTCTTTACATACATCATTCATACATAACATGGTTTAAATTATTTAAACCATCATAAACATAAACACTTTACCGCACCGCAATGCTCAAATTCTGCCCAACCGCAACCGGGACTTCAAAACCACATTTCCTACTCGACCTCGGTCGAGACTTTTAAAAATCATTTCTTTCTCAACCACAGTCGAGACTTAAAACATTCTTTACCTGAAAACATTCTTTACTTTAACATATTCTTTTATATGACTGTAGTAAGGTAAAACAATCATTTTCATAAAATAACTTTATAACATGCATAACAGCCCAAAATGATAAAACATTTAAAATAGGGCTACAAAGAACTTACCTGAGCTTAGTAAAACACAATTTGCTAGTTTTTCTTCCTTTCCTTTCTTTCTCACTTCAGAATGATATCCTATTAATATGAATATATTATCATGATTATAACCTTACCATGAAGGTGCTCAAATTTATGATTACCGCTCGAAACTTTCGTCTGTCGTAACTTTCATTTGGAGCTTTGATTCAAAATTTCACTTACACTCGTTTTGATCATTTTTATCTCTGCATTCTTGTTATGCTTAAAGATTACTTATGTGCTCGGCTTAGATAAGTGTATTCTCTTATTTACTTAGTTCGTTTTAAGGTTTTGCTAAAATTACTGTATAATAACATTGGTTTAAGGCAAACGGAAGCACATATATATTATATCCTCATAGAACTCAAGAAAACTTGATCATTATCTAGATGTGATTGGGCTCCAACAGAATCCAATTCATGTTCATCATACAAAATGAAAACTCTATCTAAACATGATGTTGGTCTCTTTAATCAATCAAGACTAAACTAACACGAGATAAGAATCATGAACACATACCTTAACGATCAATCTATTCTTCTTGATTCTCTGCTCTGCTCTGCTCGTAAAAATAGAAGTCGATCAGAAGATTTCTAAATGAAAATTTGAGAATGCGATCTGCCCATATGTTTACTCAAACTTGCTTAAGACAATTAATGTGGTTAAATATAGTCCATTCGAAATTTCTTGTTGCTTGAGGGATGAATTACAACCACAAATACAAAATAACGTAACAAAGTCATGAAGCATCTTTTGATTTAATTTCAAACTTTCATTTAGGCCCTTGAACTTTGGTGTTTTATTTTTAAAACACCTTCTACTTTGCTCACATATTTTTAATATTCACGAGCTTGTATCGTGTTCATATTTTATCGTATAACGGTCCCACTTATATTAATTTGATTGCAATTACTGCGGGAACGCTTATAAAAATATCGAACCCAAACGGTCACAGAAATTTTGCACGTTATTGATAGGCTTTATAACGTGTCCATACATAATCAGATATTTTTATCGTTTATATCCTTTTGATCGTAATTACTTTACGAACGTTTATATAAATTTTGGACATAAACGGTTACCGAAATTTCGCACATTTATTAATAGGTTACAAAATTTTCGGTTGTTACAGTATCATTGAGTGGTATGACTTGAGAAGATGAAGATGCTAATGAGAAAATGATGAAGACGATAATTACATATATGTATGTAATAACTTATTATGTTTTTCGGTTTTATTTTTAAATTTGACATTCTATTACATATCTATCTATATCTATAATCTATAATCTATATCTATAACTTATAATAAATAAGTAACTCAAATGCCACTTGTCAAAATTTTAAACCACTTATGCTACTTGTCAAAATTTTAAACCACTTTTAACATGTGTCACATTCTTATTATCATATCTAATTCTCTTTCCTATTAAATGCACATATATTCTCTTTATTAAATATAAATAATTAAATTAAATGTTAATTACCAATTATTTTAGTTATTCATTTTTATATCAATAAAAAATAGATTTTGAAAAAAAATTTATATAAAACCATTTTTCTAAAAGTAAACAAAAACCAGAAGTTTAAACAACAAGATTTCTATATATAAAATTCTATTTTTTAAACAATTTCAAAAATGAAATGTTAAAAAATAAATTTTAAAAAAACAGAAAGTTAAAAAAAATGGTATTATTGTTTTGTTATTTAAAATATGTATATGTACATAAATTCAATCATATATCTTTTATATCAAAAATTTGTTTTTAATCCTATATTTTTATTAGTTTCTTATAATTGCTAAATTTTCATTAATAATTATTTAATATTTTATATTAAATCCGTGTAACACATGGGTTAATAACCTAGTTATATAATAAAAGAATAACAATACGACACGTGACGTCAATCTAGCGTATCCACATCACAACATTGCCATGTGGCCTTTTTCTAACCTATCAACATGGCATATTTGACAATTTAAAATTTTATTTCATTTATTACAATTATTAAGTGAAACTTTCAAAAAAATTTTAAAGAAAAAAGTCAATATTCATATTAATGACCATTAAATCATTTAAATGTCTACATTTTCAATAAATAAAGTTTAAAATTAAAAATATTAAAGTTCATTTCAATTATATAAAGAAATATTTAGATATTTATAAAATTTTATTTTCTTTTTTTAAAAAACGTTAAAAACTATATGTTACTTGTATATCTTTTTTATCATTAATTGTTTTATAATATTTATTTTATACAACTCTATATAATACACAGGTCAATAGCCTAGTATGTAATACATCTATTCATCTCTTCTTTTTTATAATGTATATCTTACGTATATGTAATGGTTTGCTTGTATTTAAAAGAACAATTTATGTTACATAAATGTAAACAAGTTTCTTCTTCTTCATCTTTCGTTCTCGATTCTTTTTTATTGTAATACTTAAGAAATAGATATATGTGATAAATTGTAACGTTAATTTAGTTGATTTTGAATTCGTGTTTTCATCTTAAGTTACAAATACGTACCATTAACTATTACGTAATTTCAAACACATGACACGCCATGACTTTAATATGTTTAATGTTTAACCTTAACATCATTCTAATTAAAATAGGTAGATATGTTAAAACCTATATAAATACTTGTCAAGCCATATTTAAATACATATTAAGACTTATTTATAATTTAAAATAAACACATGTTTATAGCATTAAAAGGTTTCCCTAATGAGCTATTTTTTATTAAATAGTTTTAAATAGGTTGTGTTCGTGTTTGAAAACCTCACAAGATAATTTTTTTATGTTTCGTATCTTATCATATTGTGTTAAACCCGTTATATTAGCAATATATTTACGTGACGCTAAATAGTCTAAATTTATATCTATATCTATATTATATAATAAATAAAATTTTTGGAGGGACACATGTCACCATATTAATTGTTTGTAAATCATCTTATATTAGATTTTTTTTCTTATTTCTCTTCTGTTAAATAATAAAAATTTTATTCAATTTAACAAAAAAAAATTATTATATCATAAGTCATATTATTTATTTTTTTGTAGAAAGTCTTTGAAAAATATGTAATATGTTATTTAAAATAAATAATTTTAAAATTTATTTATTTAACATGTGTATTACACAAGTTTTTATTTAGTGTTAGTATATATAACATCAACTCTAGAAGAGTAGCGACACCTGATTCATAGTGTTTCAAGGTATATATTAAAAAATAAATAAAATTGGTGAACGGCACCATTAGGCGCCCCTCACCGACCGGTTCCACGGCCAACATGAGAGAGGTAAATCGCGTGACCCAGTATAAAAATTGGGTGGTGCCGGGCTTTGAGCCCTATACTTTCATTATGGATTCTAACCCCTTTACCATTAGGCCACCATCACGGGGACTCAAGATATATATACGTATAGGTAATTTAATGATTTTCTAATAATAATGGTTTGTTTCGACAATAAAAAAAATTAATTTTCTAATATACCTTATTGAATAATAATAACTCACTAAAACTTTATTTAATTACAATAATGTTATTATTTAATTATTCTCGTTTAACAATATATTAGATCAATGGTAAAAAAAAATTTATTGTAAACAAGGTTAATATCTCGTTATTTTTACTAATTGTATAAAGAATGAAAATCACATCATAAATACTTAAAAAATATCAAAAAAATTATATATCAAAGATATTATATATTTATACAAACATTTAAATAAACATAAACATATAGTTTGGTTTTAATGTTTTAGCGATTGGAGTTTAGAAGGAAAAAAGAAAAAAAAAAACGGTCTGATTACCTATCAGTTCAACTAAAACGGGTTTTCAGACCGGTTAGCATACTGGTTCCCGATCTGACCGAGAAATCAGACTGGTTTTAGCAAGACTAGTGATGTAAAAGTCTGAAAGTTAAATGCCAAACTTGCACATAAAACAATATCCAGAGACCAGTTTTGTAATTTTATCGTATATATGTATAAATGCCACTCATCAAAAAAAACCAACATGAAATAACACCACCATAGACCACAATACATTACGATGGAGCTAGATATCGGAAACAAAAAGGCGGTGGCCGGAAATATTCCAGATGACAGATCTCCGTCACCGCCACCGCCACCGCCACCGGAATGCAGCCTCCAGCAGCTGTTGAAGCAAACTCCTAAGGTGGTGATAATCTTTGCTGTGGTGGCGCTTTCATGTCTGCTTCTTTATCACTATTCCATCACCTTTCCATTTTCCGGCGACTACAACTCGCTCGCCACCGGCACACGCCTTGCTGATTCAGTAAGCAATTTTTTTTATTGTTAGCTTTGGATTCAGATGTCTTTGTGGTCGGCTGGTCGAATTGGTTGAACCGAATGGTTCATTTGTAAAGCAGTTCAAAGAGGTTCATCTGAACCGTCAATGACGCCGGTTACCTGTTCGACTTATTCGGTTATGAATACATTGCTTAAAATGAGAAATATGCTTATTTTCAATGTTTTTAAAACCAGACCAAACAAATGGTAAACTAGGTGTAGCGGACCGGTTTCATGACCGGTTCGAGTTAAGCAGTCCACGTAAGTTTAGTTAAACAGGTTTTTATGTATTTTATAAAAATTATAGGTTAAATTAATAAACGTATGATGTATGCATCTTATATTTTTAAATAATGATATTAAAAAATACATTTTAAGATAGTTAATATAATTTTAACTATGTATATTATATCATATCATTACATGTAGTCAAATGTAGACAAAATATATATATATTACAAGTCGACTTTTTAGGGAATATTTAATGATCACGCTTACATTTAATGTATCATTTTATTTTTCAGCTTAGAAAATGCAATCCACTTATAACAATTTTCTTAATAGCTAATTCACATGTAAATAGCTTTATATGGTTAAAGTAAAATGTTTAAACCGTATTATATATATATATATATATATATATATATATATATATATATATATATATATAAACAATTTTTATATACAAATCTTCATCATACTCAATATATTATATTATTAGTAAAACAAAGATAGAGTCTTACAAAGGTAATATTTATACAATGTTACATCTATCACTACGAGATGGAGAGGATGCTTTTGATGATACCAACGCTTCATAATGTCTAGTTAACTGATCAACTCAATGTTTTTAACGTTATTTTCCCAAAAAATGAAATAAAATGCCGTTAACATTAGTGTAATTTTAGTTATGCCCTTAATGTTTGAATCAAATTTAATTTATGTGTGTAACTAATAAAATGGTATAGTCATCTAAAACATGTGAGCATTTAGCAAACGTCATATTTTTCAAGTTTCATTTTTGGAAAAGATATAGACAATGATAAAAGCCAAAAATGTTACCTGAATTGACAAAAAAAAACGATGCATGTGTGTTTTATTATCCAATATATATACATATGTGTGTGTTTGGTTTTCTCTTTAAGATCACGTTTTCATATGATACAAACCACACACACGTATATAGGCAGGGGCGAAAATTATATAGGGCTAGGAAGGACCACCCTCTCTTTTTCTATCTGTAGTGTTAATTTTTCGGCTAAAAGTTTATTTTTAGTTAAAAATATTTGTTTTGTCTCCCTTTTTTCAAAAAATTAATATATATTCTTGGTCCCCATATATTTCCGCCTCCTTCCATAACACTCAAGCTCCGTCACTCTATATAGGTTTAGGTTCTAGCAAAAAAATAGATTGGTGAGAAGTATTGTGGGGTTGATAAGTGATATTTCTCTAATTAAAAAAAAAGTATTTTATTCATTGTGTTTAATGTTTCATGTTATTATATAATATATCTTTATTATTATGTTTTATTTTTAATCTCATAGTGTGTTATTTTGTCATTGTTTTTTACGTATTAAATAAAATGTTTTTACTTAATATTTATGATTTATGTATTAAAAATACATAATTGTGTTATTTTGTTTTTAAAAACTCATAATTTTAGATAACAAAAATTATCTTAATTTTTTGAAAAACACATTTTGGTTATTGTATTTAACATTCAGATCATTGTGTAACATATTTATTATTGTGTTTTACGTTCATGTCATTGTGTAATATGCTTATCATTGTATAATATACCAGCCATTGTGTTATATGTTCAGGTCTCATGTGATTTACTCTTCTTTGATCGAGTTTTACGTTCAGATCATTGTGTTATATATTTTAACTCATTTCGTGTTTTTTTTTGTTATTGTTTTTATATATTAAATAAATTTGTAATTCATTTTTTATATTTTCCTTATTAGAAGTAGTATACAATTGTATTATTTCAATATTTTGTTTTTTAAAACTTCTTATTTTGATAACATATATTTCAGATTATTGTGTCATTTGTATTTATCATTGTATTTATGTTTTTTACTATTTGATTTTATCTTGTCATTATTTTTTATGTATTAAATAAATTTGTTATTGTTTTATCGTTATGATTTACATATAAAAAGCATGTGATTGTATTGTTTCACCATTATTCTTTTTAAAAACTGATCATTTTGTAAAAAATGGTAAAACACAATGACGAACAAAAAAACGTAATGGCGAACAAAAATATACATATTTGACAGATAATTTTTAACTCAAAGCAATAGTGGCATTTTATAGATTTGGTTTATTAGAATCGTTTAGTCACATGTTACATATTTGACAGATAATTGCATTAGAAATAAGTTTTAAATTTAAAAACGCCAAATTTAATTGAGTGTTAAAATAAGGTGAAATTTTAAATTTTTTTGTGTCTATAAAAATTAAAAATTTAAAACTTTTTAAATTTACATACTTTTTGTTCAGTGAGTATGGCCAAAAAAGGGTGGTTGAAAGGTTTAAGGGTGACCGAAGATGATCGTCGTGTGTGCGACGGATGAGAGAAGAAAGTGAGAGGCACGGAGAAGTTTGTTTATCTAATTTTAAACACTTTTTATTAACATCTATTGGTGTTAAGAAACAAATTCTTGATTATGAGGTGACAAACCTAAAAAATTAAATTTCTACAACTAGAATTCCAGAATCTAGACATCAAGTAAATAAATAATCTGATAAATATTCCAAAAAAATCAAATTGCAACGTTTTGGGTATTATATATACATAGTCAGCGTGTTTGCATTTTATTTTCCTTTTAATTTCTAAGTTATTTGATTTTATAAATAAATAAAAGATTGCCATTACATTGCATGTCCTCGTTTGCAACATTTTAGAATTCAGATCCAACTCACACTTGGTTGGTTGGTTCTTTTTTGAAAACATGACCAAGCCATGACTTCAAATACATACTATGTATGTATGTATAATGAGATTATATTATGTAAAAAGTCAATTTTAAAGATAAACTTCTTAAACCCTATTTGAGCTCTTGAAAATAAATGTGTGGTTTATATTAAAATTGAAGTCTCTGTTTCCGTCTTTTGAAAGAAGTAAGGTGTTCTTCCTCGTGTTGGGTCTGCCGCTCAAAAGAAAAGAAAAAGAAAAAAGAAAAAGAAAAAAAGATTAAAAAATCAAGTTTTGAATATAAAAATCAATTTTAATGTGGTTTCATATGTATCACATTTATTTTCAATATTACAAATAGATGACACAAATATAGTTTATAAATTTCCTATTTAAAATCAAATTTTCACATGATATAATATATATTTTTTTATTTTCTGATACAAATAATTTATTTTACAAGGAGATTAAGCGGCACTTGTGAAAAAGATATGTCATGGGTGTTATGTGTCAATTGCTATATGTATGGGTCAATTTAGAAATGGTTATTGGATTTAAATACTTTCAACTTTAACATGTTGGACGACAGTACTTCCAACTGAGAAAATATTTAGTAACACTCCCAACCTTCAACAATTTTCCGTTGGCACTCCATTTGACACTGTTTTGATGACGTTAAATAGCATAATGGAGTGCCATCAAAAACTATATCGAAAGTTGGGAGTGTCAGTAAACATTTACTCAATTGGAAATATTGTCCGCTAACATGTTAAAGTTGAGATTATTTAAATCCAATAACCTATTTTGAAATTATCAGTAGTAAAATTATCAGTAGTACAAATCTAATTCTTGTTTCAATTTCCTATTAACACAGGATAATAATCTTGATGGGTTAAAAATCATACTGAAAAATGCAACAATGAGAAATAAAACGGTTATAATTACGACTCTGAACGACGCATGGGCGGAACCAAGCTCTATGCTCGATCTTCTTTTGGAGAGCTTTCGAATCGGGGATCGAACGAAGGTGTTTTTGAAACACCTAGTCATTGTAACTTTAGACCAAAAGGCATATGCTCGATGTGTTAAGTTACATCCACATTGTTATAACCTTAGCACCCATGGAACAGACTTTTCAGAAGAAGCGTATTTTATGACACCAGATTATTTGAAAATGATGTGGAGAAGAATTGATTTTCTACGAAATGTTCTTGATTTAGGGTATAGCTTCGTGTTCACGGTAATAATTCCTTCCTCTTTTTATGTTTCAAGCAATTCAATTGAAATTATGTTTTGCCTTTGAAAATTACGCTTACCGGTGTTCATCTGGTCGGATTACGAGTTGTTCAGTTTATTCGAATCAGGTTATTCGGTTTGGCTTTTTTTGCATGTATCTGAACCCGACCAGACCTAAATTGACTCGAATCTATCCGAATTAAAGTTTGATACATTTGGATTCGGGTGTATCCGAATAACAACAACCTGAATAAAGCTGAATACAAATTTCTTATTTTTTTGTCTATTTTTTTCCTATATTTTGGTCGATAAAAGTAAACATTTTACCAGTTTAGATTCATAACAAAACATTCTTAAAGTTCAAATTAAAAAACGATCACAAAATTTTCGTAATAAAATAGTCTAAATAATTCCATGACTCATAAAAAATTATCTAAACAACCAAAACAATTAGAATTTTATAATGGTCCATTGGCTCGTAATCAGATTATTCGGATACCCGAACAACCCGAATTACATAAACCAGATATCCGAATCCGAGCCGAATATCTAGATAACTTTTTTGGATTTGGATTGATCCGACCGAACAACCCAAATCAAGATTCGAATCGAGTTTTTCGGATTTCAGATACGATTCAGGTTTCAATTTTTTCCGGGTTTCAGATTGTTTGAACACCCTTAATTACGTTGGTATTTAAAAAATAATACGAGGAATATTTATTAAAATACTTATACATTCACTTGTTCACATGTGTGTTGTGTCACTGTTTTGTTTATGTCCACATGTAAGCAAATATTTATAGTAAAATTTCTTGATAGCTATAAAATTAATAGTTTTTATAAAAAAAATCATTTTTTTATTATTCTTATTATTTTTTAATGTTATAGTTTAAGTTTTATTTTAACCACACTCTGACCAGCATTAAACATCGCATCCAATAACACCCTCTCTGAAGGCACTCTCCCTTTAATTTTTATTTAACATATAATTTAGTTTTTTTTAACAACTTACAATATAAATATAAAAGTAAATGTATAGGAAGATACATGAAATTGATCCTTCTATAGTTATATGAAATACCATGTACTTTAAAAAAATCCATGTTGAATATAAGAATATTATACAACATTTTCATGGTATCAAATGGATGGAAAATTCTTAACCTATGTAACGTTAGAAAATTCATAACTGATCGCACTCTCATAAAATTTTGTAATCGTCCTCATTTTGCTTTCAATTTTAAGTATCAATCTATTATAATAAATCAATGTTTTCTTCTGTCACGTGTCATTTAATGAGATAGGTTTTAAGATTCATTTTCCGCTCATTTTATCAAAAAATCTTCAATATTTAATATAAGAATGAAATGTTTAACAAATTTTATGATATTAACAACATTACCATGATTAATATACATTAACTTGAATCAATTTATTAACATTAAATTTACCATATATAACGGTTTTATAACTATAAAATTTCAATTTATTAATTAGTTAAATAAATTCTACATGTTAATATCATAAATTATTAATAACATTTAATTTAAATAAATTTATTAGAGATAACTTAATATTTTTATATATTAATAGTTTAATTTCTACCACTTATATAATTTTAAGAAAGATAGGTGATAAAAAATAAACAATATAACAACAAAATGGTGGATCATTTTGCTTTTTTTTTTTTTAAAAACTAAGTTTTAGAACAAAATGTTGCAGAAAATATATGTAAAATCATATAAAAAAGTCACGTGTAATAAAAGAAAACTCATACAGTGAAACAAGTACGACTATATTAAAAGTAATTACCATTAATTATTTTTTAAATATAAAACTATATATTTTGTACAAACCAATGTTTACTTACATAAATTAATTATATTTAAGATTATAATAAATTCGTTATATTATAGAAAATAATCGTACCTATAAGATACAATATTAGTTTTTTTTTAATTGAAATTTTGGTAACCTATATGTTTTTTTTTCATTGAAAATAGATATAAGTCCATATTTGATGTTAAAACTAAATGTTTTACAAATCTTAAGATATTAACAAAATTACCATTATTAAAATTTTATAATTTAATTCATTTATTAACATTATTTATACCATATATAATCGTAAATCTGTGTTTAAATATATATATATATAGGGCATTGAATTTTTGATAACCCTCATCTTTTGTTACAACCCATTAACCATCATCCAATGATTACTTGAAAAAGGTAAATGTATAGGATCGTGCCACGTGTCAATTCTTTTGTCTTTAGTATGAAGGGCATTTAGGACATTTGTTATTTATATAAAGTTTACCCCTTTTTTTTAAACATTCATAACTTTTTTATACTATATTATTTTTAAAAAAAATTGCACGATTATACTCGTCTCATTTTTCTCTTTAATTTCGTTATAGTCTCGACTAGTTTTTTTTTCTTTTTTTGATGTCATGTATTTACATCATTGTAACGAGTTTAACGATAGCAAATTAATTAGAATTTTTTTCTAACAATGGTAAATTACAGTAATGTAACACAAAATGAAGTAATGTAACACAAAATGAAGTAATTTATAATGACATAATTAACGGTGACGTAACACATTATTTACAGTGATGTAATTTTCTCTTTAATTCCCGTTATAATGTTGACTAGTTTTTTTTAATTTTTTTTCTCATTGCCCATTATTAACATCGATATAACGAGCATAAATATAACACATTATTTTAAATTTTTTTCTAACAATGATAAATTACAGTGATATAATTAATATAACACATTATTTTACTTTTTCTCTAACAATGATAAATTACAGTGATGTAATATAACACATTATTTTGATTTTTTTTCTTTAACAATGATAATTATAGTGATGTAATTTATCATTGTTCGAAAACAATTCAAACTAATTTGTTGTATTTAGGCTCGTTACAAATTAGGGATGAGCAAAAAGCCAAAAAAAAAACCGAACCGAAACCGAATTAACCGAAAAAACCGAACCGGAACCAAATTAACCGAAAAAACCGAAACCAAATTTTACGTCTATGTAAATTACATCACGATAAATTACGTCCATGTAAATTACATCACTGTAATTTATCATTTTTAAAAAAGTTTCAATTAAATTTGTTATATTTAAGCTCGTTACAATGATGTAAATATAGGGCATCTAAAAAAAGTAAAAAAAATTAGTCGAGACTATGACGGAATTAAAGAGAAAAATGAGACGAATATAATAGTGCAATTTTTTTAAAAAAATAATATATTATAAAAAAGTTATTAATGTTTAAAAAAGATGGGGGGAAAACTTATAAAGGTAAAATGACTAGGATGCCCTTTTTAATATTTTAATGAAAAGCTTATGTGTAAATTTATGATTGGTTGAAATGGGTTATGTAGTTGTAGCAAAAGATGAGGGTTATTTTTTATACCCTTCCCTATATATATATATATATATATATATATATGAAACAAATAGCCAAATTAACTTTTGAAACGATTAGTATAATGTAGTGCATTTAATCATTTGTTGAAGATAATTATTTTGTATTTCATTTTAGATTTATTTATTACATTTTACTTTTTAACATTCAAAATTCAAATAAGTAACATTTCAATATATATTGTTTCTATAAATGTTTTTCATATTCTCTAACATCAACCTCCTTTAGGAATTTATTTTACATAATTTTAAAGCATGTTTACATTAATTATACTATAAAAAACTATTTTTTTTATTCTATAATTTGTAGGTAAATTTAAATGTTTTATTAAATTACAAAATAAAAATACTTTAAAATTTGGTATATATTATTTTGTTAATTTGTATTATTATTCTTTAACATCCATTTCGTTGAAAACTAGGATTTAAGACCTACATTTATTTTTTATTTTGTCTTTCATTATAGTAAAATTAAATGTGTTTTTTATTTCATATATCAAACCTAAGTAAATTTTATTATAAAGTTATGCAATTTAACATAATTCATTAAAATAATTAACACTATTTGTCAAACAAAGTTTTGGTGAAAACTAAATAATTTTCATTTATCTTTACATTAAGTTGCACATTTCATTGCTTAATTTAAGGAATAAATTGTATATTTTTTAAATAACATCCTAATTTTTATACACAACTTGATAGGTATGTTTTATTTTGAGTAAAACATACTTTAAATATTTAATTATGTAATATAATCAAGAATGTACTTAATTATATAATATCATATGAATATTATAAAATAATGGTATATTAGATGTATTTTTTTATGATTACACTTTTATTGTTTACTTATCTTATTTATTAATTGTATTATTTAATTTTCTTAATATATATTATTTATATTATATTGTTCAATTTTTTTTAAAAGTCAAAACTTTAAGGAAAAAAAAGATAAAATCAACAATAGTATGTATATAAGATTAAATGGTTAATTTTCATATATGTATGGCGTTTCCAACAAAAGTGATTATTTAAAAACTAAGTTTTATCATATTATTATCTATTTTCTATTTGTTCTTAAAGTAACTTTTGTAAAAAATAATCATAAATACATACATTTTTAAATGCTTTCGTATTTCATTTTAAATCATAACTATATCAATTTTAATATTTTATTTATACTTAGAAAAATTTATGTACTTCACATTTGAAAATATAATATGTTACTTTTGTTATTTTTTCCGGGGTATATAATTCAAAAATTGTATGTAACACTGCTCATGATGCTCGGAATGTTATGAAAATGTATTTGGATACTAAAAGATCTAATTTAACAAAAATATCGATCTTTCAATCCATGTTATTTAAATATTCTTATTATTATTAAAGCTAAAAATTGAAAAGTAATAACTATTATTTTCTTCTTCTATTATGTAAAATTTAAAGTTTTGTAAAACATAATAAATTACATGTATTTATGACTCTAGTTGGCTAATAAAAGCAAGTTGAAAAACCCCCCAACCAGTAATGTAAACTCAATTTAAAACCAAATTTAATATTAATTTTAATAAGTCGAATCATCACTAACCTATTTTAAACAAAATCCATTATTAGTTAATAATATATTAACATAATACTTGAAGTTAGATTTACATAATCAAATTGGTGATGAAAATTTAAACGATAGTTATATTTGTTTAGTGGAAAAAGAATTACTTAAGAATGTCTCTTTTCACGTTGTTTTGAATATATATCACAAAATGAAACTCATAGAAAACAATTTAAATGTCTTGTATTTTCATTATGTCTTTGTGTATGAAATTTAGTTTGGGCCTTGTTTGCGGTGCGCACATATAATGTATATATGTGACGGCCATTAAAAGACAAAAGTAAAGTTGCACTAATTTTAACGTTTTACTTTATTTTTGTGAAAATAACGTTAAAATCATTGGGTTGGTCTGTTAATCAGGCATCATGAGCCGGAGGTCTCATTGGAAGCAGTATCTCTATTCCTATGAGGTAGAGGTAAGGATGTCTACATCTTACCCTCCTCAGACCTTTCCTTAGCTTTGCTAATGATGGGATATACTGAGTACGATGATGATGATGATGTGAAATTTAGTTTGATTGTCATTTTTAACATAACCAACCTAATCCGAACTAACCCGACTTGAACAAAAGAGAAAAAAAAATATTATAAAACAATACATAAAGAACCCTAAAAAATTTCCGCTCCTGTGAAAAAAAAAGTAATGTATCCGTTACTAAGGAGTTGTTTGTTTACCTCTTAATGATACCATTCAGCACGTTTGGTTTAAATTAAATTACCTTTTAATGATTCAGTTCAGCACTTAACCATTCAGCACCAATACAATGCTGAATAGAAAATACATAACATTCATCACTTAATGATTCGGTTCAGCACTTAACCATTCAGTTCAGCATTTAATGGTTCAGACCCTCTTAACCATTCAGACTTCTTAACCATTCAGCATTTAATGATTCAGATCTACCAAACAGCCCCTAAATACTTCTAAATAAGGTTTTATGTTCAAATCTAGTTACAAAAAGTAACTTAGGACTCTTTATGTTAAACCTTTTATGTGTTGATTCAGGATGCTGACATAATGTGGTTTAGAGACCCATTTTCAAAGTTCCACAAGGATGCTGATTTCCAAATTGCTTGTGATAAATTTAATGGAAACCCATCAGACTTAAAAAACCTACCAAATGGAGGTTTTAACTATGTGAAATCAAACAACAGAACCATTCAATTTTACAAATTTTGGTACAACTCAAGGCTAACTTACCCAGGCCTACATGATCAAGATGTGTTCAATAAGATCAAGTTTAATCCTTTCATCACACATGTCGGGTTGCAAATTCGGTTCCTAGATACCAGTTACTTTGGCGGTTTTTGCCAGCCAAGCAAAGATCTAAACAAGGTATGCACAATGCATGCTAACTGTTGTGTTGGTCTGGAGAACAAGGCTCATGATCTTGGAATCATGCTTGATGATTGGCGAAAATACAAAGAATCGCGTGTGAATCAAACAACACGCGGGTCTGCGCGTTCGTGGACAGTTCCTCAACTTTGCAGGTAGTATTCATCTTCTCAAGTTCCTTTATTCTAGAAACACACGAAAAAATGTGCAGAATTGTGAACTTACTTGGAGATGTATGCTGAAAAAAATTTCTTAAGTGCGGTTTTAACCTCACTGAGCATTTTCTACCGTAAGAAGGTAACAAGATTTCATTGTGACAACAATGTAATATGTAAAATGTTTTATTGTCACCAGGGGTTCTTTCCATCGTCCTCGTGCCACGAAGAAGAAAGATGGTCCAGGTTTGAACAGTTGATCGTTGCATGAATGCTAAACCATAACTCAGGTAGCCTGTTTTCATGAAGATGTTGGATGCAAACACATGCAAAACGTCGAGAGTTTGTTCTATAACTCAGAATTTGTACAGATGATGGTGCCATCAAGAGTCTTGCTGGTAGAGAGCAAAGATGGGATTCTTTTGAGTTTTTTGTTGTAGAATTTCTAACCTGAACACTGGCATCAACTTTGTTATGAATAAGATTTACGGTGCATGGTGATTTCTAAATTTATGTAATTTATGATCATTGTAGTTGTTTTCCTCCAACTGCTTTCACCGCAACAAGTTGCTGCAATGTGCAGTCTTCTCTTTATTGAGTTTGTCCTCGAACAATCATCGATGTGCAGGAAATTTGCACAACTTTGAAACTTGGCCCCTCATAATATTTTGTTCAGAAATCTATTGTATCAACAGTTTAAGCAACATAGTTGATAACTACTACTGTCAAAACGTTGTACCAATACATACGTTATCAAAAAAAAATCCAAAATTTGTTTAACGCAATAGTTAGAGTCAATCAGGTCTAAAATGACATGTTAACTATTCTTTGTGTGACCCTACAAGACCATGTGATATAAGGCATGTAGTGCGTCAGTGCGTCTTAGGTTCCTAATGATGTGGTTAACCACCATGCTCCCAAGGCCCAAACCAACCCCGCTTCCAGTACCCAAGAACTAGTCACAACTCACAACTTAAAAAATTCTTATAAAATGATGCGGTTTTAACCTTTATTATTTATTCATTTTTAGTTTTCTGAAATGTGTGTGTGTGTGATTCATGAATCATCTTTACCATATTGAAATTTTAAGATAAACTAATGATTTCAAAAAAATTGATTAAAAAATTGAATGCCGGATTGATACATGCCCTTGTATTGCTACATTGGTTTAGTTGTGCTCATACTAAAATAAAGCATATCAAACGTGTCAGGACTAGCATGAGGGGCTTTTTTTTTTTTCCTTTTTACTTTTCCTTTCTTTCTTTTTTCCTTCTTTTTTGTGATGCTTACAACCTCCTAAAATGATTCGAAAACAAAACTTGATAACTAAGAATTCAGTTATACAGAAATATGTAGAGCTACAATAACTTACTTGGTATGACTTTCGATGCTTGAAATAAAATATGCTGCAATTTATGCATAAATCCATGATTAGGGTTTTGCATGCTAGCTATTAACAACTGATAGTCTAACGACGCAGAATCCGATAAAGGCTCCAAAAACTCGCATCTTTTTAATATATCAGGTGGGGGTACTCCAGCAATGAGATTTGTATCAAGTTTCGGTTTATTTTTGCTCAAATTTTTTGACTTTGGGACATGCAAGTGGTCAATGGCTAATGGTGATGCACCTGCAACTATCTCCTCTTCAAAGGGTAATGCTCTTTGAGCTTGTAAGCAGAAATCTAACCATTGATGCACAAGTGGAGATGGCCCTCTAACTCGCCCTCCAAGTTCTTCTTTAGCAGTGCCTGTAGCAGCTGGTATTGACTGCATGAAAATGATTTAAAACAAAAAAGTGTGAGATTATAATTTAGTGCTGTTAAGCTTGTGGTAGGTTTCTTTGTTAATTATATGTGCTTTTGTTATTAAAATCAGTTGATTCCATATTTTAGGTAGTTTATGCTGTTTTGATGACAGAGTAGGTGTTTACATCCATACATGATGAACCTGGTTATTTTGGTAATTTTAACATGTTACTGCTGAATAGGAGAACTTGAACTATATATTTATCTCAAAATCGGTCAAATATAAAAAATTAGCTAAAAATAGGACTATAAACAAGACAAGCTGAGCTGCTCAAGATTGGTAAGCTTACTAGAATTGAGCTTAAGCTTAAAGGAGGTCAAGCTTGATTATGCTCGAGAGCATAAACAAGCCTATTATCATATATAATACAATATACATTATCATATATGTGTTTTATGTTAATAATATGCATGCATGCAAATATAAATCATTCGATAATAAATAATGAAGTCAAGCAAGAGCTTGTAACATTACTCACTAGTTGAGGTCGAGCAAACTCGCCCTGGCTCATTTACATCGCTAGCTAAAACCAAAAATTCTAACAGAAATGGGTAAGTTATATACCAAGATATTTTTGTCATTAATTATACTATTGTTTCCTATTCATAATTAACGCAACAATTATAAAAATAAAGTTAAAAATTATTTGGGAAAAAGGTGGTGTAAAGAATAAAAGATATAAAAGAAATAAAACTGAAGTTTCTATAAAAAGAAAATCAGGCATACCCATAAATCGGCCCATAAACTTGCTCCTGACTTTGGAACAATCACAACAACATCTGACATGCGTTTGGCAACAGGAACAATATCACTGCTCCATCCAACAGCCACCCAAACATCACCAACATTAAATGCTTTAAGATAATTTGCACTATCAAATAGCCGAACCTACATGAATAACATTACAGTAAATATAAATTATACCATTATCACCTGCATTACACATCTCTTAATATTCTCAATACAAACATTCAAGGATTCAGATATGCTGTTACCTGCAAGAATCTATTATGTAAGCATAATAACATTTCATGATTTGGTTTCATCACGATACCTGTTTTCTAAGTGAAGCAAGTTCATGCTTCACAGCATTTCTCCCACCAGCAACTTCAGAATCAATGTCACTTGAATTATATGACGCACCCAAGTGTTTTAGAACTGCACCAATCACCTCTCTTGGAGAATCAACCATTGCAATTTTTCCAGCAAGATCAGACCGCCATAGGTCTGACCAGTCCTGCAATCATGATTCATTCTTAGAGGTGGTAAAACAAGCATTTTAAACCGGCTGGGTAAACAGGTCAAAATAGGTTCATGTCAAAAAGAGTAATGTTTTGAGTATGAGCTGTGTTGGATTGGGTTGGGTTGAGTTGACTCACCCAAACTTATTCCCAATTTTAAATTTTGCATGTGAATAATGTTTAATTCTTTATTAAAAGAAACATATATTGTTTTCTATAAAACAATTAGATGTTGTAAGCATTAGAATACAAGCCAATGACTTTCGACTCGTTCGACCCATTTGAGGTGTTTCCTTCATAGCTAACTTTCTTTTACTCAATTTCCTGTTACTAAATTGACCCCTTTTTAAATATGAGTTGATAATTTAATATTGACAGATATATAAATTTTGCAGAATTACCTCTATAGGTGCCAAATTACGTTGTCGAAATTTGTTCTTTCTGTATGCTATTACCATGCTTCCCCATCGATATGGAACAGCGTATATCTTACCTTGGGCATCTGATTTTCCTTCACCATTCCTGCGCAAATACACCTGAGATTATTTTAAGACAACCCTTAATTTAACACAAAATGGTCGCAACAAAACAAGCACAACCTAAAAGGAAATTATTTCTAGAGATTAAAGAACAAACAAGTGCGGCTGCACATGTGTATTGCCTATGCAAAAAGTGCTTGTATCATAAACATCAAAGTTTATATTATTGGATTGCTTTATATATTTTATTTTTACCACCAATCAAAACCATGATATTATAAATCAATGTATATTACCTTCCACTTGTCACTTAACGTTTGGAACCAATCTTGATCATCAACCCCTTGTAAAGGTTCTATTAATTTCTTGTTAATTGCGAAATTAAGCCAGGTGTCACCAAGAGATACAATATCTGCAGCCCCAGCAGATTTAGAAGTAACAATTCCTTTACCAATTGTCGTAGAGAGTTCAGAAAAGATATCCTCAATAGTTCCACGAAACTCTAGACGAAATTTCACTCTCCTTCCTTGAGATTGTATGAAATTCTGTGTAACAATGAACTAATTAAAAAATGAATATGAACAAAATCTAAACAACAACAACAACAACCTTACCCAGTATATTCTCACTTTTTAGTAGGGTCTGGGGGGGAAGGATAGATACAAACCTTACCCCTATCCCAATTGGGATAGAGAGGCTGCTCCGAAAGAGTCCCCGGCTCAAAGTTATCGTTTGAAGTTGATCATCCCAATTATTTTAACGTAATTTACACAAAATAATTAAAATAACGTTAAAATTAGTGCACTTTTACTTTTTCCCTTAAGGGCCCAAACATACATACATTATATGCGTGCACCGCAAATGGGCGTATGAACAAAACCTAAACATTTTTCCTAATAGAACAAATTAGAAGGTTTTTATACATATAAAATATGAACACATTTTGAATGGATTTCAACATGTTTGACATGTTCCCTTCATAGTTAAATTTCTTTATGCTAACACATTTGACCCATTGGATATGAAGAATAACTTAAATACACCCATGTAACTATAAACAGGTCAAAATTGCCGTCTCTAGGGTGTGTGCAAATCACTTCTTTGCCTAAAGTAAGAGGAATACACTTCTTTGTCACATCAGCGGGTACTCATTTGTGGGACGTAAGGTAAAGTGCTAAATCAATATATTTTTGTTATTTAAGAAAGAACAACACGTAATGTGAAGAGCAATTGCACAAGACACCTCAAATAGAGGATAAACAAAACAATTTAAGCAACCAAACCTTAATCCATAAAGGAGGGACTGAGTTGCGCAGAGCAACAATTCTCAATGGAACAGTAAGAGCGTAAGTTTTTGATTTGTAACTCTCAAATGCAGCTTTTAATTCTTCATTATCAAACTCTCCAACATCTTCACCATCTGTATTCAAAAATGAAACAACACTCATATAAATTAGAAGTCCTAGTTTAATAACTTCGACATAGGATATATCCATCTGGATTTTCAAGCTTAAACGGCAATATTTGGAGTTCAATCCCTCTTTTTAATTCAAATAAATCAACGCACTGTTCTTCGAAATTGACATAATTAACTAATTCAAAACGCAAATTCAGATTATCTGCTAACGAATTCATAGCTAATTTTCACAAATCTGTGTAAATAAACAACCTACGTAAGATCAACTGTATGAAATAGGTCATTTAAAAGCTGTATTCTAGAAAGAGTAAAGTAAGAAAACCATGAATTGACTGATCGTCGGCCAATGTATCGTCATTGGAGATGGCTACCGACGGTGGAGCACGACCGGCGGTAGCAGCGAAGCAGGCAGAGCTACGAACACCGCCGAAGCTTAGAACGAGTAGAGCAGCAGAAGTTGCGAGTACGGGAATCAGATTATCCGAAATAAACGGCGGTGATTCGACAGATGACGAACGTACGGCGAGATTCCGGCGAGAAAATGCTTTGGAAACGGTTGCCGGCGGGAAGATGGATATCCGACGGGGAAGTGTGAAGGGATTGGTGTGGTCGAGAAGTGGCGGATACAACCTCGACATTTTTAGTGATTGTTTGTTTCAAAGACCATA
This sequence comes from Mikania micrantha, assembly GCA_009363875.1. Classification (NCBI taxonomy): domain Eukaryota; kingdom Viridiplantae; phylum Streptophyta; class Magnoliopsida; order Asterales; family Asteraceae; genus Mikania; species Mikania micrantha. Next base: position 15,639,416 of record CM018683.1, read on the forward strand.
ATGTAATACTATACTATGATTACAAAAGGGAGTTCACGAACCAACCGGTTGCGCTCAATCTCAGCTCGGCTCGTTAATAAATTTAAACCAATATGAAATCGATGAGCGGCTCTTTTGGCAAACAAATGAGCCGAATGTCGAGATGTGAATATCATTTTTATTAAATGTGTATGAAATTTTCTACAACTGAATATTAAATTGAGTGTAATTTATATGAGTTAGTTTGATTTGACTCGAAAATTATAAAAAAGATTCAAGCAAGTTATTTTTTGAGTTAGCTTTTAGCCTTAAAGATATTTAAAAAACAATGCTAAGAGCTAGAATGAATTCTTTTGGACATCTATTTTTTTAGAACATTTGTCTATATATTAATCTAAAGTTTTAATATTATAAGATTCTCAAATTTTAAATGAAACTATTGAAATAACATATAAAGATGTAAACAAGTTGATGTGTTTGTGTGTTACAAGAGATTTACATGTAAACAAATATAAAGAGGATAACTTTCTCGGATTTGATAATAATATTTTTTTTTAAATATAAAGAGGATAACTTTCTCGGATTTGATAATAAGATTTTTTTTCTATTGTTCTATTGCTTTATTGCTTATTATGTATTAACATAGATTATTGTTTATTAATTAGGTGTTTTGATTACTTCAAGCTTTGATTAGTGTCGTTCATAGACTGAATAAATGATGATTGTTTTAACAATAATTGTTAAAGGACCATATTTTCTATTTTGCCACATTCTCAAAACGGATGAGACAGTCATGTTAACAAGTTAGCATTAAATACATGTCAAATGTTAAGCAAACTATTGGCTTCTTCCGCACGTTGCGGCGAGAATTCTATTATGATTTTGATTGTTATAATCCATACATGATCTCATATATCAAAATGCAGAAAACACGGCACAACGGATGTCACTATGACATAAAACCTAATACTTCGTAAACGTGTTAATCACGCAAAAAAAAATAGCCGTGCTTAGTCGTAAAATCTACCATAAAGAAACATAAACATAAGAGTGACAAATAAAACGAGAAAAAAATAATAATGATTATTTTTTAAATAATGTTATTGTAAATTTGCAAACAATTAATAATAGTAAAAAAAATATAAACAACCTAAAATTTGCCTCCTAAAATGCCAACCAGTTAAAAAACAAACTTGAACTATACCGTTTAGTCGGTATGAGTACTCGGTCACGACAACAGTAACAATGTAACAAATATCAAATTAGTGCACATCTTACTCAAATTAGTAAGTTGTGAGCCATGGTAATACTAAATTAGGGTTAGTACTTAACTTAAGGTAAAATAATGCAGAAGAAAAAAAGACGAAACTAGGCTAACGACAAGGCAAAGCAAAGGCAAACAACAAGGCAAAGCAAAGGCTGAAACGCGAGGGGTGTGAGGGCAACTATGTGTAGAGGTTGAATCCACGAAGGAGTCGTGAGTATGTGAGACTAAATCTACAAAGGTATCTCATATCTAACTCCAGTCTCCAGTCTCTTCACCTTTCGTCGATGCTTCATCTGTAGTCATACCATCATCCACTCTGTTGTGTTGTTCCAATGCTCATTAATTCATAGAGTTAATTACAAAAATGGTCCCTGTGGTTTGACTCGATTGCAGATTTGGTGCTCAAACTTTAAAAATTGCAAATTTAGTCCAAATATTTAAAGTTAATTGCATAAATGATCCCTATGGTTTGATCAGATGGCAGATTTGGTCCCCAAACTTTAAAAATTGCAAATTTAATCCAAACATTTAATATTAATTGCATAAATGGTCTTCGTGGTTTGATCAGATTGCAGATTTGGTCACCAAAATTCAAAAATAACAAATTTAGAATAAAAATAATTCAAAAATCCAAATTAAATATCAAAAAATATTAAACTAATTTGAATATTCTTAAAATAATTTGTATTATCTATTGAATTTAATTAAAATAGTTGTATTAATATCCATTTATTAAAAAAATAGCAAAAAATATTGAATAATAATCATTAAATATACAAGATAATATTGTTTAAATTACTTGCGAACTCAAAATCTTGTATATTTAATGTTTATTATTCAATAGTTTTCGCTATTTTTTTTGAACCAATGAATATGAATACAACTATTTTATATAACTTCTATGGGTTAAACAAATTATTTAAATAATGTTTGGGGACCAAATCTGCAATCTGATCAAACTACAGGAACCATTTATGCAATTAATTTTCAATGTTTGGACTAAATTTGCAATTTTTAAAGTTTGGGGACCAAATCTGTAATCTAATCAAACCATAGGGACCATTTATGCAATTAACTTTAAATTTTTGGACTAAATTTGCAATTTTTAAAGTTTGGACACCAAATCTGCAATCTGATCAAAACACATGAACGATTTATGCACTTAACTCCCCAATATAAATCAAATTTTTGAAATTGACGCCCTAATATTTTGAAAGCCCTCGATTTACCAAAAATGTTAATAGGCCGCTCCTAATGAGATATTCTATGTATGATGTTACGTGACTCGTACACTTCGATGGTTTTTGAACAAACTTAAAAGCTAAAATGTTATTTACATGTGTTTGGGATTGGATGAACATGTATAATGGCTATTTGTATGTTGCGGGCATGTATATGATGTATTTGTGTAAATATGTGTAAATATTTGTTAACCCTCCCTTATAGCGTTAACCGCTTAACCCTAGCGTTTTTTGCCCGAATCTTAAATTTTTTTTTTCATGGTTTTTATTTTGCAAAAATAAGGGGGGTTTCTTTTTTGTGTTTTTGCTAATTCATCACCGTTTAGAAGTTATTGTAAGTGTAAGTTACTTACACTTACTTACATTTCCGTATCTGATGCAGTAAATGTAAGTAAGTGTAAGTAACTTACACTTACAATAACTTCTAAACGGTGATGAATTAGCAAAAACACAAAAAAGAAACCCCCCATATTTTTACATAATAAAAACCATAAAAAAAAAAATTTAAGATTCGGGCAAAAAACGCTAGGGTTAAGCGGTTAACGCTATAAGGGAGGGTTAACATTTGAACCTCTCCCGTGATTAAAGTGACATGAATAATCACATGATTTTGGTAGTTTATAAAGAATGTTTCTAAACGATTTATAACAATTTTTTTGGAAGGAATGTGTTGAAAGGCTTCTTAGGGTTGGAAAATGGTAAAACAATTTTATGTGTGTAGTTTTTATTGGTGTGTTGGGATTGGTTGATACCGAAACAAGAGTCGCATATTGGTATAGACCATTGGCTAGGTGGTAAAAGGCCATGTGGTTACGAGAAACAATTGTCATCATTGGATAATTCTTCTCACATTATTTTTAACGTTGTGTTAACATATGTATATGTGTATATGTTTGAAAAAAATACATAAAATCCAAATATTAAATACTTATTGAATATCTTAATTTATTATATATGTTTTTTAACAACTTAGATTACGTTAAATTCATATTCAACGGGGCCCGAACTCATGATTTTACAAGAAGAAGCATCATACTAATACCTAACTTGAGTAACTTTACTAATTGGACTCGGCTCTCCATTCTCTTAGGTGTTGTTTGTTTTTTCAGAGGTTAAATGTCTGCAGTCTGCGGACCACATCTGCAGACATCTGCAGGAGAAGAGCTGGACCAAATGTCTGCAGTCTGCAAGAAGCAGACTGTTTGTTTTTTGACGTCTGCGAGCTGCTAAAATTGATTAAAAATTAAATAAACCATTTTTTTGAAATTACAACAGTCTTTCAACATTGAAATTTAAATTCTAGTTTAACATCCATCAAACAACATTCATAAAACCACAACAACATTTTTTAAGATTCCATATTTTGCATCAACTGCTCTGCAATTTCATCTCGTAATCGAGTCATATACTCTCGATCCGATGCAGTTCCATTTGCTTCGACCTCGTCTTCATCAGCAACAACATTCACATGAGTATTTCGAAATGACAAATTAGGTTGATCATATTGTGCAAATAACTCATCGCTCAAACCTTCTTTCCTTATAAAATTATGTAACGCGAAGCACGCAATGACAATATTCCTTTGTGTAACCAATGGAAATGGCACCATCCTCTTCAATATAGGAAATCGTGCTTTCAAGACACCAAAAGCACGTTCAATGACGTTTCGAAGTTTTGCATGTGCATGGTTGAAGTTTTCTTTATTGGTCAAAGCACGTCTCCGACGAAAATCTCCAAGCCAATACCTCACATTACGATATGGAGCCATAAATCCACGTAAGTGTGCATACGCGGCATCACAAAGATAATATTTATCTGTAATGACAACAAAATTAATTAGAATATTGAAGTAAGATATGTATTTAACAATCCATAAACATACCAGGTGGTGGAAACGGGAATGGAGCATGTGAATCTGATAATGCCTCTGATAAAATTCTAGAATCATGTGCGACACCTTCCCAACCGGCCACAACGAACGTAAAAATCATGTTGAAGTCACAGATTGCTAATACGTTTTGATAACAATCCCCTTTTCCTCTTCCTCTATATAAATCTTGTTTATTAGAAGGAACAATAGCATGTATCAAAGTTCCATCCAACGCACCAATTGCTCCTTTAAAAACCCGTCGAAGCCTCTTGTTATGGCCCGGAATGTTTGGATTCGGGTTGAAAGAAGTTGGAAGTATCATATCTTTAGCAAAAAGCATCATTTTATCTAATACTTCATAAAAAAATTTATGAATTGTTTGCTTTGAGTGTTGAAATCTACGTTTAATAACCACGTAACGTTGATTATGACCTATTATCATCAAAAACATAGCCATCTTTTCCTCAACGGATACATGTTTACTATCTTTTAAGGAATATTGTACTCTAAAAAGTGCACATAGTTGGACAAAGGATTCACGAGTCATACGTAGCATTTCATGACATTGTCTGGGATTTCCTTGCAATAACTCTAAGGTGTATTGTTGTCCTGTCATATCTGAATCATTGTCTCGCATTCGTTTCAAACCTCTCCTCCAGAAAAAACGAATATACAAGTACATAAGTATTACGAGAAGTAATTTCTTATCATGATCCATTATGTTCCTGTGTTAAAAAAATATAAGATATAAATATAAGTATATAACATAGAACTTTTCTAAACACGAACAAAAGCAAGTATGTTTCAAACACAACCAATAACATAGAAGTTTCCAAACACAACCAAAAACAAATATGTTTCTTAACACAAACAAAAGCAAATATCTTTCTTAACACGATCAAATGCAAGTACGTTTCCTAACACAACCAAAAGCAAATATCTTTCTTCATTGCTTTATTAGTCCTAAACTTGTAGCCGTCATCACAATCCATCCTCTTAATACTTCAGGGATATCTGGCAATGTCATCCATGCTTCTCTCATACCTGTGGACACTCCAAAAATATTAAAAGCAGCTAAGAATAAAGGATCAACCGGATCTAATCCAACCAATTTTAACTTCTCATAACATTCTGCAACTGTTGGCTGAATTACCATCAAACAATGCTGCACACAGTTCTGGAAAAGGCAATGGAACCGTTTTCAACGATCCGGCCTTCGGATGACCCTAAAGCCAAAATAAAATTGTATAAATATTTCTTTTATGTAGATTGAAACATAATTATATATGTGAACATACCTTTTTAAATTCTTCTCATTCTTCATTCGTTAATGTGAAAGTATTTGTTTGGGCATTGTATAAGTTCCCAGTTTTGTTTTTCAAATAAAGCCATCCTACGTATTTGGCTTTAAGGTTATCAAAAGCATTTTTCATTTGCTTTTGAGTCAACACCATACCAAACTTATCCTTAAGAACTATGCCTAACTTATTCCACGAATCTTTGTGTAAACTCAATCCTTTTTTCCCCACATTGTTAATCTCTTCAATGCAGGTCTCTAATAAGCATTTTATATGTTCATTTGACCATTGTTGTTTCTCTCCCATTGCTATTAATCAACAAACAAAACACTAGTTACATTTTGCACTAAAAAACATATAAAAGCAATCAAGAATACCATCCAAATATTGTTGTAAACTCAATTAGCCTTAAACATGAAATTTGATTATCACCAATTTGTTTGAACTTTTGAGTTGTTTCTTCTAGAAGTGGCAAAGCCAACTATTTATGAGCTGACCCAGGTTATGTTGCATCTCTAACAAGCCAAACAGGTATCAAAAAAAATAATATCATATCTTCAAGAATCCATATCTATTTTGGGTACATAGGAAACCATACCCAACCCACAATTGGTGAGACTAGAATCAAGTGTGGTTTCATGTAATTATTAACCTTTTCATCACAGATTTGACACTGTTTTATTAACATGTAAGCCAAAGTTGTGACAGTACACAAAGAACCAAACAAATAATATCCCTTGCTACTCTAAATCAAGTACTGAATTGAAGTACAGATTGAGCTACAAAACTAACATCAAATTGCTGGAAGATGCTGAACAAGATAAGTTTTCAGCACTCATTGGTAGTGGTCTGGTCCACATTATCAACCACTGATAGTTAATAAAATGAGCTACAAAGCCAATTTGTTTTCCATGTAACAACATATTATCACCAATTTGTTTTTACTGTAACAACATACATGTCGAGCTCAACATCAGAAGAAAAATTTTCAAATCAAACAAAGAAACACAAAACACAAATCCAAACAATGTAGAAGCAAACATAATCAAAACACACAAAAAGAATACAAAGAAAGAACTTCAGATCAGAAAAAAATTGTAGAAGTAGGTTACCTGCAGTGGAGGTGGGAACCGACTGTAGAGGAGGGGGCGGCGGCGGCTGCGAGGGCGGTGGTGGAGGAAGGGGCGGCAGGCCGGAGGTGTTCTTTGGCACTCGATCGGGCGTGTAGGTCGTGGAAGGTGACGCCGTGAGTGTAGGTCGGAGGTGGGCGGTGGTCTTCGGCAATGGAAGGCGACGACCTGCAGTGGAGGTGGGCGGTGGGCGGTGGTCGTAGGCGGGTGGAGGTGGAGGGTAGAAAGGATTCAGCGATGGAGATGGAAGGGAGGTGGCTGATAGGGTTTTTGTGAAAAGAGGTGTAAAGTGAAGAATGAAAAAAAAATCTGGAACCTTGTCAAGTTTCACACGGGAAGAGGCAAGAAGAGGCTAGTCCACGTCTGCGCCAAGAAGAGGTCGCGCAGACCTTTTTTAATGAAAGGTCTTCCGGAAAACAAACAGTCTGCAAGCCTCTAACCTCTTTCCGCGTCTGCGCGGCGCAGACATAAGAGGCTAGAAGAGGTTTTTTTCAAAAAACAAACACTACCTTAATGTATAAATGTTAATGTCTTTTACACTTATAAGTATTTTGCTTAATATTAGCATGCTTCAATTCATAAATAAAGTTTTATATACTTAATGTTTGTAGCAAATCAGGATTATAAAAATGATTATGAACTAAGAGCAGTGTGTTGTTAAAACCAGCTAAGGAAAACAAAGAAAGACACCAGCTTCTTGAATGCGTCCCCTTCCCCCTTTCGGGCGTAAGGACCTTTCTTTCGGCCAAAAAGGTGACTACACTTTCCGGTGTGTGTTTTTTATCTGTGGTTGGTTTGCATTGAATGCCCCTTTAATGCTCCTGTGTCCTCTTCTTATAGTTCCTCCTCCTGGTCTTTCCCCACGAGTTCTCCCATGCGTCCTCCGGGTTATTGTCCTTCAGGTAAGGACCTTTCACCAGTTTCTTGATTGATGTGTAACCGGCTTTCCTTTCATCCGCCGCATACCATGCTACTTCATTAATTAGATGTGGCCTTCATTAAATGCTCCTCCAGGTTATCATTATCCTCATTAAATGCGAGTATGATATGTTTTTGGCGGTAGTTCATGTGTTGAATCCGGGCACATCTTGGCAGGGATAGACCATTGGCAAGGTGGTAAAAAGTCATGTGTTGACAGGAAGCAACTGTCATCATCGGATGATTGTTCTCACGTTATTTTTAACGTTGTGTCGACATATGAGTATTTGTTTGAAAAAATATCCAAATATTAAACACTTATTGAATGTCTTAATTTAATATATTTGTTTTTGAACAACTTAGATTACGTCAAATTCATATTCAACGGGGCCCGAAATCATGATTTTAAGAGAAGAAACATCATACGAATACCTAACTTGAGTAACTTTATTAATTAGACTTGGCTCTCACTCCCTTAATGTATAAATGTTATTATCTTTTACACTAAGTATTTTGTTTAATATTAGCATGCTTAAATTCATAAATAAATTTTTTTATCCTTAATGTTTGTAACTACTTATGATTGTAAAAACAATTCAGAGCTAAGAGCATTGTGTTTTAAAAACTTAAAACCAACACTCATATAATATGGTGGTCTTGTGATTGAGTCTGAGCTGAGACATATTTGCTAAAACAAGTTAATGAGATTTTACCTAGCTGAGGTTCCTCTTAAGGTAATCTCGGACATACACGCATAGTGTCAAATACGATAGAACAGTTGAAATCTCATGATGAGTGTCGTCGTAAGTTCGTAACAAGCGATTCAAAAAACTATGTAATATAGTGGTCAAATTTTGATGAATGAAACTTTAAGGTAGGTAGTGCAATTATTCAAAGATGAATTTATTCATAAACGGTATAACCAACCAATCAACCATGGCCAATTGTTCCAAATTCTGTGAATCTTCTCCGGCGATCAGATTTGTTCGTTAGCTTCGTGTTGTTTGAATCAATCATCATATCTTCGTGGATTTATAACATCAATAATCTCACTGAACTCAAGAAATGGCATCGGCAAATTCAGTTACAGCGGCAGGACACTCCGATCACGGTGGCAGTTCAAACGGCAGCACCCAGCGTAATGTTTTTGTATACGGCAGCTTATTAGCCGACGAAGTCGTTTGTGCTCTCCTCCGCCGGATTCCTCAAAATTCTCCGGCTATACTTCACGGCTAGTTAGTCTCTTTCGTATTGATTTTATCAGTTGATTGAATTTGATATTTGTTCATTTGACTTTGGATTTTAGGTTTGTGTTTATTGAAGCCCTAATTTTATTTAGGTTTAATTGGTTGTTGAATCGTAGGCATTCTTAGGGTTTGTGTTTTGTTGGAGAGTTAAAGCTTCTGGTTACCCTTAAATTTTAATGTGCTCATAGTTATGCTAAGCTTAGAGAAGGAATCTATTCGTTTCGAAACCATATGTTGAAAAATGCTAGAACCGTATTATGCACTTGTACAACCGTAGAAGTGGGAGATAAACAAAAGCGGCTATATAACCATCTTTGATACAGTAATATGTACAAAAACATTATTTCGTTCTCTGTAGTTCTTAATATATTATTGGTATAGCTAATTGGGAAATACTTGTATTTGAATTGAAATCTTGAAGAAAAATGAGTATTTCATCTTTTGGTTATCTTCAATTGAATAAACAGCCAGGGCTGGCTTAAGCTTCGTGAAGGCCTAAAGAGAAAACAAAACTGAGGCCTCTTTGCAAAAAAAAAAAAAAGAAAAAAGAAAAAGAAAACAAAAAAAGAAAACAAAATTCTTACCTGCACCGGTGAAAAACTATGTTTTAAATCAACCTAGATAATAAGTTTAAATTTAGCCCCAACTATGTTTTATTACGCTTTTTTGAGTGGGGTTTGAAAACTAGGTTAGTCAGTATCTAATGTAGCAACTTTAGTTCCTTGAAACTTCTAACCAGCAACATTCATACAAGCAAAAAACAGGTTGTCTTTTTAGTGTTAAAGTTGCTATGTTTTTGTTGTAAAGATAGCTTGTAAAGATTGTATATTCATTCAAGTGATTTATTGGTACGTTTGTGATTAATTCCTTATTTTAAGGGTTGAAGATTGTTTGGTATTTGTTGGTTGAAGTTGGAAAATAAATATAGTCATTCCACTTGTTTTTGAGAGTTTGGATGCAATTGGTTTAACTTGCAGTGTGTACTTTTTACTCATGTATGGTCTCTTGTTTTTGCTGTAGTAATAGGTTTAGCGTCAAAGGGCGTGTTTATCCTGCAATTCTGCCTGTAGAAAACAAGAAAATTACAGGAAGGGTATGCTCATCATTTGTTGGATTTAGTCATCTTATTTTTATGGACATCCTATCATTCTTAATATGTTAGATCATTTTGTTTATATGGAATCAGAAATTATGGATATGAAACCTCGATGATTAGGGATGGTCCACGAAACACCATGTGATGTGTTTGGTCTCATTCTAAAAAACAATCTCATCATGATCAATATTTGTGTTTGACAGTTTGACTTAGTCATCCTAATCTTATGGTCATTCTGTCATTCTTGATATTTGATCATATGGTTTATATTGTATCAGTAATTACCGATATGCAAGTTATTGACAGCAATTAGGGATAATTCAGAGAACACCTTATGCCCTGTATTTGGTCACATTCTCACATTCAATGTCATCATATTCAATATTTGTGTTTAAGCAAGCTCTCTATCCCATGAAAAATTTTGGGAAGTTTTCTTCTTTGTCACCTATTTTATCTACCGTCATCAGTAGGAAATATTTATGATACTGATTTATGTCCAAAAGATTTTCCTATTTTGTCATTATTAAAGAGCATTTTATTAGTTTATCTACTGGTTTATGATTTTTTTACATTGTTTTGCTGCAGATTTTATTGGGCATTACGGCCCCAGAACTAGATATTCTAGATAAATTCGAGGATTATGAGTATGAAAGGAGGCTTGTTGATGTTTCTTTGCTGGTTTGTACCCAAAACCATTTTCTTGTACACAATGGTAGCAAAAGACCAATGAATACAATCGTTTTTGCAGGATGGCTCCAACATTTTACAGGCTTACACGTATGTTTGGGCCAACAGTGATGACCCCGATTTGTATGGAGAATGGGACTTTGAGGTAATAATCTTTGTCATCAAGTTCCATTACAACCTAAAATGCAACTCAGCCGCCTGTTCAAATTATCCCAAGTCTTAGGCTTGTGCTAAAAAAACCTGGTGCAAATGTGATACATCCTAATGTGTCAGGCTGTCACCTTTATTTGGTTTTGACCAATTTATCTTTGCTAATTCAGATTATGTTACATCTTTAGTGGGTCAAATGGTTAAAATTATTAAATACTGTCAAGTGGTGTAGCTTTTGCAATGACAAATTGATTTTATTAAAAAATAACTTGACCAAAAAATGGTTCTGGTCAATTACCGAAATTCACCCGTAAGCCAATAAGTGGTCACCTCAAGTTCATTTTGAGCTTAAGCTTGTGCTCTGATTCATTTATTAATTAGAAATTTATTATATATACCTGCAATTATTTTTTTATATTTTTATAAAAAATTACATATATTTGGTATTGTTTATCATAATTTTGCATATGATAATTATTATTATCATGTATTTATATTCAGTATAAAACAAACAAACATACATAAGTCTCCCTAATCAATAGGGTCTAGGGGTGAGAAGAGTAAACCTTACCTGTATCCAATACGATAAAGAGGTTTGTATTAAAGAAACTATAATGAACAGGACCCTTTTATGCTTGCAAGCTTAGTCAAGTTGGAGATATGAATCTTGGGATGGTCTTGTTTGTTAAATGAGGCTATGAGTAGTTTTTCAAGCTTGAGCTTAGGTGCACATGCTGGCTAGATTCATTTATTAATTATAAATTTATTATATACCTACAATTATTTTTTTATATTTTTATAAAAAAAAATTACATATAGCATAATATTTTATTTGGTATTGTTTATCATAATTTTGCATATGATAATTATTATTATCATGTAATTATATTTAGTATAAACATATACCGTTAAGTCTCCCTAATCAGTAGGGTTTGGGGGTAAGACAAACAAACATTATCTCTATCCCAATAGGATAAAGAGGTCGCTTCTAAAGAGACCCCTCACTCGAAAGTTTAGTATTAAAGAAGACTATAATGAACAAGACCCTTTTATGCTTGAAAGCTTAGTCAAGTTGGATATGTGAATCTCGGGCTGGTCTTGTTTGTTAAATGAGCCCTAATGTATGCTCAAGCTCGGTTTAAGCTCAGCTTGATTCAAACTTTTGGTAAGCCTGTCTCGAGTATCTAAAGAAGGACTCATCTCATTTAAGCTCCTATATATATTTATCCACTGTTGGTACTTTTGTAGGCTTGGAAAGACTCAAAGATGAATGATTTTTTGAATATGACCATGGGATTTGTGGAACAACAGGAACTACCTCAATCTAAGCCGCGAGTTGCAACCTATGAATCCTACTATAAGCAAAACGATGGCAACGATATTTCAAGCTGAACGCTGCTAAAATATCTAGGATAACCCTATTTTCATTCTTGAGCTAAACAAACCGTGATCGACAGTTGGCTCTAGCTCTATAGTATGGTTTGAAAATAAGCTGTGTTTGTATTTCTGTTTCTTGCAATTTCACTTTACTTGATATAACTGAACATAGTTGAAATTGTCTGGGAATACAATTATCTCGTCCGTGAATGCAGCATACAAACATAAAAGAAAGTAGAATTGCAAGGATAGTTTTGTGGTATTTCACGGTTTTGGTATTTTTGCTTCGAGAAATTACACATGTGGTCATCACTGTTCATTAAACTCTAACACGTTTGGTTCACTCATATTTTTTTTTTGTTTACTTGCAATGTGTTACACGTGAGCAACGAATGAGAACCATATGTGTAGTTTCTTACACATTTATGAATGACAATGGGTCGGGTTTAGGTAGGTACTGTTAATCTCAGTCTTATATCTGATTGTAAAAATGTGTCTCATACCCGGCTCATTACCTGTCGGGCAATTATTCATCAAGTTTTAGGCATACCCACGGGCATCGGGTATACCCATTAGTTTATTATTATTATTATTATTATTATTTTGTAATTTTCCAAGTACATTTGTATAACATTTATTTTATACAATGTTATTGTTTAATTACAAAATTAAATTAGAATCATGCATATACTATCAACACCATAAAACATAAACTAAAAAATATAAATATCATGACATATAACTCTTAAAAGTTGCTGCCATAAACTGTTAATTTAATATTCAAACTAAAACTACATTTTCAAAACAACAAGATTAGTGTTTAAATAATAAAAATGATATTTGTTTTCAAATATAAAATAAAAAGATATTGTTGTAATCTTTTATAAAAAGAATTATGTTTTAGAAAAGGAAATTTAAAAATATTTACAAAATATTATGGATATTATTTAGGGTATTACTTTGGGTAAGTGGATCGGGTCCCAATATCCCATACCCGTACTTGAACCTAAAATAATATTTTTTTTGATCTCATACCTTGTCCCATACTCTAATATTAGGGCCAATACCCGGCTCTAAAGTTTCGGGTTTTCCTACATGCTATGTGTTTATTTGTCATCCCTGCACATATTGAGGCTAAATCATGATATGAACATACCGCATGACTCAACTATGACTCATTTGTGTGATTCTTTCACTATAAAATGAATCAGATTTTGATAAATACCTGATCTCACCATGTAGTCGTTGGTTGATAACTAAATGGTGTTTACGCCGTTTAACGGCCGCAAACGCAGTAGGGTGTCAACAGCCCAAGATCAGGCTCACCGGCTAAACTCATATTCGACTCGTTTAACATAAGGGTGTCATTTTTAAGCAAACCTGAATACCGAACCTGATTAAAATCAACCCGAACCCGAATAAGTGTTAACCCGATCTAGTGATAAACCTGAACCAAAAGTTTTTAAATGGTTAATTTTCTCATAAATTTGGTAAACCGAATAACCTGATTATGTAAATTATCGACTTATAATATGTTATATGCATGTATATATGCATTCACTATTTTGAATGTCACTCATAATTACGTTCGTGATAAATGTTAAAAAAATTACGTTCGTGAAGTTAAAACTTTATATGTTATGTGTATGTATGCATTCTTTCATATGTATATATTTGCATTATTCTTTCATATGTTGTGCATGTGTTATATGTGTATACATTAACGAGACAAACATTTAATTTATATTATGTGTATGTGTATGTGTATATTGTAAAACATTTCAAGTGTTTTTAGTGTTAATTTTAGGTTGATCGTTAAGTGAATTTAGTATAACCCGAATACCAATTAATCCAACTCGAAGAACCCGATCACCAAAGCCCGAATACCGAATACAAATAACTTAAATGGTTCGGTAATCGATTTTATCTTTAATGTCAAAAAACCCGAGCAACCCGACCCGAGGAACCCAAAACCCGATTAACGAACCCGGACGATACCCCTAGTTTAACATAGGTTGTTTCAAACTCTATTCAAGCTCAGGTGCAACAAAATTTTCATGCTCATACTCTACTTATTTAGTTTACATCACTTAGTGTGGCTAGGATCCCCTTATATTTTACAAGTTAAAAAATATTAAGTAGTTATTAATTAAACTTAAAAAACTATAAAATAATATCTTTTACTTATAATAAATAAATAACTCAAATGCCACATGTCAAGTTCTTAAACCACCCATGCCACTTGTCAAAATTTTAAAACACTTTTGATATGTGTCACATTCTTATTATGATATCCAATTCTCTTTCTTATTAAATGTACATATATTCTCTTCATTAAATATTAAATAATTAAATTAAATTCTAATTACTAATGATTTTAGTTATACATTTTTATATTAATAAAAAATAGATTTTGAAAACAAAAATTACATAAAACAATTTTTCTAAAAGTAAACAAAAACTAGAAGTTTAAACAACAAGATTTATATATTTAAAATTATGTTTTTTAAACAATTTCAAAAATGAAATGTTAAAAAATAAACTTTAAAAAAACACAAAGTTAAAAAAAATGGTATTATTGTTTTGTTATTTAAAATATGTATATATACACAAATTCAATCATATATGTTTTATATCAAAAATTGTTTTTTAAATCCTATATTTTTATTAGTTACTATATAATATCTTTCTTACATAATCTGTGTAATACACGGGTTATTAACCTAGTTTTAAGATAAAGTATGATTCAAACCGAGTATAACTTAATATCTTAACTAATAAAACATTAATATCATTTTTTGAACAAAGTTTATTTTTAAACATTTTGTTTAAAAAACTATTTTAAAAAATGTTATTTTATATAAAAATTAGATTAGCACACACATTATACCAGTTGAATTAAATAAATATTAGATAGCTAGTTTAAAATTTATAAATTATAAGATGATATTTATATATAAAAGCATATATTTTAGATATTTAAATAAAATTAATTATAAATAATTACTATATTTTCTAATTAAATAATAATAATTATTTAATTTTTTTTATTTAATCCAAGTAATAATGAGCATTTTAATCAAGTAAGAAATAAACCAAAAGGTTATTATGAAAATGCTATAAATAATAATATTTGTCCAACTTTAATTTAAATAAATATATAATTGTATTTAGATATAATTGTATATTACAAAAGCAATGTCAGTATCTAGGTTAAATACAAATCGTTTGATTCTCAATTCTCAAAGCAACCAAGTCTCATCTGCCATAAGACTATCTACTATGGTGACTCTTTATATTGGGTGAGTCATGGAAAAGCAATTAAAAAAAAAAAAAAAAACCAACTTTCATCCACAACCGGTTGGTGTGGCAACCCATGTCACGACCCCCACAATTTCTTATCCAAATCCACATGGCTCTCTCCTATTGGTTGCCATTTTTTTTTAATTTTTCCTTTTTTGTTTCTATAATTAATTTCCTATCTAATTTGATTATTCTCTAATAATTTAAAAATTAATTTTTTTTATAAAAATCTAATTATAAAGTAATTTTTATATTTTTTTTGTGAACATCCCGGTATAAATTTTATTAAAAATGGAGTTATTTTCAAAAAATTATTTTTTAGTAAAAAAATCTTATCAGTTTATCTTGTTAGCCACGTGTCGTGTTTCCATTAGTTCGTTAGATTTTTTGACAAAATTTTATATAATAAATATATTAATAAAACTTGAGTTGGGTTGGGTTGTTAATGTGTGTGATAAATATAATTAGGTTGGGTTGTGTAGGTTGAAGAGAGAGAAATTAATTTTATAATAAAAGGTTGGGTTGGGTTGGGTTGGGTCACTGTTGTGAATAGTCTAACATAACATTTACTTGTTATTTTACTACAATTA
This sequence comes from Mikania micrantha, assembly GCA_009363875.1. Classification (NCBI taxonomy): domain Eukaryota; kingdom Viridiplantae; phylum Streptophyta; class Magnoliopsida; order Asterales; family Asteraceae; genus Mikania; species Mikania micrantha. Next base: position 15,655,569 of record CM018683.1, read on the forward strand.
TATTATAGGGCATGAAATTTTTGATAACCCTCATCTTTTGTTACAACACATTAACCATCATCCAATGGTTACTTGAAAAAGGTAAATGGATAGGATCGTGCCACGTGTCAATTCCTTTGTCTTTAGTATGAAGGGCATTTAGGACATTTGTTATTTATATAAAGTTTACCCCTTTTTTTTAAACATTCATAACTTTTTTATACTATATTATTTTTTTAAAAAAATTTCACCATTATACTCGTCTCATTTTTCTTTTTAATTTCGTTATAGTCTCGACTAGTTTTTTTTTTTTTTGTTTTTTTTGATGTCATGTATTTACATCATTGTAACGATCTTAACGATAGCAAATTAATTAGAAATTTTTTCTGACAATGGTAAATTACAGTAATGTAACACAAAATGAAGTAATTTACAATGACATAATTAACGGTGACGTAACACATTATTTACAGTGATGTAATTTTCTTTTTAATTCCCGTTATAATGTTGACTAGTTTTTTTTAATTTTTTTTCTCATTGCCCATTATTAACATCGATATAACGAGCATAAATATAACACGTTATTTTAAATTTTTTCTAACAATGATAAATTACAGTGATGTAATTAATATAACACATTATTTTACTTTTTCTCTAACAATGATAATTACAATGATAAATTACAGTGATGTAATATAACACATTATTTTGATTTTTTTTCTCTAACAATGATAATTATAGTGATGTAATTTATCATTGTTCGAAAACAATTCAAACTAATTTGTTGTATTTAGGCTCGTTACAAATTAGGGATGAGCAAAAAGCCAAAAAAAAACCGAACCGAAACCGAATTAACCGAAAAAACCGAACCGGAACCAAATTAACCGAAAAAACCGAAACCAAATTTTACGTCAATGTAAATTACATCACGATAAATTACGTCAATGTAAATTACATCACTGTAATTTGTCATTTTAAAAAAGTTTCAATTAAATTTGTTATATTTAAGCTCGTTACAATGATGTAAATATAGGGCATCTAAAAAAGTAAAAAAAATTAGTCGAGACTATAACGGAATTAAAGAGAAAATGAGACGAATATAATGGTGCAATTTTTTTAAAAAATAATATATTATAAAAAAGTTATTAATGTTTAAAAAAGATGGGGGGAAAAACTTATAAAGGTAAAATGACTAGGATGCCCTTTTTAATATTTTAATGAAAAGCTTATGTGTAAATTATGATTGGTTGAAATGGGTTATGTAGTTGTAGCAAAAAATGAGGGTTATATATATATATATATATATATATATATATATATATATATATATATATATATATATATATATATATATATATATATAGGGTAAGGTTCCCCTAAAAAGTCAATTTTGCCTAAGAAGGATAAGAATGATTTTCAAAAACTCGAAAACCGATGCAAATAAACCCCGATTGAATTCATTTTTGCATCATTGGAACCGGCTTGTCGAACCCTAAAAGCCAAACCTTAAATCATAAACAATAAACCTTAATACTAATACCAAAATTTTAATAACAGATCTTTGACATAAAGATAAAACTTAAAAGCTAAAAATCAAGCCCTAAAACCTAAAATCTAAATCTAGTTGTTAAAATGAAAACTTAAAAGCTAATATTGTAGGGTTCGATAAGACGGTTCCAATGCCATCGAAATGAGTTCAATCGTAGTTCGTTTGGGTCGGTTTTGGAGATTTTAAAAATCCTTCTTAGCCTTCTTAGGCAAAATATACTTTTTATTTGATCTTTTCCCTATATATATATATATATATATATATATGTATATATATACTATTTAATTTAATTTAATGTGTAATAAATATTTATTATATTATAGATTCAAAATATTATCGGCACACAAATCAAGCTCGAACTCTTTTAAATTCATCTGGATTTAAGCTTTTAACAGCCCAAACCGAGCAAGAATCATGAGAGTTCAAACTGAAGCTTTAAACAAACATTTTAATGGGGTACATTCACAGAAAACAACTAATATTAATCGGGTCGGGTGGGTGCATTCCAGACAAGACAAGGGTGGATCTACAAATTGAGGCGTGGGTTCACAAGAACCCATCTCGTTCCAAATATTTAGTAGAGATTGTTTTCGAAAGACTTAAAAGGTAGGGTGAACACACTAATATTTTTAAGAGTGAATCCTCTTTGTGATCAGATATGAATTGTCTGTAAATTCATTTGTTGATTTCCTCCCTGTGATTTACCAACAAGTGAATAACAGTTATCGGCGGTTAAACTTTTGAGTTTAGTTAATTCCGATCATATAAACTTAACAAATTTCATTAAGGTTTCGGGGTGTTGCCCCGAACCCAACAAGGGACACTACCCTCTTGACCCCTGCCCACTGACTGGCAAGCAAGATCGTCACCATGGGCTCTACCCCTAAGTACCCACTAAGGACCCCGGCCCTCTTGACTCTTGCTTGGTCCAGATCGGAAATCTTAAACTATTATGTACTTCGCCTCTCCGAACTCTTTAGTGACGATATTTTTTGAATTATTGACTCAATTAATCACATTGTTATTACGTGATAAACATTAGAAGACCTGAATCGTCAACCTGACCCAGAAATGTTTATGTCCGGTTCTATCTAATTAATAGTATCAACTAATTAATAATATCTTCACTTCATGATATAACTTTGACACACTATGTTCTTCCTCTGTTATGATAAGGAAAAAGAAAGAAAAGAAATTATGCACTAAAACCTAAGCTACAGCATTATCATTAATGGTTTCTCATTTTCGCAACATTATCTTTGAAAATAAAAAATAAAAAGACGGTCAAGTCTAACACTTATAATTTCTGAGGAAAGATCAAATAAGATTAGTTTTTTGCTTAAGAAGAGTAAGAACTAATAAGAATTTGACACGTGTCACATAATTTAGGTATACAATCTTATTTTTTATACTAGATTTTTATTTTTTTTGTACTAGATTTGTTATATATTTTTTTAAACTGGATTTTTGTAGTTTTTTGTAATATATTTTTGTTTTTTGTACTATATTTTATTTTTTTTGTACTGGATTTTTTTTGTACTATATTTTTGATTTTTTGTACTGGATTTTGTTTCTTTTTGTACTGTATTTCGTTTTTTTGTACTGTATTACTGTTTTATGATGACACGTGTCAAATTTTTATTGGTTCTTACTATTCTTAGGCAAAAATCTCTTCTTAGTGGATCCAACCCCTATAATTTCTTTTTGGTTACATATTAGCATACTTCGACTAGTTCATGATCAAAATCATGGAGGGGCCGTTAGAATTTCAGAAAGAAAACACAGGGGTCGAAGGATTTTTAGGAAGAAAACGAGAGGCAGTTATTAAATCAACCCGAAAAACACGAAGGCCGGGGCACCCGGGCCCTTCTTAAGATCCGTCCTTGCATAATACCCTTCTAGCATGAAGTCACATGTAACATCAAGAAAACCAACAATGATCATATATTCATATAATTAACATGCTATAATAAATACATCCACAACCAAAACTATGAACTACAGAGCATAAAAACAAGCCAGGATTCAAGCAATAGAGCAAATACCGATCCAGAGTGACAGATATACACATTATCAGTCAGCTGTGTGATCAATGATGCATTGCCTCAATGGTAACCAGGATTCTTTTAAATGGGAGGTCTTGGGTTCAAAACCCTCCCACAACGAAATATGGGTTTGAGGGGGTCAGGGGGTTTTCCCAGTGGGATTTCCTCCTGGGGTGGTTGTGGTGGCTCATGTGAGGTTCAGGTAACTAGACTTTGGTGACATGGCCTGGAAACAGTGGGTTCACACAATACTAGTGATCCTTAGCTTGTTTTCACCGTTAGTTCTTCTTCTACTTGATTAGAGCTTCGTTTTGGTTGATATATCTTCAATATTGGTGGAGTTTTGATGAAGATTGAAAGAGTTTTGGATGAGGGTTTTTAGTGAGAGAAAGTAGAGAGAGGGTGAAAGACGTAAATGAGGAGAGAGAGGTGACCTTGAAAAAAATATCAGTCAGTTGTGTGATCTAATTAGACGCCCTATTAGCAACGTACAACCCTGATAAGAACAATTTGTTCCACCGATCAATGCGGTAACGATTGAATCATAAACAGGTACAATGTTGTTTGTGTATGAAAGACAATTAAAGGGGACTCATCGTATCGGTGCTAGTTCGAGAATCGGTGCCCAGAATAACGCCACCGTTGTAAGTAACTCCGATGATTGTTGTTTCCATCGAGTGTGGAGCATTAACATCAGCAACAGCATCCCGATCCATCGTTTTCATTCCCAATGTTTTCGAAGGAAGTGAAGAAACAAGCCCTGATTTGCAGAGATTTGGGACTAGAGATGCACAAAGAAACAACTTAACCGAACCGGTACCGGTTCGTAACCGATTAGAAACCGGTTATTGCAATCGGTTATTGGTTTAAGAAAAAACCGACAGTTTAGGACCGGTTTGAGGTTTCAAGAGACCAAATCGGTTAATAACCGGTTATCCAAACTGGTTAACCGGTCCAACTCACTAAAAAATTGGTTATTTGAAGGTTAACCGGTTTCGGTTATTATACGGTTTCAGTTTTTGAGCTTGAAAAACCGGTTTTTAACCGAAAATATTATTGGAAAAAACTGGTTTCAAGCCTTTGACCTGTTAACCAATTCGGTTATTCCAAAACCGGTTTTCGACTAGTTAACCGATTTGAGCACCTCTATTTGGGACTAGAAGTGACGTGTTTTCCATGTTTACTGCTCTCAATTAGAGTAAATTATGTTTTTGGTCCATTTGGTTTTACTGTTTTTAACTATTTCAACCTAAAATATAATTTTCTATTAATGTATCATTGTGGTTTAAACAACTAACAGTTTTGGCTCCCAATCCTAACTATTTTAACGGTTTTACCCCCTAATCCTAATTATTCTAACGATTTTGGGCCCAAGCCTAATTATAGCTGAGAGCCATAACCGTTGGTTGTTTGAACCACAAGGGTTGAATCGTTATTTGTTAAAACCATAGGGGTTGAATTGATAAAAAAAATTATTTTTGATTTATATAGTCAAAACACTTAAATTATAGGGGCCTGTAATATACTCTTGCAATTATAATTAATAATATTGGCTGTTTAAACTTTATAATAGCGTAACTGTCAAACCAACCCGCATATTTTTATGTCTGATTCTATCTAATTTAAGTTTTTGAAAATAATGGTGCCATTGAAAAAATTTCCTAGATCGCCACTATGAGGAGTTGCTCGCCTAGGTAAACGTGTCTTGACAGAGAAGGTATTCACCTTTTTATAAAGAGGGTGACTTTCACCCTCCTGACCGATGTGAGATATTACAATACATTTCTCTTATGAAGCACAACATTCGCGTTAGACATCAGTTCCACCCCTAGCAATGATACCAACTCATGTGAGAAATTGAAATTCACCTTCATATGTAGCCCAACGTCCTCGTTGGCACACTAGTCCCTTAGCTAACAGGAACAAGATATTGTCCGCTCCGCATTTGATGAGTTGCCCGTTCAAAAACTCATGGTTTTGTTTTCACTTGATGAATTGCTCGCCCATGCAAAACATGTTTTGAAAGGGAGAGTATCCATCTTCATATAAAAAAGGTTTTGTTCTACATCCCAACAGATATAGGATAGCACAGGTTGAGTCGGGGAAAGAGGATTCTTCCTGGTTCGATGGATCGGGTTTTGGAAATTCCATCATAAGGCTTTTCACGTACAAATTAAGATAAACTAGTAAATGTTATCCGCGGTTTGCGGCGGGTATTTCGTCACGATTATGTATATCAAAATGAATATATGTGATCTGTTGCAAAGTGTCAACTATGCCAATATGAATATTCGATCACGACATCAGTAACAACATCACGAATATTAAAATGCAAACAAAAAAACGTCTGCAACGATTGCCAATTTGTCCTAATACAATAAATAAAACGTTGATTATAAAGAATTCGAACCCAACATAAGTGTATATTATTAAACCATATAATCAAACCGTAAAAAAAACATTTTCTAGTTATTATTATTATTATTTAACTATTAATATTATTAAATTTTGAATGTTATTTAATTTTTTAAATAAGAATATTTAATTATTAATATTATATAGTTATTAGCTATCATTGATTTATGGGCTCCAAAATTTTGCAACCAAGATTTCAGATTTGTATATTCTGTTACAACACTTCTACAAAAAGGAATAGTTAAAAGTATGAGACCAACCTACTTTAATTTTTAATATATATATATATATATATATATATATATATATATATATTAATAAGAATGAATGAATTAATGAAGATAATATAAATAAGAATGATGAAAAGATAAATAAGGGTTGGCATTCCACCGACACAAATAATAAGTATACATACGATGTTCGTTTAAGTTGAATCATAAAATTTAATTTGAATTATAAAATGAAATTTGAAACAATATTGGATGTTAGAATATGGGCAAACCGGGTTCACAGTGGAACCGGAACCGGTTTCAAGGATTGGGCGGGTTCGGTGGAACCGGTTCCATAATTTGAAATTCTAAACTGGTAGAACCGGGTAGGGTCGGGTCGGGCATGGAACCGGGTACACCAACCGGTTCCTTTTCAAAAAAAAAATTAAATTAAAAAATTTATGCATACATAAATAATAAAAAAATACTTAAGAACATAAATTAAAAATAATAATAATAATATTAAAAAATGCATTATTATTTCTAATAATTTTACAATAAATTACATAAATAACATAAAAATAAAAATATCATATATACATTTATTTCTATTTTAATTATTTAAAAAACAAAAGACATAAAAAAATTAAAAATATGCAAAAAAAGTCGGTGGAAATTCTATTGTGTTTGCGTACGTTTACCAGTACAAGCTTCTTGTGCAAGTTTTTTGCCAGATATATCGGGAGACAATCCTTCCTCCACATCCTCTTTGTGTACCCTTGTTTCAAGTTTGATTTCATCTTCAAGGTTTGTTATGTTTTGAATTCGATCGATCGCGTCCAGGTAATCCTTTAAGCAAATACACATCTCTACTGATTCCGGAGTAAGTCTTGTTCTTCGTAAAGATAATACCCTGCCACTAAGAGAAAATGCAGATTCCGAAACTACCGTAGAAGCTTGGACGGTTAGTAAATCACGGGTCATGGTGGCTAGAATTGGATAATCGGATTCCTTTCCTTTCCACCATGACAAAAGGTCTAAATTGTGATAATCCTCGGATTGAAAAGTAGACACAAAATATGTTCCACTATACCCTCCGACCTCACTTGAAGGGGTGTCACCCCTTTGTCGTTTTGCCGTTTCATTACGAAAGTTATTAAATAAACTAAGAAGCGGATCACGGAATTTACTACTACTCGAGCTTGATGCGCTCGGACCCATACACATGTTTATATAAAGATCGTATTTAATTATATAAAATAATAAAATTCATGCATACTTTGTAAACTATGCTGAAAACTTTTTTTTTGCATCATTTGAAAATTTTGGATCTTCTTCATGTATTTAATTATATCCAAATTATCATTTATTTCGTCTATTAAACATTCAACACACGTAACATTCAAAATTGAGTTTAAAGCAGCGGCACAAGTAAACACGGGTCGTGGTAAATCTTTAAAATATTTCTTTAATTTGACTTTCATTAGTTTGACCATTTCTTCAAACATTTGGTTTTTCATTTCATAATTTTTTAAATTTGACGTCATTTCAAAATTTTTAATTTTTTTTTTAAAATACAATTCTGATAACACCAATGGACTAGTATGATAATAAACCCCAGATAATTCTGTAGTGGTGGTTTTAAAAGCTTCAAGAAAATCGGTTAAATCTTGAATATTCTCCCAACACAATTGCGAAAATCGTTCAGCCAAACCACTTTCACAAAAACTCGTATGAAAAGTTTTTAAAGTTACTCCTTGTTTTAAAGCACTTTCAAACATTTTAAAAGTTGAGTTATGTAAGCCCCAAAATCCCCACACGTATGACACGTGTTTTAAAACACCGTTAGAGTTAGGTCATATATTTTTCATAAATAAACAAGTGCATAATAACGCTTTGATAACCGGTTTACATCCAAGTTCCAAAAGGTTTATGTTAGTTAAACATTTGAAAACTCCATTTACATTAATACAATTCACAAAACCTTTGACTTTAACTAACAAAATACAACCACAAGACACCTTTTGATCCGAGTCCCTGAAAACAATCCGATCACGTCCGCCATCACCCTTTACGGTCACCTACAGAACACCATATTTAAATCACCATTAGTTCATTAGAACTAAGTAAGAACACCTATGTATACTTTTTGGTTCATAACAGAAGGTTGTTGGATCCTAAAACGCGTTAAAACAACCAAAACAGACAATTTATGACACCCCCAGCCGTAGGCTACGACCTCCTTAACAGAACCCCCCAGCCGTAGGCTACACCCAGGAGCCTACACCCTCTACAGATTCAACAAATGCATTTTTTTTGCGTTTTGCGCCCTTGTGACTACCCCGGATCATTAAAATACTTCTGTTCCCCCCAAATACATCCAATAACACCCATGAAACATAAATACCAAGTTCCAAACATAATTTGATGATATCATAAAGTTTAACACCAAACGATTATTTAAACAGGTCGTTTACACCTAACCCTTTAACAACACCATAATTCACCGAAAGCAAATGGAACTTCCTTTCCACCCAAAGATTTCCATTTGTTCCAATAAAAAAACCATTTCAACACATGAAATTCATATCTATTAACACCTTAAAATAAAATTAAAGTGTTAAAACATAAAAATCACCAAGTAAAAGTCATATTTATTCACCACTTCCTTGAGATTTCCTTTTTCACCAAGGATTCTCAAAGTAGGTAATCACACCACCTATGATTACCTAAACTCCAGATATACACCATGGGAAGATCACACCACTTGTGATTCAACCCGTTTTGCATTCATTCACACACCTTGTGAATTGTTTGACTATTTTTCAGCCAAACTTCAAATAAGAAGTTCACACCACATGTGAACCATTCTTATTTCTCCATACCACTTATAAACATAACAAATCACAATAACTAAGCAATTTAAAAACCTATTGAATGTTATTGTCAACACCAAGTACCTTAACACCAATTAATTCCACCTTTACACCTTTTATGTATCATTTGACCAATTTCAGTCAAATTTCAAATATGAAGTTCACACCTCTTGTGAATCATTCTTACCCCTACACACCACTTCTAAACATACAAATTTTACATAACTAAGCAACTGTAACACATATTGCATATTATTGACAAACACCAATCATACAAACACCAATCCACCCAATTCAACATTCCATGTATATTCCACAAACATCTACATACATATATTCATATATGTGCATAACATCATTTAACAACATCAAGTATAATAGGTAGGTGACTTACCTTGCCCTGACAAGTTATCCACAACAATCTCCTTTCCGGATCGTTTAGTTTCACTACCTCCACTATCGTTTCCTATTATCGCAACTAATAGGTTTTAATACAAGATTTGACTATAACTAGTCAAATTACACCATTTTCACCATTTTCAATCCAATTTATTTCCATTTGATCAATTATCACCCAAACTCACCATTTATCATCTATGAAACATATTTCACCTCACAAATACACTTTAAAACTCATTTTTAAGTTAAAACTCTCAATTCATTTTATCAAACACCTTATGTGCACCCAATTAACCACCTATGATTATTGATCCATAACACCTTAATCAAACTCCATTTTTTTTAACAAGATGAACAAGTTCATCATATTCATAAACAAACTCCAACCACTTTGTAAAATCATCAAACTCAACATTTGAACACCAAGTTTAACCACCAAGTTCATATACCCCATGAACACCATAACCCTCATTTATCATATCACATATACAGCAAGATAATGATCAAAATGTTGTTTTTAGATGATTACCACTATGAATAACAACATTTAACACCCTCCAAACACCCAAATTTCGTATTTCATCATACCCCACTTATGCCCCATATGAGACCCACGGAAATTTACACCAAAACACACAAAATCACTTACCTAGATATTGTGTGATGCAAGAAGACTCCAAATCATCAATTGCATGAAATATTAGACCCAAATTAAGCAAGAATTTGGTCAATTTTCTAGAAAATTGGATTTCTCCTCTTTTTTCCTCTTGTGGTCATCCACTGGAACAAGAAGGGGGGTGGTTTCTTTGACCAATGTTGACCCCAACTTAACATATAATCCTCTTGTGTTCAAGTTTCAGCTAATTACACATATAGTCCCTCTATTACTAGTTAAATGTAACTAGTTTATTTCTAACTTAGTTAAGTTAGTTAACACCTAACATTTAATTGTAATTAACAAATATTTATTAAAACACCCATCAATTAACATTTAAGATAATTAAATCTTATAAAACACCCATTAATTAAATTAAACATAATTATACACCAATTATGTCTGTTTTATAATATTTTCCCAAAATGGGTTGTTACAAGTTCCACCGAGTAGGTACACCCAGTTAGGACCATAACAAGGTCTGTCCGTATCTTTACAAAATTGTTCATATTCGGTAAATGTTATTCTACTTTTTTTAAAAACATATGTATCATATTTCTAAGTTTTGAAACGCTCAATATTTGGTGAAAAAAGACCGTCTTGCACCGCTAAGCTAATAATACGTGCTACACATTGACTGTGGAAAAATATACCGTTACAAAACAGTGTGTATTTTATTTTTAATTTTTACATCACAACAGTGTTGTTTGAAGCATTATCATATGCTATTTAAAATAGTTTATTTTCCTAATTATATTGTGTTATTACGAAATCTAATAGTTTAAACAAATATTCATCCGTATGTGGATACGGGAAAAGTTCAAAAGCAATCATACGTTTCATCATTTGCCACAAACTGTGATCTACCTAATGGGCGGTGACGCAAATGTACGATTCTGGTAAACTATGTGATACAGAACAATCGTCCGTAGTCAAGTTTACACCAGTATTTAGTTTTTCAAAAAATAAGATCAAATCTTTTTTTGCATTGTTCCACGTTTTCAAACAATGATGCCTTAGCGTCCTTCGACTTACATGATTATAACGAGGTTGAAGTGTATCTCAAATCATGTTTGTTAAGCGAGGGTTGTCGAAATGTCCAAACGGCAACGCCTCTTGAATCACGAACTTCGACATTCTATCCCGAACCTCATCTACGTCGTAGTGAAAAATCCCACCATCGCTACCAATTTGTGTTTGTTGGTTTTCTGGGTCATTCTTCAACGCCTTGCAAAATGGTTTGGTATTATGTTTCTTCAAACTCAATTTTGATTCTTTTGCAAGAAGCATACCACAATATTTGCAACGAGCCTTTTGAGACCCACCACTCATCTAAACTAAATCTCAGTTACACCAAATTTCCATGTTCCTACTATGCGTAAGAACACGAACGACGGTAATTTCGATGTTAGAACCTTGACCGACAGAAGATGTAGACTGAGCCATTGTGTAATATGAGAGTACAATTGTATTGAATACGAGAGTAATAATAACGTATCGCGAAACAAAGAGAGTAAAGCAGTCGGGTATACGTAACGAGAGCATTTTTGACTTATAATTTTCGTTTTCAAGTGTGGAAGTAAACTAAATCAAACCACAACCATTTATACTAAGTTTTGGACCAAAAAAATAAAAAATACGGCTAGATTTGGGTCCAAACGGCTAGATCTCGAAAAAATGGATCCATCGGTTGGAACCGGGTAGGAACCGCCGTTTTAAATGGGTAGAAAACGGTTCTTAGAGGTACCGAGTCCAAACCGGTTTTGGTTCCGGGTTGAACCTCCGGTTCCGGTTCCGGTTCCGAACCCGGTTTTTTTGCCCATCTTTATTGGATGTCTAACAATTTTGTAGAAGATCCACTTTGAAATCTTATTTAGCAAATCTAGAAGCTCAAGTGCTCAACGCCTCAACTTGCCAACTCGGTGTAAGAAGCCCAAGCCCAAAAGTCTAAGCCCACCAAGCTTGATTTAATATAATATTATTAAAAGAACCAAATATTTAGTTATTTACTCATTTTTAGAATTTAGGTCTTAAGCGTTGTTTGGGTACTCGAAATCTGATTGAGCATGTTAAAGAGTTGTTTACACTAGGATTTTTCCCGCTGTGTTGCGACGTTTTATCACAATATACAATCAAAAACAAGTATTATATATCATTTGCAAAAGTATAAATTACATAACAAAACCAAATTTTTAATCACAAACTATATATAAATTTCTCATAAAAACATAAAATGATACACAATCCATAAAAATATGTTATGAACATAATAGGAAAAATTTCACAAAATCCTTCTCACCTACAACCAATTGGTTGAATTAAAAAAAATGTAAAATTGTAAGTAAACACCGAGTTTCTATGAGAACAAATAAATCAGCATTACCTTATTCGAAAAACACTGAAACCCTAGAAAAATTAATCTAATAACAACAATTAAAACAAAAATATCTTGAGAGTTATTATGGGAAATTAAGAATTTAAGCGTCAAACCTAAAAAAAACAAAAATATACTATTTCTTTTACTTGCCATTTAATTAGTATAATAAATTTGTAAAAAGAATTTCCAAACAAAAAAGTGGCTTTTAATGACACAATATCCGACTTTTAGGCTAGGGCTGTTATAATGGGTCAGAACCTGCTAACAGTTAACACTATAAATTACCTGTTAAAGAACCTGTTAATAAACCTATTAAGGAACACGTTAAATAACTAAGGGTAGACAATTATAAAGTTTTTGAAACTAATCGATTACCCACCTATTTTATTATATTATTTGTTTTAAATTTTATATTTTTAACATTTCTTAACAGGTTTTTAATATGACTTAATAGATCTTAACAGGTCTTAACGTGTCGACCTATTTCAGACATGAAACATGTTAAGGTTAAACACAAAACATGTTAAAGTCGTGTCGTGTCGTGTCGTGCTAACGTGTTCGTGTCTAAAATTGACAGGCGTCAGCCCTAACTTTTAGTGGCAAAATTTGCCCGTCTTTGCATAATATTTGATTTTATTTTAATAATTCTTTTAGACATCAATAATTAAAATATACATTTACAAAACTAGTAATATATAAATTTATCACTCAAATAAAGCCACAAAATCATTTTAAAAAAAACCATTTATATTATATTATTTAAGGGTTTAAAAGTAGTTTTCTTTAATTTTTAAGTGGTTACTTTTATTTGTTTTGAAGCATGCAACTTTATCAACTAGTATTAGTATTCAATTGAAACTACCCCTCTGTCACTTGGAACAAAAGTTTTTTGACAATTATATAAATCGAAAACTAAAAGAAATCTATAGTTACTTTGTGGACTTTAATGAAAGAGTGTGCATTTATAAAGAAAAAAAATAGAGAAAATAACGAAGTTATATCCAATCTATTCTAATAAATTAATTTTTAGGTACACATGACATATTATATATCATCTTAATTTTGATTTTCATGTATTTCTCGATAATTAATAACATCTCATATTAAATAATTGTATAAAATATAAAATATGCTTTTTATACATTTTATTATACAAAAAATTTAATACATTAAAAATATATTAATATCAAAAAAGCACAATTTAAAAAAATTGTTATAAAATATAAAATATATTAAAACATTTTTTTTAAAATGAGATATTTAAAGAGAAAACTATAAAAAAAAACTTAGTGTTTAAAAAATAATATCAATATTTATTACTTAAAGTATTAAATTAAAGGAGATTTCAATTATATATATTTTATATCGAAAATCCACGAGTTGACCCAATGAGTCGAGCCAACCATGGCTCAAGCTCGACTTGTTTTAAACAAGCTTTCTTCGAGTCGAGTTTGTTTTGAGTCAAACTTTTTTCGAGTAAATCTCAAGTTGTACGCTTTTTTTAATAACCCTACTATATATTTTTTATAATATTCTTTTATATAAAATTGTATGTATAATACATATGGTACTAGGGTAATGTTCTAATACTAACCCTCTCTTACGGCGATAACCCATTAACTTTGGCAAAAAATAGCCGAATCTTGAATTTTTTTTAAACATCATTGTAACACAATTTGAACACCATGTTCAGTTTTGAGTTTTGGCTAATTCATTACCGTTTGGGCTCTTACAGTACTGTAGGTGTTTAAATATTTAAAACTTACAGTACTGTAGCAAAAACCTTACAACGATGATATTTTTTAAACGGTGATGAATTAGCCCAAACCCAAAACTGAACATGGTGTTCAAATTGTGTTACAATGATGTTCAAAAAAAAAAAATTCAAGATTCGGCTATTTTTTGCCAAAGTTAATGGGTTATCGCCGTAAGAGAGGGTTATTATTTGAGCACAATCCTATGGTACTAACTTAATATATATTATATATTTTAAAGTAATTATAACATAATAGATTCCCTCATCGAGTAACGAAACTCACCATTGGAATAATTAATCTTTACAGCATCTGTAATTTATTAAATCATGAAGCATATACCTAACACTTGGATTCATATACGTTTTACATTTACGATCATGGAAACAATTCCAATAAATATTGATACGCTTTACATGGTAAAATAGAATCTAGCATCTGCCATACTTTAAATTATCCTATATTTAAAGTGAAACAAGAAGGATATATTATTATATTTCAACCGTACTAAAATTATGTTAAAAAATTTAAAAAGTCAACTTATTTTATTCTTTCTATTCCAAAATTTTTGCAAAATAATTATAACAATCGACAGTCAGACATCGATAATACAAAGAATTCCTATTATTGGTGCAAAAATGATTTTAATTTTTCAACACGTTAAACTAATCAGGTAATTTGAGGCGAATAATTAATTTATGAACCAGTTAAATTAAATTCAGATATTCATACACCTAAACATGCAATGATATTTGTTTGAATTTTTAATGGCATTTTAATATTATGTTGACGATTAAATTTCTTACATGATGATAACAAAATAATACAAAACCGTTATGGCATTTAAATATTATGTTGACGATTGAAATTCCATACATGATGATAATAAAACAATACAAAATCGTTAATTTCAACATGATATTAAACAGTAGTTACTAGAGTCATATATCTATATGATTAATCGAAGACATACATTAGTTTATGCGTGTTTAATTAAAAAAAAAACTAAAAAGTCATTTATTTAATTATATAAAAATGAAGTAATGAAAGAAGGAAAAGTGCCACTTTTTATAGTTTTATACCATTGTGTTACACGAGCGGACACTCTTCCATCCTTAATAAGCGACAGAATATACATAAACCTTGACACCGTCAAGTTAACAACCAAAAAACACGTTATTAATCTACCCCTTTTTTAACCGTTAAATCATGCATCACTCGACAAACGAACAATTTGATCCTATCATTCAGGAGAAAACTCACATTTCCTGCTCATCCACGATCAATTGCTTATAAAAAAAATTAAAAAAAAACAAAAAAAAACCTATAACTCAAGATATCTCATGAAAAATATCAAAAGGGTATCAACATGTTAGAACCCTTTTTAGTGTCATAGTGTCAATGGTCTATCACTAACTTCAAAAGTTGGTGAGAAATAGGGTAACACAAGATAAGTATTACATCCGTATGTGCGTGTTTATTAAGTGAAGTGAACGATATTAGTTGATATAATCATATAAATGTATAAATTTCAGTTATAACTTATAAGTAGATACGTCCTAGAAATTCACACACATACATACATACATATATATATATATATATGTGTGTGTGTGTACTACCTAATAAAAGAATAACAAATTTGCTACATGTGACTCTCACATACATTTATCATTAATTTTTGTCACTTGTCAATCTTGTATGACACTTGTTATTCTTATATTTATCTTTCATTCAATTTTATTTGAGTAACACTCTTTTTTCATATTTAACGTTAATAATTTTAAATAATTAAATTGTATACTTAAATGCAAAAATATAATTTTTTTTATTCTAATAATTTATTATAACTTAATTATCATAAGTAGTCTTTAATTACATATGATTTTAAAATATAATTTTATTTTCTAAATAGTTATTATTTATAATTTTTAAATCTTAGTTATTTTCTTATTTCACTAACAATTGATATGATATTCAATATACAAATTTTCATAAAACTATTGGCTTATAACATTTTAAATTTATTTAATTCATATTAGACATTTTTATGTGTTTTTGGTCGTTCAAAAAAACTTAAAGAATTACAAAATGTATCTTACCTACAAAAACAGTTATCCGACCCAAATTTATCCAAAGATATAATAAAAATCCGAATCGTTTTTCAACCGAGATAACTATCTTTTTATATATATCACTTCTTCAAAGTCCTTGAATTCTAACATTGACCATTTAAAGTGTATAAAACCTAGAAGCACCGACTTACAACAATCATTCAATCTCTCATATTAAACGAAAGATTTACACACTTTTGGTTAAAACTTTGCATGTGGGACATACGGTGGGAGCAGTTCAAAAAATGTGCGAAAAAGAAAGATTCAAAATGTGAACCAAAAATACACACTATAAAGTTATGAAGTAATATAGTAAGGAGTTCGTGACATTAACAAGAATTGTTGTTTTGGTGTGTGTGTGTGTGTAAAGACTAATAAAGGCTGATGCTCACCAAACTTCTTGTTTTGTCCAAGTATAGAAGTCTCTTTGAATAAACACCTTCGGAAGGAAGAAGTGATTCTTCGGAAGCAGCATTGCTTCCGAAGAATAACTGGCTCCTGCCGAAGGTTGTACAAGACCTGCTTCCGAGGAATCCTCTTATGCACTAAAGACAAAGACTTCCGAGGTTTATCCTCTGACAAAGACTGTAGCAGATTACACTTATGGTACAAAAGGTACTGACACAAGACATGTTGGTCTGAATAAAGATAGAGACAACATGTAATGAGTCAGATAAAGCACCTTACCTCTCCCATGCTACATTAAATGCAAAAGATCATCTGAAGCCTTGAAGATCAATAACATTAAATGTCTTTTGTATTTAGTAGTCTTTTGTAAAGTCAATGTCTATTAATGTAATGATTATGAAAGAGTGTCTTAGCCTGTTAAGACACTCAACATACTAGAATAAGCTTTACTTTATGTACTTGTCTAGTATACCCAACTTGTATTCCTAAGTGTATACGGTTGTAGCCTCGGCTATATAACCTCCCAATGTATGGTTGCTTGGCGTGTGCTTGCTTGTATACTTCCACTTTGAGAGAAATATATCCTTGAGCTTGAATTATTCCTGTGTTCTTATTATTGTTCAAAGATTATTACTGTGTCATTTTGAGTGTAATTGTGAGATCATTCTAACAGAACATTCCGCATCTGTTAGAGTTAAGTAAGAAATACTTGTGAAGTGTTGTTTAGACATAACAACCCGATCCTACAAGTGGTATCAGAGCCATTGGCTCTTGAACTTGACTGACTAATCATCATCAAGTTACCAGTTCTATTTCTTATAAAATCTCATAGTATTAACACTCATATTTTCTGTGTCTGTCTAAGATGGCTGCTCTAAACAAACATGATACAGAAAATGGCACTCTCAACAAGCCACCAATGTTCACACCTGAAGACTTCGATACCTGGAAAGTCAGAATGGAAGGGTTCATCAGGAACCAAGACTTCAAACTTTGGAAGTCTGTTCTTGAAGGTCCCTACATTCCTACAGTTGCTGCTGCTGGTGCTGGAGTTGCTGCAGTACCAAAAGATCCATCTATGTACTCAGACGAAGATTACAAGAAGATGGAAGTTGATTCTAAAGCTCTTTGGCTCATTCAGATGTCAATACCGAACTCCATTATACATGCATTCAAGAAATGCAAGTCTGCTCAAGAACTGTGGAATTCCTTGAAGCAGATGTATGAAGGGTCAGAAGATGTCAAAGAAAACAAGAAGGATATGCTGAAACAGAAGTTTGAAAACTTTTGTCAACAAAACAATGAGAATATGTCTTCTCAGTACCTAAGGTATGTCCAACTTGTGGATGAATTAACTACTGCAGGTGTAACTCTTGATAATCAAGATGTGCTCAGAAAATTTCTGAGGTCTCTTCCAAAGGCATGGAATATTTATTCGGTAACAATCAGAAGAACAGAAAACCTGAAAACTCTAACTTTAGGAGAATTGTTTGGTATTCTCAGTGCATATCAGATGGAATTAGATGCCCAAGAATCTAAAGTCTCCCACTCACCATCTGGTTCAGCTGCTCTTTATGCACCCATCAATAATCCTCCATACCAAACTATCAACCCCTCTACCATTCTACCTCCACACACACTGTCACATTTCCTGAAACTCCAAATTCATCAAACCTTGTCTCTAACCCAACCCCACTACTAACCTCTGGGCAAGGAGCTTTTATGGCTGAGGAGACCAATTACTTTCATCTGTGTCAAGAAGACTTGGATGGTATTCCTGCAGATGATCTTGAGGAGATGGATATAAACTATCAAATGGCTATGATTTCATACAGGGCAAAGAAGTTTTACCAAAGAACCGGCAGACAGTTCAAAAAGCACAATATGAAGACTGGGTTTGGACTTGACAAATCTAAACTCAAATGCTTTAACTGTCAACAGTTAGGCCACTTTGCCAGAGAATGCAAGTCCACAGGAACTCAGCCGACAACTTCTGGGCAACCACAACAAAGACCATCAAGCTCATCTAACAATGCAAACATTGCTGAACAAGATTTTGCAGACTGGAGCTTTCAAGCTGAGGACGCCTCCATCTCCAACAGTGCTTTGATGGCAAATGACTCATCTTCCTCAAGCAAGGTAACTGATAGCATGTGCTCACCTGAATGCTTAGAAACATTAACTATTTATAAGAAAATAAATTCTCAACTCTGTAATGAGCTTGAGTCTCTACAAGTAGTCAAGGCAAATTTCTTTGAGGTTGAAAGAAATTACAAAGAAAAGATTGAAGAAATGGAAAAGACCATTTCAAGTTTAAAACATGAAGATACTAACAAACAGTGTCAGATTAAAAATCTTTTAGAAAGACTAACCACTGCCAAGACTGAACTTGTATTGGCTGAGTCTTACAGAGACAAATTTCTAAGCCAAGGTGAAAAATATGAAAAACTTTTTAGAATGAGCAGCACAACTGAACTTGTGAATAAAAGGGGAGCTGGTTTGGGATATAACAAAGTGGAACCTCCATCTGCTTATACTTCCATAACAGATGTTAGGTGTAAATCACTAGTTGACCTTGTGTATAATGAGGAGTTGGATATACACAAGGTGGTTCAAAAGGATAATCTCTCTAATCCAAGTACCTCAACATGCTCAGATGAGGATGATGTTCCTATTAAATCAGTAAAAGGAAAACAAGCTTTGAAATTTAAGAAACAAAATAAGAAAACTAAGAAACATTCAACAGTTTTTATCAAAGCTAAAACCACAGAAAATATCTCCTCAGATGAGTATGTGACTTGCCCATCTGACAAGTCAAAACGAGGTAGATCAATGGAGAGAAAAGTCAATTCTCCAGGAAAACAGGCAAAGTCTAAGACTAACAAGTATGCTGGAACATCCGAATCATCACTCTCTGAGGATCAAAGATCAGACTTTGTTAAAAGGGATAAGCAGCAACACTCTCCCAACAGTCAAACTCTATGTCTGATGTGCGGTGAAAAGAATCATTTTGCTGCTGATTGCTTCTATAATCCAAGAAGCAGAATTTCCTCAAGCAAGGGAAGAGGAAGAAAGAATAGTTGGAGTCAGTCATCTACTTCTTCGGAAGAACAGAGAAGAAAGTTGGTCAAGAAGGCATCGGAAGCAAGTACCTCCAATAATAGGAAGAAACAAAATAAAAGTGCTTCTGAAAAGAAAGCATCGGAAGCAAAGAAAAAGGAAGCTTCCGAAAGAAAAGGAACCTCGGAAGCTCATCAAAGGAATGCTTTCAACAAACAAAAGAGATCATCTGTCTTCGGAAGAAGATCATCGGAAGGAAAAAGAAAAACAGCTTTCGATGACCATCAAAAGAAACCAAGTCTTCCGACAACTCAAAAGGCACAACAAGTATGGAAGAAGAAGGAATCAAATGATAAGCCATCACCCACATCAGAAGCAGACACATCATCTGTTCCACCTAGAATGATGTCAAAGAAATTTACTTACAATGATGCAAATGGTAAACCCAAGACCACATGGGCTTGGGTTCCCATCAGAAACTAACTCACTTCTGGTCATGTGCAGGAACAGCAGGAATCAAAAGACAACTTGTGGATAGTTGACAGTGGCTGCTCCAGGCACATGACAGGCAACAAGACCCTCTTGCACAAATATGAACCATTCTTTGGCGGGTCTGTTGCTTTTGGAAGTGATCCAGTAGGAGGTTACATAACAGGTAGAGGCACAATCACAAATGGTAAGGTAAGCTTTGAGAATGTACATTTTGTAAAAGAACTTAACTACAATTTACTAAGTGTATCACAGGTGTGTTATCAAAAGCATAACATGTTGTTTACTGAGCATGAATGCATTGTTCTGAAATCAGGATTTGTGATACCAAATGATCAAATTCTACTCAGAGCTCCAAGAAGAAGTAACATGTATATGCTAGATATGAGCACAGCTGCACCTCTTAGTAATATAAGCTGCTTTGTCTCAAAAGCTTCACTTGATGAATCATCACTTTGGCATAGAAGACTTTGTCATGTAAACCTCAAAAATATGAATAAACTGGTCAAAAATAGGTTAGTAACTGGTTTACCAACAAAAGAATTCATATGTGTTGATAAATGTGTTGCATGCTTAAAGGGTAAGCAACACAAGTCATCTCATTATGCCAAAGAGATAAATTCAATTACCACAGTCCTTCATTTACTACATATGGACTTGTTTGGTCCCACAAGTGTTAAAAGTCTTGGTAGAAAATCATACTGCTTGGTGGTTACTGATGATTTCTCTCGGTATACCTGGGTGTTTTTCTTAAATACCAAGGATGAAACTGCCGAAATCCTAAAGTCATTTATACTCAGGGTGGAGAATGAAAGTAACCATCATGTAAAAATAATCAGATCAGATCAAGGAACAGAATTCAAGAATCATGTTTTAAATTCTTTTTGTGAATCTAAAGGTATCACAAGACAATTTAGTGCTCCTAGAACTCCACAACAAAATGGTGTCGCTGAGAGAAGGAATAGGACACTAATTGAGGCTGCAAGAACCATGTTGTCGGATGCCAAACTTCCAATAACTTTTTGGGCAGAAGCAGTCAACACTGCCTGTTATGTCCAAAATAGAATATTGGTAGTTAAGTCACATGGCATGACTCCTTATGAAATTTGGCATAAGAGAAAGCCATTCATTGGATTTCTCAAACCATTTGGATGTCATTGCACCATCTTGAATACTAAAGATTACTTAGCCAAGTTTGCTGAGAAATCAGCAGAGGGCTACTTTGTTGGGTACTCTTCAAATGCTAAAGCGTATAGAGTATACATCAAAGCATCCAGAGTTATTGAAGAGTCTGCAAATGTTCAGTTCAATGAACATACTCTCAATAAACCTGGAACCGGCCCTGATTGGTTGTTTGATCTTGATAGTTTTACATCTGCATTTAATCTGGTGAAAGAGTATGTTCCAGTTTCACAGTCAGCTACCACAGACACCTCCAAAGGCTCAAGAGAAGATGACTTTCGTGTTGAACTGCCAATAGCTTCAAGACAAAACTTGGCAGAATCCACTTCAACACAAAATGATGTGTCACAGTCTGAGACAATCAACACATCTCATGCAGGTCCCTCAATTGAAGCTGCTTCTAATTCACAACATCAAGAAGATGTAGGAAGTCCTTCAGCAGAGGAAAATTCTCTGGAAACCACTACTCCCAGAGAAAACCAACCCACAACAGTTCAAACGTTGAATCCACATGATCTGCCAGAAATCCAGCTTGAGGTAGTTCTTCCTAACCTTGAGTCACTCAACGTGGATGAATCTTCTCAACTGGATGTGATTCCAAGAACTCGAATTCACAGCACTCATCCAGTTGAAAACATCATTGGCAATGTAGAAGAAGGTGTCAGAACTAGAAGCTCTATGCATGAAGCAAATGTTTGCTTGTTTTCTTGCTTTCTATCCCAAATAGAGCCTAAGAAGGTTGCAGAGGCTTTAAAAGATAACAGTTGGGTAGAAGCTATGCAAGAAGAGCTTCTTCAGTTTCAAAGACAAGGAGTTTGGAAAACTTGCCCTTTGCCTAAAGGAAAGTATGCCATTGGAACCAAATGGGTGTTCAGAAACAAGAAAGATGACAAAGGTGTTGTCATCAAAAACAAAGCAAGATTGGTTGTTCAGGGATACACTCAAGAGGAAGGCATTGACTATGATGAAGTCTTTGCACCTGTTGCCAGAATTGAAGCTATTAGAATATTTTTGGCATTTGCAGCTGCAAAAGATTTCAAAGTGTTTCAGATGGATGTTAAAAGTGCCTTTCTTTATGGAAAAATTGATGAAGAAGTATATGTGTGCCAACCTCCAGGATTTGAAGATCCAAAGTTTCCTGATCATGTCTGTAAGCTTGATAAGGCTCTTTATGGGTTGCATCAAGCTCCCAGAAAATGGTATGAAACTTTATCTTCTTTTCTGTTGGCAAACAAATTCAAGAGAGGAACAATTGATAAAACTCTCTTTTTCAAGAAGTCTAATCAACATATCATGCTAGTTCAAATCTATGTTGATGACATTATCTTTGGTTCTACTAATGAATCTCTCTGCAAGGAGTTTGAATCACTAATGAAATCCAAATTTGAGATGAGTTCAATGGGAGAACTCACCTTCTTTCTTGGATTACAAGTGAAACAAACTCCTACAGGGATTTTCATTAGTCAATCAAAATATGTCAAGGACATTCTTGAAAGATTCAAGCTTTCTGATTGCAAAGCTCTGGGAACTCCTATGTCCAAAACAACATCACTTAGCCCTGATCTTGAGGGGGAGGATGTTGATCAGCACCAATACAGAGCAATGATAGGTTCTTTGATGTATCTCACAGCAAGCAGGCCAGATATCATGTTTGCAACTTGTGTGTGTGCAAGATTTCAGGCTAATCCCAAAGTCTCTCATATGCTGTCTGTAAAAAGAATCTTTAGATATCTCAAAGGAGCACCAAGTCTAGGATTGTGGTATCCTAGAAATGAAGACTTCCAGTTCATGGCTTATACAGACAGTGATTATGGGGGTTGCAACATCAGCAAGAAATCCACATCAGGGGGATGTCAATTTCTTGGATCCAGGATTGTGTCTTGGCAATGCAAGAAACAGTCATGTGTTTCTACTTCTACTGCAGAGGCTGAATATATAGCTGCTTCTAGCTGCTGTGCACAAGTCATCTGGATCCAGAATCAGATGAAGGATTATGGAGTAGATCTGTTCAATACTCCTATTCAGATAGACAATTCCAGTGCAATCTCCATCACCAATAATCCTGTCAAGCATTCCAAGACCAAGCACATTGACATCAGATACCATTTCATCAGAGATTGTGCAGAAAAGAAGTTGATCCATTTAGTTAAAGTTGATTCAGAAAACAATTTGGCAGATCTCTTCACAAAGGCGTTTGATGAAGGAAGATTCAGGTACTTAATAACATCCATTGGGATGATCAACTTTGAATAAATGCACTGACAAGGAATAAATAATTCTTCGGAAGATAAACTTAACTTATCTTCCGATGAGTAACTACTCAGCAGAAGATAGGTTAAGTCTTCGGAAGCATTATTTCTTCCTTAGTCGGAAGATCTCACACTTCAGAAGCTAACTTACCTTCTGAAGTAATACTCTTCCGATACATTATTTTCGGAAGCATAGGCTTCTCAAGGTACTCTTCAGAAGAAAGTGTCTTCCGAAGAACATTTTGCCTAATGAATTTTCTAACACTTCAGAAGCAGTGCTTCCGACAGTATAAATTTTATACTTCGGAAGCACATCCCTTCTGAACACTTTTGGTCTAATAAATTCCCTGCTTCCGAAAGTCACTTCTTCGGAAGCACCTCAGTCAGAGAAAATTAATTGTGAAACCAGCTGTCATCGGAAGACCTTTTTCTGACATCCGGATCTCAAATTTAATGTGTCTATATATTAAATGCTGAAATCCGAAGGTATATAAAGGTCTCCCGCTCATTCAAATTCTCACAAACTGTTTCACTTTGAACTCTTCTTTTCTTTGATCTCTCAAATTGTGCCCTAAAATCACCAACTGTCATGGCTCTTCTTGCTTTCAAACCTGCTCACAACGTACCAGCGGAGTTATTAGCAGAACATGATGCTGACTTCGCCCCAATAATCTCCTTTCTTCAAAGGAGCAGGTATTTCTTTGCACTAACCGTTCAGCCCTTGGTGTATGAATCTCATCACCAACAGTTTTGGGCATCTTGTTCTGTTTCTTCGTCTCCCAATGGTCGGTCTCTTGAAGCCACCATTGATGCTCATCCCATTGCTATCACTGTGGAAACCATCTGTCGGCATCTTAAATTCAATGATGCTGGTGGAAGGGTCTCTTTCACTAAGGATGAGATAGCATCGACATTTAAGTCAATGGGGTACGAAGGTCCTCTCCCTTCAACAACCTATTTGAAGGGTAGAGTGTCCTATAATTACAAGTACCTCATACATGTGTTTTTACATTGTCTTTCAAATAAATCTGGTGGTTGGGACCAAGTTCCATCTGATTTAGCTTCGGCTATTCATGGCTTGGTTTCTAATCAACTGTTTAATTTCTCTGCTTTTATTTTTAATAATTTGGTTGACAACATCACGTCAACAAAGAAGTTTTGTATGTATCCCAGGTTTTTGCAACACCTTTTTAATGAAGAGTTGGGAGCTTCCCTTTCTCTAACTGGGAATACTTACAAAATGCCCTTGGTCTCTTCCAAGATTTTTGTGCAACTCAAGAAGAAGAGTGCTCAGTTCTCTGGGACATTCACTCCTCTTCTTTCCTCTATGGAGTCCCCTGCTCCAGAAGGTGACAGCTCTGTTTACCCCACAGATGCTGAACCCACACCTTCCACTTCTGTTCCTCACCCCATAAAAATCACCTACAAACGCAAACGAAACCCTGTGCAACTTTCTACAGTTGTTCAGGCTCCTTCTACTGAACCCAAACAGAAAAAGGTTAAAAGAACTGCTCAGGGCACAGTTCTACCTAAGGTGAAAGCCACACCCCTTGTTTCTCCACAGGTTCTTCCTTTGAAACCTGTGGTTGCCCTTAACCAGCCTGAAAGCCCTCAGCTTATGTCACAAAACATAACTGAGAATATTCAAAGGGATGCACCCATCATTGAGTTTGCTTCTCATGAAGCAACTTCATTAGATAAGAGACTGTCTCCCAAGTCTCCAGGTTCGTATCATCCAGAAATGCCCCCCTCCCATCCCATCATCCAGGCTCAAGGAACCTCTGCACTAACTTTGGAGGAACCACTCTCTCCCACTTCCCAAACTTTAATGAGAGTGGTGACACAGTTACAAGCTCGGTTCCCTGACCCAGAGCCTATTCAATCAGAGGTTGGTCCCAGTAGTTCTGAAGGGGTCAATGCAGGTGAGGCTGCCACTACTGTTGATCTTAATAAAGATCCACAGGACAGTGGTACAGGCATTAGGACCTCACCTGCGGCAACCTATATTGGGGAGGACTTCTTTGAGGTTCTTCTCAATGAAGGGAATCCAGGGTGCCAAGAACCCACATCTGGTGGTGGAGGTGCAGGAGCTAGGCTCAAGACTCCATCGCCCCATGATTCTACTCCGGTAGAGGAGGGCATATCCACACAGGAATTGACGGCTACAATCACTTCCCTCCAAGCCAGGGTAGCTCAGTTGGAAGCTGAGGTGGCTACCCTGCGGCTTGAGATCCAGACCAAAGAAGCAACCATTATGGATCTCAGGAGGCGTCCACCTGTTCTTTTGCATCCGTTTCATCCTGATCCTGCTACTACCACTTTTACCTCCCCTGATGCTACCAAAAAGGGGAGAATATACCAACTGCAGGGTCAGGATCAGAAGCAAGAGAAGAGGAGGGTGCACAGGAAGTTAATCCATCCTTAGTCACTTTGACTGCTGAATGGGATGACTTCTTGGGTACTTATTTTCAAGATTCTTCTTCTACTTCCTCTTCTTCTGCTTCTGAGGATACAAGGGAGGTTGCCAAAGAGACTGAACAGCAAACATCAAATGTCTCTTTGGAACCTCAGTCCCCTCTTGGGACTAAGTCTCCTTCTGAGACTGCAGCCCAGGTTGTCATGGAAGACACCACACAAGAAGAACCAACTTCCATGAAATCTGTGTCCCCTTCTGGGACAGAAGCTGCTGAAGCTCTCTCCTCCTCTTCTGAGCCCTTTGTGGAATCTAATAAGGAATCATCTAAGGGGATTGGTCAACTGGAGGAGACAGTGAATGCTGAGGTTAACTCCGAAGCTGCAGCTGCCTCCGAAGGCCCAGTCATCCTGGATGTTTCCTCCACAGAGGAGCTACATGCCAATGAACCAGCTGGTGAGGCAACAGAAGAAATCTCCTCTGGGGCAAAAATAACTGCTGATGACAAAGGAAAAAGTAAGCTAACCCCAGAGGAGGAAGCAGAACAGGAGGAGATGAGACCAAAGAAAACAAAGGGCCGACCAAATACCTCTCTAGATGAAGAGCGAGCTAGACTCTCTGCTTTGCTCGAAGAAAGAGGTTATGACTTTGATGAAGTCATCAACTGGTCGGTACCTAGAATGGCTGCCGAGCTGGACAAGGTGCAGCAGCAAGAACAAGCTGTTGCTGCATCAAAGGCTCTGAGTGTACTTACAAAGAAGCAAAAAGAAAAGGCCTACAGAGACAAGAACAAGGCCTTTCTCTTGGAATATGGCTTCCATGCTCGGCAGCTAGGCCCAATGAAGAACTCAACCATGGATATGCATATCAGAGATATAAAAGCCAAAGTTGCCAGAGGTGAGTTACCTTCAATTGAACAAATAAGGGCAAGAAAGGAAAGCCTAATGAGAGGCTTAGGTTTAGGGGGAGGAGCTACAATAGAATTTCCCCTCTCTGGTGCAGGGATCAGAAAGGGAGAAGAAGTCATGTGTGGGGAAGTAACAAAAACAAAGTTCCCCAACATGTTCCCCCTAAATCCTAAAGAAGAACCAATATCTCCTCCTTCAAGTCCAAGTATGGATAACATGCCAATCTCCTCAGTCTTCAAAAAGGGTAAGAAGACTACAAGGAAACAATCAACACCAAACCCTGATCCTGAGAGACATACACAGGCTGAAGAGAGGAGAACAGAACCCTCAAGGGATGAGGATATTGGGTCACAGCCTACTGCAACTACAGGTGCAACAGTAGAATCAACTGTGGAAGCCCAACAGGCCAGAGTTCTGAAGAGTCAGGCCACTGCTCAAGACAAACCAAGATTCACAAGAAGAAAGAGCATGGCTAAAAGGAAAAAGAAAACAAAAACTATCCCCTTCGACTCTGAGCCTGATACAACACTCTCAGTACTTGAAGCCACATCTGAAGCAACTCCCAAAACTACACAAACCCGAGAAGACATGAGGGATATCAGCAGACTAATGCATGAGCATTCATACATCCCCTTGGTAAATTGGAGCTTCAATGCACAAGAAAGGATATTCATCCTCACCGACTACAATGGAGAAATAAAACTGGTGGATCTTTTGCATCTGATGATGTTGGCAAAACCCTATATATTTGATCTAGATATGCTCCCTCTCAATAATCCTGACAATGGAGCAGATGGGAGGTCAGCCATCAGATTGATTAGAAAAAGGGCACAGGTACTGAGGGGTACATGGAAGCCAAGGTTTATCCCTTAGAAGTTTTGGTAGCATCAGCCTAGGGGGAGACTGTAAAGACTAATAAAGGCTGATGCTCACCAAACTTCTTGTTTTGTCCAAGTATAGAAGTCTCTTTGAATAAACACCTTCGGAAGGAAGAAGTGATTCTTCGGAAGCAGCATTGCTTCCGAAGAATAACTGGCTCCTGCCGAAGGTTGTACAAGACCTGCTTCCGAGGAATCCTCTTATGCACTAAAGACAAAGACTTCCGAGGTTTATCCTCTGACAAAGACTGTAGCAGATTACACTTATGGTACAAAAGGTACTGACACAAGACATGTTGGTCTGAATAAAGATAGAGACAACATGTAATGAGTCAGATAAAGCACCTTACCTCTCCCATGCTACATTAAATGCAAAAGATCATCTGAAGCCTTGAAGATCAATAACATTAAATGTCTTTTGTATTTAGTAGTCTTTTGTAAAGTCAATGTCTATTAATGTAATGATTATGAAAGAGTGTCTTAGCCTGTTAAGACACTCAACATACTAGAATAAGCTTTACTTTATGTACTTGTCTAGTATACCCAACTTGTATTCCTAAGTGTATACGGTTGTAGCCTCGGCTATATAACCTCCCAATGTATGGTTGCTTGGCGTGTGCTTGCTTGTATACTTCCACTTTGAGAGAAATATATCCTTGAGCTTGAATTATTCCTGTGTTCTTATTATTGTTCAAAGATTATTACTGTGTCATTTTGAGTGTAATTGTGAGATCATTCTAACAGAACATTCCGCATCTGTTAGAGTTAAGTAAGAAATACTTGTGAAGTGTTGTTTAGACATAACAACCCGATCCTACAGTGTGTCTATTAAGTGAAAAGATTCTTTTGCATGTTACTTTATTAATAAAAAATGTGTTGATATAAGGTGAGAAATTTATGATCAATAATTATAACAACATATCAAGGTTATTGAAGTTATTATTTTCAATATACTTTACAAATAAATAATTTTATCTTTGTAAATTTTTTTTTTATTTTTGATATTATAATTGTTTTTTTTAAAAAGTCATGAAAATAGTAATAATGTTAATATTATTGAGCATAATTTTCATTTAAATTCATACATATCTTAATTACAAATGACATGCTTATTGTATCATCATTCTATCGATCGAATATGTTATGAAATGTCATAATCATTTTAGAGGTGTTCATTCGTGTGGTTATCGGTTTGTTTAGCTTATTCGGTTTTTAAATTTTTATAACTATAACCAAAAATCAAACTGAATTCGGAAAATCATTAACTAAACCAAATTCAATTTGGTTGAGTCTCTGTTAAAAACCAAACAAGTCGAATTCAACCGATAAATCGATCAACAACCAAATAAACTGATTAAATAAATGAATAAACTGATTAAAGTCTTTTGAAGATAAACAAGATCACTCATCAAATAAGATGGAAAGGGGTTGCCTTTTTTTCCCGGTGAGAAACAAAATTGCTGATTGGTGTTAGAGACCAAATGATTAATTTATATAGAGATTGAACCATCACAATGTTTTGTTTAACATATGACAGTTCGAGTTATAACCATTGGTAGTTATTTTGAGATTACAAAAGAGAAAACCTATCGACGGTAAGTGACTTTTGATCGCCTGTTGTTGTTGTTAGCAGTTATTGTCGATGAATCGAAGCTGGTAGCTGATGTTGATGCTTATTTGTAATTAATTCAAGTTGTCACTAAAGCTTGGTTGATGATGATGATTAATTGCCACTCCTTAATAAGTTGTCACTGATCTGAGTTGTTAGTTGATCCTGATTCGACATTAGAAGTATATAGATTTTTCCCCGATAATCAAGGATCAGATGCCATTAGTAACAATCATTATATTCCAAACCATTTTCAAGGAAAAAAACAGTACGAGGAGGAATATATTATTAATAAAGTAAATTGTCAAGATGGTTTCTTGTTTTGTTAGTATTAATTTCACTTTATATTATTAGGTTTTATAAATAATTCATATTGTCCTAAAGTTTACACATCTGTAACACATATAGTTTTAGATTTTACAAATGTTTAAAGATTTGAGGTCATATGAGTAATTTATGAAACATAGAGATCAAGACTGAAATACTAACAAACCATAGAGATTATCTCAACAATTTACTTTTATTTATTATTATGATTATGATTATGATGAAGACAAAAACACGTTTCATGCTTCTAGTGAAAATACGAATGTAATATTCGGTAAAAGTATATGAAAGAATAAGATCCATGAGCATCACATATCAGAATATATACCATATATTTTCTTTTTCAAGCTAAAATTCACCTCATGGAATATTTTAAAAAAACGTTTCTATAATTATTCATCAAGACTATAAACTATTGTCTGGATTGAATATTTTTCATGTTCAAGAGTATGTTATCGACTTTTTAATGACAAAAATTTTATTAATCTAAATTCATCTAAGAAGAAACTAGACATGATGGTGCGAGACAAGAAACAACTCCCATAAAACGATTCGAAAACCCGTTGAACTATACAACACATGCAAAGCGACCATACTATCGTCCTTCGACTTCAAACTACTGCCTGATTTGATGAAAACAAAATCGTAACTACAGCTTGCCCCTATTAAAGCATCGTTAAACTAATACCATCAAACCCTAGCTAGCTCCATGTTACTTGAGGTTTGTTCACAACTTCAACCGTATAGTTAACACCTTGTGCTAGACCTCTTCCAATTAACCAAGATGAATTAGATGACCTCTTCTCTAGCTATAATGTCCTCATTGGCTCCAACCATTTGTTGGAAGTAAACATGATTAAGGCTTCAAACAGACAAATGGGTTAGTTTGTGTAAATAAAAGGTTATTAGCTGAAATATTAGTTAGTTGTTTTGGTTAGAAATAACTGTCATGTGAGTATGTGACTGTAATTTGAAAGACTATAAATAGCGTTGGTCTGTAAACATATGATAAGTCGTGTATATGCAATCTTTCTATTTCTGTTTTCCTACAAACACACACATATTTTTCTGTTATCGGGAAGGACACCCTATTAGACGCGATCATATTTATGCAATCTAAATCCCATGCAACCAATGGTAACATATTGATCGATCAAAACCATCATCTCATATGAATGAGCGCACTACAAGAAAAAGACGCAATAGCGGCGATACCTTTAGCGGCGATAACGCCAATAGCGGCGACATTCGGCATCACTAATACCTTTAGTGGCGATTTTTGGGACCTTTAGCGGCGATTTTTATCGCCGCTATTTCTAGTTTTTCTTGCAGTGGCGACTAATCTCACAAAAAAATGTCATTAAGTGCAATACATTTTATAAAAGTTTCACATATAGCAAAAGAGAAACTTGATTCGAACCAACAAACTTCTATGTATCTAATCTCCTACTCACTAACATGGGAGGCTCTGGGGAGGGGCAAACCCGACTTCCGTCCACGGCCTATTTTTTCGCAAGGCCGTAAAATTTTAAAAATCGTTTTTAAATTATATATATTTACTTGTATCTACAAATACGAAACCAAAAAAACACAAATTTATGATTCGTTAGGGGCCTTTTTTCTTAGTACGTCCGGAGCCCTTGAATTCTCAGGAACGCCCCTGCTCACAAAATCCTTGTGCCACACAGAATTTTAATAGACATGGAACCATCTCCACATCCACAACCTTAATCAATATATCATTCTCTACAGCAACACATACCTTGCAATGCAAACCTTAATTGTTAACCAAAATTAATGAATAACCTAACTATTATCAAATCGAATAAATCAATTAATGACAATTATGATTACCAAAAGGACATTTGTCCCAATAGTACCAAGGTGTGTTAAGGTGTCCTCCCTAAAATAGGTTGAGTGTTCTAGTCTTATAGTGAACAAAGGTGTAAAAATTTGCTGTTAAAAAAACTGACAATTATGATTAATGTTCTTCGATTAACTGATACATCAATACAATCCTAAATTTAATTGGAAAACATTCCATCACTATCCTATTTGGTGGCGATGGTGGAACGATTTGGTGGCAATATTAGTGATGGCTAAACGATTTTGTGGTGGTGATTATTTGATTTTAAAAGAAGTGGAAAAAAAAGAAGTTGGCATTTTTATAATTTCACATTCAATCAAAAGAAATTAATTCCACATTCATCCCAAGTTCCCAATCAAACAATATATGGATATTGCAAATAATCAACTCCATTTCATCATTGCAAATAATCAACTCCATTTCATCATAACTCTAATTTCATTTCTAATTCTAATTAATTTCAAAATATTTATTTGAGCAAAATAACCCTTAGATTTCAATATTATGAAATGGCTTAGACCATATATATGATTTGTTTATCAAAGGTGAAAATGAAAACACATTTGATGTAGATTTGTTTAGATGAAACTTTAGATCCATTTATATGTCTCATTTGATGTCACTCACTCTTTTTCCATGTTCATTTAGTTTAATTACTTAATCAACCTATACCATAACCGATCTACATAACCAATTAACCAAAACTGAAATTCGGTTATAGTTATGCTTAAGAAAATCTCATAACCGAAGATAGCACTTATGATTGTGGTTACAGATAAATACCAAATTAAACATTAATTTGTCCACCCATACCTTGCAATCTACAAAACAATTTTAATACATTTATGATTCGCTATGGTCTCCACCTCAAATAGATAGTAAGTTTTCTTGATAAGGATATCTACATATAGTTGAGGCCCATTCGACACAATGGTAGCTGCCTTCGAATATGCCCAACAAAATGGGTGGGTTAGGTTGTGTAACTGGTTAGAACGGTGCTGATCAAGATGGACAGGGGTTAGGATGGATTTTAAGAAAAATCAGTTTGGGTATAAATGAGTCGTTTGTAAAAACACATCAATTTAACTCAAGTAAAAGGAGTTATGCATGATAAAACAAATAGTTTATTTGAATATTTTTAATGACTTTTTCATTATTTATTATTAATCATTTTTACTTGCTTGAGATCATTGTATTCACATGGTTTTTAAGGTACTCATTTTAACCCGTATTGTGTTAAATTGTCATCCATCTCAACCCATTATATGTTATATTGTTACCCATTTCAACACAAAGTATAGTGATTCTTACCCAAACATACCCGTTTTTCTTATTCTAGGTCAAGATTACCATGTCTATCTTCGAACCATCCAATGTCACGACTCTTCTTGTTTTTTCTTAAATCCAAACAAACAAATATCGTAGCATCTATAACCCTAATTTTGTGTGTAAGGATCGGATATCTATAGCCTCCATGTCATCACTTACATAATTTTTGGCATGCCTGTTTTATAAAAAAATACATAATTTTCACCGAATTAAAGTTGTTATATTTGTTTTTTCTATTTTATTTTATTTTATTTGAATTTTATAAACAATTAGTGTTGTTATGCATATCATATTTAAACGAATAAGAAGTTAGGCAGATACTCGACCTAACAATCGATGGTTTAATTGTACAAGAAAATGTCGGCCACTTCTTTGTCACGGATTAAAAAACTTCAAATTAGCTGTCACAATTTGATCAATATTTTTTTCTTAGCTATAAACTAATTTTATATAATATCATATTATGTATAAATACTTTTTTTTCTGTGCTAACTTTTGGATGAAAATTAAATGATTATTATTATTGTGCGTAAAGTTAGTTTTGTTGGTGGGTCAGCATATACAAAGTTATATATTTTTTGATCAACTTTTACTATATAAACAACACTTAATTATTATTTTGCGAAAAGTTAGTTTTAAAACTAACATGATCGAATTACTAAAAAAACCCATTAAATGACAAATTTATTATATTTTACTTAAAAAATACCCCATGATCTTCTTTTTGTTTGGGTTTGAACATTTAACCTTTATTTATTTTTTTAAGAGTTTGAAACTAGCGACAAAGATTGAATGTTTTGGAAGAGAGGGACGAAAATTTACGTAAACCACAATACATATATGCTAACTTTTTGAAGCAAGGGAATACGAAACCGATACTTAAAACAAAAGATAACCTTTCAGTCGAAAAATTAACAATATGGACAGAAAAAAGAGATGAAACTTCGTCACTATTTGACTTATTTTTTAACAGGTCTTAGTTTCAAGTCTACCAGACGGTCCAGGCACCAGGGAGCAATCACTTTTGGATAAGCAGAAGCTAGAAGGTTTTTCCAGTATACGTTTCCTTATGATGGTGAAGTCACGTTACTCGTTTATCAAATAATGTTTAATTTAGTAGTTACAACAATTTGTTTATAGAAAAAGGTTAAAAGTTTTAAAATATGGTAGCATGCATTAAATGGCAGCCACCGAAAGCAGAAGATATCATAGAGCCGTACATGTGTACCAAGTGTACGTGCAAGTTGGTTAAGGACGAGACGGCCATCATGTTGTGTGCGTGGGTGGTGACATCGATCTAGATCTATGCACAGTCAGTCAGTCAGATTTCACTCCTGTCCCCTCTCTATCACGTTTTCTCATTTATACCATTCAATGAAACTAGATTTTATTCTTTTTTTTCTACGCTTAGACCATGTGTAATGACGGGTGATCATGATATGAGTGTCTTTGGTTGTGCTCACCTCACGCCTGATGACCGGGTGTGACGGAGGACATGTGACCGTGGTCAGGGAAGCAATGAAGGAATTAATTATTTAACCAAACTTTGAAAGGGTGTAACTGAGGGTGATGGTAAGTAACACATATAAGGTGACAGGTGTGTGATAAGAGTGATATCATATGTGACTTATGCGTGATGTAAACGTTAAGTGATAAGAGGTGTTGACTACACGTTACCTTATAGTTTATTCTAAACACGTGTAGAAAACTTATTTATTGAAATGATTGATTTTGAAAAAATATTTATCAAAATAGAGTTTATTTAAATTTATATATATATATATATATATATATATATATAACTTTATTTTTAATATATATATATATAGGAGAAATATCAAATAAGAAGAAATTATTGCCTAATATTAGTAAGAACCAATAGAAGTTTGACATGTGGTAATGAATAAGAAGATATTTTTGTACTTGATTCTTTTTTGTTCTATATTTTTTATACTAGATTCTTTGTACTGTTTTTATTGTTTTTTGTACCGTATTTTTTTTGTACTGAATTTTTGATTTTTTGTGCTGAATTTTAATTTATTTTGTATAGGATTTTGTATTTCTTACTGGATTTTTGATTTTATATTATTAGCATGTCACATGTCAAATTCATATTTCTTCTTACTCTTTTTAGACAAAAATCTATTTTCACTGGATCCAACCCCTATATCTATACTACTATATAATATATATAGGAAGGCTATAGTGGTCTTTTATTAAAAACTATTAAAATTAAGAGTTTTATAACTCTTAGAACATAAAGTACAAAAACAAAGTTTTAAAAGCAAAAAAGTAAATGGTTTTTTTTTTTTACTTTTTAGTTTGTCCCACATTGATACATGTAATAAATAAAGTGTCATCTAATACCTATAAAAAACCCTCTCAAATCAAATAAATTACTTCTTCACACTTTTGAGCATTTTAAATTATGAATTTTATCATAATAAATTTTTTAGTTAAAAAAGTTGATTTGACAAAAATTATGTGATTTAAGCTTTTTACGACCCAAAATCATTAGCCTAATTGTTTTGCTTTCCGCTGCATATCACGTGTGTATCTTAATAGTATATATATATATATATATATATATATGATTGGGATAAAATAATAACCCACTTTTAAAGCAATAACCCATATAACTTTGTTAAAATGAAGCTAAATCTTGGATTTTTTTAACATCATTTTAGCACATTTAGAACACTGTGTTTTTTATGAGTTCGTCGAAAATCCATCACCGTTTGAAAGTTTACATCGTTGTAAGTTTTTGGCCTAAAACAGTTACAGTGCTGTAAATTAAAAATTTACAACGATGATATCTTTTAAGCGGAGATGAATTTTCACAAACACATAAAAGAACATAGTGTTCTAAATGTGTTACAATGATGCTAAAAAAAATCCAAGATTTGGCTTCATGTTGGCAAAGTTATCTGGGTTATTACTTTAAAAGTGAGTTATTATTTGAACACTTCCCTATATATATACACACATATATACATATATATATATATATTATATCTTGACTATTAAATATTAAAGTTATGTTTATTATATTTTGATTGTTAAAGTTTTATTTATTTTGTTTATATGTATGTATGTATGTATTAAAGAAGGAACCTAATGAATAGTAAAATCATATGTATTATATTTTGACAATTAAACTTTTATTTATTTTGTTTTAACTTAAAAAATTTGCACAATAGATTTATGATTTTTTTATGATGACTTTTTTTTTAAATGTTTTGATTTTGAGATGTTTATGCCTACCGATTTGACTTTTGAGTGTGCTTCTATTCATATTTTTTGTGCTTATTTCTACAATAGAGTATACTCTTAAGTTTTTCAGCAAATTGATGATTATTTTTTATGACATGGTCTAATTATGTTTGAGCAGTAAATTTATGATTTCTTTTCATTGCAAGTTTTTTTAGTGTTTTGATTGTAGGTTTTTTATGCTCACCGTTTTATTTGTGTTTTCATTCATATTTTTAAAGCTTACTTTCAGTAGAGTATTCTTTTTAATTTTGACGGTATATTGACAATTGTTATAATGACGAAGTATGCTTTATGGTTTTATGGAAAAACATTGGTTTTTGCAACGTGTACTTACCGCCGCAATGCATGCCTGGCTAAAGCCAGTTTTGTTAAATAAAAAGTTTTCAAAAGCAAAAAAAAAAATTCTAGTAAAATTTTTAAAAACTATTTTTAAAATTTATAAAAAAAAGTTAAGATAAAATTTCTAAAACAAGGTATGATAAAATTATTATTATTTTTTTTATCTCATATGTGTTATCATGGTTTACTTGATTAAGATGACCTTATGAAAACACTAGGAGTGGGATATGACAATAAAAGAATGAGTCAGGAACCGCATGTTTATCAAATGTGTTAGGAATTGCCATAGTTGATGAATCCACCAGGCGTCTTGGGATTTGGGATATGTCAATAAAAAGAATGATGCAAAAGGTGCCAAGTTTCTTAATAATGCAACATGAAAATTCTCTAGATGAGCATTTCGGTTCAAGCTTCATCATAAGGACAAGTTTGAAACAAAAAGATCCAACTACATACCATGATGTTGACACAAGAGGGACACTAAACAAGTGCTCTAATTGCGTATAATAGACCTGATAATTTTAACATATAACAAGATAAATTGGTAGATTTTGGTAAACAATTATTATATATTTGATTGAAATGAGTAATAGTATGACATACAACAGTTTGATATTGGTAACACCTTAACACAATTCGAGTTAAGAAAAGTAACTTAAAAAGTGCGTGAATAAAATGAATACAATGAATGTAATGATCATTAATAATATATTTGATAACAAAATTATTAATAAATTATTCGATTAAATTATTTCTTTAGTTACAACTCATTTTAACTTAAACTAAATTTTTGTTTTTTTAAAACGACTCATTTAGAGCCAAATTGATTTTGTTTAGAACATATCTTAACCAGCACCCGTTCTGACCCGCTATTTAACACAACCCAACCTAACCCACCTATTTTGTAGGCATAATATTTAACAAGGCCATCAATGCATTTTCGAATCCATTGTCACTTTCTAATAGGTGAGTCTAATCGCACCAACCCTATTTACTAAATACACCAACCTGCTTAGTACATTAACTATTTTGCCTAAATAATCCAATAATCTTTGTTCATTAATTGTTACACATTATTATTTATTACTTATCATTAAAACCAACTTAATCATTTATTATTTATTACACATCTAATTTATTACTTAATAACCAATTTGTATATTATTAGAAATCTATATTTATATCTATATCTATCTTATATAATAAATAAATGTTTTGATATGTCACTTGTCAACATTCTAATTCACTTAAGGATTTTTTCCCTCCTCTCTCATAATAAACTAGTCTATTACCCGTGTGAACACACGGATTAAATATAAAATATTAAACATTTAATAATAAAAATTTAAAAAAAATAAATGATGATATTTTTATATAAAATGACTAAACTATATATAAATAATTACTTTAGATAATAAAACGATAATCAAAATCTTTAATAATAATAATAATATCTTTAACATTCTTGATTTGTGAGATATTTGAACTAACTAAAGCTAAAAATCTAATTAGTTAATAATCTATCAAAAACTAACTATTTTAAAGTAAGAAGAAAAGGTAATTTTTTAAAATTATTAAAGACTAACCGGAACATAATTTAAAATTACTATTAAACATACAAGACAAAAAAAAACTGTAACTTTTATCATCATTTACATATTTTTCTCCTTATATTTTATTTTTTTGAAATAAATTATTTTTTAAGATTTTTTTGTAAAATTATTGTTTTCTAAAAATAACAAATAGAAATATTTCTTTTTTTTTAAAAAAAAATTGATATTTATGAAAAAAAAATATTTTATAAACTTTTTAAAATATATTTTATAATAGTATGATTTGATTTAAATATATAAAAACTATTTTTAAATTTGGAAAATAAAAATAATATCATTAGTTATTACTCTTATAATTATTTAATAAGATAGATAATATAATTTAGTTATGTATTTAATAAGAGATAATTAAATGAGTGCATAAAAAATTGAGAAGTGGCATTATGGCCTTAGAATGTGACAAGTGGCAAATGCATATTTTTGTTTATCAGAATAGATAGATATTTCTATACCATGTTTTTATTAAATTTTGATTTTCTATATCTTCTCTCTTCTATTAAATATGAATGATTTTATTTAACTTTGTAAATAATATGATTAAATTATGAATCCGTTCTTTATTTTTTAATAAAACGTCTTTGAAAAATATGTATTATGTTATTTTAAATAAATAATTATAAAATTCAAATATAAAATGTTTAATACGTCTATGTAAAAAAATGTATAACTAATATTATTAGTATTGATATAATCATGTAAACTTAAAATAGATGTAACAAAGTTATTTTAATTATGTAAATTCATGAAAACATAATTATAAAATCATATTATTTTTTATTCGCAAACCCGTGTATTACACGGGTCTATAACTTAGTAAATAAATAAATAAATGACAACGATTTATTTAAATTAAACAAATAGCCATTGATATATTTAGCTAGTTTTGTATTAATTAAAATTTAATAATTAATAAAAAACTAATTTAAAATTTTCAAAAATTTAATAATTAATAAAAAACTAATTGAGCGGAAAATCTACATAAATCACGTCAAGTTTTACAAAAATTAGATAACAAAACTTGTTGAATATGAAATTATAAATTAATTTCTGTATTAATTATTAAATTAAATTGTTACAAATCTGATAAATTAGTAATAATTTTAAATATAAAATGGTTATTTATTTAATTTAAATAAATAGTTTTTATTTATTTATTTACTGATGTCTAATAATATATTAAATAATGAATAATTACTAAGCTGGATATTTAATAAATAATAAATGAGTATGTTAGTTTTAATAATAGGCATGGTTGTAGAAGTCGGTAGGCGCTAGTCGGGCGGCGATGTACCGCCTAGGGATTAATCGGCGCTAGGCGGATTGGAATTTTTATATGTAATTTTACAAATATTTATTATATATATACACACATTAATATCAATAATTTAATATAATACTTCAAATATATTAAAAAATAAACTTAAACATACTAAGTCAAGTACTTCAAATTATAAACTTAAACACAAAATTCTGAGTTTATAGATGGATTTCGATATTTAGTGGTAGGGATCAATGTTTCAGATGTTGGATTTGATGTTTTAGAGACATATTAAGTATTTAGGGTGGAGAAATGTCTCGAATAATCACCTATCTAGGTCATTTTTACTCGAAAAAAGCCAAAAAAACAAAAATAAAATAAAATAGGCCGCATAGGGAAAAATCGAGAAGGAATCCGGGCGCCTAGGCGGCCGCTTAGGCCGATTTTTACAACCATGATAATAAGTAATCATTAAATGCAAGTGAATGTGCAAATATGGATGCAATTAGCATAACCCATTTCTGATATGAAAATAACCAGAGCATCTAGCTAATGCCAAGCTTTAATATTTGTGTTTATATCTTAAAGTGAACAAACAACCCATAAAACATGACATAAAAATTAGGCTACTAGGTCACATGTGACACTAATGGAAATCTCTAACTATACAGCAAATGGAAATACTTTCTCCCCAAAAATTAAAAAAAATGAAAATAGAAAAAGGTTCGGTCTATTGTAAGTTAGGTCATTCAATGTTTTTCATCTTTTTGTTAATAACAAAGTTAACTTCTTTTGAAAGTGGACTGTTTATCATGGTCCAAAATGGCTTGCATGGATGCCATATATTTTAGTAATATATTAACGAGTGAGAATTGATATCATAAAGCAAGTCCAAAAGAGCTTAATGTTCAACAATACACATACACTAACTATTGATCAATTAGGTCTAGTGTTAACTTTGGATCAATGTGGGAAATTATTTTAATTTGCAATATATATACATACACATGCTATAACATATAATCATGTATCAATAAACTGTGATAACACAGGAGATATATGTAGGTGAGATGGAATTCAGGAAATACCATCTTGACCTACTAATGATACCTTTATCGATAACGATATCTCTTTGCTACCATCTTTGGTTATGGTATAAAGTTCGAACGCAACCACTCTCGACTGTCATAGGTGCAAATGCTCATGCGCGACGATTATGGGTGTCCACTATTATGTTGGTAACTCTACTAGATTCTTTAAACACCTCTCTATCAATTAGGTTTTGCATGTGACTTTATAATGATTAATGAATATTGTTTGAACCCTAAATCTTTTGTAAGGGACAATCATCAATACTACAAGACTATGACCATGAATATTGTTAAAAAGTAGGTCATGAATGCTTTAGATGGCTTGCGGATTTCCAGATTATCATCATTTATTAACATATCTTTTTAAACATCTTTTGACAGGACAACGAGAAAAAAAACATTCTAGCCATCCAAACATTTCGAAACACATTGATGGGACTAATCTTGATGGCTACGATATCAATCGTTTGGTGTTGCGGTTTAGCAGCTGTAATTAGTAGTAGTTATAGTGTCAAAAAGCCCCTTAACAATGCTATTTATGGGGCACATGGACAATTTATGGTGACACTAAAGTATGTGACACTACTTGTCCTATTTCTTTTTGCTTTCATGTGTCATACATTGTCGATTAGATTCATAGGCCAAATGAATTACTTGATAAACTGCCCTCAAGACTCAACAATAGTGACTTCTATGTATGTATCCGAGCTTTTAGAGAAGAGTTTTACACTTAGCTTGATAGGAAACCGGATCTTCTATTCGGGTCTTCCTATTATGCTTTGGAATTTTGGGCCGGTGTTGGTTTTGTTGTCTACTACAACCATGGTGCCTGTTCTTTACAATCTTGATTTCTTGATTGGCGATTCAAAGAAGAGGAAAACGATGGCATAATACGAATGTGACATAGCATTGAGAATGTTGTTTAAGAGTGTAATCGTCACTAAGTGTGTCGAAATGATGGATTCGTTTGTCTAGTTTCTTAGAGCACAAAACAAACTTGTTGTTTACCTTACAAAGACTTGTAATGAAGGATGATTTCCATGGTAACAAAGAAACATTGTATATATACAAATTGTAGATACCCTTTTCTTAACCAATCTTATAACAAAGCAACTTGAAAATATACAATTGAGAGTCATTGTTAAAATGAAGATCAAGAACCTTAATGTATAGTCTTGAAATCCTAACATGTGCCACCCTTCATTAGATGGTGCAATAGTTGACAAATAACCATAAATAACTACCCAAACCAACAAAACCCGTTTGTACATCAAGCCTAGAGCTTACCAACATCAGTTTGACATTCACAAAACTCTATCATTTACTCAAGATAATATATTTTGTATTGCATTTTCCAATGCAACCCAAATGTCAAACGGCTTTGCATTGTCTAGTCCTGAATTAGCATTAACAAACGTTGGTCTTGGTGCTTGGGCAGGTCAATCAAGCAATGTGTGGTTTGTTTTGTTTAACGTTTCAGCTTGGATGGATGGATGTAATGTAGGTTTTGGCAGTGGCGGAGCTTGAAAAATTTGTCCGAGGGGGCCGAAAGTCATGGGGCAAATTTTTTTTGCTTATCACTAAGTTTTGGGCCAAAATTCGGTCGACGCATGATTATTCGGATCGGGTTAAACACTTTAAAGTTTAAAATATCAAATATTTGTTTCACTCAAATATATATATATATATATATATATATATATATGTTTGTATCAAACAAGACATAAAATGTTTAAAACGAAAAGGTGGGTATCTGGAAAAAGAATCACAATTCAACATGACGACCTTTAAGCTCTTTGAACTCATTGA
Organism: Mikania micrantha; assembly: GCA_009363875.1. Taxonomy (NCBI): domain Eukaryota; kingdom Viridiplantae; phylum Streptophyta; class Magnoliopsida; order Asterales; family Asteraceae; genus Mikania; species Mikania micrantha. The sequence goes on from CM018683.1 coordinate 15,698,043, forward strand.
TTATATACTCCGAATCAAACATCTCAGCAATTTCCTTTTCTCAGCAATTTTCTTTGCAAAGACGATTATTGAAAATTTGAAATAGGTAATGTTCAATAGTTAAGACCCATTTTAATTTTGAAGGCCCCTTAAAACCTCCGCCAATCAGCCAATGGGTTTTGGCTATTGGGATCTTTTAGAGTGTAAAAATACAATCAAGCTTCTTGTTTACATCTAAATGTTGTTTACATTTAATTTTGAAGCCCCTTGAAACAGGTCGTTTGTTTCAAAAAGAAAAAAAAATATGAATGGAGGAAAATAATTTGAATAGAAGTCTGAATGGGGAAAAAAGAGGTGTTTGGCTCACCTTTCCGGTGACCGAAGGCGACGTCGGCCGAATTTGACCTCTCCATCCCTCTGACGAAGGCGACCGAGGGCAAAGACCAAAGAGCTCCTCTCCTCTGCGTCGAAGGGCGAAGACCGAAGACGAGGGTGAAGATCGACTGGGGGTGGAATTTGGGGGTTTTGTAAAGATTGAGGGGTATTTTGTATTTTCATTCCGAGGTTTAACCAAATAGTCTTAACTGGTTTAACACTTAATAGTTAATAGTCTCTTAACCATTCAGACATCTTATTTATATGACACTTAATAGTTCAGATGTTACCAAATGACCCAAAAATCCAACAATCTCTCATTTAGGCTGAGGATTTATCATAAACATTTGGGAACTTATGTATATAATAAGGTAGCTTTTATTTCTTTTGCTCAAATGGTCAAACATAATGAATATGGCGACTTAAAACATTGTTCTACAATTAAGGCTTGGAGAATAACACATGTGACAAGTCAATTTGTGTTCATGAACTAGCGAGGACTTTTATGGCCATGTGTTCCTAATTTCATAGACATCTACAAAATCAAAGAATATAATTGCCCGTGCTAGAATATTTCATAAGTTTCTTAGGTTATAAGTCAATTTTGATATCATGATTTGATCGGACTTGTTTTTGGTCATCAAGAGTGTACGTTTCTAGCTTCATGTAAAATTCCGTCGGTGTGCATAAATTGTAAAAAATAATAATAATAAAACAATAGATTTATATTGAAAATGACAATTTGGCTATTCTAACCATCATAAAACTGAACAAAAATATAATACTAACACTAAATAATTAGTAACTCAAGATTCAACAGTTCATTTAATTAACATCAAATTTACAAAATCATATCTAATTTCAAGTTTTCAACTAAATTAAAAATTTTAAAAGAAAATAAAATAGCATGCAAGGATTGTTTGTTTAAAAATAATATAATCAAATACAAGGAATTCTGTTTTGTGGCTAACAAGTGTGTACTTATGTTAATCATGAGAGGTGTATAGAAAATAAAAAGAAATTGATAAATATATCAATCTTTTCTACATTTATGAGGTCATATGAAAAAAAAAAAAAAACCTATGAGGTCATATGATTACCAAGGTGAAAAATATCCGAAATTCGGAAAAATCCGAAATCTAAACCGTATCCGAAACCCAAAAAAAACCATCCGAAATCTAATTCGGGTTGTCCGGGTTTTTCTAGTTGGATATCCGAAGAACCCGAATAAACCGGGTTTATTCGGGTTGTTCGGATGTAAGAGTCACAGTTTTTCGGATAATATATTTTGAGTTTCGGGTCGGGTTTTGGATAGACCAAAAAGATTTCAAATCTGAATAACTCGTTATCCAACCCGATAAACATCCCTAATGATTACAATCTCTTCTACATGACATATATACACACCCATTGGATCAAATATATCAACATATTCAATAAACCTTACTCATAACAAAATTGTTAATAGATTTTAATTTGATGAGACTATATATGATGGGTAATCCTTATCTATGCCTTCAAAAGTTGTTTTCAGAATTTACCTCAAACTTCAAACTTTAGATCAAATACATAGCCATTTTTGTCGAAAAAGTATACGAAGTGATGTAAACCTAAACCATTGATATCATATCTCACTTGTTAATATTTGGGTAATGGTGAACTCATAATAATAAAGTTAGGAAAGGTTAAAAAAATCAACCCATTGTAGACTTTTTTGTTTTAATCTAGTTTAATCATTGCTCCAAACTTTTGCATATATATATACACTTTATTATTAATATTTTAAAAAATATATATTAGAAATAAAAAAGTTATATTGTATTTATTTTAAGATAGTAATAGTATTAATGATCATAAAACTAATATTTTGGTAAAAAAATGAAGATGATCATAGTGAGGATAACTATGCGTAATTATATAAATATCATCTAACGATGTGTAAATTTTTCTATATTATGTTAAAAAACAAGAAAATAAAAAAAAAACAACATAACTATTATTATTTTCTTTTTATTTTTCAACTTTAATATTTGTTTTCTTGTTATAGGTAATGCTTATTTTATTTGATGATTGTAGGAAAATGATTGCATTGGAAGAAGTATTAAGCGTTCACAAGATTGAAAGATTCAAAAGAACAATTATATCTTTTTGATGATCAAACATGCAGAAGATAAAGCTTCTAAAGACACCAAAGTACCGAGACTTCTGATGACATCTTCTCTCCGCATCTGAGAAGACATCGGAAGACCCTATCAATATATGATCGGTATCTCACAGAATGTTCCTTTAAAAGCAAAGGAACATCTTAAAGACTCTGAAGGAGATTCAAAGCCAACTAAGTTTTCTGGCAGATCAATTTCCGTATACGAATATACTTTAGACCAACACTATCTGCTAAAACAATTAAAGGAGGTTGTAGTTCTAACACCAGATGTCTGAACCAATTCTAAAGATATTATGATGATTATTTGAACAACAGTTTACATCATTTAGATTAACAATGACTACAGAATATGCTTTGATACTTTGATACTTTGATCAATATAATTATTTTTCTAAATCATAGTCATTTAATGTAAAAGTTAATGAAGTTAATTATATTAATTGTAATTAATATGGTTTGGTCTTTCAAACCATTATATAATACTAAATTAAACTTTACTTTGTTTCTAATAAATGTCCAATGTGTTGTTATATTACTAAAAGAATACAGTTGTAGCATTAAGTATATAACCTCTCATTATAACCCACTAAGAGTGTAAATTGTTCGATCATTGTAACTTTGCAATATTTGGAAGAAATATAATTTGAGCTTAAAGGAACTTGTTTGTGGTTATATTTTTCTCATACTTTGTCTAAGTGTTAATGAGATTCTACTAACAAACATTCCACATCTATTATCTTGTAATTAGAAAAACTCTTGATAAGTGTTGGTCAAGGTGTTCAACCCAATCCAATATATGTGTTGAGCTTACTAGATAATATTGGATTATTGTTGGACCACTTAGATTTGTGTATTGGTGATAAAATGAAGCACTAGTCCTCTTAATTTAACTAAAAAAGGTTTCTCAATCAGCATCCGCAGGGTTATATATGCAAGGGCCAAGGGGGAAGCCAGTCTTTAGTGGCTACACCATGACTGTTCCTAATGACCGAAACAGTGACCGGGGAATTCTACCATACTCCAAGCTTAGTCATATCGAGAAATCAATTTTATGAGATTATTTTAAGTTGATGTTTATGATAATTATGTCAAGTATGTGTTGATAATTTTGTCAAACTACTTTGTAATTAGTATTTATTATTGGAGGATTTTCTGTAATGTTTGTAACTAAATTTTAATTTTGTTCTCAAATAGATATACGTTTGTCTGTGTTCATTTACGTCAGTTTGTGTCAATTACAGAATAAATAATAGAACACGAACACAATCTTTTCCTTAACATATGAACATAAACAAATTATGGTTTAGTTATTTGTTTGTGACAATTTTTTTGTTAATTAGTTAAACATAATAAAAATAGTTTGCTTGTGCTCATTCGATGTGTTCGTACAAACACACGCACACGAATATATATACGGTGTAGTTTCTTTGTTAACACATGTTTATTGCGTTAGCCGAATAATAACATCTTATTACTTTGGGTCCACATTAATGTAAATCTAAAGGTTTGGGTTTTTCTTATTTTTTATTAATGTAAGTGAGCCTATATTATTTTTTATTAATGTAAGTGGGCCTACATTAATTAAAAAAAAACTTACACCTTTAAATTTACTTTAATGTGGACTCCAAAGTAATAAGATGTAGTTATCCGGTTAACATAATAAGAAAATGGTTAATTTTTTATCATCTCCATATATATATATAGGGAGAGGTTCAAATGTTAACCCTCCCTTATAGCGTTAACCCGTTAACCCTGACATTTTTTGCCCAAATCTTTGTTTTTTTTCATAGTTTTTATTATACATGAAAAAATGCCATGAAAAAAACCATGAAAAAAACAAAGATTCGGGCAAAAAATGTCAGGGTTAACGGGTTAAAGCTATAAGGGAGGGTTAACAATGGAACCATCCCTATATATATAGACACACACACAATTGTGATTAGTTTTCTAAAAAGTAAAGGTTTTCAATTGAACCCTTTTATTATAAAGATAAGAAATGTAAACAAAGGAAAAAAATAAAAAATTTATGTATTTTAGATTATTACATATATGTAATTTTATAAGTTGCATACTAAACTTTTTGAGTTACATATACGTAACTTCGTGATCTACATAATTTTTTCATTTTTTTTAATATAACATTTCTAACCTTATCACAAAAAATTATGATTTTTTTTTAAATTTATCAGTTTGTATGAGTTTCTTGTTTTTTCCAAAATAAGGAGTTTTCTCGTGAACCTTTGTGTGTATGTGTCTGTGTGTGTATATATATTTGTATATGTACAAGATAACATGAGAAGATAGTTTAATCGAGTAAGACGAAAATTAGTGCTAAAAAGTTTGGTAAACTTTCATGTATGTATATATTTATATATTCAATAAATAAGTATCACATATTGTCATGTGTCATTATTGTATTACTGTAGCTTTATAAGTTTTTTTTTCATTTTCAACATTATTACTTATTAATTACTTAAAATTTAAAATATTGTTTTATAATATAAATGGTTTTACTAACCTATTCAATTTCTTCTTTATTAAACTTATGTATACACGTATTTATAAATCCAATGTGAAATAATTTTTGCCTAAAAAAAATAGAAACCAGTAAAAATTTGACATGTGATCTTCTAAAAATATAAAAATAGAAATACAATATTAAAACAAAATTCAGTACAAAAACCATTAATCCAGTACAAAAAATCAAATATATACAAAAAAATAAAAATCCAATCCAAACAATTAAAATTTCAGTACAAAAAAAATAAAAAGCCGGTAAAAAAAACAAAAATACAGTACAAAAAAAGAAAAATACAATAAGAAAAAATCCAATCCGAAAAAATTACAAAACAAAAAATCCAGTATAACAAAAAAAATATAGTACAAAAAATAACATGTTATACATAAATTATCATTCCTTCATTTTTTTAGCGTGACAAATGTCAAATAAAAAGAGATTTTTGCCTAAAAAGAATAAGAACTAATAGAATTTTGATATGTGACAAGATAATTTAGATATAACATCTTGTTTTTTTATTATATTTTTATTTTCTTTGTACGAAATTCTTTTTTTTACTGAATTGTTGTGCTTTTTTACAATATTTTTGTTTTTGTACTACTATTTTTTGTAGTAGATTTTTATTTTCCAGTACTAGAATTTTTGGGTTTTTTACAGAATTTTTTTGTACTAGATTTTTTTTGTAATGGAATTTTTTTATTTGTTTTTGTATGTTACATATCAAATTTATATTGGTTCTTACTATTCTTAGAAAAAAGTCTTTTTTTAGTGGACCCAACCCCTATATATATGCATGTATGTACGTACGTACGTACACGTACGTATGTATGTATATGTGATCAAAGATGAGATGATACTTTAATTATCAAGTAAGACAAAAATTAGTGGTGAAAAGTTCGGTAAAATTTCTACTTTATCACATATATATATATATATATCATATGTTTATTAATTTATATATGTGTGTGTGTATATATACATATATATTATAATTAATAAAAAACTCAAGTAATTCTTTTAGAGGTGACTTGTTAGAGAGCTGAGTGCCCGGTTTGCATGGATACCAGATCAGTAAGCATGTTAATAAAACACGAGTGCTTAAATACTCTTAAAAAGAATACATTTTATCTCCCAATAAGCATGCAATATAATGGCCGGCATTATATGATAAGGTCCAAGTAGTTTTTATGAATATGGTGGGAGTCTTTGTTTTTTCCTCTATGCTTTCATCAGGTACGGTTTAATTGTTTATAATAATAACTAATAATGGTTTTATTTTTCCAGAAATTTCCGCGCTTTAGTTGCTATAAATAAAGATAATGCTTTAATAGTTGCACATTGCGCCAACAACTGATATGATATTGAATACCAACCGTAGAGCCATCACTCTACCGCAAGAAATTTTTTTTGAAATGGTATATTTTATAAAAAAAATTAGGATAATTGTGAAGTCAAAAAAAAAAAAAAAAAAGGAAAATGGTTAAACCAAGATTCCTAGTTGCGGTTTAGGAGTAAATTTTAATTTACAAATCTGAACTTTGCAGGTGAACCGCAATTCACAGTTGTGGTTTATGCCAAACGTTTGCTATGTTCCTAAACAACAACTATGAATTGCGGATTAATCGTTTTGTCATAAACCGCAACTGTATATTGCGGTATACCTGACACCCTGCAAAGTTCAGATTTTAAATTAAAATTTACTCCTAAACCGCAACTAGGAATCTCGGTTTAACCATTTTCCTTTTTTTTTTTTGACTTCACCATTATCCTAATTTTTTTTCTAAATATACCATTTCAAAAAAATTTTATCTACCGCAAGGACCTTTAAGACATAATTGTGTCGTAAAAGCAAATGTCACTAACTACCAAATCTAAAAGCATAATGATTCGTATAAGTGGTACCATCGTTTAATCTTTCTTGTATTTTCATTTACCAATTTCCAATTATTGTTGGTTTCTTCAAGATTTTTTAACTAGAATTTTGTCACGATACTAATCACTTTAAAATGATAAACAATTTTGTCTAATTAAATCATTTGGCAATAACACCTATTTTATTTCAGATAAAATTTATATAACTTATGCATCAAACGATTTGAACATACAATTATCACTTGAATATATATTCCTAGGTTTGAAGACATTCAAACACGATTTTGATCCTATTTAATTATACTTTATACAAAATAGGGAATTAAATCCAGAAATTAAATATTTTATCTTGAGTATGAACAAAAGGAATTTCGTGAAGAATCTAAAAATATGGACATTCAAACACGATTTTGATCCTATTTAATTATACTTTATACAAAATAGGGAATTAAATCCAGAAATTAAATATTTTATCTTGAGTATGAACGAAAGGAATTTCGTGAAGAATCTAAAAATATGGACATTCAAACACGATTTTGATCCTATTTAATTATACTTTATACAAAATAGGGAATTAAATCCAGAAATTAAATATTTTATCTTGAGTATGAACAAAAGGAATTTCGTGAAGAATCTAAAAATATGGACATTCAAACACGATTTTGATCCTATTTAATTATACTTTATACAAAATAGGGAATTAAAACCCAGAAATAAAAATTTATCTTGAGTATGATCAAAAGGAATTTCGTGAATCATCTAAAACCAAATGGATATTCAATGGGATATCATATGTGGATTCTTTTTTTAGTTAATTAAATAGAAATCAATACATGGGAAACATTGGAAAACATTATTAAGACTCTTGGAGGTGATGTCTTAACAAAACAACTTATGTAATAGGTTTTGTTATGTAATGTTAGCGTTCATCTTTTTATTAGTACTTGTACCTAAACTGATGAAAGAGAAGTTTTTGTTTTTTTGAATCCAGTTTTTTACATTGAAAGCATTGATCTGCTAAGATTCTTAATTTTCATAGATTATTTAGTTTTGTTGATGACTTTGTTTTTACATAAATCATTGTTTTTATGAATCATTTTACTACAATATTCATAGGAAATTTGTTAGAAACATACATTATGGATAAATTTTCAACAAAAACAATTTGTAGAAAAAGGAAACCTGTAAGAAAATATTTTCTGACGTTATATCTACATCAATTATCCCTTCAAATTACCTACAAAAGAATTTGGTCGGTAATTTTCGACAATTTTCCTACAACACCAGTTTTTAAAATTTTCTGCAAAATAAAGGAAAACTTTTCACAACATTATTTCCGAAAACCTTGTTTACTACCTGCTATTATTAATTTTTCGACATTTACCATCAAAAATTTATATTCAAAATTATTTTAATTTTTATATATATAGACAACTTTCCAACAAAAGTTAATTTTATCTTATTTTAAGTATTTAATATACCTTCATATTTCCTATGAAATTTAATTTTTATTTAATATATGACGACAACTTTCCTACAAAAGTTCATGTCATTTTGAGTTAGTTACGCGGATAGTCCTGTGATATGCCTATTTTACACCGATAGTCCCAAACTTCATGAAATTACATTGGTGGACAAACTATTTTAAAAAATGACAAAAATACCCTTCACTCCTACCCTTTTTCTTATTCAACCACACCTACTATCGCCCATCACCTATCACTTCCCATGCACCTCCTTCTACCACCACCACACATCACAATCCAATGTTTGGGTAACATATTCAAAGATGTCGCCAGTGGACAACTCAATGTTTCGATCAAGATAATCCAGACCCTGGATGAAGATATCCTCTGTGGCGGAATCTTTACATGGGTCTCCACTGGGAGCCATCTACTAAGCTAGTAGATTCATCGAGTAATCTGGGTTCAGCTGTAACATTCTAGGCAATCCCACATCGGTCATGAACAGGAGAGATTCATGTCTCATAAGTAATAATATGCCTCTCACATCATCAACGCGTTTTTGGCTTAGCTGGCTGTGTGGCACATGAAAACTCCACAGTTAAGCTCGGGTTGCAGCAATCCAGGGATGGATGACTTCCTTGGGAAATTTTCACCCGGGCAACCGAAGGCAAAACCGTGAGCTCCGAGTGGGCAAAGCGGACAATATTGGTGGTAGACGGGGCCGGATGTTACATAATGATATCAGAGACACACCTGTTCTACACGGGATGGTGGGGCAAACCTCATCAAGGACGATGAGTCCCTGGGGTATATGTAACATCCTAGGCAATCACACATCGGCCGTGAACAGAAGAGATTCTTGTCTCATAAGTAACAATCCGACTCTCACATCACCAACGCGTTTTCGGCTTAGCTGGCTGTGGGGCATATGAAAACTCCATAGTTAAGCGTGCTTGGGTTGCCGCAATCCAGGGATGGGTGACCTCCCTGGGAAGTTTTCAACCGGGAAACCGAAGGCAAAACCGTGAGCTCCGAGTGGACAACGCGGACGATGTTGGTGGTAGACAGGACCAGAAGTTTGTGACAATTGCAGTTCAGAATTACGTTATCGATAAAGAAAACACATTTGGTCGTGCTTGAAATCCACGTTGATTTGACGATCGAAATTATTACAGGTTGATAGTACGTGAGAAATGGTGAACATGGGCGAAAACCGTGAGCGAAACTGTCACACCCCGAGCCGGCGGGGTTGGATCGGAGTCCCCGTCGGGCGGAAGGTTCTCGGGGCGCGATATCATGAGTGATAATCGTGATGATCAGATTGTGTTACATAGCATCAATGTTAAGAATAACTAAAGCACAATAGCATTAAACTAGGATTACAAAGTTAAATTACAATATCAATGTTTAGTAATTTAACTAAGTAAACCTATCAAAAGAATCAAATGTATCTATCTTGTATCTGTACAAGATATCAAAAGTGATTTGCTTCTGTAACAAATTTTGTGCTTTCCAAAAGTCTACTAGGTCCTCTATCTGAGTATCCTAGTATGCAGTCCTGAAGTCTGAGCCTATTCCTGCGCATCACCTGAGAAAGTATGTAAGAAAACAAAGTTAACACAATGGTTGGTGAGTTCATATAGTTTTAGTATTTGAAAAATAGTTTTGCAAACCTTCTCGGTAAAACCTTAACCTTATTAACAACATCTGTAGGGCTTGACCAATGTCAAGACGCGGCGGCCAACAGTGGGTCTTACGATGTCTGACAAAGAAGAACACTGATGACTAGTAGGGGTTGACACCTAGGTCAACACGCGGCGGTCAATCAGTCTGTCTTACTATGTCATATAGCTTAAGCATACAAGTTTAGGGCATCCACATAGTTTTACTGATGACTAATAGGGGTTGACACCTAGGTCAACACGCGGCGGTCAATCAGTCTGTTGTTTAAGCATCCAAGTATATCAAGTATTCATGTGTTTCAAGCATTCCAAGTATATCGAGCATTCCAGTGTTCTAAGCATCTCACGCATATAAGTCTTTATAGCCTTTTAAGCGAGTAAGTCTTGCTAAGCATATAAGTTTTCAAGTTTAAGTTTAAACAATTAAGTGTAAGTGTAAAACGATTTAACATCTAGATTAAGAGTGTAAGATATTAACTTTTAAAATAGTTGTATAAAGTATTAGTATTTAGGATATGTACTTATAGTATTAGTTTTCGGAACTAGTGTATCAAATGTTAGCATTTAGCTTAAGTGTTTCAAAGCATTAGCATCGAACATGTAGTCTAAGCATAGAGTTTCATAGCATAATCATCAAGCATATAGTTTAAGCACATAGCTTATAGCATAAGCATTTTGTCTAAAGTTTAAGAGTAAAGTTTATAGCACAATCATCGAGCGTATAGTTTAAGCCTAAAGTTTATAGCATAAGTATCAAGCATAAAGTTTAAGTATCAAGTTTATGTCATAAGCGTCAAGCATAAAATCATTTATTTAAAACATTTCAATATTTGTTTAAAATGTATAACATGCTTCTCAGTCCCGAGGTAAAACAAATATGTTTGAAAGGGGACAAATGAAATCACCTTGTGTTTGAAGTGGTTGACTAGGTATAAACAAGAATGCACGCGCTTGTTGTTGTACTTGTTATTGTTTTCACAATCCTGTATTGATTTCACATTGTTTGTAGTTTATAAGTATGAGTTAGGATTGATGTGTATATGCGTATGTGTTAGCCCTAAAGTTCGCTAACACTCGTGAGTCTCGGTCATCATTAAGCCCTATTAACTTGTTAATGCCCTCAGAATCCTTAATCTAATTAGATTGAACACTCCGTTATTGATATAAGATTAAATTTAATTTAGTTTTATCCCAAAGAGATTTCAAGTACAAAAAGCTTAGATCTTCTTTGTTTAATTGCCATAAGTCTCTAGTTTCTTGTAAGAACCTATTAGTAAATAATCATAACATTATTCTTGTAAACACTAATGTTTTAGGTGTTATGAATGTATTAAGTTGCGCTTTTAACCAAATGGGCCAAATGTACATGGGTCATAAACAAGTGCATGGGCCGAAAAGTCCATTGGGCTGGATTAATTGAATATGGGCTAGAGCAACGGGCTTAAGCTACTCCATTGGGCCGAATGATTTGGGTTTGGGCTAAATCGAATAGGCCGTGGGTTGGATCAAATGACTATGGTCTAATTAACAACATTTATGGGCCGAATAGAATGTTGGGCCTTATGAGTTATGTGGGCCCAATGTGCACCGATTGGGCTTAACAAAAGAGACCTGGGCCGGAGGGTCTCTGTTGGGCCGAAGTGGGCCGATATAGTTATGTTGAGCTGATTACGTATTTTGGGCTGGACTACTTGTGTGTCAACTGATTAAGCCATGTGAGTCAAGGTGGCCTAATCCACATGTGTTGCGGTCGAATGGTTCAACGGATAGAAGGCTGGCCACCTTAAGTCAGCGAACCTTTAAGTTAAATGGTCTTCAGGTTCGGCTAATGTTACAACCCCCCCCCCAACGAACCTTAACAGCTCACAGGTTCAGCATCCCCAAAGGGTTCGCCCATGCAACTCTTGCATAGGTTCGGCAGGCATGCTACACGTGGGTTCGTCTGTGATAGGTTCGTGCATGGGTTCGTTAGGATGAAGGGTTCGCTTCCCACTTAGGTTCGCAAATCATGAAGGTTCGGGGTTAGAGGGTTTGCTCGTGGAGGGTTCGGCCGATGACTAGCAGGTTCGGCTAGCTCCAAATGGTTCGGCCACCACAAAGGGTTCGTGGCTGCTGGGACAGGTTCGGCTGACCTCCCACAAACATGTACGCGTTCGTCTCCCACATCCAACCTAGAATCCTTGTTTTAGCCATTCCCCTACTGATGCTACATGCAGACATGTCCTCGAAAGGGTGTGGGTTCGAATGGAAGTTTAATACCCGGTCGTGTGTGTGTGTACATCAAAGTCAAAGAAAACCCTAATATTCGTGAGATTCCTAGGTCCATACCTCGAATTCTGCTGGACAAACGTTCCGATCTGTTGTACTTTCGTGTAGAGGGAGTCGAGAGCTTCGAGTGGCCACCAAGAACGCCCGATTTCGTCAAGAAACGAGCAAGTTATGATCGTTTGAAGGATGATTATCCTAGTGAGAGAGAGTTGCGGGTGAGAGAGATTAGAGAGAGAAAGGGATGATAAAAATGAGGTGAAAGCCTCATTTGCGGGTTTAAATACCCCGAGGGTATTCGGGTTCGTTTCGGTTGCTCGGTTTTCGTCTCCGTTGTGTTTCCGGATCGTAACGCACGTTTTTAGTAAATTAAATAAAAGACTTGATTTTAAACATTTAGAAGGTGATTATTTCTAGTAAGTAGTTTTATATTATTTTTCTTGATTTATTTGTCGAAACTTAATATTTTTACGCGTTTCGTTAATTCGTTCTCAAATTTCTGTATTTAATTGGAAATAGTTTCTTTTTAATTTATTTCTAATGAGTTTCAAAATTGTAAAACAGGAAATATTATATTTCCTTCAATTTATTATCGCTCGAATCGTCTTCGTTTCGTTTCGTCTCGTCAGAAAACGTCACTTACGCGCGTTTTCGTACAGAGCGCTAACTGTACGAACACGATCGTACGTTTCACTTTTTGATTTTGTTTTCTACTGTTCAGTCATCATTTCAGATCGTTAAACTTTCAGATCTGTTCGTACAGATCGTCACCTGTACGAATAATTCGTCGGTTTAGCATTCTGTAACAACAACTGTTATAGTTTTGTTCTATTTATCCTCGCATACGTTTATACATACTAGCATCAATCAAGTATCTGTGTGTCAGTTCTGTGTAGTCTGATATGTTTCTGACTGTTAAACCCTAAGGTTTTAAATCAGATTTCAGACAATTGCACAATAATTTAGTGTTAAGCCTCAAGTATAACTAGTATCAACATAGGTTCGCGTAATGTGTACCTGAGTTACTGTGCACTATACTGTGCAAATTACTGTTCCGGTAACGATTTCGGCACAGATGTTACAGAAACGGAGTTACGGATTGTCCGGAATCGCGAAACGAAGAAAGTCCAAAAATTTGAGAAAAATAATCCCAGGCGGTACGCCTAGGGTCAGACTTCGACCCTAGGCGGTACGCGCGGAACACAACCAAAAATATTTGGAATCCCCTCCCGCGCTGTACGCCCCAGACCAACCCTTCAGTTGGGGCGGTACGCCTTGAAAGATAAGTCGGTGCAAGTTGATTAAAACGATCGGATTGCATCTAGAAACTTATTCTTTTTCTTCCTCTCAACGTTTCCTCAATCCCAGACGCAAAAACCAGTATTTTAAAGCCTCAAATCTCCATTTGAAGCTTTCTAATCACGTGGATCGCACCAAGGAAGGTTTCTACAAGTTCTGATCGCTGTTATACGGTTGAAATTTCGTCTGACTAGGTAACGGTTCATTTTAACCCTCTAGTTTGATAATGATTGGTTAAATCTTGTTTTTGAACGTAATGATATAGTTAGGGTTGTTGATTATTCCCTGCATGATGGCTAGGATTGATTATAAATGACAAACTCGAACTGTTAACGGGTAAATCCTTGTTTTGATTCGTTGTAATGCCCGGTTTGCATGAAATCATAACAATGGTTATAATGGTTTAAACCATTTGATTGTGACAATGTAGGTGATTAGTTTGATTAATCTTTGACATGCAACGTGAAATCCAAGTGTTTCAAACTAATCACAATCATTAACATACTCATTGGAACAATTATCTGATGGTTATGATAATCGGTCAGGTTAATGTGTTAAACATGGTTATTAAACCTATTCTGATGCTACATTGAGATATTTCATGATATTTGGGTAATCAATAACAAGGATTGATCATTTCTAAGCCATTAATTTGTCTAGGAACTGTTTTAGCATTATAATCAACAACATTAACTATTTGATTAATCCGAAATTGTTCTGATTAATCAAGTGTGTCATCAACCTAGTATTAGGAACCTGAATCAGTGTAGGTTCCTACATTATCATACATTGTATGATATGACATTAAAATAATTAATTAAAAACCTAATATCGGTTTGATGACTTTCAAGTCGATGTTTTTGACATTGGACGTTCAGAAAGATCTAATCAGTAAGTTACAACATAAATAATTTATTAAACATAAACTAATGCAGAATTACACCATTAGCACAAGTTTGCGAGTGATCTTGCTACTGTGAGACATCAAGTGAGTTTCGTACAACACCTTTTATCTTTAAGGTTTTATAAACATCGGGGTATTTCTGTAAATCTTATTCTGAACATATGATATGCATCATGGTTATCTGTGTGATTTTATGTGATTTTTGTGTGATTTCATGGGATTTTGCCGTTAGTTTCATTATCACAATATCAAAAGTACTCATTTCTCGAACTGTATCTAGTGAACCTATGTGGTGCCGAACAGGGATCAATGATAGTACTATCGGCTGACAGCCCATTTGCCGGGAGCTTGCAACTCCCCTTGGTGTTAATGTTTGTACCTGTTTAAAAATCATCTTCTTAATGTTTGTGATAGACATTAAGATAATGAGGCATCAAGATATTTACCGACGGGTAGTGTCTTTATCAAATTATATATTGTCTGAAAGAAACTAGATACAGGTCCCATGGTTATCTGAAATTGTATATTTATTGAACATTTGCCTATCATATCATATAGTTTTAAATTGAACTAACGAACTCACCACCTTTGTGCTGACGTTTTAAACTTAAAACTTTTGCAGGAAGACAATGACTATCGGGTGAGGATGCACTTCATATGTTTGTAATTAAATAAATCAAATTGTGTAATAAACTTAGCTGTAATGTTGGATGTGATTACGAAACCTTGGTAATGTATTTCTTTTAAGTTAATCTGTGTGCTGTGATATCGGTTCAAGTAAGTCACACCTCATCTCTGAGACATCACCACTATGCTTCCGCAACCTTATCAGAGTGACGAATGACATCATCCCAGGTGACGAGAGGTGGGGGTGTGACAAAGTTACATCCAACACGTTTACGATAACCATAAATTTAAAAACTATATGATTTAAATTTAAAAACCCATTTGTTCGATTTGTTCCAAGCAATTTTCCATGTTTTGTCGAGGTTGTTCTTTTTCTAACTCGGATTGAATAAGTTGTACATATACTTTTTTTAAAAAATAATTGCACACACAAATACATACATACATGCATGCATGCATGCATAGATATAGGATAAAAGGACCAAACCTAGGTTATAAAATTAAAACTAACTTTCAATTCAAACGGGTCAAAGTGACTTCAACCCATTTTTATGAAACTAAAACAATCAAATTACACTAATAATCACAAATATACATGTTCATATGAATACATGTCAAAATGACCTAAACCTACGTACTTTGTAAAAATTATATACCAACTTTAAATTCAAACTAGTCAAAATGACTCGAACCCACTTATATGAAACTAAATCAATTTCCACTTTAACACATAATAATCACAAATATGTGTGTGTATGTATTTATATGCTCATATGGATACAAGTCAAAATAACTCAAATCTACTTCATAAAATGACTCGAAAATAATAATAATAACAACAACAACGATACATACTTCATGAGATTGTTGGGAAGTAGATCCTCAAAATGATGATGGTGTTCCGGTCACCACAAAACGTGGATCAGAAGATCGTGTCCCAAAAAGGCTATTAGGATTGAGACTCACCAACACAACAAATTCATCATAATCAAGATTTTGATCTTTGTCCAGCCCATACACCCCTCTCAAGTTCCTTAGTGAAAGATATTTACATTTTCATTAAAGCTAAGCAAGTCACATAATACATGAAAATAACACATTGATTACATATAAATGATAAAGATAACCTACATATATATATATTTTTGATTTTTCCGTGACAAACTCTAACTTATCTAAGTCATCAACAGTAATCGATGTCCCCTTTCGCAATCTATTCTTCATTGCTTTCGTGGCATGAGCATCAACGAAGAAAAATGTGTAACCAACTTTCCCACCCTTTTATTTTTCCTACATAAAACATGGTAATGTAAATGATAAGTTTTAAATCTTCAAACATTTTTACTAATATTTTTCAATATAGCTAGCTTCATCGAGATACCTTTCACCATGGACATACATAACTGCTTATCTTTCATGAATCCACAAATCATTGCATGACTGTTAACATCCTCTCTTGTCTTGTAATAAGGATTTTTGCATTTACTACATTGACATCGAATTAGTAACTTTTGGACCCTATATATAGTTTGACTTTCAATAATAGTTGCATTTTCATATGCAAAATCCAAAAAAGAAGACGCCACTTGTTGAAATTGCAAATTGAAAGTACGAGCTCAATTGGTAATTATTGTACACATCCCTTCTTTATTTGATGACATTTTTATCATTCTATAATTAAAATTTCACAATTGTTAAAACGTGAAAAATAAGAACAAAATTATCCACACATGCCCATATACAAACTAATTCGAATAAGAATCATAGTTGTACAAGACAACTGCTTTCATTATAACCAAGCCATATATACAAGTTCACAACACCATTGTTAATGATGTGATAGAACAATTCTTCCCAAACCCAAACACGCAAATCAAGCTATTAAAATTCAAATTTTAAAATTCAAGCAAATGGTTCATACGTAGGAATCGCTTGAAGCTCTTAACAATAATGAATTGAACTTGCAATGCAATGCAAGCAAAGTTCATTACTAAATGTTCACTCCTTTCTGTATGAATTAAATTGACAAAACCCTGAATTCCTAACAATTCAAAACGTTTAACAAAACCTCAAGCATAGCAATCTATTAAACATTAACAAATCTAACACATACATTTGCCTATATATCCCACAAACTTTGTCAATCAATAGATCATAATCAACCAAAATTAATGTAGGAAATGAGTTCATGTTTTTATTACAACACAATAATAAAATATAAATAATAACAAGACTCTTGTTATTCATAGAAAATAATCTAGTACAATACCGGTTACAAGATTAAAGTAATATAAATTATGAGTTTATATACCAAACTTGATTTTATTCATGTCTTTGTTGGGTACTTCAAATAGCTTCCTTGATTAGAGCATGATTAATGTTGAGTGTTCAATCAAGCATCTTGACGAATCGGTAACAAATGCTTCAAGAATACTTTTTTTAGTTTTCAACCACTTATGTCTTCTACCTATTCTTCATTGACATAGAGTCAACATGTTGATGATTATAGTTGAAGCACATATTCAATACGTTTTCCTTAAAACAGATTTCACGTCTCTTCTCAAGACGAACACGCTGTCTCTCAGGGTACAACAACTGTAACAACATGTGTACTGTCAGCATTAACCTAACACCCAAAAGTGTATATGAAACAAAAGAGAGTAGAATAAAAAATGTAGGAAATTCTATTTTCCAACATCTTTACAAGGCACCAATGTCTTGTATTTATATTACATGAAGGTGATGTCAAGAGTAATGATTTATTACATGTTATCAACACATGTAATGTGAAGAGGCATGATTCAATTCATAGATTAATGTAAGAGTTGTTAATCTAGAATTTGAATATAACATGTAATATGAAGAGTCTTGATTAAATTATAGATTAATAATCATAGATTAATAATAGAGTTATTAATCTAGAATTTAAATAAACAATCAATTATCATGAACTAGTTGCGGACGACGTCACCTAAACCATGTCACACTGGCACGCTTTACAACCGCACCACCAATCACACAAATTGGAATATCGATATCACATTCATCTTAAATCCGTTAGTAAAAACCATAATTTTCACTAAAATTTCTAACTATTAAAAGAATTTGATACATGTGAATATATATCCTCAAAATGTTGATTAGGCTATGTGTTATGAGGCGTGAGAAGGGGCTTGACCACCCTCCATCACACCCTCACACCTCTCACCACCATAACACCTTAGAGCGTAACAAAGCTATGGCGCCAAATACATGACCATGCTCATCGTAAGAGAGGAAGAAGAAAGGGAATAAAAAGGAGGAGTGATTATAACACATGTAGTGCTTACGTGTAATGATGAGGGGTGATGATGTTAGTTGTTCATGTGATGCATACATGAAGTGATGGATCTTGATGAGTACACGTCGTCTTAGAAATTACAATGTTGAACAAGTGATTAAAACTCTAATTTAGTTTTAGATTGGAGCCGATATTGCATTTGAATGGTGATTCGATTTCTTATTAAGATTTTAATATATAATTAAACTCAATTTTGATAGTAGGGGGAATATGAATGGTAGCTATAATAATAATAAAAAAGGAATAAAAATCATATTTATAACCATTGGTCATATATAATAGTAGTATGAAAAAAATCTATAATAGTAGCAAAAAAAAATGGAAAACAAAAAAAAAATAAAAAAGAAGGCGGTGAAGGATGTAAATTAATGCTAAAATTATCGATCCTCTATAATAATTCTAAATTGTGTTTTTTTTTTCTATTTTATCAAATACTTTGAAGAATGTAAAGTATTTTCTTAATTGGATTATTTATTTATCAAATATATGCCAAGTGTCTTGTTTTCTTTATCTACTTGTCAGAAATTTATAACAAATTATTTAACCTATCAAGCGATAATGTGTTTTGTAGATGCTTTGTCGAAAATCCATTGTAGTAAAACTCCTCGAGTGTTTCCCGCTTAGGTTGAATATTCGTCGAGACTTTGGATTAATCATATGCATATTAATCCAAAGTCCCACACTATGTGATAATATAACTCAAATGTGGGTGATAATTCCATCTTTCTTTAACGCAGAATACCATTTAAATTTTAAACTTTGGCGAAATATATATAGAATAACACATACCCTTAGACACATACATACACTAAAAATTATACACAAACTGACAAATATACACATACACATACATAAACTAACATTAAAATGCATGCTAACACGTGCATACTGTAACACAAACACATGCTCACATTTGCATAAACATTCATAAACATACGTACATACACACACTAAAACAACAAAGTCGTACAAATATAAATAATTGTTTGCTTTAATGAACTATAACATTTGTCTTAATAGGATCATATTAAACCTTTATTGTTTTTAACAGTGTTGTAAAACTCGGCCTAGGTCACCGAGTACTCGACCCTCGGCCAAACCAGTTTTCTCCAACTCGGCCAAACCAACTCTAATCGGTCAAACTCGGACCAAATAAGTCAAACTCGGGCAACTAGCTGGTCAAACTCGGACATGTAAATTTTTCGTTGTTTTTTACCGATTTTCGTGTGTTTTCACTGTTTTTCACCAATTATTATTGATTTTTCCTATATATATTTCAATTCTATTGATATTCACTTTATATGTTATATATACTAGTAAACATATGATATATGATATATACACACACACACATACATAAATAAATATAATTTTTTTATCATTACCGTATTCGAGTACTCCCCACACAGCTGAATAATAGCAAATTACCAGTCGACCGACCTGACACCGACTAGCGACTTCTACAACCATGGTTTTTAATGGCTTTTTATCATTTTTATGTGTGTATGTGTCATGGGCATTGACTAGGTCCTTAATTTCTTGCGTAGCGCCCACTCATATTGGACCTTTATTACTTTGAATGACCCTTTTATGACTTTTATGTGTGCGTGCATCAAGTTGTGTCTTGGTTACAATTAGCACGCCCTGATTGCTTTTAACATAGTTGTATCAAACCTTTATTGCTTTTAATTGCTTTTTACGGTTTATTATGTCATGTCATATTTGTCTTAAAGAGTTGTATAAGGTTGAATGAGTTATATTAAATCTTAACCAGTAATAACAAGTCATATTTGCCTTAACACATATGCATACGCACCCTAACACATATACATATACGCGAACAACAAGTATTTTTTGTAATTTATTAAATATCTAAGTTACATTGCCTAATAAAAAAATACGTAGATATTTCTTAGTGTCGTGGGAAATTTGTCTAATATATATATATATATATATTTTTCTACAATTTTTAGACAAAACATAAAACCATTTTTTTTTGATAAATTTGTTAGAAACCTAGATATCTTATAATTTTCCTACAGAACTTAAAAAAATCTCACAGTTAACTACTTAGATTAATAAACAAACAAAATAAATTAATAAAAATGTAATGTGTTTTTGTAGGAAATCAAGATAGTAATTTTTTGAGATAACTTAAATTTATTAAATTAAATTCGTTTTGTGGGAAATTCGTATATAGGAAGCTTAGATATTTTCACACAATTTTCCGAGAATACGTAAAATTTCTTTTTTTTAGTTAAATTTTTTACCTTAATTAATAACTTATATAGCCTATTTATAAAATAAAAATTATTGGTGTAGGAAATTTGTTGAAATACATATATTTTCCTACAATTTTCCGACAAAACATAAAAACAAAAAACATATATCGTTTTGTGTGAAATTGGTCAAAACATTGTCTGAAGATGTTATAGTTTGATACAAAATAGCAACAAAATTATTTGTGTTTATTATCTCGGGAAAATGTTGGAAAATTAGCATCAAATTGCTTTATGTCTTTTTTTTTTTTTTTGAACAGCAATTGCTTTATATCTTTGAGAAAAATTATAGGTGGTGGTGTCGGACGAGGTCCAATATGGCGATAGGAGGGGGTGGCAACCAAATATTTAGGCATGTGTTTGAATATTTGCTTATCAATTTCTAAACTCATTCTATAATTAATAGAAAAAAGAGTAAATTGCATAAATATTCCCTATGGTATTGCAGATTTGGTCCCCAAACTTTTAAAATTGCAAATTTAGTTCAAACATTTCAAGTTGATTGCATAAATGGTGCCTGTGGTTTGATCATACTGCAGATTTGGTCCCCAAATTTTAAAAATTGTAACTTTAGTCCAAACATTTAAAGTTAATTGCGGAAATGGTCCCTGTAGTTTGAGCAGATTGCTGATTTGGTCTTCAAACTTTAAAAATTGCAAATTTAAAAGAAAAAATTTACAAATCCAAATTAAATATTTAATTGCGGAAATGGTCCCTTTAAATGTTTGGACTAAATTTTCAATTTTTAAAGTTTGGGAACAAAATCTGCAATTTGATCAAACTACGAGGACCATTTATGCAATTAACTCTAGAAAAAATTGCAACTAATATCACTTCAAGAAATTTTAAATGTTTGTAAAATAGATTATGTACGTTATTGTACCTACGCATTATAAACAAATAACCATTTTTGATGCATAATTTCAAAACCAACAATTTGATAAGATGAGTATCGATAGAAATTTGGGCTTTTTAGAAAGAGTTTTCTACGCATCTTTTTAATATTACTATGCATGTGTTCGCGTGATCATTTTTTTAAATTTTATTTTATAAGTAAATATTTTGTTATAAGATTTTCTTCATGTTAAACACTTAAACTTATTATAAGATACACTGAAACCACAATAAATAATTAATCTTAAGAAAATTTGAAGTGAAACGTTTATATCATAAGATTATTTATGCATCCATAATAATAACAACTGATAGTTATTATATTACAATCATCATCATCATACTTGATTTATTTCATGATGATGCTTAATTAACCGATCAATTCAACACTTTTAACGTTATTTCCACAAAAATTAAGTAAAATAAAGTTAATCCAGAACGTATAATTTAAAATATTCATTTGATGAGGTTTATGAGGTTATATTATACTAACTATGTTATTAACACATGTACAACATATAGTTGTATAGAAAATAAGCATTATAAAGTAATCGCTGATAAAAAATTAGATTCAAATAAAATTAACTTTCTTACATTTTCAAAAAAGGAAAATAATATGCTTTACATATCTTTGAACATTTCTTTATATATAAGATTGTATATAGTTATTACGTGCCTACAAAAACAATATAATTCATAAATATGTAAATAATTGTAATAAATATTTGGTTTGACAAAAATTACTAATTAGATATAATAATAAAAGATAACAAATTAAAGTTACTATTAATATGTTGATTGATTTCATCTAAGAAAAAAGAAATGAAAAATCACCAACATTTTTAATGATTATATTTATTGCATCAGGATTCCTTTCAGTTACTTCACGTGTTATACATTTTTATTGGTTAAGTTGTACAATAAAGTTAATTAAAGTGGTAATTTCTTGATATTAAATGAAGAAATTTAATAAATAAGATACAAACATACAAATAATTATTTTCGTGTGAACTTAAAAATTTATTGACACATTAAGTCATTTGAATAAAATGAATCTTAGGATGAAGTTAAAAAAAAAAAGGTTAAGGTTTGAAAGAGTCCAATAATTTCAAATGATCATTTATTTAAATGGCTAAACTAAAAATAAAATAGGATAAAATGAAAAAACATTTAAAATTAAATAACCAAACCCGCAACTAAAAAAGATATATACCAAAACCTTTTCTTTTGAATCATCATTTTGAATGCCAAGTTTTAATGATATAATATCATATTCAACGTAATATTTTAGAAATATATTAAAAGAATCATGAATTTTTTTAACATAAACTATTATATAATATTTGCAGGTGGTTTTTTAATCAACAAAAATATATTTTTCTTAAGGTAACTTTCAAACATTAAAAACAATCTTTTCAATATGTTTTTTTGGATTTTATTATCTTAAATACTTCATAGTTACAATGAATACACATATCCGTACATAAATAAAAAAAAACAAAAAAGTAATATAAAATACATCTACTTATTTTTATGACTAAAATAATTAAATTTAATTTTTAAGAAAACTATTGTATAATACTTGTTTGTTTCTAAAATCATATCGATAAAGTAATCCTCATTTGGTGTCTTTTGGGCCGGTTGACGCAAGTAAACTATTGTGTAATACTTGTTTATTTTTAAATCATATTGATATATGGTCCTCATTTAGTGTCTTCTAGTCCGGACGTCATTTTTTTATAATTCGAACCGTTGAAATAG
Organism: Mikania micrantha; assembly: GCA_009363875.1. Classification (NCBI taxonomy): domain Eukaryota; kingdom Viridiplantae; phylum Streptophyta; class Magnoliopsida; order Asterales; family Asteraceae; genus Mikania; species Mikania micrantha. Next base: position 15,721,468 of record CM018683.1, read on the forward strand.
TTCATTTGATATATATACTTACACTAATTGTTTTCATTAATAGTATGTGAGATGAGGTGATTTAGTTAATTAAAATAATGAATTAAAAATATATAAAAAATGACATTGTTTTTTACTAAATTAATATTCATTGGAGAAAAAAATTGTAACATTTAAAAATAATAGAGTAAATTACCGAGATAGTCCATGTTGTTTGTTAGTATTTCACTTTTGGTCCCAGGTTTTATAAATTACCCATATGGTCCTTAACATTTGACATTTGTAACCCATATAGTCCTTATGTGAGGGTAATTTGGTCAATTATATGAGGATAATTTGGTGACCTAAGGATTATATGTGTCACTAATGTCAAAAGTTAGGGACCATATGGGTAGTTTATAAAACCTAGAGACTAAGAGTGAAATACTAGCAAAACACAAGAGCCACATCGGTAATTTACTCAAAAATAATATAGGTAAAAAAATGTAGAAGACAAAACAATTATGTCTTACAAACAATTAGCCATAGAACATGTGTACATCAGTTTAAAGACACAACGTTTGAACATTTTAATTTAAAAAATATATATAAATAACAAAATTGTAATTGATCATTAAGTATGTTAAATATGATAGTATGAACTAAATATTGAAAATAACTGTTTTAATAATCATAACTAATGATATGAACAACATAATCAAAAACTATATATTTTTACTTAATAAATATATATAAAAATTGAGAACAAAAACTTAGTTTTTTTTAAAAAAACAACATATTTCTTATTATTTTTATTATCATTTTCTACCCTTTTAAATTAGAATTTTAAAATTTTGAATTGTGATAATTAAATTTAGTTAAATTATTATTCAATGATTAAAATTAATTGAATATTTGAATATGAGATTTGAAAGAATTGAATTTTAAAATTATTGATCAAAAAATAAAAAGTTTTGATATGATTGTATTTCATTAACATTTAAAGAAAATTTGACTTAATTAATTTACCTCAACTAAAGTTCGACTTAATTATATTTATTAAATGAAATTAATTTTTAAAATGTCTAGAATTAATATATTGTTTACATGCGACACATATGATGTGTATAACATAAAATGATATTATGTGGATAATTATTAATATTTTATTAGGTAGTATAGATTTAATTAAGTTGTTTTTAATCATCTAATTTAAAAAAATATCTAGATTAAAGTTATTGGAGCATAAATTGTTGTTTAAAACATTTTTAGTTACTTTTCCAAAGATGCTACCCACATGCATATATATAGCTCACGATACCCACCTTCTATAAATACAAACCCACACACCAACATATATAGCAAACAGCTTGTGATACCTATCATAAGCCAAAAAAAAAAACAAAAAATATCAAAAAAAAAAAAGAACATAAGGAAAAATATGGAGTTCAAGAAGTGTTATCTTGATCTAATTCTGATACCCTTATCGTTTATGATATCTATCAGCTATCACCTTTATTTATGGCATAAGGTTCGAACTCAACCACTCTCTACAGTCATCGGTACCAATGCCCATGGACGACGGTTATGGGTGGCAACCATTATGAAGGTGAGTAACCGTTCTAAATTCACATGGTTTGTTTGTCTTTAAAAAGGGGTACTTTATATAAATGTAACCAACTTTCAGCTTTGTTCTAATTAGGTCACTCATACTTTTTTTTGTTTCGATTAAGTCACTTATACTTTTTTTTGTTCCGATTAAGTCACTCATACTTTTTTTTTGTTCCGATTAGGTCACTTTACTTTTAATTTTGTTTTAATTAGTTCACTCATATGAGTAACTTAATCGGAACAAAAAAAATATGAGTGACTTAATCGGAACAAAAAAAAGTATGAGTGACTTAATCGGAACAAAAAAAAAATATGAGTGACTTAATCGGAACAAAAAAAAGTATGAGTGACTAAATCGGAACAAAAAAAGTATGGGTGACCTAAGTGAAACAAAGCTGAAAATTGGTTACATTTGTATGACATTTTCCCCTTTAAAAAACACATATGACCAACTTTTCAGTTAATCCTTGATGATTATTTAATTAAGAACCATATGGTTGCGCTGATTAACATATTTTGTGACAACATCTTCTACTTATAATAAATAACTAACTAAAATGCTACTTGTCAAATTTTTAAACCACTTTAATCACTTGTCAAATTTTTAAACCATTTTTGACATGTGTCATATTTTCACTATATTATTCAAATTCAATTATCTTTCCTATTAAATGAATATATATTCTCTTCATTAAATATTAAATAATTAAACTAAATGCTAATAAGTAATGATTTTAGTTATACATTTTTATATTAATAATAAATTATTAATAAATTAAAAGTCAAAAAAAATTTATTAAAAAATTGGTTTTGAAAATACAATTTATACAAAACAATTTTTCTAAAAAGTAAACAAAACCAGAAGTTTAAACAACAAGATTTCTATATATAAAATTATGTTTTTTAAAAAATTTCAAAAATGAAACGTCAAAAAATAAATTTAAAAAAAAAGTTAAAAAAAATGGTTTTATTGTTTTGTTATTTAAAATATGTATATATACATAAATTCAATCATATATATTTTATATCAAAAATTGTTTTTTAAATCCTACATTTATATTAGTTATTATATAATATTTTCTTTACACAATCCGTGTAATACATGGGTTATTAACCTAGTTAATTTATAAATCCTTATAATTTTTTCAATATATTTAGGGATATTGCGATCTAATTGGTGAAGATAATGTTGTAACTAATTAATAAACTTTTGTTAATTTACGTCATATATGTGTGATTGGATGAATTAATATATGATTAAGTCATTAATAAAACATGTTTAGTGGGTAGTTTGGGTGCGTATCTTTGTAGGAATGCATATAGGTATGAAATTTAGGGTGGCAACTTCTAGTGCGATTCTGAGCGTGTGAAAAGGTGGATTATGTCGTATTCAAAAGATGTACCTCATCTTTCACAAGAAAATATTGGAGTTTTTTTTTTCTATTTTTTAGCAATTGTTATGAAAAATTTATTTATCAAATTCATTAATTTAAAAATTATTTAACAAAATGAGTGTTTTTTTTTTTACTTTTCTCACTTATTATTTTATTGGATGAAAAAGCTTAAAAAGTTAAATATAAAATTTCCAGAAAAGACTAAAAAAATTTTGTTGGCTGGATTTTCATATTTTAAAAAGAGTTTTTTAAAATATATTTTAGTTCTTTATGAACGTGTTATTAGTCTATTCTTTAAAATTTTTTTGTATAATTGAAATGTTTTTAGTCATTTACAAATACTTTTAAATTTCTCCAAATACTTAAATTTCTCCAAAAAAATTAAAATTTTCATAGCTTTTTATCTTTTTAACAACACAATTTTAAGTACTGATCTCTCCTTTATGTTAGTTTTATTCTAGATGTGATTTAGTTTGTTGTGATCCTCTCACAAAAACAAACACAATAATTAATACTCAAATTTATGACAAATACAAATAATTATTTTGGTCTAAAGTTAGTAATAACTAAGTCCGAAAAAGTGGTCGGGTTAATTGGGTAACGGACTAACGGGATCAAGATGGGTTTTAAGCAAAATCGATTTGGGTTTAAAGGGCCGTTTTTAAAAACCATTATTTTAGTTTAAGTTAAAATGTGTTTAAAGTAAACAAATAGTTTATTTGTATAATCTTTAGTAATTTTATTGTTAAATATATAATTGATAAGTCTCACCTATTTGAATTTATCCTATTATCATAGATTTTAGGTTAAACATCTTGTCCCGTATTGTGTTATAGTGTTACCCATCTCAACTCGTTCCATATTATGATGCTACCCATCTCAACTCGTTCTATATTATGATGCTACCAATCTCAACCCTAAATACAATAATTGTTTACCAAGACCAACTCATTTATCTTGCTTTGGGTCAAGATTAACAAGTCTAGTAAAAACATATTTTCTACTAAGATTACTAACAATGTCAAATTTATAAAAACCCTATATATGATTTTTAGGCCCTAAGCACTTGTTTTACCTCCTTGATACATTAATCACCACTCCACAAACACACACATGTACTATTACAAGCTTAAATCTTTGCAAATCACCCTTTTGAACCCTTCTTAATTTTAACCATCTTTTGACAGGATAATGAAAAGAAAAACATCTTGGCAGTTCAAACTTTTAGAAACACAATCATGGGATCAACTCTAATGGCTACCACATCAATACTTTTGTGTTGTGGTTTAGCTGCAGTTATCAGTAGCACATACACTGTTAAAAAACCACTTAATGACACTATTTATGGTGCACATGGAGAATTTATGGTGGCATTGAAGTATGTGACACTCCTTGTTATATTTCTCTTCGCTTTCATGTGTCACACATTGTCCATTAGATTCATAAGCCAAGTGAATTACTTGATCAACTGCCCACAAGATTCAACAATAGTGACTTCTATGTATGTATCAGAGCTTTTAGAGAAGAGTTTTTCGCTTAACGCGATCGGAAACCGCCTTTTTTATTTGGCACTTCCGGTTGTGCTTTGGATATTCGGGCCGTTGCTCGTGTTACTTTGCACGCTAACGATGGTGCCTGTGCTTTATAATCTCGATTTCGTGGTCGGAGATTCGAAGCGCGGGAGGGTGAGCGAGGTAGCAAATGAGGTGTAAGACATGGTTGCTGAAATTGTAACTATCTTTGTATGATTTGTTGTAGTTGTTTATGAAAAAGAATACGCTGTCAAGTTTTATGAACACAAGACTACAAGAGAGATTGGGATTAATGTGAAATAATGATTGTTGTTTCGACGATAAAAAGTAAAGTTTATTAGCAACGTTGTAATAGTTAAAATTATATAAATTTAATCTTTATTTATATGTATATTTTTATCTATACTACCTATTAAAAGAGTAACAATTGGACACATGATGTCTACGCTATTCACGTCATATTTGTCACATGTCAACACTATACTAATTCTTGATATTTTAAGAATTAATTTCATTTAATTTAATAAATATAATTAAATCAAACTCTAAATTAGGTAAATGAACTAAGTAAGATTCTCTTTAAATGTTAATGAAAACACAATCATGTCAAAAATATCCATTTTTAATCAATAATTTAAAACTGAAAAATTTTCGGATCTCATATTTAAATATTCAATTAATTTTATTAATAACAATTTAACTAAATCTATTATCAAGATACATCATTCAAACTTTTAAATTTTAATTAAAAAAAAGGAAGAATAATGATAATAATAATTATTTCTGTACGATTTCTAATTTTTTAATAATTTAACGTCGTTAGATGGTAAAAATAAATATGTCAAATAATAATAAATAGGTTTTCTTTTTAAAAAATTAAGTTTTAGTTCTTAATTTATATATATTTTTTCTTAATTTATTTATATATATATATATATAATGTAAAAATATATAGTTTGTTGATTATGTGATTCGTATGATCATTAAATCTTTAATCATTCACACTCTTTATTAATTATGATTATTAAAATTGTTGGTTTTTCAATATTTCCTTCATGCTATATTTAAGATACTTAATGATCATTTACAATTTTGTTGGTTATATTTTTTAATTGGAAATTTCAAACATTATGCCTTTAAACTAATATATATACACTCAATGACTAATTATTTGTAAAGACATAATTGTTTTATCTTTTACATGTTTTTAACCTATATTATCTTTTATTGTTACATCTTTTTGCCAATACAAATATTACTTTACTAATAATCAACTTGTCTTTTTTTGTGTATTTTTTTAATTCATTATTTTAATTAACTAAACCACCTCGTCTCACATACATTTAATGAAATCAATAATAGTAACTATATTAAATGAACTATATAAAACACCAAATGAGAACTACGCTATTGATATGATTTTAAAGACAAACAAATTTTATACAATAGTTTACTTAAAAAATAAATTTACTTATTTTAGTCATAAAAAATAATTAGATATTATTTATATTACTCTTTTTTATTTTATATATAATTATGTGTATTCATTATTATTATGAAATATTTGAGGCAATAAAATCCTGAAAAACATGTTGAAAACATGGTTTTTAGTGTTTGAAAGTTAACTTGAGAAAAATATATGTTTGTTGATTAAAAGACCACTTGAATAAATAAAATGCTATATATGTTGTAATATAAAATTATGTCTATACAAAAAAAAAGTGAAGTGCATAAATAAATTTGTGTATTAACTTGAATTAAATTTAATATAATATTATAATCTATTAACACTTATAGTTCTTAAAATATATTTTTTAAGAAATAAACTTTAGTGTGATGATTATGTTTTTTTAAGTTAGTTTTTAAGATACTTTTTAACTCAAATTAAACTTTTTTTTTTGTATTCGATAGATATTAATTATATTAAAGTATAATTTGTGCTTTAAATACATTGATAGCATAGTTAAATGAACTTGAATTACAATTAATACTAATACATATATAAAAATTAAAAATTCAAATTTGGATTCTTTAATATCACTTATTTTCTTATTGTTTTACACATTTTATTTTAACATTTAAATCATTCAATCAAGTTAAATATTTTAAAATTTCCAATAATCATACATAAAAATAATTACTATCATTATTTCTTTATTGAAAACTTAACGAACATAATTTTAATTTATTGTTGTTTATAAAGTTAAATAGAAGCTTTCGATAAATAAAATAAATTTATTTGAAAACTTCATAATTAGGATATGTAATTATTAATTTATAATTAAATTGTAACATAGTTGTGGTTTGATTATTTATTTGTATATATAATTTATAAAATTAAAGAAAATAAATTAATATAATAGTTGGCCATATTTATTAATTATTAACTAATGTTAATAATTGATGCTAATAAATGTATTAATGTTCCAAATTTAAAACAGGAAAATCAAATAAAACTTGTTTCATTGTCTGACATGTGACAAATAAAAGCCTTCATTTATTATACAACATAGATATAAATGTAAATATAGCAAAACATGGTTTCTTACAAAGATCACAATTTTTTGACTTTCTATAGGTTTTATGCAAAGAAATATGATTATTAAAAAGGATGTCATAATAATAAAGAATTAATTAAACAATACAATAAATGTTAAGATATCGAGTGAGGGTGAACATTGACAATGTCATGCCTTCGGTAATATTTTTAAAATACTAAAATATGTTGCTTGTCAAAATAAAAAAAAATAAAAAAAAAAAGACTACATATGTAAATCACATGTAACTTCAAACCTATTTTTTTAGATGTTTGTAACTATTTTATAACTAAATTCATTACATCATAAAATCTAGTATTTTTTTAAATCCTTTTTATTTGGTTTGACCTTTAGAGTTTGTTTCCAACATTAGCATATATCTTTTGCCCTTTGCATTAGTGTTATTAGGTCTCTACATAAGATGCATTGTGGACATCTATTTTCTATAGATGCCACCGGTCAATTGTAGCCAAAGTTATTAAGACCTAAAAAGTTGTGAGCTTAGCAAATGAACTAAATGTATCATCAATGTCCAACCGTATTCTTGCGACAAATTAATACCAAAAAACAAGCATAATGCAACATTTTCTTTGTCGCAAAATGTTACAAATGTGTTGAATTAGCCTAATAAAACCTTTTTTATTATAAAAAAGTTGCATTTAAAAAATGCTGCATTTGGAAAATAAAACTTGCATTATGAAACAAAAAAGATGTATTATATCTAACGCAACTTCAGCTAATGCAACACTTATTATGCAGCATTTCTTTTAATATAAAGTTTGCATTACGCTGATTTTGTAGTAGCATGTGTTACAAGCCGGGCTTTGAATCGTCCAACTGACCCGTCTGCCAGCCACTTTACCTTGTAGACCCATTTGCATGAGACCAGTTTTACATCATCCGATACATGTTTTGGATACTCAAGGTCTTGAAAGTGATCGAACATATCTAATTCTATGGCAGTTTTAAGGATATACAGCTCAAAGCTTGAAAACATGTTTATGGGACACAAACTTGACTCATAAGTTTACTAAAACTCACGTAAGATACTTGACTCACAAGTTAACTAAAATTAATGTAAGACGTACATGGTGCTTGACTTAGCTTCCGCTTTGAGCCGGGGTCGGGAAGTGGCTCTTACCTTGCAAATTTGTAAAAAAAAAAAAACAAATTCTCTTACGCTATGTTCCCGAGTTCATTTAAGGAGGGAAAAGAAAGGAAATTGAATGAAAGGATAAACATTTTTGTGTTTTTGAGTTTCATTCAACGAGGGAAAAGAAAGAAAATAACATATGTTGTGTTTCCGAGTTTCATTTAAGGAGAGAAAGGAAGAAAGTGAGAGGAAAACTAGGCAAAATTTCTTACTTTTCATTTCCTTCCGATTCAGAAGAAAATTGAATTAAAGAACTCTATTCTTTTCTTTTCTTTTACTTTCTGTTAGCTCCTTTAATAAACTCGGGAACAGAGCGTAGTATTGTCACATAAGCTAAATATCAACTTTTTATTTTGTGTGAACTACGAGAACTCTTTTGCACATGTGTTAAAAATAGTTTTGTGACTTCTTAAAAAAATTAAATATGTAAATAAATAAGTTTTCGTTTGATGTCTTGTGTACATTCGCGCATGCTTCACAACAAGCAGATTCAATTTAGAGTAATTGCATTAAATTCAATTAAGACCTTCGCATTAGTACGCAACCCAAATCCAAAACACAAAACAGGTTAGTTTAGGTTAGAGGTGGGCAAACCGGTTTTTTTCTAAACCGGTTCCGGTTAATAAAGTCAACAACCAGTTTGGCCGGTTACATTCGGTTTTTAGCCGGTTCCGGTTTGGCTGGGTAAAGGCGGAACCAGTTCCATTTTTTTCAGTTCCGGTTCTGGTTTTGATTTCTCTGAGAATCCTGAAGCTTCTGTATCCACTGGTTTGGGTACAACCGGTTCTAGAGGTGGCCAATGGACCCGGACCTTGAACCAGAACCGATCGTACCCGAACCGGTGGGTACGGGCGGTTCCTGATTTTCAGAGAAACTGGAACCGGAAAACGCGGAACCGGTTCCACCCTCAAACCGGCCAAACCCGAATCGAAACTGGCCAAAACCGGAACCAGAACCGGCAAAAAACCGGTTGGAACCGGTCAAACCCGGAACCGGTTCTTGACTTTGTTGACCGGAACCGGTTCCGGTTCCAGTTCCAAAAAAAACCCGATTTGGCCACCTCTAACCGGTTCCGGTTCAGGTTGTGTGTTCCTGTTCCGGGTTTATAGGACTTTAGGTGAACCTTTTCAGTTATTGGGTTGGATGGATTTGCGTAACAGGCCCGTCAAAAAGCAAGCCCAAATGAGAATCTAAAATTGAGTTATTATTAACGGGTCCAGTCCAACGGGTCAACGCTATTTGGTTAATCATGAATCTAACTAAATAAGCGAAGGACCATCATCAGCCCAAAAATGAGGAACATACGAATACACGATTATGCGTAGTTACGAACACAAAAAAATGTCATGTTCTTTTACTTGTTTTCGTCAACATTCGCTAATATGTTCGTTTATTTGTTATATAGGTTTTATATATTTAATTTTTCTAATATTTAGTTTATTCGCATAACATTTAATTAAATTTTTAGCCATTTTAAATTTGTATATAGTTAAAAACGTAGTAATTCAAAATTTAAAATGTTTAAACCATTACTTTAAGAGTTTAAGGTAATTTTAATTACGATTACTATTTTTAGCTATTTAGGTTATGATTTCGGTTATGATTTATCTAAGAAACAAGAACCGTTTGTACATGGTGTACCACCTTCATCTTAACACGTCTCGGATAATTGTCTTCTTGCGAACATTTGGCAGACTTTGACTATAGTTAACAAACTTTGACTTTTGTTTAATTTAAATTTCACATTCTTTATCTGTACATAATAATCTAATTAAATTAGTGATATCATACACATATTATTTTCATTTTTAATGCAATATTTTCCTTTTTTTTATTTAACAAAATCATCTAAGCACAACTAAAACCAACTTCATATACATACATAAATACTTCATCTGCTAAGAAGCTTTTCATGATACTATTTTTTTCCCTTTTTTTTAAGATTATAAAAAAAAAGTAGTTGTAACATAACATCAATCTTGGCTATTTTTGGTTTCTTAGATCCTAGCTAGCTAGATGTTGTTAACTATGTAACCACAGATTCAAACTCTACCACATGAATTTCTAATCATGCAAACATATATTGTTAAAAACAACATGAAATAGGTAATATAGAGGTGCCATATAAATTAAGTATATATGTAAATTGAAATCATAAAAAGTTTAGAAACTATAAATATCAATTGAACCTAAATCATAAAATGAATCAACTTTTAAGAGTTAATCATGATTATCAACTTTTTTTTGTCTAATATTACCGATACCCAAGTCAATATTTTCAACCACCTAATAATTCCAATGAATGCCCAGTTAACTGAAATTCTTGACGGTTGAAAATACTGACTTGGTATTGATAACTAACATTAGACACAAAGTAAACATCATGATCAACGTTAGCAAACCTGAAACACCAAGAGAATATGTTCCATGTCGCACATAACTATCGCCATAAACACCATCATAACCATATAAACCGGTCGAAGGCATTTTGATGAGATCATAAATTTTTAAAGATTTTGTTTGAGTCTTTGAGAATCAGAGGGTTTTTGGATGTTGAGGGTTGTTTGTTCTTGGTAAAATTTATGAAGTTTTTTAAACAATCAATAAGGTTTTAATTCTATATATATGGAGGCGTGGCAAGATAATTATATCTACCAAAAGTTATCCCTAACAATAACTGAAAGGCTAAATTATAGGATAAACCAATTTTTCACCATAAAGTTTTGAATTTGAACTTTCAAATTTGAAATTTTCCCTATTAAATTGATCTCATATATCTAGTTGTCAATTAATCTTCTTATACTTTTTATGATAAGGAGCTTATTTAGTTAAACATGACTCTGATTTGTAATATATCTTAAAAAACTTACAAGTCAAACAATGCAAACATTTACATACTCATGTTAGTATATTTTCTGTAAGTTAATTACATAAACAGTCTCAAATTTGTTACTAAAAAAAGCTAGTACCTAGGCTTGAAATACGTTAAACTATGGGGACTATTTGTGTAATTTACTCTTTTTCTTAAAGTATTATGAAACCAAAGTGTATATAAAGAATGAACTCTTTAAATTCATTTGAATATACGATAGAATCCACCTACTCTAATAAAGGAGTATTTATAGAAGACACGTGACGCATTCTAGTTAAATCTGAAAATGTTTTTTCCCGCCTCTCTCTCCTGCTAAATAATATTAATTTTTAGTAATTAAATTACATAATTAATTATTTAAAAATAAAGGAGTATTTATAAGAGGCACGTGGCGCATTCTGGTTAACTATGAAAATATTTTTTCCGCCTCTCTTTCCTACTAAATAATATTAATTTTTAGTAATTAGATTATATAATTAAATATTTAAAAATATAATTTTCATATTCCAATAATTTACTAATTTATTAAAATTTAATAAACAATAAAATAATTCGATTATATGAAATCCTTAATATAATTTTATAATTATTAAATATATATTATTACTTAATGTTAATAAAATTTATTTTTTATTATTCAGCACGTGTAATACACGGGTTTTTTTGGCTAGTTTAAAATATTATACACATTGTATTTAGTGAAACAACCCAAAACAGAATCAAGTTGAATTCAGGACCATGATTTAGTTAAAGCGATGATTTAAGCAAAACAGGAACACTACCTCTTAACCTTAGGAGAAATTAAAGGAAACAAAAACACTTTGTGCGCCTTAATGACATCCTAGAACAAATGTCGTCTCTATAACCCTTGTGTTATTTTTGTTGTGAACTTTGATCTACATATTCAAATGATATCATCCTATAATTGCGCTTACAAACCATCGAAGAATCACGTTGTTTTGGATGGATTTTAGGAAAATGTTATAAAAATATAAATTTTCAAGTTTTATTAAAATTGATTTAAAAATAACAAAAATGGAGATGCGGGGGATCGAACCCCGTGCCTCTCGCATGCAAAGCGAGCGCTCTACCATTTGAGCTACATCCCCACATGTTCTTTTCTTTCTATTGTTCTTATTTTATAGAATAAGAATATTATAAAATGCTATATTTCATTATCAATGTTTTAGTAAATTAAGTAAAACCTCGGTTTGGTTTACTAGTATTACTCTTGGTCCTTAGATTTCATAAATTACGCATGATCTTAAACTTTAAACATTTGTAACATATATGGTCTTTATGTGAGGGTAATTTGGTCAGTTATATGATCGTAATTTTGTAACCTATGTATTGTATGTGTTACAAATGACTAAAGTTTGGGATCATATGAGTAATTTATGAAAGCTAAGGATCAAGAGCGAAATTTTAACAAATCACATGAATCATATCGGTAATTTACTCTTTTTGAAATATGTAGATTCAGATTAACACAAAACTTGCTATGCAACACATTTCGATACAATACACATGTATTTAAAAGCCTACATGAGATCCAAAAACAATACAAAGATTTCTTTGTGTTGGTTATAACCTAACTACCAGCTTCATCTTCTACTTTCGCGTGTTCCTTGTAAACATTCATTTTGGGACAATCAAAATATATCACATCAGTTCATGAGTTCATCAAATTGCCACCTCTAAAAAAAACTACTATCATTCGTATAATATAACAAATGAACATGAACATGCTTCACTTTCGTTCAAATGCATTTGTAAACATTCATTTATGTTCCTTCAGTTATTTTCATTTGTATCCATTCATTTTGTTCATTCGTTTAAAAAACCATTCAAATTTTTTATAACTAATATTTAATTTGAAATCAATATGATTTTTTTAATTTTAAAACCTTTTATTCAGATTTATTTCTTTACCTTCGAAATGCTGGATGTAATCGTGATAATATATTTTTACAATCGTTGGGACATTTATGATTAAATTTAACCTGGTGCTGTTTAAATTTGTTTGTGTATATTCATGCTCATTTAAATTTGAGAACCATTCATGTGGAATTTCAGCAAACATACGTAAACAAACATGTATACGGTCATTAACTTAACAGACAAACACAAAATGAAAATCCACTCATTTATGATTTGTGTTTGTTCGTTTGTTTGGTTAAATGAACGAACACGAACAAGCCTTGTTCATGTTTTTCATTCGTTTACAGGCCAATACACCCAAACAAAAAAATTGGAGGGGGGGGGGGTCAACTTTGACATTAAAACAAGAAAAAATATATTGAAACCAAGCATAATTATTAAAGATATATTAACATGGGGTGTTTACCTGATTAATGATCATGTTGTGAAGAGCTATCACACTTCTAATGAGAGAAGAAAGGTAGATAACATGCATCTGGTCATTGGTTTTCACTACAAAGCAGCAAAGGGAAAATAAACTACAAAAACAAGAGTAGGAATAATAATAATATTTTTCCCATTTTAGAATGTACCTGCAAATGCCTTTAACAAATCAGGAACAATCAGATTTGGAAGAAGGTTAAACACCTCCTGCAACAAACAGATATCATATCATAGTTGAGAATTCAAACCATTAACCAACAAATGGGTTGATACTTGATATGGGTTATGTTAAAAATGGGTCAATTTAAGAAATTTAGCAAAAAAACGGAAAGAAGTCAAATGGGTTCAAACTCTTCATGTTCCCCAAAACAGGTTTTAATGCACACTAAAACAATTATTGTTACTGTTATGAATAGAGGTGGCAATTTTTTTTTTTTTGAACGGCTTGGTACAACGACACCCAAGACGAGATTTCAACGGATTTTACGATATCAATTTGAGCTTTTTAATATTGAAAAGTCAAATAATACCAAGCTAAGTGATGTATCAACACTTTTTGATTTATGTAGAACAGTAGAAGTCTGGCGGAAACTCAGAAAAATGAGACGTATTATTTGGTTGATAGAGTGACCCGACTAATTTTGACACTTCATGTTTCTATTGCAACAACAGAGAGAGGATTTTCAGCAATGAAGATATTCAAGAATCGCCTTCGAAATAAGATGTCTGATGAGTATCTCGCAAATAGCTTGGTGATCTATATAGAAAAAGAAATTGCTGAAAAGTTTGACTCGAAGTACATAATCGATGAATTCAAAAGTCTCAAAGGTCGTTGGGCGGAAATGTAATTCTTCTTTAAGGTACTCACTCTTTTAATTTTTTTACGCACAATGATAATTATTAGACATTTTAATTTTTATTGTTTGACCCGATTTGACCCGAATTGCTAATCCGAACATTTAAAACCCAACTAGGCAACTAACTGAGCCAATTGCAAAAAAAAATTTGGATCACGTAAGTTTTCGCCCCCCATCCGATACAGTCAAGCTCCGTCACTTATATTAGCACCAATTTTATAATTTCAGAAAGTGAAAAACAAAAGACACCAATCACTGATGTGTGTTTGAGATGTATTATTGAAGAATCGAGCGTTACCATTGATTCTAGCGAACATGGATAACATGTAATCAATATAGGTGGTCATCAAGAGACCATAAATAGGGGTCGTTCGACCATAAATAGGGGTCGTTCTCATCTTCATTGAATGACACTAAAGAAAAGAAATCATCCGTTTAGAAGAATGAATCTAGTTGTTTACAATTACATGTACAATACGACAAGAAACTTAAAAAAAAAAGACATCCTTCGATACACATATTTTTTGTGGCCAGAGACTGTTCAGAATAACCCAAAACCGTTATCCAAATCGTATCCGTAACCGAAGTAAACCAAGTCGAATTGCAAATTCGGTATACGGTTCGGTTCTAAACCGTTAAGGTATTCATATTACAAATCTTACCAGAACTCCTCGTTTTTTATCAGAAGCTTGAGATTTGGTTTTTGATGTAGCAAGTAGGGGAAAACAATTCTTAATTGTTGGCACTAAAAATAAAGAAGCTGATTCAGTAGCATGGGCTGCAATAAGGGCTCGGTGTCATTATGTTAATAAAAAATGGCTCGATGGTATGTTAACAAATTGGTCGACTACAGAAAACGAGACTTCATATATTCGGGTTAAACCGAATTAGTATTTAAAAATATTTTTTTATTTTGAGTGATATATTGTATACCCTAACGTTAGTTCCCGAGTTTATTAAGGGAAAGAACAAAAAGGAAAAGAACAGAAAAAAAAGAAAGGAAAAAAAACGAGAGGAATGAATTCTTTTCTTTTAATTTCCTTTCAAACCGAAAAGAAAGGAAAACTAAGTAATTTTGCATAGTTTTTCGTTCTACTTCCTTTCTTTTCTCTTCTTAGATGAAACTCACGAGCACGACATGCGTTATTTTCCTTTCTTTTATCTCGTTAAATGAAACTCAGGAACACAAAATTTTTGTCCTTTCCCTCCGTTTTCTTTCTTTCTTTGACAGAACGTAAATAAGAAGCAGCAGGAGGCGTTCTCACCATTCTCACGTTCTTCACAGGTATCCTCCAAATATTCAAATCTCCACTCCAACTCTCCAAGTCTCCAATCGATCTGCAGTCTGCACTTGGTCAGCACACTCCATTGGAAGGAAGAAGCTTTTTAATATTGAAAAGTCAAATAATACCAAGCTAAGTGATGTATCAAAACTTTTTGATTTATGTAGAACAGTAGAAGTCTGGTAGAAACTCAGAAAAATGAGACGTATTATTTGGTTGATAGAGTGACCCGACTAATTTTGACACTTCATGTTTCTATTGCAACAACAGAGAGAGGATTTTCAGCAATGAAGATATTCAATAATCGCCTTCGAAATAAGATGTCTGATGAGTATCTCGCAAATAGCTTGGTGATCTATTTAGAAAAAGAAATTGCTGAAAAGTTTGACTCGGAGTACATAATCGATGAATTCAAAAGGCTCAAAGGTCGTCGGGCGGAAATGTAATTCTTCTTTAAGGTACTCACTCTTTTAATTTTTTTACGCACAATGATAACTAGCTTTACACCCGTCCGGTGGCCGGGTACTTTAATATAATATTTTTAATAAATGACAGTTCTAGTTATGTTATGTTATATCTATAACGGGTAGAAAATATAAATATAAAATACAATAATGAAGTGAGTGAAAATCACCCAATCTTAATGCATGCGAATATTTTACTGCATTATATATTGTCACTAAAATAATATAACTTTTGCAATCATATTAGATATTATAGAGACAATTAAATGAATTAATATATACTTTATTTTCATGTATCGCAAGTTATTCAATAGGATTCTCAATGGGCCTGGTAGTGTGCAATGATAATTATATATATATACATGTTCCCTAATAGACAAAAAAACAATAGAAGATTAATAAAACTTTTACACAAGTATATAACTTTTTCATCATCATCAGTGATAAAACAATAATTTAATGATAGCTAGTGACTTGATATCACATCTAGGCTTGTTTTCATCATCTCTTCTACCCTGGACTGTTTTTATGGCCAGTAAAAACGGCTTGTTATGTTTCATTCTCAATACCATCTAAAAACAATCATGGGTTGAACTATTCCTGGATTCTAGAAAAAAATTAATATACAATTACTTAATATACATGTTAAATCATTGTAAAATAAAGAAAACAATGATTTGAAATATTATGCTTTACAAGATATAACAGATATGCTACTATGACTACATCAGTCAATTTGGCATGTAGTAAAAAGTGTAGCCACTGCATGTAACATGTTCATGCTTGTGTGAGTAGTGAGTACCCATGATAAGAACCTCCACAACTGCAAGCACACTACCTTCTTCTGAAGTTAGAGAGATTGTTTTCTTCAAAACCAAATACTAAGGGCACACGGAGTGGCACCCGGGAAGATACCGGGGTGGTGTTTCCCGGTCCGGGGAAAAATGGGAACACCGTCCCCCCGGAAGTGGGGTGGGGTGAATCGGGGATCCCTTACCGTTTCAAGCCGAGCGTGGGGAGGGGAATTGATCCATGGGTTTAAACAAAAAAAAAAAACCATTTTTTTCCTATTTAAACAAATTTAAACAACCACAAATCTCACACTTTTTTCTCATTTTCTACAATCTATACACTAAATTTATAAAATTTTTCAAGTAAAATGGAAGGAGGTTCATCCCGCAGTGGGTCGTCAAACAAAAAATTTAGAAAATCATGACCAAAAAATGTTCAAACAACTCAAATGAACCCGTTCAACACACCCAGGTGTCGTCTACAAATGTCATCTCCAAATCAACTAAACTTCTACTATGGGTATCGTCCACAAATACCTTTCTAGGTTTTTTAATTTAATTTTTTAGGTTGTATTCTCCTTTTTTTTGTTGTATTCTTTTTTTTATTTTAAATTTAATAAATCTTTTTTTATTTTATTATTATTATTATTTATTGTTAAAATAAATAATTAAAAATAAGATTTGAAAATGGGGAAAATTGGGGAAAAGTGGGACGACACCGTGCAAAATGGGGAAAAGTGGGGAAAAGTGGGGAAAGCTGATGTGGCGCTGATGTGGCAACGGGGAAAAGTGGGGAAATGTGGTACCACTCCTTGTGGCCTAACGCAAGATGCATCTTGAGATCTTTTAAGAAACTTTGTAATTTCATAATATGTCTTTGGGTATGTTGTAAGCAGCTTACTTCCTAAAATGAAAGTAACAATTTTTTGGTCCATTGGTGTCGCAATTAGCCAACATTTTAGTCCCTGAATGGCTCAATTGTATATGATAGCATGTGGATTTCAAATTTGTTATATAACTAAAGTAATAGAAATTACCACCAATAATCCAATTAAAATAACCATAATTATGATTAGCAAAATCATGAAATAGGGTTTGTTAATGGTTTTAGAAAGGTGAAACATTATGTATATGAAGCTGAGTAAAAGTAAAAGCCATTATTAAGCATAAAACATGGAGACTGCAATATATTGACTAATTCATCTCACACTATACAATGATAATGTAACTACAAATACATTCACAGTTGTGCATATAAAGCCTCTTACTTGCAGAAAACCAAGTGCCTTACTTTCCCAAACAACAGTTTGACCTTTTCTTTCCTTTCACTTAACCCATTTGACCTGTTCGAAACATACCCAAATCATACCTTAACCATTTGAGCCGTTAGAGTTATACCCAAATCGATCTATTTATAAATTAATGGGTATGTTAAATAAAAATTACAATCACTAAAGAACATATAGTTTATAAATCAATTAATTATCTTTTACCCTCTTTAATTTTTCCTTGACCTTAACCAACCCACTCAAACTAATATATTATGTACTTTCTACCCACACATCGTTATTGTCCTTGACTGTTCCAAAATGTTAAGGATGGAATCCACAACAATAATCTCTCTATTATACCTCTTTATCCAAAATATAATTGGTCTTCATAAGTCATATATCAGGTATAGTCAAGCCACTACAATCTTTAGAACCATCACCATATCTTTACTTTCAAGTCTACAACATTGTTAATCCAACCCAAGTTCCCATATCAGAACATTAACCTTTCATACAAATGGTTTAAATTATCCAAACATCTAATAATTCTATTTAAGTAAAGCATTTCATCATCATAGTATGCTTACCTTTTGAAGAACTTGGCGTGTTGCTTTCCTTTTCAGTTCCCTTTTTTCCGTTTTGCCTCTTCTGCAGCCCTTGCTTCTGCTTGCATCTGAGTGTTTTCTATATGAGAAAACATCATCACAACATCAACATCCCAAACAACAAAAAGGTTTTAAAACTAATTTGACAATATCCCAAAAGATAGCTAATTGGTTTTCTCTTGAGCTTTAAGAATGGTGTCAATAAAACGACCTCAATTGTGTTGCGTGATAAAGCTTATCATGAGAGACTTGCATCTTATTTGCAGCACACTCCCCTAAAATAGCATTATACATGTGAGAAGTCGAGAACATGCCCTGCTATTAGTTTATAATCTAACACTTGATTTAAAACAAACAATTATAGGGGCTACTACGATGTAAACCCCTCCCATTATTTTGCATATAACCACAAAATCAAGAACCAAACTCAATTATTTATATTACGAGCTCCATACTCCAATAACCATCAATTCAAATTCATTAACAATTAAACATGACAACATACAATGAACCAAGGCAAAAAAATACAAAAGATGCTTATTAGCAGGAATAAAGAACCATATAAATTAATTTCAAGTAAATTAACAAAAAATTTACAGCCTTAACAGATTACAATAACCAAAGGGCTATATGTTAATCCTTTAAACCCAATTAAAATTGCCTTATTCATCTTGACCTTTTATTCACAGATTAACCAACTGAAAGGATTAGGGGGTTAAATGTGATGAGAAGAAAGAAAGTATATTAAGCATTACAATCGAAACTATGAATTGATTGTCAGATCTAATACTATACAATACTGAATCTAGGCAAGCAACTACACCGGTGTTACCAAAAGGACACTTACCTCCGCAAATAGCATCGTGACTCTCGCCACCAGTAAAGACTACATAATCGGCATTCAATTGATACATTTTCCTCTTCGAATACCGTCCCATTATGAATTCACAACAATAGACTTTTGAGAATTGAGGGGATTAAGGAATTAAGTGCAGCGAGTGGGGAGGATAACCATCGTCTACTATTGTTTCTTCATCAGGATCAATAGAAATCTAATATTTAAGGAGGAGAAGACGCTCCTATGCGTAAATACAGGAACGTGTGGAGAATTTTAGTGAAAGAGGTAAGAGATTGTAAAACTGACATGAACTGCTGCTTCTAGAAGGTTTTTTAGGACTTTTAAAGGCTGAGATTTAATCTAAATGACTTTAAAGGGCCCAGATTTGCTAAAAAGTTGGTTAATTTAACAGTGTCATATTAATATATAATTATTAGACATTTTAATTTTTATTGTTTGACCCGATTTGACCCGAATTGCTAATCCAAACATTTAAAACCAACTAGGCAACTAACCGAGCCAATTGCAAAAAAAAATTTGGATCACGTAAGTTCCCCCCCCCCCCCCCTCCGATACAGTCAAGATCCGTCACTTATATTAGCACCAATTTTATAATTTCAGAAAGTGAAAAACAAAAGGCACCAATCACTGATGTGTGTTTGAGATGTATTATTGAAGAATCGAGCGTTACCATTGATTCTAGCGAACATGGATAACATGTAATCAATATAGGTGGTCATCAAGAGACCATAAATAGGGGTCGTTCTCATCTTCATTGAATGACACTAAAGAAAAGAAATCATCCGTTTAGAAGAATGAATCTAGTTGTTGTTTACAATTACATGTACAATACGACAAGAAACTTAAAAAAAAGACATCCTTCGATACACATATTTTTTGTGGCCAGAGACTGTTCAGAATAACCCAAAACCGTTATCCAAATCGTATCCGTAACCGAAGTAAACCAAGTCGAATTGCAAATTCGGTATACGGTTCGGTTCTAAACCGTAAAGGTATTCATATTACAAATCTTACCAGAACTCCTCGTTTTTTATCAGAAGCTTGTGATTTGGTTTTTGATGTAGCAAGTAGGGGAAAACAATTCTTAATTGTTGGCACTAAAAATAAAGAAGCTGATTCAGTAGCATGGGCTGCAATAAGGGCTCGGTGTCATTATGTTAATAAAAAATGGCTCGATGGTATGTTAACAAATTGGTCGACTACAGAAAACGAGACTTCATATATTCGGGTTAAACCGAATTAGTATTTAAAAATATATTTTTTTATTTTGAGTGATATATTGTATACCCTAACGTTAGTTCCCGAGTTTATTAAGGGAAAGAACAAAAAGGAAAAGAACAGAAAAAAAAAAGAAAGGAAAAAAAACGAGGAATGAATTCTTTTCTTTTAATTTCCTTTCAAACCGAAAAGAAAGGAAAACTAAGTAATTTTGCATAGTTTTTCGTTCTACTTCCTTTCTTTTCTCTTCTTAGATGAAACTCACGAGCACGACATGCGTTATTTTCCTTTCTTTTATCTCCACTCCAACTCTCCAAGTCTCCAATCGATCTGCAGTCTGCACTTGGTCAGCACACTCCATTGGAAGGAAGAAGCACCGATCTTTGTACTCTAGGAAGCTCCACTGCTCCAGTCGATCATTCGATCTGCACTCCAAGGCTAAGCGATCTGCACTTAGTTTTCGGTATGGCTAGAACTTGATGTCTTAGTCACAGGCTCGCAACTTTAATCCTTTCAGTTAGCTAGGCTCGGTTTTCGGTTAGCTAGAACTTGATATCTCAGTCGCAACCCTAATCCTTTCACCAGGTACTTTCACCTTTCTCACCCGACTCTCCAGAACTCGATGGTTCAGAAACAGGAAATGAACATATGGGAAAAAGTGTCATTTGATGGAATACGGTTGAAAACTGTTTAATTCGGGTCGAACCGATTTGAATTCGGTTGTATTTGGTTCAGTTTACCTCATCTTGAATACGGTTCGGTAGGCAGATCTCCACGTTCAAAATTTTCTCCCATCCAAGGCCTCTTTTTCTTGCTTCATATATAATTAATTTTCATTTTTCAACCACCATATATCAAAATGATGCCTCTTATAAAAGTGTTTGAACATCTTCAAATACAACTAGAAGCTATAAAAATGGCAACAAACAATTTTTCCAATGAAAATTGCATTGGGAGAGGAGGTTTCGGGAGCGTATACAAGGGAGAACTAATCCATTCCAGCTTCAACGGGAAAACAACTGTCGCTATAAAGCGGTTAAATCGCGAATTTGGTCAAGGAGATCCTGAGTTTTGGAAGGAGGTTATTATGCTTTCTCTTTATAGACATGAAAATATTGCCTCTCTCATAGGGTTTTGTGATGATAGCGGGGAGAAGATCCTCGTGTATGATTATGCTTCTAGGAGGAGTCTTGACTTGTATCTAAGTAGCAAAGATCTAACTTGGTTTCGACGTCTTGAGTTATGCATTGGAGCAGCACGCGGACTGGCATATCTTCATAGTTCTGTTGGTAAACATCAAAGAGTATTACATCGTGATATAAAAAGCTCTAATATCTTATTAGATGAAAACTGGAATGCAAGGATCTCCGATATGGGTCTATCTAAATTTGGTCCTGCTGACCAACAATACACGTTCCTTGTATCAAACCCAGTAGGCACATTTGGGTATTGTGATCCGTTGTATAATGAGACGGGGTTACTAACAAAAGAGTCTGATGTTTACTCGTTTGGTGTTGTGTTATCTGAAGTGTTATGTGGGAGGTTGTGTGTCTTAAATGACAAAGATACATGTCGTCCCTTAACAGGATTGGTACGACAGTTTTACAAACAGAATAAAATAGATAAAATAATACTTCATTACATAAAGGACGAAATACATCCTAGCTCATTGAAGACGTTTACATCAATTGCATATCAATGTTTGAATAGAAAACGTGAAGCACGCCCATTAATGACAGAGGTAGTAAGTAAGCTTGAAAGTGCACTTCATCATCAAGTAAGTTGTTTTTTTTAAACCATTCTATTCAATTAATATTAATGGTTGTTTTGATCTGTTTGTTCATTTCAATTTCACAGAAATCAATTATTTTTCCTTATAATTCTAAGGGTGTTGCATATGGGATAGAGAATCATGACCAACATAAAAGAACAAATAACGCTTCCATGCTTTGCTTCATGAGAGGAGATAGGCAACAATTTACCTTGGAAGATCTTCTAACAGCTAAAGCTGAAGCAATGTCACAAAGGAGGGGTTTGGGAACTTCGTACAAAGTGATGATGTCGGAACAGCTAGTCGTTGTTGTCAAGAGGTTTAAAAAGAGCTTAATCAAGGACAAATACTTCCATATGCATATGATGGTTTTGGGAAGTTTTTCACACCCCAATTTGTTACCTTATGTAGCTTGTTACTACAGCGACGACAATGATGGTCACGTCCTCCTGCTCACTGACTTTGCTATCAATGGTAGCTTGGCTAATCATCTTCATGGTAAGTTGTGTCATGCAACTAACAATTTCACATTTATGTAGCATACCAATACATATCTATACATAAACTATGCCTGGAAAAATGGGCGGGTTGGGTCGGGTTTAGAACAGGTTCGGGTCAAAATGGGTTTTAAGCAAAATTAGTTCGGGTCTAAATCGATTGTTCATAAAAAACCATCAATTTAGTTTAACTTAAAATGTGTTCTAACTAAATAAATAGTCCATTAGGATAACTTTTAGTGATTTTCTCTTCAAATATGTTATTAATCATTCTTAAATGTTTGAATCCATTGCATTCACATTGTTTTTAGGTTACCCATCTTGACTTGCATTGTGTTTAAGTGTTAACACATCTCAACTCATTAAATATTATGATGTTACCTATTTCAACCCATTGTACTACAATTGTTTACCCAAATCAACCAATTTTTTTTGATTTGGGTAAAAATTGCCACCTCTAATATGAACATAATTATCAAGCAATAGTTAGACTAACAGTTTGTTGATTTAATTATGTCCCTAAGAGGAATTCTTGGTGGTAAGGTACATTCCTTCTATCCAAGAGGTTAAGGGTTCAAATCCTGACGATTTAGGTAATTTAACTAATCTTATTTTCTATATAGATAAACAAAAATCAGATGAGCCGGGGTTGGACTGGCCAACACGTCTAAAGATCATTCGAGGTGTAGCAAAAGGGCTTTGTTATCTTTACTACATGCTTCCTTGTCTATCATTACCTCATGGTCACCTTAAATCATCTAATGTGCTTATTGATGAAGCTTTCAATCCCCTATTAGCAGACTATTCGTTTTTGCCCTTTATCGAAAAAGATCAAGCACAAAACCTTATGGTGGGCTATAAGTCACCAGAATTTAATCATCATGAACTAACGACAAAGCAAACGGACGTATGGTGCCTTGGGATTGTGATATTGGAGATAATGACAGGGGTGAAGCCTAACTATGTAGGATACTCTCTTTTTGGTAGGGGAAAGAAACCGAAGGATATGGTGACATGGGTGAATGCGGTAAGGAGAGAAGATTGGAGCAAAAAGGTGTTTGATAAGAACATGAAATGGGAAAAGAACAATGAGATTGAGATGAAAAATCTCTTGGATATCGGGTTACGTTGTTGCGAATCGGATATCGTGAGGTGGAGTATGAGAAAGGCCGTTGATAAGATACTGGGTTTGAAAGAGAGCGAAGATGAATAAGAGCACTCATGATGTAACTGAAGGAGAGTACTTCAAATGAAGGTTTTTCTTTCAAAAACTTGAAAAAATGTGGATGTTGTCAAAGGTTTTTGTAGAATTGAGGCACTTTGTATTTGTATTTGTTTTTGGTTTCCAGTATAACCCATTCTGCATATGGAGAATCAGACTGGGTAGGGGAGTTCATGGTCTGGTTTTTACAGTTTTTAAATGAATCTGTAAACCAAATTGTTAATAATGGTTTTTGAATAATGAAAACCAAACCAAACAATTAAAAATAAAAATCAATCGAACCATTAAAAATAAAAATCAAACCGAACCGTTGTCAACGGTTTGGTTTTACAATTTGAGCTATTAGGTTTGAGCTTTTGAACCCGATAAAAATAAAAATTAAATCAAACTGAACCGAACCGTTTTGTATAGTAACCGGCCACTACTTCACTAATGCATATTTTCATGAAATATTAAGACTATCCTTGAAAAGTACAACTATCTAATGTGAGACTAATTTACTTTGTAAAGACATTGCTTTTAGGAATTAAACCTTATAACTTTTATTTAAAAGGTATACACATCTCTAACAAATAAGTTAGTTTTATATTCTCTTATGATAGGCTTATGCAAATTAAACAAACTGATAGACATTATATGTCATATAAATCAAAACTTAATATCAGGAGTCTCAAAAGAAAAACAATTTCGATTCTTGAATAATCTACATCACTTATGCTTCTAAGGCTTAAAATCCTAATCTAAAATTTTAATATAAAGCCGGCTTGCTGTTAAAAAAATATAGTTACGTTCAAAAAATTGAAAATATGACACATTGTCACTTATTTACGAAAAATGCAATATAACGGTATTCTTGCTACTAGTAAAAGGGTACACTCACGTTTACCGAGTCGATGTGAAACATCAATTTTGACACAACCATATTTCAAACGAATTTTGCTCGTTTTATACAAGCATATGTTAACTAAACTTCAATTTTTTATGTTAATTTGCAAATCTAAGTTATTTTAGCAAGCGTTCATCGCACTAAAATCAATCACACATTTATTGTAATCCTTGATTTTTAAAATACCTTTCAAAAAAAAAAACTTACAAGTCAAGCATCTACATACTCATGTTCAAGGGCGGCCCGGGGGAGGGGCAAACCCGACCCCCGTCCCAGGCCCATTTTTTAGAGGGGCACAAAATTTTTTACATATACGTATATATACGGATTCATTCAAATGAGAATTAATACGAGAAATTGAACTAAAAATAAACATTTATAAACGCATTGGTTAATGGTGCAATAAATCATGTTTGTTAAAGTATATGAATTTACTTTCATGCCCTTTAAACTAAATATGTCAATTGGTTCGGTTAACGGTTTATTCGGTCTGGTTTAATTGGTTTTCAATTTTTTTTCCCTATCAAAAAACTGAACCGAATTCGAGAAGTGATTTGGTTCTAATTTCGGTTAAAACCAAATAAACAAATTGAAAGCCATTTAAACCGCTTAAAAGTCAAATAAACCAATCTAAATAAAACGAATTCAATTGAATAAACCGATTAAAAACCGAATAAACCGATCTGAATAAACCGAATTCAACCGAGCAAACCGAATTCAATATTATATATTATTAATAATATAATAAATTTAAATTTGAATTCGGTTTAATCGGTTAACCAAACAAAACAAATTTATAAAAAAATTGGAATCAAAAACCGAAATTTGGATATGGTTGGGTACCGAACCGAAAACTGAATTCGGAATTTGATACAGCTAGAACCGAAACGAAAACCGAATTCCGATTCGGTTTGATTTTTTCAGTTACGAATACGTTTCGGTTTTCGGTATTAAATGGTTTTTGGTTTTTTGAGCACCTCCACTTTAATATATGAATTCTTTAGGAGGCCTTTTTTTCCGGTTCGTCCTGGGCATACCAAATCTCAGGGCCGCCCCTGCTCATGTTAACATATATTTTCTTTCGAGTTAATTACTTAAACCGTCTCAAACTTGTTACTAAAAAAAAAGTTAGTGCCTAAACATGAAAAATATGTTAAACTACGAGGCCTATTTGTGTAATTTACTCTTTTCTTTAAAATATTATGAAACCAAAGTGTCTATAAGACCATGGGATATGCCCTTTGGTCCAACCACTACTCGTAGGCGTCACGTAGACACCACGTAAGCATCCACCACAACCACCTACTTCACCACTTTAGTGGAAATGCCCCTTGGTTGGCCACAACCACCCACTCCTCTCTTTCAAAAGAGGGACATCACCTCTGCCCTTTTAAAGAAATTAAGGGAAATAGAAACATTTTACATGTCTTAATGAGATCTAGAATACAAGATGTGTTATTTTTGTTGTGAACTTAGGATCTACAAATTCAAATGATATCATCCTATGTTTGCACTCACTAATGGTCGAAGCATCACGTTGTTTTGGAAGGATTTTAGGAAAATGTTGTAAAAATATAGATTTTCAAGTTTTAAATTTGATTTGAAAACAACAAATGGAGATGCAATGGATCGAACCCCGTGCCTCTCGCATGCAAAGCGAGCGCTCTACCATTTGAGCTACATCCCCACACATTCTTTTCTTTCCAGTGGCGGAGCTTGACCAAGATCCTAAGGGGGGAGAAATAAATTTTTTTTCCAGGGGGCGAAAAGCGAAATAAAGGTTTTTAAAAAATTTTACACTACGTATCGGGAAATATACACTACTACACGAAAAAACAAGGGGGGCGGTCGCCCCCCAGTCTGAACTAACATTCGCCCCTGTTTCTTTCTATTGTTCATGTTTTAAAATGATATCTTTCATTAAATGTTATAGGAATATGTAGATTCAGATTAACACAAAACTTTCTATGAAACACATTCCGGTACAATACAAATGAACATCAAAGATTTCCTTGTGTTGGTTATAACCTAACTACCTGCTGCATCTTCTGCTTTCTCGTGCTCCTTGTAAACATTCATTTGGACAATCAAAATAACATCAGTTCATCAAATTGTCACCTCTAAAATAAACTACTATCATTCGTATAATTTAACAAATGAACATGAACATTCATTTATGTTTTTGTATCCATTCATTTATGTTCATTCATTTAAAAAATCATTCACATGTATTTAAAACTAATATTAATTTAAAATCAATGTGATTTTTTAGGCCATGTTTGGGATTGCTTATTTAACTTCAAAATGACTTTTTGTCAAAGTGTTTTTTAACTTATGATTTTTTGAAATGAAGTTTTTAAAAATGTGTTTGGATTAGCTTTTTCAAAATGACTTTTTAAAATGACCAAAAAGGACATTCTTATATTGACACCATTTTTAGGTTATGGGTAGCGGTGGTGGGTTGCGAAAATGGTGGTGGGTGGCGACACTGACGATGGGGAGGGGTGGGTGATTGTGGCGGGTGGCCGTGTTCGCTGAGGAGTGGCGGAATTTGCGGCGGGTGGCAGCGTTCGCTGAGGGGTGGCGGCATTTGCAGTGGGTGGCAGTGTCGGTGTGGATGGTGGTGGCTGGTGGTGGCGATGGATGGTGGTGGTGTCGGTGGGTGGTGGTGGGTGGTAGATTGGGTAAAGGGTAAAGAGTTGGACAGATTTGCAATTTTATGTCAATAAGTCATAAGTTATTTTGAAAAGATATAATTTTTAACTTTTGAAAAACAACTTATTACCTTTTTATAGAAAGTCATTTTCAAAAGTCCTTTTAGGTTTGCCAAACAACTTATTGACTTATTGGTTTTTTTAAAAAGCCAATAAGTTAATAAGTCATTTTTCAAAAGTCCTTAATTTTAGAACCTTTTGTTCAGATTTATTTCTTTACTTTCGAAATGTTGCTTGTAATCGTGATAATATATTTTTACGTTCATTTGGATATTCATGATTAAATTTAAATAGATGTTGTTTAAATTTGTTTGTATATATTTATGCTCATTTAAATTTGTTAACCGTTCATGTGGAATATTAGCAAACAAACGTAAACGAACATGAACACAGTCATTAACTTGACAAAAAAATTCGTTTATGATTTGTATTTGTTTGGTTAATGTTAAATGAACGAACATGAACAAGCCTCGTTCGTATATTTTGTTCGTTTACAGGCCTATGTAACACCCTAAAAAAATGGAGGGGGGGGTTAACTTTGACACTAAAACAAGAAAAAAATATATTGAAACCAAGCATAATTATTAATGATATATTGACAAGAGGTGTTTACCTTATTAATGATCATGTTGTGAAGAGCTATCACACTTCTAATGAGAGAAGAAAGGTAGATAACATGCATCTGGTCATTGGTTTTCACTAAAAGCAGCAAAGGGAAAATAAACTACAAAAACAAGAGTAGGAATAAGAATAATATTTTTTCCCATTTTATAATGTACCTGCAAATGCCTTTAACAAATCAGGAACAATCAGATTTGGAAGAAGGTTAAACACGTCCTGCAACAAACAGATATCATATCATAGTTTAGAATTCAAACCATTAACCAACAAATGGGTTGATACCTGATATGGGTTATGTTAAAAATGGGTCATATTAAGAAATTTAGCCAAAAACAGAAAGAAGTCAAATGGGTTCAAATTCTTCATGTTCCCCGATGCATGTTTTAACGCACAAAACATCTTAACCTGCTAAAACAGTTATTGTTACTGTTATGACTAGTTGCCTAACCCGCTCATTTTGCCAACTCTAGGTATGAATGTATGATGTTGGGTATTTGTATGAACTGTAGATTAATAGACCTGTAGATTGTTAAGTATTTCATGATTTAGTGGCAGCTTGTCATCTATAACAAGGTCTAGATACTCAAGTATCTCCTTCAGCCTTGCTTCCAAACCCTTCAATGCTGCAAGCCTTCCAGTTACCTATATAATATAAACACAAATTAACTTACCATATAGTATCAAATATTGCAGAAACTTTCCAAAATATAGTGTCAAAATTTTTGGAGCAGTGGGTTCAATTAATTGAACCAAAATATTACCACAACAAAAAAGAAAAAGAAAAGGAAACCTTCGTTTCAAGTGTGTCGATAGTTGTATCCATAACATTTCTAAACAAATGTTTCACTCCTGTTGAAATAACAATCCAATTAATCAAAGAACAAATAATCGAAAGATAAAAAACACAAACACGTATTTCTTTTTAGGTAATTGGTGAAGTAAACTTGTTCTTTTTTTGCTCCTGGATTTACCAATTTCCTCTAATTCGTCTGCAGCAATTTCTGAAGGCACATGAACAAAAACCCTCTGATCTATCTCCGTAATATTCTGTAAATTGAACCAAATCAATGCTTAGTCTAACATTTAGAATGGTATTATGTATATAAAGCAAAAACTTTAATCTGGCAAATGGGCATCATATTATATGATTATTAAATAGGATTGCGTATACAACAAAGCCCAAAATCTACCAGAAGGAGTTGATACTGGCTTACCTTTTTAACCTTTGCAATGTCACAATAAGCTTTTGTGGGCATTCCAAACTCCTTTGGTTGCATATCTATTATAACCAGTACAGAATCTGACACAAATCTTCAGAAACAAGATTCATTAGTCAAGAAACCAGAAACAAGACTAAGTAACAAAACCATAAGAAAATGATTAACAAGTCATCAGGAACTAAGATTATAAGATACAGATCATCTATGACCCAAAGAAAACTCTAAAATATGCACATATGGTCCTTGTTGCAGAAAATTTGTAGAGTTCATGCTTACTATCTTTCTATCAGATTAAAAAATGAACCTATATGTAAGTATTGTAATTGAAGTGATTGATTCTTACAAAGCAAGAAAAAAATAAATTCAGGATAAGTTCGTATTGCATACTCTTTGAATAGACAATGTATGCCAAGATCATTCTCGTGTAGCTCTGGACCTGTGCTATACCACCCTACAATATCCTCTTTTTCTGCATCAGATTTTAATATTAGCACCAATTTTATAATTTCAGAAAGTGAAAAACAAAAGGCACTAATCACTGATGTGTGTTTGAGATGTATTATTGAAAAATCGAGCGTTACCATTGATTCTTGCTAACATGGATAACATGTAATCAATATAGGTGTCATCAAGAGACCATAAATCGGGTTCGTTCTCATCTTCAGTGAATGGCACTAAAGAAAAGAAATCATCCATTTAGAAGAATGAATCTAGTTGTTATTTACAAACACAAGTATCAAATAACTGTTTAAGGTATATAGAATGTGAAGCTCTTGATCATTCATAAATCAGAAAGCAACAAACATCAAGATGAGATTACAACTGCAAATCCCAATTCAAATTTCAAATCCTTATGGTAAATTCCATATCAAGATCTTCAAAAACATTCCACGAATCAAACAAACAAGTTCAATTTCAAATAAAAACATAAAACCAAGAATCTCACATCCAAACAAACCCTAGAATACAACAATCTAACAACGAACGGATTGCATAACAAACCTGCAAAACTGTCAGTAACATCAACGGTACCCTCGGATGAGCTACCTAGAAGAGCACCAATGACCCTCTTGCGAGTGTTTTTAGAGACCCTATTGTAGTGATCGACGACGCTAAGAAGTACCAAAGGATGCACCACCACATTCTCGATCGATTGCACTGGTAACTGCTGTGATGTGAACTCATCCATTGATGAAATTCAATGTCAAAATTGCTTTCGCTGCAGTGTATGATCTTTAGCAACGAAATTTGAAACCCTAATTCTGTTTGTTGTTCGCTCCAAGAAATTGATTGATTGCAAAGAAAGAAGATGAACTAAAAAGAAGAGGGAAATCGAAATCTTTGCGTATCTTTCACCGATCGTTGGGAGTTCGTTATGTAGATACAACGGTACCCCTGTCTTGTTTTTATTTACAAAATTGACCCCTACGTTTTTTTACACTCGGGTTTGCAAAATCAGAAGCTCTGTTTGTTGTGAGCGCATATTTATGTGATTGTGTCAGTTTTTGAGGGACAAAAGTAAAATTATACTAATTTTAAAGTTATTTTACTTAATATTTGTGAAAATAACATTAAAAACGTTAGATTGATATACAAATCAGGCATCAAGAGCCAAAGGTCTTATTGAAAGCAATTCCTCTAATTATATAGGTAGAGGTAATACTCTCTACTTCTTACCATCCCTAAACCCTACCATAGTTTTGATTAGGGTGTTCACGGTTCGGTTTGAAACCGCGAAGCCGCCCAAACTGGTCATCGGTTTGGTCTCACGGTCGGTTTTTTTCCAAAATATTTGGTCAATTGGTTTCAAAAGTTTGAAACCGTAGTAAACGGTTTGGTTTACGGTTTTCACGAAAAACCGGCCGTGAAAAAGCTGGACCGGACTGTGAGATATATGTATATGTATATCTATGTATTATACGAAAACCTGATCTTAGAGAGAGTCCTTAAATATTATCTGGGTCATCAAGTTAAATCTTGAAAATAAATATGTAATATGTACTAAACCATATAAAAATTGATTTGTTTATTCAAAAACTATTTTTTTAATCAACTTTAATGTGAATTACATATTTATTTTCAAGATTTCAACTAGATGGCCCAGATGCGGTTTAAGGGTTTCTCTCTAAAATTGAGTTTTCACAGGATATAATACACACACACATTAAATAGGTAGATAGATAAGTTTGACGATTTAGGCGTCATTTGCTAAAAAAAATTGGGCGCACAATGTAAATAGTTCATCTTATATCGTAAAACTATTCAAATTTTATTTTGAAAGGCTCAAAAAGCATTATCATCAAACCATTGATAACGGTTTGGTTTGATTCGGTTTTTATTTTTAACGGTTTGGTTTATGGTTTCACTCAAAAACCGGACCATGAACACCCCTAGTTTTGATAATAATAGGATATACTATGTACAATAAAGGTGAATTTGCAAAATCAGTTATGGTCTCTTCTATGACCATAACACAACATATTTGTTGGTTACGGTAAGATCAGGTAGAGGTGCACAGCCAAACCGGTTTGGCTTGAAAAAACCGGTTTCCAAACCGGTCTCATATGGATCTCAAACCGGTTTCACCCAAGCCGGTTTCCAAACCGGTCCTAACCGTAGATTTGGGATATGTTTGACATCCTCATCTTCCAAACCGGTTACAACCCCTCCAAACCGGTCCAAACCGGTTTTATAGGTTTGACATCTTCAATCTCCCAAACCGGTTTCCAAACCGAACCGGTTTTCACCAAACCGGTTTTAACCACCCGTTGACCAAACCGGTTCGGGTCCCAAACCGAACCGGTTTGAGCACCTCTAAGATCAGGTAACCTTTAGTTATGGTTTGATTGCAGTTAATTTTGGTTAATTGTTCAAGCCCAAAATATTGGTGTTTCAATTTTGGTTGTGTAAGTTTCATTTCTAGTCATGGTTTTATAATTTTGTAACATTGATTGTTATCTGCTAAAGAATAGTATCAATTCAATTTTTTTCTTATAAAAAGAAAAAAAATACTATTAAAAAAAATATTCACTTCAAGTACTAAATTAATACTACATAAACTTTAACAATATTATAAGATAGTTTCCAAAAACTTTAGTTTTAATTTGAAAGTAAACTTTTTATTTTGAGACTCGAATATTTATCCATTCGTCACAATCAAAGGTTATTTAAACTTAAATAACCTAGAGGTTACGTTTTTAGTCGAAACCCAAACATCGAACCCAAACCAAAGAAACCCAAACTAGATTAAGATACAAGCCAAACAACCCGAATCCGAAGGTAGTGTTTGGTTCGGTAATTGAGTTAAAAAAAGGTTAATCAAATTAACTTGGTTAACCCGAATTTATATAAGAAAAGTGTCAATTTCATAATACATAAATAATAAACAAAAAAATAAATTTTTTGCCCGCATATTATATTTTTGTTATAAACTGATGCTTTGTTTCGTTTTTTATATAATTTGATTGATATAATTTGATATTTTCTGTTTAGTTTATATGATAGTTTAATATTTTTTGATTTGTGTTAATTTTATTTGACATTCTTTTAGCTAATATATGTGTTTACTATGTGGATTTGAACGAAAGATTATATTAAGAGTGTTTTTATTAGATATTTTGTTCATGTTATATAATGAATATCATTTTAAGTTAAATTGTAAAGCATAAATCATAATTTGTACTTAGAAACCCGAATACCAATTAACTCGACCCAAATAAACCCGAAAACGATCAACTAAAATCAGTTACCCGTATTTTAATTGGATTGGTAAACATGTAGGCTTCTTATAACAAAAAACCCGAATAACCCGATTAATAAACCCAAAGAACACCCCTAATTTAAATAGTTAATTTTGTTTGAAAATACAAATACTAACTCGAACAAAGAATAATATGCAAGTTAGGTCTTGAATTATCTCTATTGTTAAATTTTAATTTTATAACTTCAAGTTTAGCTTTCTATGGGTGTTCAAAATATCCTAAACTCGAAAAAATCTGAAATCCGAATCGTATTCAGGACCCGGAAAAAACTCATCCGAAATCTAATTCGGGTTGTTCGGATTTTCAGGTTGGATAATATGATTTTTAGATTCGGGTCTAGTCGAGTTTTGGACAGGCAAAAAGGAGTTTTTCGGGTCGGATATCCGAAAAAACCCGGTTTATTCGAGTATAAAAGTCACATTTTTTCATGTCGGATAATATATTTTGAGTTTCGGGTCGGGTTTCGGATAGACAAAAAAACTTTCAAACCCGAATAACCCAATTCAAATAACTCGTTCTCCGACCCGATTAACACCCTTAAGTTTCGCTCAATAGTCATAACTTATATTTTGAAGTTTGAAAACCAAACTTACAAAAGACTAAAATATAACACCAAAAAAAACATAAAATCTTCGTCATACAACAAAATATAAACTAACTTCTTAACCACGTCAATGTCACTGATTACTCACACACCAAAGACTCGTTATCCTCATGCGAGTTTTGAAGGTCCGGGAGATCCGCACTAGTCGAGAACTTGACCCATCTTTTCTTCTCGGTATACTTAAGAAATGGTTGCAAAACTAGCCCGATAAGTATAGCAAAAACGCTTATAACCATGACCTTAACCGTCGATAGAGCCAAAACCACACAAATGAGTATGGTTGGAGGAACACACATAAGAACCGCACCTGTGGTTCCAACCGGGATGCTATAAGGCCGGGTCACGGCTGGGTGCGTCATTCTTAGCCTCACAAAAGCTATAAACTCCAAAATCATACCAAAACAATACAGGAAATTTTCTGCAGCCACAATTTCTTGAAAGCTCAACTGTGATAGTAAAACCACGCCGGATGCGGAAAACAATATCCCGATCAACGGGGTCCCATAGCGCGAGCGTTTGGCAAAGAACTCTGGAAGCATTCCGCGTTCTGCCATACCAAGAAGTTGAAACGAGTCGCTACTCATTTCGGTTACAAACATTCCCATGTTTGACATGGCTGCACCTGCTTGGACCCACCATCTCAACCACACTCCACCGACCAGTTTCGCAATTTCTGAAAAGTACCCGTCAGTCCATAGGTCGCGGTTGAGTGGGACCGCCCCAGTCCCGACAAGGAGCGGGAAAAAGTAGCCACAAACAACGAGTATCAACGCGTAGAACAAAGCCTTTGGGAGTGTCTTTTTTGGGTTATCTACCTCACCTGCTAATGTGCTAATCGAGTCCCAATAGTTTAGGTTCCAAAACAACGTGTTTAAGTACAAGTTCCAATCTACCATATGCAAGTCGACCACGAGCCATCTTGAAGGGTCGATTTTAGGAACCGAAACAAAACCCATGATTATAAACGGGAGGATCGAAAATACTCCTAAAAGAACAGCAACCCACCCTACAATCGTCATACCCCGAAAGTTCATGTATGTCAAAGCAATGGTCAAGAATATCACTGCCAAGATTCGTGGATACCCATCACCTAAAGCTGGGAATCCTGATTTCAAATAATCAAGAAACAGAACCGGGTATAACGCGTTATCGATGACTCCACTAAGCCATTTCATCCAACCTTGTTGAAACCCCCAATATGGTCCTAAAGCAGATGACACCCAAACCACATAACCACCATCTTCTGGGAACATGGTGCCCATTTCAGCAGTTATTAAAGCTTCAGGCACACTCCATATTAATGGGAACACTAAGAACCCGATAAGTGCTAAAAGCGGGCCGGCTGCCTTAACACTATCCTCTACACCAAACGGGCCACCCGATACCTCGTAGAATATGAGAAAAATTAATGGCAAAATGGAGATTTTTTTGACGTTGTGACTGGGATTTTGTCTAGGAGAAAGTCCTTCATTAAGCCCTGCATATTCCACATTGTATCCTCCCATGGGAATAGATGTTTGTTTGTTACTTGTGATCCTCAATTTCTGCATTTAGTTACCAAAATGTGGTCAAAATGCAAATTCAAGACGCAAAAACACAAAAAGATTGGAACTTTAACAAATAAGAGACAAGAACTTGACCGCCAGTTTCCTGCCGTTAACCCTCTTCACAACCACCTGCCTAGGGTAAACTGTGGTTCATGGTTTACTCGATCCCATTGGTTAACATTGTATTGACAAGGTTTCATGAGTCTTCTGTTAACATAACCTTACCGTTCGACTGCTCGTTGACAAAAAGTTATGACTTAGAAGAAATCTATTCTTCACTATTCATGTTTTCCTTAGCCAATTATCCCAATATTGTTCATCATGAATTCTTACTAATTAGCAGAAAAGAACTGAAGCAAAGTTGACCAGTCAAACCAAAGGATTTGAGTCAATCAATTCATCAAAGTTGACCAAGATAGAAGAACATTTGACCAATTCAAAAACCCCCAAATTAGACAAGATTGGTATACATATTATTAGCTAAATGCAGAACTGCACAGTTGCATTCATCATTCAGTCAAACAATAAATTCCCATTTGTTAGGTCAACTCTATTCAGCATTCCATGTACATCTAAGAATGATTAGCACTAACTACCAACACAAAATTAGTAATTTCAAATTGCAGAAACAATCTATACATGCGATGGATCAAGAATCAAATTAAATTTTCAGCAAATTGCAGAATCAATGATTTTTTTTTCCATTTCCTAAGAATCAGGGCAACTAATTGAAGAAACTAACGTGGGTCCGATCCAAAATGGATTCAAATGCAGAAAATCATGGCCGATTTAGATGATAATCGATTATAACTTGATGGAAGATGCCTAGATACAATCGATGCTTACAGTTACTCAGATTCTTTTATAGAATAATACGAAAAGAGATTGATGATTATGGGGTTTATAGAGACAAGAATCAAGGGTTTAAATCTATACGAACCATGAAATCGTACCGATGATTTTAATGGGGTTTGCTAGCTTCCGATGTGCTCGGTCATCGTCCGGAACAGAGAACGAGCGCGTGGCGAAAGGGGTAGCGAAGCTAAGCAGGAGTGTTTATTTATAAAAGATTATCGCACGAAAAAATAAATAATGTTTGAGATTTCATCTAAAAATAACTTATTGAAAATACATTTTTGATGTAAAAGATTGATAAGTTGTTTTTCAAAAGTTAAAAATTCTAGCTTTTTAAAATAACTTATGACTTATTAATATAAAATTACAAATCTACCCTACTATTTACCCTTTACCCAATAACATTAAACAGTGTCAATAAAAAAGATGTTCTTTTTGGTTATTTTGAAAAAGCTAATCTAAACACATTTTTAAAATTCATTGCAAAAAATCATAAATTAATAAGCACTTCTGACAAAAAGTCATTTTCAAGTTAAATAAGCAATTTCAAACAAGGCCTAAATATTAATTAGTTGATACTATAATAATAATTTTTAATTAATATAAGAAAAACACAAAAATATAATAAAGAAAGCAAGAAAGTAACACATGTCATATTATTTAATAGAAAAAAAAAAAGACACTAAATGAGATTAAAGAATCATTATAAGTGACACATAAATCAGTAGTTACTTATTTATTGGTATAACAAATTAATAATCTCATATACTACATGAATTAAATAAAATATATTGAATAATAACTAACAAAAATCTAAGATTTATAACATGATTTATTGAGATGATATATGATTGAAAATATGTAACGTATTTTAAGTAACCAAACAATAGTATCATCTTTTCTGTTTAAGTTTTTTATTTTGTTTTATAGTAAGGAAAATTGTTTTTTTAAAAAGAAATTTCAAAATCTGTTTTCACTAAAAGTATGAGATTTTTAGTTTATTAATAGTTAAGTTTTTATAAAAAAAAATGCATGCTAATATCCTTCGTTATATTATTAATTTAATTATTTATTATGAAATAAAATATAACTTAGAAAATTGAATTAGACTGTTAGAATGTAACAATGTGTCAAAGATAACCAAAATTTTGAAAGTGTTACTTTGGTTATTTGTTTGCTAGAATTAGAATATTTGAAAATGAAAACTCATGTATTAGGCATGTCAAATACAGAAAAAGTTAAATTGTAATTTGTAATTATTTAGTGATATAATAATTATCTTCACTTTATTTATATTCATTATTTGAAAATTATATTATTTTAATTTATATGAGAAAAAAATAAAAAATAAATAAAAAGACAATACATGTTCTCTCAAATAATATAAGAGAAAAATGAAAGAAAATAACTAAGCGGACATCATAAAATAACATGTATGGCTGACTATTATAAACAAAGACACAATAATATGACATGACACGACTTTAACATGTTTTATGTTAATCCTTAACACGTTTCACGTCTAAAATATGTCGACGTTTTAAGACATGTTTATTTTCGTGTTTAAACATATAACAGCTCTTTAAGACAAGTTAAGACTTGTAAATATCTGTTTATAATTTAAAATAAAAAATATTATAAAATAAGTGGGTAACCGATTACGTTCTAAAATTTATATTTATTTCACCCTAGTTTCTTAACAGGTTCTTTAATATATTATTTAATAGGTTATTTACAGTATTAACTGTTCACATTTTTCTTAAGGAATCATTTCGTATTTTAAACAAGTTGTTTTCATGTTTGGAAAAACAAACATGATAATTTTTCTCGTTGTATTTGTGTCTACCTATTTTGTGTTTTGTGTCTTAATTGGTTGTATCTGATCTGTTATACCTGCCCTAACGACATGTGTCCTTTTAGTTAGTTATTTCCGAGCGATCCAACCCTTGTATTTTAAAAATATCACATATCTTTATCCATGTGTTTCTTTATTTTAATTAAATTATACTTTTTTTCTGATACACAATCATTTAAAAGATATGGCATATATTCGATGCATACCACAAACTTCAAATATAGATTTTTACTATAGCTTCTCTATAATGTATAAGGATGAGAATTGAAAATAGAGAAGAGAATGCAGAAAAAGTTTGTGATCTTATTTTTAATTTTAAAGGGTTAGATCTTACCCCGTCACCCGTATCAAAGATTCTCATATAAATAACATATAAATCATTTACACATCGAAATATCCATAAAAATTAGACGCTTTTACAAAAACAGTTTATAAAAGTTAAATATAAAAAAATAAACTTTATTAATTAGAAAAATAAAAGTTTAATAAAATAATATTATAGTTTTATTGTTTAAATTATTTATTTTTACGTAGCTTTAATAATACTTTTACTTTAAAATATCATGTTTTATTTTTTGTGTTTTTGTTACTAATTATTAAATATTTTATTTATTTAACTTGTGTATTACGCAAGTATTACTTTAAAGTTTCATTAAAAATATCATTTTCTTAAACTGGTTTTTTTAAACAAAATGTTTAAAAACGAAAACTTTTTAAAAAGTTAAAGTTTAAATAATTATGTGTTTATTTATTAGTTAAAGTATTAACTTATACACAATTTTAATCATATTGTATTTCAAAAAATTGATTCATAACTTCTAAAATTTATTAATAACTATATAATGTTTATTAAATCAATATGTGTATTACATGTGATATTAACCTAATTACAGAAATATATAATTATAAAGGAAGAACAATAATATAAGTGGGTGGTTATATTTTTGTAATATTACACCATACATAAATATTGGTTGTTACTTAAAACAAAACCATAAAAAATTGAAACAGATTAAAAATGTTTTTTTTAAATAAAGTTTTTAGTTTTTTTTTAATGAATTGAATCATGAAAAGCATCCACGAGTGCACGCTTATTTCACTTTGATGTTGTAACTTATGAGGCTCCAGTTATCATTCATAACCTTTAAAGCGTCTAATCCATGTTTAAAGTCCTTTCGGAATTTTAAATAATTAAACAATGTTAATAATTTTAAATATATATATATTTTTTGGATACTTTTATCAAATTAAGTTTTTTTTTTCTAAGTAGTAAAAATTTTCCTACAAACGAGACAAAAAATCATGATATCTTGACTCTATATAAAGTGTATATTTAAATAAAAATTATAAAGAAAATTTGCACGGTAAAATCAATATTACTAACTTATAGTGTGTTTATCACAAAATAATTAGAGATAAACATGAAATATATATATATATATATATATATATATATATATATATATCTATAATATTATACAAAAAAATCTCCTTTAATTTATTGAAAAGTTCATGAATTCATTTCATTATACTCAAATAATTAAATTATTTTTTTTGAACACCTAAACGAGTACGTCCTCGTACCCAACAACGCACGCGCTGCGACCACAGACCGTTACCAACCCCCGGAAACATTTAAAGCCGGGCGTTGGCGAGCGCCGAATCGAGGAACCGCCACACTATGTAGGGGAAACTCACACTTAGAAAACCTCCTAGCTCTCTCAGAAATTTTTTTTTGCTCCAGGCGAGACTCGAACCCAAGACCTCACATTGCTGATGGTCAAGGAGTACCACCAAGTTATAAGCCCAATGGTAAATAATTAAATTATATAAAATACATGTATTTAATTTTTAATTATACTATACATGTTAGTTACTCGGACACTCATTATAGAATATGCGCATGTTTTATTGTTGGTCATATGGATATCATGCACATTTTTTTCTGGGTGTGGCTTTTTAGACGTTAAATTATTGTATAAAATTTTAATCGATTTAAAAATAAAAATATTTCTTTTTATTTGATCCGAGAAGTTATCCACCGGACTAGTCACTGCTTTTTTACACATTGAAGTTTGGTTTTTTATCTAATCAATTTTTTTTACCAAATTTAAAAATTTTTATTTACGACCAATTTAAATGATTTATGAGCATATATTAAACAGAAAACATGTTTTTATAGTATGTACTTAACACACCCTTTAAATAATTAAAGATTTTTGTAAGCCTTAAACTTGTGACATTTACAAAGACAACAATTTATTTCACCTTTTTTTTTACTGACTATAACCCCTAACATATTTTTTAGAAAATAACTTAACACATCTTAATAATATTGGGACAAATGTTATTATTTACATGTTTTTGTGGTATTATATAAAAAATAATAATTTGAGTTTTATAAATAGACATAATTTGCACAAGGTCCATTGCTATGAGTTATGAGATGAATAACGATTATTATTATTTTTTTAACAACAGTTGAATGGCTGACACGCCTTGTCTTTAAAGGGAAACTCGGACATCACGTACATAATCTATATATAATCAATCCGGTGGTAAAACCCTAGGAATTAGAATTAGAATTAGAACAAGAGAAACTTGGAAATCACGCACATCATCTATATCTAACCAATCCAGTGATAAAACACTCGAAATCAGAATTAGAACCGGAGACATAGTGGTAAGATAGAGGTATGAAAAGTGATAGGAGACCCGGTTTTACCGGTCTTCCACCGTCGTGCCTTTGGGCACGTGGTTGGGTCGCGTTTTCCCCGGGAATTGATGTCTGGTGGGCTAGGGGCTTCGTTCGTTTGGACTAGTGACCAGTTTGAGCATCCTTTAGTCATTGGGGGCCTCGTACGGAGTACTCGACAGTTGATTAGTTGGTCGTTCAAAAAAAAAAGAACCGGAGACATAGAAAGGCTTAAACCTTATCCCTTTTTTTGAACGGCGGTATTCTCACATGTTCTTTACCCTCTGGGGGCGATCGTCCAAGGTCGGACTCCTCCAACCGCCGTGAGAAACCATACCCCCCCTCTCCCCCGGATGCGCAGGAACCCCGTTGAAGGGGTAAACCTTCGCCCCCATCGGAATCAAACCTGGGATAAACCAAAAGCTGACTCTTCACCTGGTGTCATTCAAACTTACCTCTAGATAGATTCGAACCCAGCCTCCATATTTGTAGGTGAAGACAGAATATTCTTACTTCTTAATTCTTTCGAGTCGAATAGTGAATATTCTTTATTTTAATAAGATGCAACTAAACAATACATGAAATGCTATAAATCTACAGAAATTAATGAAAGAAATGAAAAGACAATTTACCTGATCATCGACTTTGCCGGAGCAATCGACGGAGCTTTTTTCCGACGAACCCACCGGAGTCGTTTTTGCTGTTACTCCGGTGTTGATAGTGACCTCACTGATACCGTGAACAGAACAATCGATCGGTGAACCAAATTTTCGAGCTTGTTGGTCTGAAACTTGTTTATGAGGATCCATCTATTCGTATATAAATGCAATGAGTGTTTTAGAGAAGGTTTTTGAAGGGTGTTGATGTGGATGTTTTGAGAGAAATCGGATCCGGGTCAATGTTGGAGCCGAGGGCAGTTTTATGATGTTTTATCTTCAAGAATCATGAGTACTAAGTCACATAAAGTTATATTTAAAGATTCTTCCATGTTTTGTGTGTTGCATGTAACAATATCAATATTGAGTATTGACATTTTGTTCAAAAGTAGCAGGTTTACACCAGTGTTGCAGTTACGGGTGTTTACGGTTCAGTCACAAACCATGAAACAAGCCAAACCGGTCATCGGTTCGGTTTCATGGTCAGTTTCTCAAACATTTGGTCGGTCGGTTTCAAAATTTTGAAATCTTAGTGAAAGGCTTGGTTTACGGTTTCACTAAGCTATGAGCCGATAACATATTTATGTATGTATGTATGTATAAGGTTGATGAGGGTGTAAACGATCCGATAACAAGCCGAGTCGATCCCGAGCTCATTAAGCTATGAGCTTGGCTCGCTTGATAATTAAATTAGGGGTTGAGCTCGAACTCAGCTCGGCTAGTTTATTTTTTATTAAATTTATTTATTTTAATTATTAATTTAACATATATTTATAATTATACTTTCAAAATTTAACATAAAATATTTAATTTAAACATATTTATCATAATTATTTATACAAAATTAATTAATTTCATAAGTATGCACTTAATATAATAAATAAAAGATATAAATAAAAAGATCGTTCATATTGTTAAAATTACTCTTGGTTAATTCAATAACTAAATAATTGTTTCATATAATTAATTATTTGTGTTTGTTGTGTATATTTTTGTGTACGAGGTGTTGCTGGATAAGGAAGGAAGAGATTGGGCTTATGAGTTGCTGGGCTCAAGTATAGTTGCTTCTGGGCTCAAGTGATTTGCTGTTGGGCTCAAGATAGTTGCTGGGCTAAATGATGTTGATCTGATTGTGATCAAGATATATATGTCCAGGTCCTCTTGTTCTTGTACGCACTCATTTTTAGTTTTCCAGAAGAGTCTTTTGGAGGTGTTCAGATGAGAATATGCTATTAGGGTTTTCTAGAAGTCTTTCTAGTTGAAAGATCTTCTAATCGTTTCTTATATTTTTCTTCCGCTATAGTTAGTAGATGATCTGGTTGATCATTTGTGTTTTGTTGAA
Source organism: Mikania micrantha (assembly GCA_009363875.1). NCBI lineage: Eukaryota > Viridiplantae > Streptophyta > Magnoliopsida > Asterales > Asteraceae > Mikania > Mikania micrantha. Next base: position 15,764,483 of record CM018683.1, read on the forward strand.
TTTTTTTGAGTTCTTATTGTAAAAGAGTTTCGTATCTTTTTGAGAGTTAAAGAAGTCTGGGTTGATTTTCATTTCTTGACACAGTCCAGATAAATAACCACACCGTAACGGTATATACATACGAAAACATTATATATTGTAATCATAAGGGTAAAATAAATTACGTATCGAAAGATTATAGTAATAAAAATTTTAAATTGTAGAAAAAATAGGAAAACAAAATTAAGGTCTAACGTCAAACGAGAGTGTGGGGCGTCGAAAACTTGCCATGGGCCAAGATTCAATGGAAGCCACCTACACAAACGGAAGAAAGCGCACCACTCACTAGAGTTATCACTACAAGAATATTAATCGGGTAAAAATTATAACGACGATACAAATCGTCGTAGCAGATTGAGCTATAGCGATGATTATTCGTCGCAATAGGGGTAAAAGATTTCAATTATTTTAAATTCTAGCAATGACAAGTCGTCACAATAAAGATAGACATGTAAAGTAAAATTTTCACGCTAGTGGAGAAATCGAGAGCGACTACCCGTCGTCGCTATAGGAATTTTATTTTTTTATCAATTTTCTTTAATGTTTAAAAAATACAATATATAAACAAATAAAACAACAAGCGTACCCAGTAAAAATCCCACTTAGAGTGGGGTCTGGGGACAATATATAAACGAAATATATACTAAAAAAACTAAATACCTATAGCGACTAAATGCTGTCGCTATAGGGTCTTTTTTTTTAAGATTTTCCAGTCGGCATAAAAGAAACGACATCATAAGGTTTTACCTTATAGCTAGCAACGACTTGCTATAGGGCATGTACAAGGCAGAACTTATTAGTTTCAACTATTTGTGGCAGACGATCGATAATCTTGTAGCGACGACTTTTGAACCCTATAGGGACGATTTTTGTTGTCGTTAACTAATATTATTCTTATAGTATGGTGGCGTTGCGTTTGTCTCTAATTTCAATCCCAACTTTTTATTTTGCAATTGGTAAAAAAGCTAAGATCGGGTCGACGACATTGAATAAATGAAGTGGTCTAGCTAGATCAAACCAGATTAGAACCGGTTATGTTTGGTTTGGTTATTGGTAAAGATTTCTAATAATACATAGCTTTTCTCTGGCTCTAATACTCTGAGTCTATTTTTATACATTTAGGGGTTGTTTGGTTTAAAAAAAAAAAAACAACAAACCTCTAGGTTGCTCACTTTTTAAAAAGTTTGGTTTTATATCATTGTAATTGTTTAGCTTTATATTTCTTTAATAAACATTTGTTTCTTACTACACATTAGGGGTGTTCATGGTCCGGTTCCAAACCGTGAAACCGCCCAAACCGTTCATCGGTTCGGTTTCACGGTTGGTTTTTTTTTCAAACATTCGGTCGGTCGGTTTCAAAAGTTTAAAACCGTAATAAACGGTTTGGTTTATGGTTTTCATAAAAAACCGGTCGTAAAAAACCGGACCGGACCGTATGTGTGTGTGCACGCGTATATATAAATATATATACGTATATACGCATGGATATATCGATATATCCATATATATGCATATATAGATGTTTATATATGTGTGTATGTGTATATTGAGTTCTTGATTAATTCGTGATTTTAAAAAAATACATATGGACTTTGTGTAAATATTTTGTGTTGAACTATAAAAGTTTCGTTTAATTCAATTTTATTTTTAACGGGATCAAAATCCCAAACCGCAAACCAAACCGGAACCAAACCGTTGATAACGGTTCGGTTTGGTTCGTTTTTATTTTGAACGGTTCGGTTTTGGTTTTCATTGTTAAAAAACCGTTGTTAACGGTTCGGTTTCGGTTCCACTTAAAAACCGTAAAAACCGGACCGCGAACACCCCTACTACACATATGTATTAAAAAATTAGCATGGCGACATATGTATTAAAAAATTAGCATGAGTTTGTGCCAAGGGATTGCATTTGCTTGCTTGTAGTCAACTGCCATTTATTTCCATGAAATATTAATTTTGATGTCAAACAACAAACATTCTGATATGATTTGGATGATACGTTATCATATGTCAACTTTTTCTAATTTTAAAATAAAAAAATATTGGTTTTTAAATTATAAAAGTAGTTGATAACTGGTGATCACATGCATGCTTATTTTTGAATTCAACCTTTATGTAATTATCAATCATTCATCTTCTAAAATTTATTATTTATTTTTTTTACTTCAGGAATAAACATATACCAAAGTCATTATAGCCTAGTGTTATCTTGGTGGTGAGATAAGACTCAGGAACCAAATGGTCTTGGGTTTGAATTATGCCTGGCAAAATAGGCGGGTTGGGTTGGGTAACGGGTCAAAACGGGTGCGGGTTAGGATGAGTGCGGGTCAAGATGGGTTTCAAGCAAAATCCGTTTGGACTTAAATGGATCATTTTAAAATAAATTTAATTTCGCTCAAGTTAAAATGAGTTGTACCTAAACAAATAGTTTATTTGAATAATTTTTAATGATTTTCTTATTAAACATATTATTAATTTTCTTACCCATTGAAATCTGTTATATTCACATGTTTTTTAAGTTGTCCATCTTGACCCGCTTTGTGTTAAGTTGTTACACATCTCAACTCATACTATGTCATAATGTTTCTCATATCAACAAAAATACAATAATTGTTTACCCAATTCTATCCATGTATCTTGCTATGGGTCAAGATTGCTAGGTTTAGTTTGAATCCCACAAGGTAGTTTTCTCAAAGTATTGAGTTTCCTACAGAACTCGTGACTTGGTGGTGGATATGATCAGATGGTACTGTTGGTGGCACGATGATACTCCAGTGATCCATCAGTAATCCAAAAATTAGCCGTCCAAAAAAAAGGAATAAACACATATTTTTATTTATTTAAACTTCATACAAACAAAGTTATTGCTGTAATTGGGAGAACGTACATATAATACTTAGTAAAGTGCTTAAGTTTTCAGTCATTTTATGGTATGGTAACATGATTCTAGTTCGTGTAAACACCAACAAAATCAGTGTCGTTCGAGCCCACGAACAGCGAGCCATTCATCTCCTGAACCACGGCTACGTTTATGTCCAAGAACTGGGTCAGGGGCACAGTTTGCAGCACCATTGCAGACCCATTGACCCTTAGCCCTTGAGCTTGTTTCTCAACCGCTACCCAAAACTCTCCATCATTTGCTGCCCTTTTAATATTGTTTGGGCTCCCAATGGTGGTCATGAAAACCTCATTTGTCCCCTTGTTTGGTCCCTGCACCCAATATCTTTGTATTTTCTTGGTCACATACTCTGGAACCAAAACATACTTCCGGTCACTACTAACTGCCGGACCACCTCCACCCGCTAGCCCGTTTAGCAAAACGGTAACCCGTTGAGTTCTTGGATCGAACTTCAGTAGCCTTCCTGTGGAGTCGGGTGTATTCCCAGGTTTTGCCGAGTTTCTGAACAACATAAACACATATGTTCATAATTTTTTTACCGTAAGAAATACAATAAAGTGTAAACTAAAGCTCGACTTGTTAAAATTTTATTTCCCTTTAGATTTGATTATAAATAGCTTTCTAAGCTTGAGCTCCTTAAATATTTATTAACTAATAAATCTAAATATGTAGTTATTTTACATATATATTTTAATGCAAGTATAATATATATTTATATATTTTTTAGTTATTTTTATAATAATTTTATCTGTAAATTAAATAGCTTTCTAAGCTCGAGCTCCTTAAATATTTATTAACTAATAAATCTAAATCTAAATTAAGTATAATATATATAATTTAGTTATTTTATAATAAATTTATATGTAAATAAAATAGGAAGCGATTTTTGCATAAAACCAATAAAAGTTTGACATGTAGTTAGTATACTAAAAAATTGAATAAATGATAATTTAGGCATAACATCTTATTTTTGTACTAGATTTTAATTTTTTGCATTGGATTTTTTTTTCTGGATTTTTTTATCCTAGATTTTTTTTTTTGTATTTGATTTTTTTTGTAATATATTTTTGATTTTTTTTACTAGACTTTTTGTTTTTTTTGTACCAAATTTTGTTTTTTGTACTGAGTTTTGGTTTTATACTGAATTTATGTTTTTATATTTTTAATATGATACATGTCAAACTTCTATTGGTTCATACTCTTCTTAGTCAAAATTCTTTTTTTAGTATATCCAGCCCCAACAATTATATTATTTAAAAGTGAAGTTCTAAACATCATTTACTAGACAAACATATTTTTAGGCTCGAGCTAGATTAAACCCGACTCGATTCAAACATTTAACAAGTAGATAACGAGCCGACTTTACTCGTTTACATCTCTTAATATATTGATAATAACATACAACTTATTGGTAAATGAAACACATATATATGATGATTTAATGTAGTGATTATAGCCTTCAAATCTTACCTCATGTTGTAAGTCAATCCAGCATCAGTCATATAAACATTACCGGTATATGATTCAACATCAATACCAGATAAGTAGCTGTAACCACTGGAAACTTGGGTTGCAAGACCACCATTGAAGCCTACAACCAGCAGACCCAAGAAAGCATCGGTGATATAGAGATCACTGGTTTTATAGTTAAAGCTTAGAGCCACTGGTCTTCCACATATTAGTCCTAACTTTAAATCTTGTGTTCCATCGCATAATTCTTTTGTCCTGAAAAAAATAAAATAAAATAAGATTTAAACAACTTATTAGTTAGAGTAAATTGTTATTTTCATTCATGTGATTTGCTCACTTTTGACAATTTAGTTCAATAGTTTATATTTTATTATTTTAATCCTTATAGTTTCTATTTTATTATATCATTTTAGTCCAAAAGTTTAAACTTTATTTAACTAAAATGATAATAAAATAAAAACCACAAGCACCAAAATGACAATAAAATAGAAACTATAAGGACCAAAATAGTGAAATTTAAACTTTTGTACTGAAATAACAAAAATGAGCAAATCACCGGGATGAAAATGACAATTTACTCAATTAATTATTGTACAAGTTAAACTTAAATACCCATGTTGTATTTTTAACTATATACAAATTATTTCATTTTTATTAATACATAGTTATTATGTCTGGCAAAATAGTGGGTTGGGTCACAAGTCAGAACGGACGCGAGTCATTATGAGTGCGGGACATTTAATGGTTTTTAAGCAAAATTAGTTTGGATCTAAATAAGTCTTTTTTAATAAACATCAATTTATTTCAAGTTAAAATAAATTTTAATGAAACAAATGATTTATTTGGATAGTTTTTAATGATTTTCACATAAATAATATTATTGATCATTCTTACTTGTTTGAATTTATTACATTCACATAGTTTTTAAGTTACTCATCCCGCATTATATATGTTAACGTGTTACCCATTTCAACTCGTTTTATGTCATAATATTGCACATTTCAACCCAAAATAAAATAATTGTTTACCCAAATTTATCTATTTATCTTAGTATGAGTCAAGATTGTTAGGTCTAATTAGTTAATTTTCGTGTAATGGTATGTAATATTGATGCATTAAGTGGTAAAGAAACTGAAAGTAACTTGAATTTTGATGCAATCAAAGTTTTTTCCTTCAAAGTTCAAACAATGTGAAAAAAAAGTATGCAAATATATCAATCTTGATGCAACCAAACCTAAAAGCTAGGTGAAAGCAAATGAAGTGGCTAGAATAAACATTATGCAGCACAACCTGTTAGGTGAAGTGTAAGCGAAATCGACGAACCCGACGGCGGGACCCTTCCATTTAAGGATCCTACCGTCTGCAACCGTCACGTACGGACCTTCACCGGCGCGATCAAAGGCAGCAGATTGAGGGCTTGAAACACTTGGAGGCAATACAAGCTTGTTGAAAGTTGTATAATCATTAGAGAACACACTTCCCAGAAGGAAGAACCAAACAATGAAATTGACAACCAAGAGAATACTTGTTTTCATGGTTAAAATTTAAAGTGATTGAACTATTGTGTTTATAGATCTGTTAATTGGAATGAATCTTTATGTATGCATCATCTTCTTATATACAAATTGAAAGACACATGCACTTAGACTTAACACAAATTAACAACTTGTTACAGTTGACATCTGCTTCTCCTTCTTTGGGGCAAAGATAGTTGCTTAAACTTGTTGGAAAGCTTGCATGCCGACTTCTCTACGTGTTAATATATATATATATATATATATATATATATATATATATATATATATATAGGGTAGGGATAATTTGAAAACCACTTTTTATTGTGAAAACCCAGCAAACCGCTGTGTAAAACATACATAACACAACTAAAAAAAGAAAATTTGTAAAACATACGTAAAAACGTACAAAAATTACGTTAGATCTGACTCAGTGTTATGTATGTTTTACAACTTAAAAAACTTATAAAATATTTTTTTTTAAATATTTCTTCTGCGCTTTTTTTATTTTTTTTATAAAAATGTACCAAATAATGTTACAAACCTCTAAAAAAATTTTCAAAAAAAAAAACGTTCGTTTTACATGAGTTTTCATGGTTTTCTCACTAAAACAAAGTTTTCATTTTATTAATCCCCTATATATACATTTGTGTGTGTATAGGGATGAGAAGTAAATATAACACACTCTTATTACGATAAACCGTATAACTGCGCCAAGATCAAGCAAAATCTTAGATTTTTTTAACACCATTATAACACATTTATAACATTTTCTTCTTTTATGAGTTTGTGTAAATTTATCACCGTTTAAGCGATAACGTCATTGTAAGTTTTGTGTCTCAAACAGTTACAGTGTTGTAACAAAAAAACTTACAACAATGTTATCGCTTAAATAGTGATGAATTTACACAAACCTATAAAAGAAAATGTATTCTAAATGTGTTACAATAATACTAAAAAAATTCCAATATTTTGCTTTATGTTAGCACAATTATACGGGTTATCGATCGGTTATTTACTTCTCATCCCTATATATTACACATATATACATTCATATGTATCAGATGACTTTATATTTACGTTTTCTTACATGGAATTGCTTAGTCAACACTTTTTTATTTTTTATTTTTTCAAATACTTTTTTATATGTATGTAACGAATTCGATACGTTTTAATGTTTTATTATAGAATAATGAAATACTGGGCACGTATAAAATCGGTTTGCCAACTAAAAAGGCAGCAATCTTGAGAAACACATTCCTCTACTTATAAGCAACCAAAACGAACCCAAATCTAATATGAATCCAATGTTTGACGGTTATATGAATGTTAATTGGGAAAATTCCTAACACGTTCTTTTAACCAATTTTTTTTTCTCGTAACGACTATCAAATGCTAAGAAACGTATAGTACGGATGCCTGTCTACAAAAACAACAAATCAAATGATGTCACGTGTCCTTTATAGGCGTCCCTAAACATTTTCTATTATTACTTTTGGTGTCTCTTTACATGCCCCCGAACCTGCTATGTAGTCGCCCCACTAGCTTTTATCTTTGATTACAAACGCCCAAAACCTTGTATACGGGCACTCGAACCTTATTTACAGACGCCCAAACATCCTTTAGAGCCGCCCCAACATGTTTTACTGATTTTTTTCTCTATGCGGTTACCCAACAAATGCCATTCTTTTAAAAGAAAGAAATATTTAATAATTACTCTTCTAAATAATTAAAGTTTTATAAATAAACAACTTTTTAAGATAAAAGAAAATTATGAAAAAGAAAATAACTAAAAAAGGGAATTTCAAACCATGATCACTTATGAAGAGAAAGTCGGACACCTATATGAATTTCGAGAAAAGTCGGTAGTCGGGCGCTCATAACCTCTGGGGTGGCGCCTGTATGGTTTTCCGGCCAATCTGATTAAAAGGCATTTGTATACGAGGTTCGGGAGCCCGTACAAGAGGTTTGGGCGCAATAAACGTGGTTTAGGGGACGCCTGTAAAAAAATAATAAAAAATGTGTATAGACGCAACGTCTTGATAGGCGATAGCCCAATAAGTGTATGAGACCGGTGCCCATGACAACATTTTTATGTTTTTATTGTTATCAATCGGGTCAAAACGCTTGCTACTTAGGTTTTAGATCAGTTGGGTCGATAGATATGGATAAAGTTGATGTAAGCTAAAACTTGTTACCTAAATTGCACGTGTAATGCATGAGTTTAAAAGACCTAAAGCCTAAGTTGCGTATAATAGTTATACTTGTCATATATACAATATTTCACTTGATTTTCTAGTAGTATAAACGAAGATTTACAAGTAGAGGACATGTGTATGTGTATGTTGTTTTGAACGCAAAATAAGTTTGTTTACAATTGATTGTTCTTCACATTCACATTTACATTTAGGTATTGTTTGCTTGTTCATTTGTGTAACCATGGACTTGTGTGTATCACTCGATTATAAATTAAAGACAGTAAAAATTTGGACCATTTGTGGACAACAAAGACAATAACCAAACCCATAAACATATTTTTTTTCTGACGGCAAATTTGGATCACTGACGAATCACTGAAGTATCATCGTGCCACTAGCAGTAACACCCGTTCATATCCACCATCATATCACCAGTTCAGGAAGAAAACTTAATACTTTGAGAAAACCCCCTTGTAAGATTCGAACCCAGTACCTTATAAATCATGAGCCTTATCCTACCATCAAGATATCGCCAGGCGGCCAGGGTTGTATTACCTTTGGTATATCCATACACATATATAACTATATAAGTATGGAAAATCACTTTAAACTTGCTATCTTTTCTTTATACAAATTAGTCTCTTTCCTCTTTTAGAATTACCTAAAACTAATTTAGTAATTGTGTAGCAGATCTATTTTTCTTTTTTAGCATGCTACATGTTATACTAAAAAAAATAAAAAAAAATACGAGACTAACTATTGAGGTACTAGATAGACTTGAAGATAGATAAACACTTTGATTGAGTTATAAACGACTAGTAATGATGGTGACCTGAAAAACTTAGATTATTTTTATTATTAATTTTACATAGTATACTTTGATGCTAGGGGTTGGGGTCTAATGGTGAAAGAGGAGTCCCACATGGCCACATGCCACAACCAAGAGATCATATCATGGGATCAGACCTTGTTTAAGACAACTTGTTAGAAGCCTAGCATACACGTGTTAAAAATCCAGTATACACGTGGCAACCCACTTGTGCCAGGGCATTATAGGAGCCATCAGGCTCACCAACCGTGTTGTCAGAACCAGACCGGACTGGCCGGGAACCAAAGAGTCGGCCGGCCGGCCTAAAATAGGCATGCGAACCGGATTCAAACTAACCGGTCGGATCGGGAACCGGTTCACTGGTCGGACCGGATTTCAATTTTATTTTACTAAAATCCAAAGAATCAAACATTAAAACCAAATCATGTATTTTTTTAACATGTTTATGTTTGTTTAAACATTAATTATGTTTGTTTAAATGTGTTTAAAATTGTATAATTTTTTTGGAATATATTATATATTTATTATGTTATCCGGTTCTTACATCCAGTCCAACCAGTAAGACGTCCCGTTCGACGTCCGGTACGGTTCTAAAAACATTGCTCACCAAAGCAAGACATTAACATGGATTTATTTGATCGAATTGGGGCTCATGTCAAGCCAATACTTCACTTCCTAACAATATTCAACTTGGTGATAATTTTTCAAATTTTCATTAAATCAAACAAGCTTTTTACAATCTAACATAAATAAAAATAGGTCATCACCCATTGCTAGAAAGTAACTTTTTACAAGGATATAAAGACTCACCCAATACTTACCTCTTGTTTTACATAAAGTTTGAGGAGAGATCAAATTGTTTACAAGGATATAAACAACACAAATTACGAAAATAAATAAAATGTAGCTAGGGACCTATCATTTTCTCTTCTCTTTGATCGTCTTATTTTCTTTAAGTGAAACGAAATACACATGAAACCAGAGTAAAATGAAATAAGCTATAATAACATAAATGATAAGACATCCATTATCTCTAGTTGATGTTAAGAAATGTGGTCGAGTTGCAACGGCGTTTCGTTCTTCTTGATCTTACCCTTTTCGAGCAAATAGACCCTCTCGGCGTCGGGTACAACTTTGATGATGGTTTCTAGCTTAAAATTAAGTTCTTCAATCTTCTCAACAAGCTTATCGTTTGTGAACATTCCAAGCATAACACTTTGAAGCGTTTGCCAGCTTTCAGCCAGTGGTAGTACAATTATCACAGCTGACCCAATTGTGCCCCATGCTATGGCCACAATTGCCCAAAATGTGAAGTATCCTTTGCTGAATTCCTCTACATTAATCATAAGAAAGTTGATTTTTACATGTTTTACATAAGCTACTATAGTCCTCATGTGCGGTGAGCTCATATAATGTGATATATGCGTCGACCCTCGAGGGCTAAGAGTAAAATTGCACTAATTTTAACGTTGTTTTACTTAATTTTTGTAAAAATAACGTTAGAAACGTTGGATTAATTGGTTAATCAGGTATCATGAACTGATGGTCTCATTGTAAAAATAACGTTAAAAGGTTGTCTACATCTTACCCTCCTCAGACCGTACCTTAGCTTTGCTAATTGTGAGATATAAGTAAAGTATCATTTGTTGAACAAACGAGTTAAATGGATCAAAAGCATGTCAGTATAATTGTTATACACAGTGACAAAATCTAAAATTTTTAGAGAGTTAAGAGAGAAAAAAAGGGTTTGTTAAAGTAGGATTTGACTATGTATGGGGAGAAAAATATGCCTAAAATCTTTTTTGTAAAAATAAGATATAAATATTATTAGATATTTCTAAACCCAAAAGAGAAGAGAATAGAAGATGAAGAAGAAAAAAACTAGATTGAACTCTAGCATTAAAATATTAGGAAACCTTAAACCAGACTAGGGTTCTTAAAAAAAAAACAACAATACCGAACCGAATTATGAATTAAGTTTCTAATCGTAAACAAAATTTCTTATTTGATAAGATTATCAACTCCAATTTTTTAAATCGATTTGTTTAGTTTATTCGATTAACACATTAAACTGAATGTAGATATAAAATTTTATTTTTATTAATAATGTATAAAGTTGAATTCAATTATGTTTAATCGGTTAATCCGTTTTTAACCGGAATATTTGGTTTTAATCGATTTATTCAGTTGAATTCAGTTCGATTAGATCTTTGGTTATGGATAAAAAGATTTTATAGCCGATTACTTCGAACCGAATAAAACAAATAAATTGATAACCAAACAGACAAAGAACCCAGCTCCAACCTTATAATTCACAAACATATAACAAACCTTAGGTCATACAAGTACAGAGAGAATGTTTTAAAGTATATTGAAATATTTGTATCTCAAATCATGTCATAACACAAATGTCTTTGAATATGATTCAAAATTATCCTTTCTATCAAAATCCCTTTTTACTCAAAACCCAATTTGGCTATTTTGTCATCTCCAATGGTTTTAGAACTGGACCGGATATCGAACCAATTCTTTTACTAGTGATTCAAGAGCCGGATGACATAATAAATGTATAAAATATTTCAAAAAAAATTATAATTATGAACACATTTAAACAAACATAATCAAGTTAAAAAATATAGGGTTTGGTTTTAATGTTTCATGTCTTGGATTTTAGTTAAAAAAAAAACGGAAATCCGGTCCAACCGGTGAACCAACTCAACCAGCCGGTTCATTTGAAGGTGGTTCACAAGTTTGTTTTGAGCAGGACGACCCTCCAGTTCCCGGTCCGACCGGTCCAGTCCGGTTTTGGAAACCATGGACACCTTTGGAAACTAACAAATAGTGGTCACAAAGGATTTGGAATAGGGGTGCATGGGTCATATCCTTGGGTTGGTCGATCCCAAAATTAGAAAAAAGAACCCGAAAATGAAACGATCTAAAAGACCTAATTAACCCGGATATGACCCGAGCATGTTCACGGGTCAACCCAAGCATTTCACGGGTTGACCCGAAACTGACCCCCATTCAAACTAAAGCCAACATGTGGTTTCGTGTCAGATTTGATTCAGGTTAATTAGAGGATGCAAGTGTAAATAGAATAGCAGATGATGTTCTTACTTGCAGGAAGCGAAAATATCGGCCATAAAACAACGATCACCAATGTAAAACCGACACCCCATTTGATGATCCATTTCTTGGCACTAATCAGCTTCTCTTCCTTAAACTCATCAACTGCAAGTTCACTCTTTTCCTTCTCAACAACGGTTATCTGCTTAGTGGTTTCCCAATCATAGTTTTGAGGTCTCAAGAAACTGCATATAGCATGAACCGCACCCCCGGTTAGGATCGAGACCAGGTTCCCAGCAAGCATAGGTGCATTTCTTCCTGTCGTGTCGAGGTTGACCCGACCATATTCAATGCTAGTAACAGATAACCAAGTTATGACCCCAAGAACACACCCGGTTATGGTGCCTAGGATGGCTCCAAATGCATTGGCTTTTCGCCATAGGAGCATGAATGCGATGGGGATCACGGCTGACCCGATGAACACACCCATTGCTAAGTACATCCAACCAAGGGACACCCCGGCTTTGTTTAGTATGACTGCTAAGATTCCCATGAAACATCCGAACGAGAACACGACGATTCTAGATACTTTCAAGATTTGTTTACCCGTGGCGTCCGGGTTGATGTATGTTCGGTAAATGTCATATGTGCATAGTGATGATACCGCGATTAACTCGGATGAACCAGCAGATGTTACAGCCCTGGTGCAAAAACAGCAAGAACAAGTCAGAATTGGGCGTTTTTGATAAGGGTTGAGTCAAATTCATTGACGGAGTTTTAAAAAAAACTTATATGGGCCTAAAGTCATAAACCCAAAATTTTCTTTCCTATCGCTATGTTTCGGATTGTATATTCGGGTCGGGTCAATCATCATTTAATAACTTTAAATATCTAATTTTAATTACATTCAAAAAGCTAAATATATTTAAACAAACAAGACATAAAATGTTTTAAGATGAAAAGATGAGTAAAATTTATATTTTTTGAGAAGTAGAACTGTAGAAATGTCGAATGAGAAGGAACTTGGGTTTTAGGATAAAATTATTGTTTTTTAGGCGGTTTTAAATATGCATGACCCCGTAAAAAACAAATTCAAAAAATACAATAACTGCCGCAAAAAAAGTAAAAAAAAATGCCCCAGAAAAGTTCATAAACCGCCCCAAAAATGATAATAACAAGACTAAAAAAATACCCATTTATAACCATCCAATATATTAAAAAAGAACTCCCCAAAAATTGTCCCTCTTAAAACTGCTAAAAAAAATTAAAAAAAAAACCATACAAAGAACACTTGAAAAACCGCCCCTAAAAACAAGACTAATATACTTATTTAAATTTTATAAATAAGTTTAAACAATTAAACATAATGTTAAAAACCAGTTCAACTTTAATATTATATTTTTAAACCAATGGGGCCCAATTGGTTTAGTACCAGACTGCTAACTTTTGACCAAAGACGGTGCTTTCAAAGGGCCTGTGGGTATCCCGGCCCCTGTCGTTTTTCCGCTAAGAAATACTATTATAACGACTATTCTAAGCGGACAAACGGGTAAGAAAAAGGCCCAACTTTAAAAGGTTATAACGCAACTTGGGTTATGACCTTCGGGTTATCCGGATACCCGGCGTCGCACACATTTGACATTTTTTTTTCCACACTTGACATGTTTAAGTCGTCATGCTTCTTTTGAAGCTAATTTTATCGATATACATGATTTGACTTGTTAAAGATAAAACATAACCTAAATCTAATGATCTAAGATTGTAACTCACATGAAAAGCATGGTGAGAAGAAGAATTGCGCCACCTTTTCCCATCAAAGCCATGGCTGTAGCCGGAGGAACAAGCCCATGGCTCGCTTCACTTGCGGTTAATGGAAGGTCAAGGGCTAGAGCCCCTAGACCAAGCGATGTAGCCAGTGAGAATGGCACCGCGAACCACACAAGCCCGCCTAACAAGTACCCTTTATGAGTCGACGATGGTCTAGCGGCAATGGCACTCACCCAATATCCCTAAAGTTATAAAAACAAGCATTATAAGGTTACAACATGTTCAAATGTGACCTGAGTTTTTTTGATTAAAAGTTAGAGACTTACATTATCGACGAAAACAGTACCAAAGTTACCAACAATGTTGATTATACCAAAAACAAGCCCGCCCGAGCTCAACATGGTTAGGTAAGATCCATTGTAGTTTCCAGAAACTGGGCCACAAGATTGCCCGTTGTGGGATATAGGATCTTGACAAATTCTAGATTGGCTCGAGACTTCAACCAGTTGTCTGTAGACGGCACTCGGGCTACCAAGCTTACTACTGGTTGTGTAGACTAAGTACACGAAGATGACTAGAACCGCATGCACTGACAACAAGATTAAAGCGACATACAAAAGTAAAAGCCTATGTTAGAAACTTATGAATATATGCTTTCATTATAAAACCAGAGACATAGTTTGACTTATAAGGTCTAGATTACAAGAGTTCAATGTTAAAATTCATGTGATTTAAAAATAAATTCAAGAACTTTTTGCAATCAAAATAAACTAAAAACTAGTAACACATATGGTAAAATTCTGGTGTTACAAATGCAGCTAAATTCATGCTGATTTTGAAAATGAAATTTGATATGTTTGACCTTAAAAGTCAACTTATGGAAAAGATGTAAGTTTAGTGCATTACCTATCACAGAATGTATATAACTAGCCAAGAAAGTGGCCTTTAATCCTCCAGCAAGTGTATATACAATCACGCCTAGCGGTATTAGGAAACTGGCGGCATAAATGTTGACTCCGGTGAGTGCATTGACCACAGCCGACCCGCCAAGAAGCAGCATTGCTGTTACTATGATGTTTGTCATGAAACAAAACACCAAAAACACTAGATGTGCAGCAGTCCCCCATCTAACAAATACGCGTTTAAAAGCGTGTGTTACTAAAAGTTTAATGAGATGAAGCAACGCAAACTAAAAATGTACCGCGCTTTAACAATTTCGCAAACAGTATGAGCATGAGGAGCCTTTCTTTTGATCTCTATAGCCATGACACCAAACAAGAGTACCTGTTTATGCATAAGCACAAGTGTTTATGGCTAAAATACGACATACAAATCATGATTAATGTAACTAGAAAGATGGGCGAGTCTGAACCTGGATGGTGGCACCACTGGCGTACCAGAATGGACCACTGACTCCATACTGCCAGGCTACATTTGAACTTTGTAAAATGGTTGCAGCCCAAGTCCACTTTCAAGACATGTTTAGTGTTAGATCATTAGATTTTATTAAAAAATCTAAAATAATAAATATGATTCATGATTATACTAAAACAGTTTAGCAGTCACTTCAATTTATAGGCCGGTTCTAAGCAATGTTTTCAAAACCGGACCAGACGTCGAACCGGATGTCTTAGTGGTTGCTTATCAGACCGGGTTTAAGAATTAGATGACATAATAAATATATAAAAAAAATACAAGATTTGGTTTTAATGTTTATTGTTCGTATTTTAGTTATAAGAAAAAAAGTAAATCCGATCAGCGAACCGGTTCCTGGTCCAACCGGCTGGTTAGGTCCGGTTTTCAAAACACTGGCTCTAAGTTTCAAACTAAACCAAACAGTTAACTTCATGCTGCTAATAGCCTAATACAGAACCATGAACCAAGCCGTGTGGATCTCAAACCGGCCTGCTTGTTTCGGTTCAATAAGTTTCAACATTTTACGAACCGGGTTTACTTCAATTCGGGTCGGGTTTCGGGAACTGAACCAAACTATGGTCAGCCTGTTTGGTTTAATCCTGGTTAAACGCTATTCCATCGGGTTCGGAAAAGTCAACGGTTCAAAGTCAGTTCAATTTTCCGATCACAACAAGATCGGAACCACCCAGAAACTATACCTGAGATACGATAACACTTGCTATGAGTCCAGTCTTAACGTTTCTTCCGGCGGTGTTGAACCACTCCGATGTATGGCGAGCTCCGACGTACCGTTTCTCCAGCCAAACCTGCACTAACAAAAGTCATCAGAATTCAAACGTCGGCGTTAAACGTGAATGATAGCACCAGAAATTCGCATTTTATACGCAAAATTTGTGTTTTTTAACATGATTAATAACAATTTTTGATTCTGTCGCCGGTCAATTTGTTGGAAATTACCAGAAAAGAGGTGAAGAAGGCGAAAAAAGCACCGAATCCAAGAATTACAGAATACCCAACACCTTGATTCAGGACAGCTTTGTCGCCGAAGAAGCTGCTCTGCCTGACGCAACTGTCGCCGGAAGTGTGGTAATACTTGCCGGAAAAATCAAAGGGGGGACAAGTGGCCATATGTGGGTGAAGTAGTAAGAGCTTTAGCGACAGAAAAAATGAGTAATTGTGACGGAATGAACAACGGAGTAAAACAAGAGGTATGAAAGGATCAAGGTGTAGTGTGAATAATATTTATAGCGGCTTCGTGATTCCAATGTGGGTCCCTATGGAATCGGAACCAGAATATTTTTTATAAAAAATAAAAAAAAATAGTGTTAAAAGTTTGATTTTAAAATTAAACAACTTTTAATCTTGTTTAAATATTGTTTGAGATGATTGAGTATTTTATATTAACCAATCACCAGAAATGCTTGAAGGTGGGAGGAGAAAGGGATTAATCAGTAACGTTTGAGCGTGATTGGTGTCATGACACCTAGCTTCAAGTAGAGGTGCACAAGCCGGCTAGCTGGTTAAAACTGGTTTTGAAATAAACCAACCAATTTATCGGTCAAAATTTGGTCACAAGATTTACCACTTTAATAACCGGATTTTCAAGCTTTAAAATCGAAACCAGTTAAACGCCAAATAACTAATTTTTTGCGTAGGTAGATCGTTTAACCGGTTTGGTCTCTTGATACCTCAAATCGGTCCTAAATCGACGGTTTCTAATCAATTACGAACCAGAACCGGTTCAGTTAACTTGGTTTTTTGTGAATCTCTAGCTTCAAGTACCTTTTTTTTGAACGGCTTGGTGCAACGACACCCAAGACGGGATTTCAACCGTCCCCTCGGATTTTACGATCTGGGGAGTATGCCCGAGCCCACCTTAGGAGGAACCCCACAACTGGGTAAACCACCTGACCTTGTTTCAGCAAATATGTCAGACCGGATTCAAACCCAATACCTCCTATAGCTTCAAGTACCTAGTGAGTTGATTATATTTTGTGTCTTGCTCTTGTGACGTGAGTGTCGTAAGCCGATTAGTAAATCCGATATATCCATAAAATTAAAAGAGCTAGGGCATACTGCATACATATCCTCCAAGTTTAGTGAGGGCCGATGGGCGACCACCTCGTCTTATTTTTATTTTTTTTAAGAAGTCATTGCAATTTTTAAGTTGATAGGTTAAAAAAAGTTACATGTATTGATTTAATCCCTCTCGTTTTTAGAATTTCCATGCCCCCACCACTCCTTAAAACCACTCCGCTGCCATTTAACTTTAAGAATCAAAAAATAATTGCATATATTATCTTTTAAACCTTTTAATTGTATATCTATCTGATTTAAAGCAAAATTTACATATATGTCTTTCTAAACCCTTTAAATTAAATATTTATCCACCAAAATCAAAAGTTGCGTGTGTTTTTAATTAAAAAAATCAAATTTACGAATTTTGATTATTTTATTAAATATAAAAAATAGTTATACTATTTTACCGTTACTTGCATTAATTAAAATTCTTAAGTTTCCACATTTGCTCAATTTTTTTTTTCTCTTTTGTCATTTTTTTTCTCTTAAGTTTCAGTAATGTGTTTTTTTTAAAAAAAAAAACATAGAAGAAAAAAAAAAAGTTACAAAAAAAATACGAAAAATGCCTGAAATGAAAACAAATTAGCAAAACCAAATAAGACACGTAATTAAAATTAAATGTAAAATATGGTTGTATATCAGTCAAACCGAATCAATTATGATCAATGCTAAGGCTCAGGCTCATAGGCCTATATTTAAACGAGCCAGAACAACTTAGCTCTATTATTTAACAAGCCGAAAAAGTGAGCTTTTGTTTGGCTCATATAAAATTTTCCAACATGCATATATTTTAACAAGTTTGCGTATCTTTTTTTTAATTCAAGTTAAGCTAGAAAACATTTTTTTAATCTTATGCTTATTCATTCATGATAGTATATATTTTTATTTAAAAGATGAACAAGTAATATTTAAAAAAGTGTGTGTGACACCAATAAGGTTGGGTTATTTTAAAAAGAATTTTTATTAACTTAAATAATAGTTGACATCAAATTATAAAAGAAATAGCTAGTATGAAGATATTTTTGGTCATACTTGCTTTTATTGACTTTTTTTAATTCTTCTATTTTTTTAAATGTTTATAACTTTTAATTCTTCTAAATCTTTAAATGTATATAAAGATTTAACAAAAGTTGTCTTTTTTATTATAAAGCAGGAATTCAAAATAAAACGAGATGCAAAAACATAGTATTGATTTTGAAGAAGTTTTTGCTCTCTTAGCCAGACTCGATAAATTTGTTTAATACTCGCTTTGTTGGCATAACAAGGTTGGGTTATGCACAACATCAGGTTGTGAATTGGTTGGCTAGAGTGATAGCATCCAATTAATGGTAGAAGCACCGCCAACATGGTATTTTATTATGGTGATGCATTATTTTTTTGGATTTCTCATAAATAAAACATTATAACTCTTTCGTCTTGCGAGTCAGAATTTATGTCAAAGGCAGCAACCGCTTGTCAATCCCTTTGGTTGATGAGTCTTTTAGGTGGATTAACAAGAAGCAAGGAAAAGCTCATTTTACTATGTGTATACAATAAGTTACGAAGAACTCGTTTCATGAAACAAGCAAGCATATAAACACTTGTTTGTACTTCATACGCGAATGATTTGAAAAGGGAGAAATTAAAGTGAAATATATAAGTGGAGAATCACAAATTGTTGATCCATGCATTGACAAAAGCATTACCAAAAGTCATGTTTAAAGAAATTTGAATCTAATTGGAATGTGGATTTGGAGAAACAAACAAGAATTAATTGACAAAAGCATTACAATTTACTCTTTTTTATCATTTTATTTTATTTAGTCTTTTCATTTAATATTCTCATTTGAGGGTATAGTTTTTGTGGGATCTTTGTGTTTGAGTGTTAGTTTCATTTGATGCTACAAAATATAATCCAAGAAAGAGTGGTGATATGAGTTCATTACGAACACTTTGTGTTGTCTAGTTTAAGTATTCCGACTGCCAATTGTTCCCTATAAATCTCATCCCTTTCTTTTGTAATTAATCACAAATCAGCTTAGTGTGATTGAAAGCATTATCAAATTTTATATGAGGAAATAGCCGCATGAGAGGGTGAATTATCCTAATCATCAACCCTCAAAAAACAATAGATCTGACAATTTTGACCCAAAACAACATGAATGAGTTGGTTTATGTGAATAATTATTAATTTTTAGGTTTAAATGTGTTACATCATAACATAGAATGAATTAAGATGAGTAACAACTTAATACAATACAGATCAATATGGGTAACTTAAAAACTATGAAAATTAAATAAATTCAACTGGTAAGAACTATCAATAATATAGGTGATAAATTACTAAAGATAATGCAAATAAATTATCTGTTTACTTACAAATCATCTTAAATTGAACTAAATTTATATTTTTTTAAAATGACTCATTTAGACTAAACTAATTTTTTTAAAAAATTCATCATGACTCTCACTTATCTTGTCACGAACCTGTTATAATTTGTTGCACGACCCAACCAACCTGTCTATTTTGCCAAACTTAGAAAGTAGGTTTGGCTCTCTCACTTTTGTATAAATCATTCGCTACATGTATTAATTATAAAAAATCTTCTTTGCCGTTTTTTAATTCAAGTAAATTTATTTTAATTGTCTACAAGATAGTTTTCATTGTTCTAACTACCAAAAACTGCATATCATGTCATTTTAACGTACTTTTATAAATTAATGATTTGATGTCATCAAATATTATATTAAATTAATATTTATAACGATGTCACATGGAATCTAGTGTTCTTGAATCATCACTTTCCAAGATTTCGTGTTCTAAGCTCAATTTGTGTGTTAAAAATACTAATTTAATTAACAAGATTCAATTTTTTTTATCTAAGTAATATCAACAATCTAGAAAGTCAAAACTTAATGCATATATGTCATTTGTATGCAATTATCAAGTTGAGAGTGTATAAAAAGTTTTTTAGTTCAATAAGCCAACTTATAATTTTAAAGTTTGTAATTTTTAAAACGACAACTACAAGCTTTTATTTTAATGTTTATCTCCTTAACTTTCCTATTAGATGTCTTGGCCGGTTTGAATATGAGCTGAGAAATATTGATGATGCAAGAATAGGGATTTGTCGATAGTCAAATTTATTTTGGTGTGGGCTCAGACATATGTCTCAAAGTATCAGTACTAAAGACGATTGAAATCTCATCTTAAGACTTAAATGTCTATGTTTTCGATCGTTAAAAAAAAGAATTAGACGACGAACGATGGGGTTATTAGTGTGTTTAATACATAACATAACTCTAACACATTTTTACATAACATATACAAGTGGATATAGTTGACAAAACTTTGTACAGATTGTGACAAGTTGTAAGTTGCAATATTTGTCATAAGTGAATTATGAAGTCGTCTTTAGACTTTTAAGTGATACGCTATCACATTATTATTTAACTTTGATTCTGAATCTTTGGCATATGAAAGGGCACCTTTTACAAGTATCTTTTTTTCTTTCGTTTAATATTTGTTTGAATAATGTATAAATATCTTAAACATATACTAAAATAAACAAATTTGGTGTAGCGTATTTCATTAACAAACAAGCAACTAGCAAAAATGTCATAAGGAAGCCAAAACAAACAATATTACAAAACTAACATTGATGTTGCAATTTTTGATATGATTCGAAACACAACTCAAACACGACATGAAAATACAGATTGATTTTGGGTTGTCAGGTATAACCCTATTAAAAAACCATGTCGTGTTTGGGTTGATTCGTTTATAAAACATGTTATACTTTCTAAAACAAGTTGAGCAGTTAACTTATTTTAGGTTTTATAATTACTATATTTTTTTTCTAGATTCATATATTTGATTGTTAATCTTTGGACTATTATTATAATTTAATTGACTGATTAACTAAATCTTTATTTTATTTTTTTCATTTATAATACTTTAGCATGAAATAATAAGCGGGTTGGATCAAAGTGTAACAAAACGAAAAACAACAAAATAATATTGATCGAAAAGAACTCCAAGAAATTAACTAGGTTTATTATATTCTGACGTTCTCATCATGGTAGTACAAGTTTTCATTACAACTTTTGTATATTATTTCGTGTTTTATATATATTTGAAATAATTAATTGATCTAGCCCTTACACTTCATGAAAAACTCAAATTCAATACCTTTTATAAATAAATAAATAAAAAGATACCACGAAAACTGAAACCCTTTAGTGAAATATATATTAAACTAATTAATTAATAATAACTAACTAAATAGATAAACTTTTCAATTAGTTACAATTAAGCAATGTTTTGAAGACCGAACCAACCCAGCTGGTCAAACCGGTTGAACCGAAAACTAGTAGGTAGAGCAGTTTAAATTGGGCTAGAAAACCAATACTTTATGAACTTGCCCATTTTGCAACAAACCGGATCCAACCAGAATCATAGTAGAACCGGATTTAAGTCTATAAAGAGGGATGCTATGTTTATATAGAAGTGTGAGGGTTGAGTTTTTTTGTGTGGGTAGCGATGTAGGACACATTAATTTGAAGAATGAAAAGTATTCAACGAAACCTAATTTCATGTGATGCTTCATATTGAGAGAACACATATTTTGCCTCTTTGATGCTTCATCGATTCAACACTCTCAATCTCTAGTATCTAGGTTTACAAAATTCTAATTGTCATAACCAAATCTACTATTGTTAAGGCTGTAAATGAACCGAACGGACACGAACGAGCCCTTGTTAATGTTCGTTCATTTAACTTTTAACTTGTTCACGAATGGTTCACGAACGCTAACTGAACGGAAAGTCTTGTTCGTGTTCGTTCGTTAAGGAATTTAAGTTGATCACGAACGCTAACGAACACATATTATTTAAACAATAAAAATCAACATTTTTAATCTCAAGCATTGGAGATAATTATTTATATAAATATATAAATTTAAATATTATGGTAGTAAACTGAAATTAAAAAAATTAAGAATATACATCACATTTAATGAATAAATATAATAAATCAACTTGACTGAACATAAACGAACGTAAACGAACATGTTACTGAACGTTCATGAACACAAATGAACGAACATGGTCTCTGTTCATGTTCGTTCATTTAACTAAACGAACGGAATTTCTTGTTCGTGTTCGTTCATTTATTAAACGAACGAACATAAACGAACTTACCGCCGAACGGTTCACGAACTGTTCGCTGAACGCTCGGTTCATTTACAGCCCTAACGTCTATTGTAGTTAATCATATGAAAGGATTAACCTATATTAAATTAATTATCACATCTTCCAGTTTTTAAATCCGGTTCAACCGGTCCAACTGGTCCAACCAATGACTAATAAGACGTCTAATTTGATGCTGGGTCTGGCTGTCTTACTAGTTTAGACTCGTTGTATTAGAATGGGGTTGTGGGTTCAATTATCATCATTATTTTTTTGTTTTTTTTGTTTTGTTTTAGAATTAAAGAATTGGAAAACAAGCAAATAACCTATTCAAGTTTCCATTAATGTAAAACACATGCATAATTTTTTTGAGAATCTTACGACTATATCTGTTGGTAATGTAACCGACGCCACCTCTATAAATTAAAACAAAAATGTTGTGGTTGTTGGTTGAGCTCAGTTGGTAAGAGCTCAGGCCTCTCAATGTGGAGGTCCTGAGTTCGAATCCTTCGGGTGACACTTTCAATCACATGCAATGAAGGGGAGAAGTTGCACCTCATGAGGTCAGGGGTTCGAACGTGAGCATGGGAGAAGGTTTACAGCAGTGTACCGGTTTCCGCTTATCTGGTGAGGCTGGGGTGGCTACGATGGGAATGCCATTGCCCACTCTATTACCACTCAAGCCGTTCAAAAAAAAACAAAACAAAACAAAACAAAAATGTTAGCCGCTCTAGGTAAGGGTGTGCTCAGTTTGATTCGGTTTTTGCATAAATTCAAAACCGACATAATCGGTTTTTAGTTATTATGATTCGATTGGTTTCGGTTTATTTTGTTCTTTTTCTCTCTCACCCAATACTGAAAATGCAAATGTGTTTAACGTTGTATATTTCAAAAAATTAATTGAACTGAAACCAACTAATTATAATAAAATTAAATCATAATCACGCCATTAAATTTAAAAAAACAAAGTTCAAAAATAAATATGTAGCAATTCTGATCTTTATAATCTTTTAGGATTGAGTTTATATAGTCCAAATCTTAATCATCATCAACGACAGACTCTTTCTGTGTTTTTTCCTATTAAATAAGTCTAAAAATAGTAACATATATGTTAATTGTTAAACAAGGCTAAAAATTGGTTCGTTTTGGTTTTTTAAGTTTTTGAAATATAAAAACCCAAAACCAACCAAAAAATTCGGCATCTGTTTTTTCGGCTATTCGTTTGGTTCGGTTTTTCAGGTTTAGCTTTCCAGTTTTTTGTCCCCCTAGCTCTAGCGAAGAAAGTAATAATTCTAGGAACAGTATCGCTTGCATAGAAGCTAAAAGTACCAAGATATTTTTGTTTGGTATATTTCAATTTTCAAATTTGTCAATTTCAAGTATAATATGATATCCGCCTTATTAATTGGGAATACAAAGCGAATAGTTATTTGACTAATCAAAACGTCCAAAAATTCGTTGACTTTTTGTAATCTACGAATGTGACTCTTACAAATAATTATATCTTGTCAAAATATGTCAAGATTACGCTAATGAAGCAAGCTATGAAAACTTCACGCCAATTATGACATGGGTAGTTGTGTTGGAGGTTTTGAGTATAATCAATGTAAGGGGTTGTTTGATAACATTCGAACTAATAAGTGATGAATCAGTATTATGTCTGAATGGTTAAGATATTTTGAACCAATAAGTGCTTAAGTAGCTAAGACGGTTTGGTTGAACATCTGAACTACTATATAGAGGAGATTTCTTCATCGGCGGTCGTTGAAGAGGAGAAATCTTTATCGGAGAGGAAAGGAGGTCGTCGGTGAGGATTGGAGAGGAGTCAACCCCTTTCGTTCATGCTCATTCAAACATATACCAAGATTTAACCATTTAGATGCACATTCAGACTTTTTTTTTCATTCAGATGTTTGAAACAAGCAAACTAAATCTGACCGATTTAGACACGACCTTATTCAGAGTTATTCAAAATCTATCAAACAACCTCTAAAATTGTTGACTTATTGGCCAAAAAGGGGGGGGGGGGGGGGGGGGGTCATGATGTATGTAACAAGTTGGTCTCAACTCTCGCTTTGTGTTGGAGACGGACTAAATTTTCAAAAAACTAAAGCGGAGAGCCGGAGATGTATTTAGAGTTGCACAAATAAACCGGTTCGGTTCCACAAACCGGTTTATAAACCAATATTTTATTGATATCAAACCGGTTCCATCCAAACCAGTTCCTAGACCCGAACCGGTTTCAACCCTCTCTGAACCGGTTTCAACCCCTCCAAACTGGTTTCAACCCCTCCGAACTGGTTCCTATAGGTTTGACATCTCCTTTTCTTAAAACGGTTTCCAAATCGGACTGGTTCTTAACCCGAACTGTTTTGACTAAAAAAACTGCTTTGTACACCACAAAGATGTAATAATAATAACGTTAAAAATTAAAATAATAAGCCAACCTAAACCAACTGCACAATTTAACCATACACAAATTTAAGACTAAATAACTAATCAACAATTGCAATTTAAATAATAGGAGAAACAATGGAAGGACAAAATATTTATAAATAAAAGAAAGAAGTAAAAAAAAAGAGAGAGAAATAAAATAGGGAAAACAGGCTAGATTGCTAGAAAATTACATGAAAATGGGCCCCCAATATTCAAAATTGGGCCTTACAGCTAGGAGGAAGCCGGCCTATACCACAGGTCCACAACGTTGATGCCTGATGGTGTTTGGTGCCTTGGTGGTGCACAAACCGGTTTGGGTTAGGAGCTGTTCGGTTTGGTCAATGATTGTCCTAAACCGGTTTGGGGTGAAACCGGTTCGGTTTGAAAACGGTTTGAGAGAAAAGGATGCAAATCTATAGGAACCGGTCTGTAGGGGTTGAAACCGGTTTGAAGGGGTTGAAACCGATTTGAAGGGGTTTAAATTTGTTTGGAGGGGTTTGAAACCGGTTCGACCGGTTTGGAAACCGGTTTTAAAGCCAAAATTTTGAACCTATGCCAAACTGGTGGTTCGGACCAGTTTGGCTGAAGCCGGTTTTTTTGTTCACCTCTAAATTGGTGTTCTCATTGGATTCATTTTGTATACAATTCATATTGAAACACAGATTTCTATGCATAACTAACGTGTTCAATCATAAAAAAGTATAAAAAAAATAAATAAATTTGTTTCTGGATGTCAAACGTTGATGAAAGAAAAGGGTGAGATAACATTTTAATAAATTAGGCAAAATATATATCATTGTAAAACTACGGATTAATAAACATGAAAGTGCATTTAAAAAGAACTAAAAATTAGAGCATAAGGTATATGTTATTTGGTAAAATTAACATCATTGTTTCATGTGAGAGGCGAATCAATTTATGTGAGGAATGACATATATAAAATATAATAATGATAATAAAAGAGGATATTAAAAGAAGGTATAAACACTAAAAAATGCATTGATAAACAAAACCTTAAAAAAAATTGAAAACTAAAATTTTTAAATTATATAATATTGATCGAGTTTCCCTTAATAGAAAAATTATAATACTAAATTCATGTATTTGGAAAAACGTATACGAACAATTGGAGTATTATATGTGAAGATATTACGTAGTTGTAATGTAAGCGACTCTAAATTCTTTTTTCTAAAATAATTTCTTTAATTATAAATAGTAGACTTCCAAATAACCATACTTCAAACGAACCTCTATGTACGGAATTTACAAAGAAATCATTCAACACCCTCTTTAAATCGTTTTATTAAAAGACACATTTTAGGATTGATTAAAAAAACTTGAATTATCAAATGATAGTTTAGACACTTTGGCAGGAATATTGATTTGCTTTGTGAACATTGTAATTTGTTCAGTTGCATTTCTGCTAACAATGATATTATTATTATTATTATTTTTATTTAGGAGTTGTTTGATAATCTCTTAGTTACAATTAAATCAGGCTGATGCTATATTTAGTTATTTACTTATTTCACTAAGAAAACATATATGAATCAATCAGTCAATCTTTAATTGTTAAGTTTTAAACTGAGTCTGAATGATCCAGACATATGATTGAGCACTTAATTAACCAAAAAGCTTTTTAGTCTTTGAAGTTTGGTGTTACATTAGAAGCCTTAGAGTGACTATGGTGGAAACAATCCTTTAATTCTGGGTTTGAGTAGCAATTTATCGTAAACACGACTTATCGGTTAACTTTTTTTAATGTGTTTAGTTTCAGCCTTTACTTAGTTTCACTCAAGCTTCATCTTGGTCATGGATAGATCGACCATAAAGACACAGAGAGTGCTTCACCAATTTCTTATTTTTTTTTTCAATTAAAAGGTATGATTCTTCAACTCAATCCAAAACTGGCACGCGATGAGAACCCCGGGCTCCTCCAACTGCTTGGAACATCAACCATTATCAATGCCAAAATCAAAGTGGTCAGTTTTAGTTACCGTACAAGCTTTGTCATCAATTTTGTAACACAAAAGAAGGCAGATACACCACCCTGCCAATTGTAAACATATCAAACAACATTAAAAACACACATTGGTTCATGTTTCTTCAATAGTTGTAACATCAAAACCAGATGTCCCAAAGTGTCAAAACAACATCATATAATATATACAATGTGTTCATAGAACAATCACTTCTATATTACTGAATCGTATAAAGATTCAGATTCAGATTCAACAATTAGATTCGGGATCTTTTTAGTGATATCCGATAGGAGCCGGTGAATCTTTAAGCTCGAGTCCTTGATAATGTATATCCTGCGATACATTCAATCCCAAATGTTAGCAACTTACATTCAAAAGCATCAACAAAACACAACAAATAATCAATAAAATGTAAGAGCGAATTGCATAATCAGCCTCAATACTTGTAAAATTTACATTTTCCCCCAATTGGGAAAATATATATTTTTACAAGTTTAGAGGGTGATATATGCAACTGCTCATATTGTAATAATTACCGAAGCAAAGTGATTAACATCGCGATGATGCGCCTCGTCAGCTCTCACAACCATCACAACGTCGCGAAGCGTTGAATCAGCAGGAAGACGCCAATAATCAATCGCGATAGCAGGCGCCTTCACATTTTCTATGTTGCCATTATCAAGCTCCTTCAAGAACTCGGTATACGAGTGGATCGCTTCTTCTTCAAGATATCCAGTGATCCGGTGGGCTAGTTTAGGTGAAACAAGGTATGCAACAAAGTAGGCGTTGAAGAAGACGCCTTGGACCGCGAAGACAAGGGCTCGTTCGTACCATTTGGGTTTAGCAACCTCCATGAAGGTCATTAGGTGCATTCTTTCGTTCTCGGCCTCTTCTAACAGGGCTTTGATCCACCCACCACTCGGCTCGAACCGCCTTAAAGATTTACAATGAAGAAGCATTCCACCCACCATTCCAGGAACCGCAGCCACGGTTTCAAGCATCATGGCTCGACACCCATATCGCCTCTATTGTAATGGAATCGGGTTTTCGGGTAATTCGCAAACGGGTTAGTAAATTAGCATTGTAGAATTGTAAAATTTGTAAAAATGGGCCAATTTAGTTGACCTGAAAGAAGATATCAGTAGGCAAACGGAGTGATTTAACGGTCCAGTATGCAAATTTGTCCAAGAATGTTTTGGGAACATGATGTTTCTTTAGATCAATTGAGAGATCTGCTTGATAGGTTTCCCATGGCTGCCATTAAAATTCTAATTAGCAAACTAATCATATGTCGGTCCTTGAACGGTAAAAGTAAAATTACACTGATTTTAACGTTATTTTACTTAATTTTTGTGAAATAACGTTAAAAACGTTGCGTTAGTTGGTTAATCAGGAATCATGACCATGGGTCCCACTGAATCAACATCTATATTCTTATAAGGTAGAGGTAAGTTTTTCTATATCTTACCCTTCTTACACCGTATCTTAGCTTTACTAATAGTGATATATGCTGAACCAGTGTTTTCGCAATTAGACCAATGTTTTCAGAACCGGACCGGACATCGAACCAGATGTCTTACTGGTTACTAGTCAGACCGGTTAGACCGGATTTAAGAATCGGATAACATAACAAATATATAATATATTCCAAAAAAATTATACAATTATAAACACATTTAAACAAACATAATTAATGTTTAAACAAACATAATCATGTTAAAAAAATATATGATTTGGTTTTAATATTTCATTCTTTGGGTTTTAGTTAAGAAAAAAACTGAAATCTGGTCCAACCAATAAACCAGTTTATGGTCCGACCGGTGAACCAACTCAACCAGCAGGTTAGTTTGAATCCGGTTCGCATACCTATTTTGGACCGGCCGACTCTCCGGTTCCCGGTCCGGTTTTGAAAACCTTGAATTAGACTATACCGAATCAGTTGCAAATACCAAAACCAAAAATGGCACCCAAACAAAAATATAAATGAATAGTGATTCGGGTACCGATGTTATCCGATCAGTATCAGATTAACATCTATCGGTACTCGATACATTTTTTATTTTTTGGTTTTGTTTTCTTTTAAAAGATTATTTACAAGTTTAGGCATACCCTAAAGCACTTCCATTTCCACTCTGAACCATCTTCTTTCGTAAGTCTAGATGGTGGCACTCCCCAGTAACTCGCCACCTCTTTACCTCTCTGACCATCAGAGGTTGCCGCCGTTGTGCCGCCACCACCCACCGCCTCCTTCTGGTCTTTCTGCTCCTTCTCTCCCAACGTCATTGTACTCGCATTGCGACCACCAAACACAGGATACGAGTTAACCCACCATGCCACTTCATATCCTACAAGTCCGGTGCTAGCTCTCATAGCCCCGATCAAGGAGCCGTTACCTGTAACGGTTGATGATAAACGCGGACCCATGTGTCTGGCCACTGATCGAACCGTGGTCGTAGATCCACGACTCATCATCTTAAGGAGTCGATGATCGCTAGCTAGAACAAGAAACTTGTAACACCAAGAAAATAATAAATTATGGGGATATATATTGGTGTTAATATTTTGTGTGTGTTATTTTTTGAAGAAAATGGTATGGATTTTGGCTTATTTTATACCATATAAAAAATGTGGTGGTGGTGTAACAATACTAGTTTCTTGTCGTATTGTTTTCCATGTTAATAAAATCATTGATACATTTAACATTAAAGGCAATTATGAAAACTAATTTGCAATTTAAGACAGGAAAATTACCAATTTAGTCATTGTTAACTAATTTCTGACCAAACTAATCACTCAAATTTAGGCCCCTTAGAAGCCGCTTTAGATTGCTCTTTATACGCCTTTTTTCTGTACTTTTTGTAAACATACGAGCTCACATGTTGGCGTCTTTGTCGGGGTTTAAATTGACGCATTAAGACCCATTTTCTACCAGTGTCTTAAGACACTCGTAGACGCTCAATTTAGACACCGGCTTAAATATGTAGATGTAAATTGGGCGTCTATGCCGGTGTCTAAATTGGGCGTCTTAAGACGCCGGTAGAAAATGGGTCTAAATACACATTTAGACCCTGACACATGTGGGCATGTATATTTACTAAACATACAGAAAAACGGACTGTAAAGTGACGTCTAAAGTGGCGTTTAAGGGGCTTAAATTTGAGTGATTATTTTGGTTAAAGTTTGGTCAACAATAACTAAATTGGTAATTTTCCCATTTAAGAACCATGCAAGAGTTTTATGCATTTTTTTCTATGGTTTAAATTTAGGTTTATACAATGTTTTCAAAACCGGACCGGACGTTGAACCGGATGATTTTATAAACATTATATATATATATATATATATTGTAAAATCAAAAAAAAATTAAAAAAATTTTAAAAAAATAAAAAACCGGTTCAACCTCCGGTCTGACCACCGGTTTTCCGGTCCGACCACCGGTCTCCGTTTCAACCGGCCGGTTATCACAAAAACGGTTTTGAACGTAGAACTGGACTGTTATACCTTCCGAATCCCGGTCTGACCGGCCGGTCTGGTCTGGGTTTGAAAACACTGGGTTTATATGTTGTCAAAAGAGAAATAAACAAAACACAAGGGATTAACCCTATGCTCTCGAGTTTACACAAGGAAAGAAAAATGAAAGAAATTAAAGGAAATGAGAAACATGTTTGTGTTTTTCGAGTTTCATTTAACGAGAGATATGAAAAAAATAAAACACATTGTGTTTCTGAGTTTAATTAAGGAAGTATATAAAAAGAATCTTAAAGAAAACTAAGCAAAATTTGTTATTTTCTTTTTCTTTCTGATTTGAAAAGGAAATAGAAATAAAGTTTTTGATTATTTTTCTTTTTTTTTTTTTTTGTTTTTGTTCTCTTGTCTTTAATTTTCTTTCTATTATCTCCCAAATAAACTCCAAAACATAGCATAAAGTCATTATTTTGTATTTTGGTACCCTAACTTTGGGTACTTGCACCAAGTTCACATCTCTCTTTGTTTTTTTTTCTTTTCTTTTTTTATTACATTTTTTTCTTAGGTCATCTATCATTGTTATTAATGAGCGAATTTGTAAGCTATTTTATTATATTTTAGATTTGCTTTCCATTTGCATTTGTGTTTTTATTTGTTAGATTCTACTTGTTAGTGAGATTTTATTATGTATGTTGGTTTATTTGTGCTTTCATTTAAGAATAAGTCTAAATCTTTAATGAAAAAATACAAACAAGAAAAATTGTTAAGTTAGTGTTCGCTAGCAAGATAAATTGTAAACAAACAAATAAGAACAAGAGCTTGTTTGTTTTTTATCAGCTCCTTTACAGCCTTAATCGATGTCGAAAGGTAAATTAAAACTTACTAATTCCATTTATTTTTTTTATTTTTTGAGTTTATTCCCAAGACGAAACAAGAGTGTTGAATAAACGAGCAATGCGCAAGGATTCGTCATCTATTTATTCCCTGGTTATTTGTTTCCTATATTACTTTTATTTTGTAGGATATAGTTTGAAAATAGAAAATGCCAATGACAAAAACAAATACATTTTGAAGGCTTACCATAAACATAAACAACATAATTAAAAAAATATGATGATTTTTATAAAATAATATCATTAATTTATCTTACAACATATGCATCTTAAACGTTGAAGTTAAACAGATAATTTAAATTCAATCAAATTATTAACAACGGTTGGTCAACCGTCACAAAATCACAATCTTAATGATACCCAATTGGAGCAGGATACTCCTTTAGCTCATGTCCTTGACATTGAATGTCCTGAAACCAAAAACATAACAATATTCATTAATCTTCATCATTAGCAACGACTTAATTAGATTTAGCGACCAAATTACGACAATTAGCGAACCACTTACCGAAGCATAATGGTTAAGATCACGGTGATGTGCTTCGTCTGCACGTATAACCCTAACAACATCTTTAAGTGTCGAGTTTTGCGGTAAACACCAATAATCAATGGCAATAGCGGGTGCTGGAATATCTTCCATCACCCCATTCTCGAGGTCTTTTAGGAACTCGGTATATGAGTTCACGGCCTCCTCCTCGAGGTAGCCAGTGATCCGGTGCGCGAGTTTTGGTGATGCTATATAGGCTAGGAAATAGGCATTGAAGAACACGCCTTGGACCGTGAACACCAAGGCGCGTTCATGCCATTTTGGCTTGTATACATCAATGAAGGTCATGAGATGCATTCGCTCGTTTTCGGCTTCTTCTAATAGGGCTTTGATCCAGCCTCCGCTTTGCTCGAATCGACGGAGTGATTTGGTGTGCAGCAACATCCCTCCCACCATTCCAGGTACCGCAGCGACTGTTTCTAGTAGAACCGCATGGTGTATATGTTTTTTCTGTATCAAAAAAAAGGTGAAGCTATTTACAATATGTTTTATAAGATGAAAAAGCGACCAAAAACTCGAAACGTCATTGAAAAAGCTAGTGCTTTTGTGAAAAACGTTTAGTGACAACATGCAAAACTGTCTCTAAAACCAGGCTAAGACCCTGTTTCTGCACTTTTGTCACTAAAGTTTCTCAGAAAAAAGCTCGGCTAAGGCATTTTTTATGACCGTAGAAACTTATTTACGTGGTAAACCGTACCCGAAAGTATAAAGAGGTGGGATACTTGAGTGTTTGAACTATCCAAAAAGCAATTTTATCATTCCAAGTGACCGGATTGTGATGCTTCTTGACATCAATTGTTGTATCTGCTTGGTAAGCTTCCCATGGCTGTCACATACAACATTCTTACTATGTTAACTTATTTATGATCATACA
Organism: Mikania micrantha; assembly: GCA_009363875.1. Taxonomy (NCBI): domain Eukaryota; kingdom Viridiplantae; phylum Streptophyta; class Magnoliopsida; order Asterales; family Asteraceae; genus Mikania; species Mikania micrantha. The sequence continues at coordinate 15,797,125 of CM018683.1, forward strand.
TCCACAACAAATTTGTGTAAATTTGCTAAATTTAAGAGGAAATCACGTACCCGAAAACAGTTCCATTTCCAAGCAGATCCGTCAGCCTTAGTGAGGGACGGTGGAGCTACGCCCCAGTAGCTTGACACTGCTTTTGTATCAGTGTCATCTTTCTTTTCTGGGCTTGAAACTGAAGATGCTTGCACATTGTAGCTTCGAGCATGCATACTCAAAAGCCTAGTGGTTCCCGTGGTTGTACCCGCGTGAACCATGAAAGGTTCGGTGATTACCGAACCTGTAAAACTTGTTGTGGTAAACAAACGTTTTCCTAGTTGTTTTAACAGCAACTGGGATGCTTTACCGTATAGATTCATTTTGTAATGAAAATATTGATGGAAGGTTAATTGTTTAATGTGAGATTTGGTAATTTTGGTGATTAAAAAAATTGAGAGAATGAGGTTTTTATATAACGTTTCGAGGATGTTAACATGATTCGCGAATCGCTAGGAAGGAACAAAAAGCTAATTCAACATAAGTGGGCTTGTTAGTCAACAACGAAAACTCTTTGGTCAAATTCTTGATTGATTTGAAACTTTCAATTTCAAATATACTACGAATTATTATTACTAATTATTATTTTGAAACTAAATACCAAAAATATGTTTTTTACATTCATCAAACAAAGAAATCTACACATCAAATTACAATCATAACATTAAATACAAAATTACAGACACATACGATACAAACTGCATAATTATTGATCAAAAGAATTATTTTGTTGTATATGATCAATCAGGTGGTTTTAAAAATAACAAATATATGTATGTATGTATTTATGCATGTATGTATGTATGTAGTGACAGAGCTTGACTTGATATACATGGGGTATGTATGTATCAATGTATGTATGTATCTATGTATGCATGTATGTATGTATGTATGCAATGATAGAGCTTGACTCGATATACATGGGGGACGTTGGACCAAACTCATAAATTAGGGGGCAAACTCAACATATTATTAAATTTTCGAACGAAACACATATAAAATTACACTACGAAGTGAAAAAACAGATGACGCTCTACCCTTAGTCCATGTATGTATGTATATTTTATGTTAAAAATATGTTTTTTCGAAAAAAAATTCTTTTTTTAAAAAATTTATCCTTAGATGTTCATAAAAAAAATTAAACAGAGCTTTGCATTTAGAATTTTTTAAAATTTTAAATACTACAAATTGCTAAAGAAATATAAAATTTAATATATAAAAATTACATATAAAGAAAAGAAAAATTAAAGTTAAAGTCAGCCTATCCAATAATATAATGGCATGTGTATGTTTGGATTGCAACGTATGTTGTTGCAAACACAAGATTGTTGTCACAAAATAATTTTCTCTCTGTTTTTTTTTTTCAAATCAAAATCACGACCAACCTTCATGTTGGTTGTCATTAGGGTGGTCGTACATAGTTTTATATCATTTAATAACTAAATAAAAAAAATTCAAAAATTATAATGATAATAGCAATCACCATTTAAGAATAGGAGAACAATGATAAGGTTATATGTTTGAGTCTCATTTGAAAGTTGAAATAGGTGAACCAGATGTTTTACTACATTGGGTCTTCAAACGGTAAGTTTTCTTTGCAATTGTAAGTGGCCCAGGTTACCAACGTAGTCTGTGTTTCATGGGTATGGTGGTCTTTTGTCATTAAGTTTGCTCGAATGGTCGGGCTTAAAATGTATTCGTTGGCTGTTAAATAGAAGATAGGAAAACAAATATTAGTTTATAAAGTATTTTTCCTAAATTGCCTAACCTAAAAATTATTTAAATAATTTAATGGTTTCGTGTTGTACTTTTCTTTTTTCATTGTTTCTTGGCCATCACGTGATTTTTTTCCCTTTTGCGTGTCGACTCATGTGTTTGCCAGATATTAGGGGGGACTTAATGATAGGGACGGTTAACGTACATATTAGTGTTAATGTGCTAAACGTATGAAGCCACATGAACGCGCCATGTGTCATTAGGGTAAGGGTATTATCGTCCATATAAAATTACAGACCGTGATTTTCAAAATTACAAACTGACATTTAACACCCACTATCACGGACTATTGGGATAATCACAGACCAATAATTACGGACCACATTATATAACAACCACAGACCGTATTTTAACACATATAATCAAGGGCAAAATGTATAATCACGGACCACGTTATATGAAAATCACGGACCGTTATTTAACATGCATGATCAAATGATCAACTACATAATCACGTACCAATAATTACGTACCAAGCGTAAAAATCACGGACTACGTAAAAAAAACTTAAAAAAACTATAACAATACTATACTCAAATTAAAGATATTAAAATTCTTAATTTTATGGTGTAATTTTTTTTAAAAAATAATAAAGCATGTAAAAGTTATTTAATTTTTAAAAAACGAGTGGAACTTGTTGTAACATTATAAAATGTGGTTATTTCCTCTTTTGCCCTTCCAGTTATATTTTACACTTATTTTGTGGAAAAAGTTGTATAAAGTGGGGACCACTAAATCTTATCCATTGATTACTTTGATCAAAGGGTGCAGAATCCATCCTACGTTTAGTACGTTAAGAAGCATATGTATTTGATCCGCCTCTCTTAATGATAACTACTAGATTGTTTTGAATGAACAATAATTACTAAAAAATAATATCATAATTCAAAAAATAATACCTAAATCACTTAGTTAGTGAGTTGATTTGGTTATTTTTTATTTAAAAATTTATTAAAAATAAATTAATTAAAAAAGATTTAGAAGCCTATAATCAGGTTGAGAGCATCATCACCTAGGAGGTAAAAGACAGATGTGAGGCCCCGAAACCGGGCACCTCACAGAGGTTGGTTTTCATCATAACACATAGCTCTTAAACTAAAAACTTTCATAATCATGCAGCGGAAATGTAAACATAGTTTGATAAACAGAAATCAATAACATGTCTGTATCAAAATCACATCGAATTGCCAAAACCACCGGATCGTATGACTCTATGCCCGAGCTCCATGCCTCCTCTTATCATACCTTCAACCTGACATACATGCTAAATCAAGTCAGCTTACGCTGGTGAGTTCTAGTTTTCATAAAACAACATTAAACATACTTAACATATACATCATTTCATACACATAGTCCATAACCTTAGCACATAACATCCTTACATCATCATCATCATACGTTCCACTGTTACCATTCGAACAGTGGGCTTATGCCGGCACAAGGCTCCATAACCGTTGGTCTATCCCGTCGAAGCGTTCTGCAGACCCATACTTACCCAGTAGCAAGTACTGGAGCAACCATAACCATACTTACCCCATATGAATACGGGAGCAACGTCATACTTACCCCGTAACGAATGCGGGAGCAACATCATACTTACCCCGTAACGAGTACGGGAGCAACATCATACTTACCCCGTAACGAGTACGGGAGCAACATCATACTTACCCCGTAACGAGTACGGGAGCAACCATACTTACCCAGTACAAATACTGGAGCAACCATACTTACCCAGTAACAAGTACTGGAGCAATCATCATTCATCATGACATGATACACTAGCACCATATCATCATTCATCATAACATCGTATCATTATCCTAATAACATAGGATTTCTCATACAGGGTATGCTAGTATCATGTCATCATAACATCCTAGTACCATGCACATGTCATGCTAGCCGCACGTCATCATATCATTCATCATGGCAACATAAACACATTTTGCTAGCATGTAATCATCATAACATCATACTTCCATCATAGCGTACCTAGGATTTCATCATAACATACCTCCCTATTTATCATCATAGCATGTTATCATTTAGGTTATCATCATAACTTACTAACATGCATTCATCATTCTTAGCATACTTTCATGCAATAATCATACTATCACCTTAACATGCATACATGGTCAGGGCATAACATCATTCATTCATTATCATCATAGGCACATATCATCATAAACATAACAATAAGCATGTACGTCAGCCCAAAACATTAAGCATAAAATAGGGCGTCTAGAACTCACCTGACAGTAGACTCCTGTTAACCTTAGCCGAACTCCTTAGCTAGGGCCTTAAGGACCTATATCAGTTACATCATATCATCACATACCATCACATCACATACTTAGACTTAGAAATTATTCTAAGGCCTCATAGCCTACTAGTCCCCCTTATTGAATCCAAGTTTTCGAAATTTAGCTAAGTGTTCGAAACCCTTGAAATTCATTAAGTTCCCACATACACGAATTGCCATGTACTCGAAACATCTCTCGTTCACGAAATGCCATGTACTCGAAACATCCCTTGTTCACGAAATGCCATGTACACGAAACATCCCTTGTTCACGAAATGCCATGTACACGAAATTCCATGTACACGAAATAACCATTGTTTTCGAAATAGCCCCTGTACTCGAAATAACATTGTACTCGAAATACATGCATGATTTCGAGTACCCTCTGTTCATGATTTCGTGTACTCATCATTTCGTCATTCAACATTTCAGAAATTCATCTAAGACTTTGGGGAGCTAGTTCTAGGTTCCTTTGGTTGTTACCAACGTATTGGAACCTCAAAGTTATGAACTTTATGCATAAAGGTGTGAGCTTTATGCATAAGTTCACCCTTTGTTTAACCATCCTAACTTTTGTATAAAAATCCAGCTTTCTATTCATGAATCACTTACTTGAAGGTAGCTGATCCTCCTGGTAAAATCCCGTGCGTTTCCTACTTCGTTTGGTCGATCAAAGTTTGATTCTTGAAATTCTTGGACTTAAACTTCGTGTACTCGAGAGCAGATGAGCTTCCAGCCAAAGGTTGTCACACTTCCCAAGGCACCACTATTTATAGGCAAGGCTGGTACTCGAAACCAGTGTACACGAAATCCAGTGTACTCGAAATTAGTGTACTCGAAACTGGAGTACTCGAAATTTTACTAGTTCGAGTACACGATCTGTAATCCTCGCCTTGGTTATTTTTCGTCTCTTTTCCTACAAGTTAATTGTTCGTCACGCATTCGTAAGTCCAAGTAACTTGTATTAGAAATTTGGGATGTTACAAGTCTCCCCTCCTTACAATAGGTTTCGTCCCGAAACCTGCCTCGTTACATATCGAACAAATGAGGGTACATCTTCCTCATTTCGTCTTCCAATTCCCACGTCGTGTCTGAACCCTTCCGATGCTTCCACTGAACTCTTACTTGACGAACCGTTTTATTCCGTAGCTGTTTTTCCTTTGTGTCCACAATGGCAACTGGCTCTTCAATGTAGTTCAGTCGATCATCTACCTCAATGTCATCCAAAGGAACATGCGCCTGCTCGTCTGCCAAGCACTTCCTAAGATGTGACACGTGGAAGGTAGGATGAATCCCGTTCAGCTCCTCTGGTAGGTCCAGCCGATACGCGACCTTCCCTACCCTTGCCTTTATCGGGAATGGTCCAATGTACCTCGGACTCAACTTGCCTCGCTTTCTGAATCGAATGATTCCCTTCCATGGTGATACTTTCAGCAACACCCGATCGCCCACATTAAACTCTATCGGTCGTCGGCGCTTGTCAGCGTAAGACTTTTGGCGATCTTGTGCAGCTTTCATACGTGCTTTTATCACCCGTAGCTTTTCTGCCATATCAATCACGGCAGCCTTGTTTCCCATTTCTTTCTGTCCAACTTCACCCCAGCATACCGGGGTTCTACATCGTCGTCCGTACAACGCCTTATATGGGGGCATTCCGATACTAGAGTGATAGCTGTTGTTATATGAAAACTCCACCAATGGCAAGTGGTCATCCCATCTTCCTCCAAAATCGATAATGCACGCCCTAAGCATATCCTCCAACGTTTGGATAGTCCTTTCTGACTGTCCATCAGTCTGAGGGTGATAGGCGGTACTGATATTTAACTTCGTTCCCATAGCATCATGAAACTGCTTCCAGAATCTGGAAGTAAACCTCGTATCCCGATCTGACACAATGGAGACAGGAACTCCATGTCTGGTCACAATCTCTTTCACGAACAACTCAGACAACCTTTCGGACGTATACGTTTCCCTGATAGGAAGAAAGTGTGCACTCTTCGTCAGTCGGTCCACAATCACCCAAATGGTATCATGTCGCTTAGCTGTCTTTGGTAGCTTGGTAATGAAATCCATGGTGATGTGTTCCCATTTCCATTCTGGTACCTCTAGAGGTTGCACATATCCGTAGGGTTTCTGATGTTCAGCCTTCACTTGCGCACAAGTAAGACACCTGTTCACATACTGCATCACATTAAACTTCATGCCCGGCCACCAATAATCCTGTCGAAGATCTTGATACATCTTCGTCGCACCGGGGTGTACCGAGTATCGTGACTTGTGGGCTTCATCTAAAATCCTCGCTCGAATGTCCCCATTTCTGGGCACCCACATTCGACCGAATCGTAGCTTTATCCCATGGTCATTGTCTTCCAAGTTCTTGACTTGTCCAAAGACGCGTTCAAAACCCACATTCTCTTCCTTCAATCCCTCCTGTTGCGCCTGTTTGAGCTCGTTCAGAAAGTCTGGCGTTATCACCAAACTATACGATTTCACTCGTATGGCAGGATGATCAGTCTTGCGACTCAGAGCATCTGCCACCACATTGGCCTTTCCCGGGTGATATAGAATATCACAGTCATAATCCTTTAACAGCTCAAGCCATCGTCTCTGCCTCATATTCAAATCCTTTTGCTCGAAGAAATACTTCAAGCTCTTGTGGTCGGTATAGATGGTACTCCTTACTCCATACAAATAGTGCCTCCATATTTTCAATGCAAACACCACTGCAGCGAGTTCAAGATCGTGGGTCGGGTAGTTAGCCTCATGAATCTTTAGCTGGCGCGAAGCATAAGCTATCACCCTTCCCCTTTGCATTAGTACACATCCCAACCCTTGTCGTGACGCATCGGCATACACAACAAGATCATCATTCCCATCCGGCAGTGCTAGAACAGGAGCTTGGGTAAGTTTCTCCTTTAGCACTGAAAACGCTTGTTCTTGGTTTGGACCCCATTCGTACTTTACGTCTTTCTTCGTGAGCTTCGTCAGTGGCGTCGCTATCTTGGAGAAGTCCTGAATGAATCTCCGATAGTAACCGGCCAAACCAAGAAAACTGCGTACTTCTGTCGGTGACTTTGGAGGACTCCATTTCATAATCGTTTCAACTTTAGCTGGATCTACCATAATGCCTTCTGGGTTCACCACGTGACCCAGAAACTGTACCTCTCGTAGCCAGAAAGCGCATTTGGAGAACTTAGCATAAAGTTCCTCTTTCCTCAGGATTTCCAATACCTCACGTACGTGGCAAGCATGGTCTCCCTCGTTCTTTGAATAAATCAAAATATCGTCAATAAACACTATCACCGATCGGTCCAGCATCGGTCGACATACCCTGTTCATCAAATCCATAAATGCTGCGGGAGCATTCGTCAATCCAAACGACATAACGAGAAACTCGTAATGTCCAAACGCGTCCGGAAAGCAGTCTTTGGAATATCCTGCTCTCGAACTTTCAACTGATGGTAACCGGATCGGAGATCTATCTTTGAGAACCAGCTTGCACCTTGCAATTGATCGAACAAGTCATCAATTCTGGGTAGAGGATACCTGTTCTTTACGGTCAACTTATTCAGTTCCCTGTAGTCATTACACATACGCATACTTCCATCCTTCTTCTTAACGAACAGCACCGGTGCTCCCCACGGAGAGACACTCGGTCGTATAAAACCTTTATCAAGGAGTTCTTGTAGCTGGGTCATCATTTCCTTCATCTCTGTTGGAGCTAAACGGTAAGGTGCTTTGGCAACAGGTTGTGCCCCCGGCACTAAGTCGATCTGGAACTCAATTTCCCGTTCGGGTGGTAATCCAGGCAATTCCTCAGGGAATACATCGGGGAAGTTACACACCACGGGAACATCATCAATCGTCCTCGTATCCGTACGTTCCTCAATCGCATAGGCCAAGTAGGCTACACACCCTCGCCGCATCATAACATCGGCCTTGATCATCGAAATGATCTTTGGCGCATACATCGCTTTATCACCATAAACCGTCACGGAACTCCCATCCATCGCACGTAAACATATCATCTTTCGTCGACATACAATGTTAGCCTCATATTTGGCTAACCAGTCCATACCCAAAACCACATCGAATCCCCCTAAGGTAATAAGAAACAATCGGACAGGGAACCTATGACCTTCTATCTCAACATAACAGTCATCAATAGCCTCAGTCACCCTGGTCATCTTACCAATAGCCGTCTCTACATCAAATACCCGATCTATCTTCTTAACCTTCCCAGATAACCCATCACAGAAAGTAGAAGACACAAAACTCATACTGGCACCAGAATCAAACAATACAGAAGCAGGAATATTGTTGATAGAAAAGGTACCTGTGACCACGTCCGGGTCCACAATCGCATCATCCTTCGTCATCGTAAAGGCTCGTGCTTTAGCCTTCTGCTTCTCCTTTCCTTTCTCCTCTTTCTTACCCGAGCCCGTAGCATCGGCCCGTGGTAGCTTGCAATCCTTGGACATATGTCCTAATCCATTGCAGTTGAAGCATCGAGTAGCATTCGGGCAACTGCTAGAAAAGTGCCCCGTCTTTCCACACCTGAAACATAAATTAGTGCCCACCAGGCACTGTCCCGTGTGGCTTTTCCCACACTTGTTGCATCGGCCCATCTCCTCTCGCCTAGCCTTCTTGCTTGAGAACTTTCGTTGGTCTGTTCGACCCCTCTTAGTCCCGGAGGACTCTTTCACCTTTGCTTCTTCTTTGGCTGGCTCGGCTGACATAACATCATCCCAAACTATGCCACTGAGCTCCACAGTGGAGTCATAAGTCTTGGGAGCATTCGCCTTCACATGTATCCGAACCTTGGGAGGCAAACCCTCCATGTATAACTTCACCCTGCGCTCCTCGGTAGAAACCAAGTGAGGAACAAGTCTTGCCATCTCATTGAATCGCGAAGTGTACTGCCTGTGATTCAGGCTTCCCGCCTTCAGCACCAGAAACTCCCTTTCAACCTTATCCAGCTCATTCTTGGGACAAAACTGCTTAGTGACCAGTTCCTTTAGATCATCCCAAGTCATCTTCTCTACATCAGCTGCAGCCTTGGACTGCTTAATGGTGTTCCACCAGTGAAGTGCCTCCTCGACAAAGGAGTGAGCTGCAAACTTAACAGCTTGATCGACTCGGCATTCACTGATGGAGATAACAGCCTCCATCGCGGATACCCAGTGGCAGGTGGCCACAGCATCCTTCTTACCATCGAAGGTCGGTGGGTTGCATCCCTTGAAGGACTTGTAGTCACAGCCCTTCAGTTTCCCTGTCATAGAGTCTCCGCTCTTCGTCTCGATGATCACCACCTCATCTTCTTTGGTGCTTTCTTTAGTTCCTTCAGACTTGTCTTTTAGAGCATCCTTCAGTGCCTTAGCAATCATTGCTGGCATCTTTTCATCCATGATCTTGCAGACCTCATCAGAAATAGCCTTCACCACGATAGGCTCTAGAGTGAACTCGTCTTCATTCTCAGGTTGCTCGTTGTGCTCGTGGTCGTCTTCGTTGACGGGTTCTTCAGCCTCGACATGTGGTTCTTCAGCTACCTGTGGTTTCTTTCGCGGTCTACCCTTTTGTCCGGCCATCTTAACTTTCTACATAATGCAACAATTGATGAGTCAGCATAGGAATCAGTTTAGCACGGAATAAGTTTTGTAAATCGTTAACGACGTTGATCAAGTGTTATTAACCATTTACCCAACTCATAGGCTCTAAACGTTTCCCATCCCATCTCTTCAATGTGCATGACACTAACTACTTTCATAACATTACATCTAACCCTTAACTCATACATAAACATTCAACTCGTGGCATCCGTCATCCGGGGTTGGCAATCCGCATCCATTAATCCCATTCTCAGTTTAAGTCTTGGCATTTGGGATGCCAAGATCTCTCAAACTATGGCTCTGATACCAACTTGTGAGGCCCCGAAACCGGGCACCTCACAGAGGTTGGTTTTCATCATAACACATAGCTCTTAAACTAAAAACTTTCATAATCATGCAGCGGAAATGTAAACATAGTTTGATAAACAGAAATCAATAACATGTCTGTATCAAAATCACATCGAATTGCCAAAACCACCGGATCGTATGACTCTATGCCCGAGCTCCATGCCTCCTCTTATCATACCTTCAACCTGACATACATGCTAAATCAAGTCAGCTTACGCTGGTGAGTTCTAGTTTTCATAAAACAACATTAAACATACTTAACATATACATCATTTCATACACATAGTCCATAACCTTAGCACATAGCATCCTTACATCATCATCATCATACGTTCCACTGTTACCATTCGAACAGTGGGCTTATGCCGGCACAAGGCTCCATAACCGTTGGTCTGTCCCGCCGAAGCGTTCTGCAGACCCATACTTACCCAGTAGCAAGTACTGGAGCAACCATAACCATACTTACCCCATATGAATATGGGAGCAACGTCATACTTACCCCGTAACGAATGCGGGAGCAACATCATACTTACCCCGTAACGAGTACGGGAGCAACATCATACTTACCCCGTAACGAGTACGGGAGCAACATCATACTTACCCCGTAACGAGTACGGGAGCAACCATACTTACCCAGTAACAAGTACTGGAGCAATCATCATTCATCATGACATGATACACTAGCACCATATCATCATTCATCATAACATCGTATCATTATCCTAATAACATAGGATTTCTCATACAGGGTATGCTAGTATCATGTCATCATAACATCCTAGTACCATGCACATGTCATGCTAGCCGCACGTCATCATATCATTCATCATGGCAACATAAACACATTTTGCTAGCATGTAATCATTATAACATCATACTTCCATCATAGCGTACCTAGGATTTCATCATAACATACCTCCCTATTTATCATCATAGCATGTTATCATTTAGGTTATCATCATAACTTACTAACATGCATTCATCATTCTTAGCATACTTTCATGCAATAATCATACTATCACCTTAACATGCATACATGGTCAGGGCATAACATCATTCATTCATTATCATCATAGGCACATATCATCATAAACATAACAATAAGCATGTACGTCAGCCCAAAACATTAAGCATAAAATAGGGCGTCTAGAACTCACCTGACAGTAGACTCCTGTTAACCTTAGCCGAACTCCTTAGCTAGGGCCTTAAGGACCTATATCAGTTACATCATATCATCACATACCATCACATCACATACTTAGACTTAGAAATTATTCTAAGGCCTCATAGCCTACTAGTCCCCCTTATTGAATCCAAGTTTTCGAAATTTAGCTAAGTGTTCGAAACCCTTGAAATTCATTAAGTTCCCACATACACGAATTGCCATGTACTCGAAACATCTCTCGTTCACGAAATGCCATGTACTCGAAACATCCCTTGTTCACGAAATGCCATGTACACGAAACATCCCTTGTTCACGAAATGCCATGTACACGAAATTCCATGTACACGAAATAACCATTGTTTTCGAAATAGCCCCTGTACTCGAAATAACATTGTACTCGAAATACATGCATGATTTCGAGTACCCTCTGTTCATGATTTCGTGTACTCATCATTTCGTCATTCAACATTTCAGAAATTCATCTAAGACTTTGGGGAGCTAGTTCTAGGTTCCTTTGGTTGTTACCAACGTATTGGAACCTCAAAGTTATGAACTTTATGCATAAAGGTGTGAGCTTTATGCATAAGTTCACCCTTTGTTTAACCATCCTAACTTTTGTATAAAAATCCAGCTTTCTATTCATGAATCACTTACTTGAAGGTAGCTGATCCTCCTGGTAAAATCCCGTGCGTTTCCTACTTCGTTTGGTCGATCAAAGTTTGATTCTTGAAATTCTTGGACTTAAACTTCGTGTACTCGAGAGCAGATGAGCTTCCAGCCAAAGGTTGTCACACTTCCCAAGGCACCACTATTTATAGGCAAGGCTGGTACTCGAAACCAGTGTACACGAAATCCAGTGTACTCGAAATTAGTGTACTCGAAACTGGAGTACTCGAAATTTTACTAGTTCGAGTACACGATCTGTAATCCTCGCCTTGGTTATTTTTCGTCTCTTTTCCTACAAGTTAATTGTTCGTCACGCATTCGTAAGTCCAAGTAACTTGTATTAGAAATTTGGGATGTTACAACAGAGCTGGCTCATCCAATTTGAGAGTCCTATGCAACATTAAAATATGGGGTCTTTTATCTCTTTAAGCCTGATCACTTCTAAACCAGATTTTTAACCTAAATCAGTTTCAAAAAATAATTTTTACTTTTATTGATCCAACATGAACCAGTTTGAGTTTTATAGGTAGCTTAAAGATTGCATTCGTATAATCTATATCTATAGTATATAATAAATCAAAATAAAAGAAGACACGTGTCATTATTCTACATTATCCTCACAATAATTTTCCCGTTTCTCTCTCATATTTAATGTATTATAAATTAAATAATAATATTAAATATTAAATACACATTTATACAATTTTAAATTGAAAATATTTTTTAAGACATTAGAAAATATATTAATATTAAAAATACATTTTTTCAAAAGCAAAATTATTATAAATATAAATCAAGAAATATTGAAAACAATTTTCTAAAATAAAATGTTTAAAAAAAACTTTGAAAAATTTAATCTTTACAGAAATAAAGTTATTATTTTATTACAATTAAGTTTTTCAAAATTTTTAATCATATTTTATTTTGAAAAATCGAGTTATATTATAAAGATTTTCATTAATGACTATATATTATTTTTTTATTTAACCCGTGTAATACACGGGATATTAACCTAGTTGTTCTATATACAAAGTCCAAAATAAGATGATAATCCAAAAACATCAAAATATGGTCTATAATGTTTTATGATCATGATTGTCATCATTTCCATCGTTTATAGCTAAATATAAAGAGGGCGTTGCACTAATGACTAAACTTGGTGGATGGTATGAACTTATTGATCATAGTAGTTGTGACTAGTGTTTTAAAAAAATTAAAGTAAATATAAACTTTAAAAAAATTTAATTTACCATTTGATTATATTGTAGAGAATATTGCAGATTACGAACACAATTGATCACCGGATGAATTGAAAGTCGTGGATCACACTTTCAGATCAAACTATTTGTGGTTCACTCAAATGTTTGATCGGATAAAATTCAATTCGAATCAAAAACGAGTATGGAATTTTGTGAAATCGTGAAAATGAACTAGAGACTTCAATGATCGATCACCCGGATTTTGAAAAGCGCTAATCCTTTGGAAACTGCCAACAGACACTTTTCAAGTTTTCTAATTCCTAAATTTGTCACTAAAATTATAAAACGAATTTTACATCAAAATTCGTAAAATCAATTTTTTTATTGATTTTTCATTATAGCAACTTAGGTTAGAAAAAAATTTTCCCCAGCCAGGGGCGCTGCCCTCGGACTTCCGCCAAGGGAGCGTTGCCCCCCTGGAACCCACATTGAATCATAAAACCTTAAACAAGCGTCCACCCCTCACCTAACTTGTTTAATGAATTTCATGATTCACATTGATCGATAAAATTAATTCAATTACACTATAATATCTAACATATATTTGTCGTGTGAGGTCCTTAACTTATATGAAACAACCATTATGATCAAAATTCACCGATTTTGTCATGTCTTAAGTCAGTTATAGGATTACTTTTGACTTTTCTTCACAAGTATAGGACGAGAATGAGATTTGGTGATATACATGTATTTATTTGCATTATTTTAGGTATGTAACGTAAAAGTGCACTAATTTTAACGTTATTTTAATTATTTTGTGAAAATAACGTTAAAATCATTGGGATGATCAACTTCAAACGATAACTTTGACCCGGGGACTCTTTTGGAGCAGCCTCTCTATCCCAATTGAGATAGGGGTAAGGTTTGTATCTATCCTTCCCCCCCGACCCTACTGAAAAGTGAGAATATACTGGGTAAGGTTGTTTGTTTGGTTTGGTTTAGGTATGTAACGTATGTATTTATTGTCTTTTAAGATCTCATCATCCCATGTCATTCCTAAATCTCAATTTCTCAAGTCCTCATGCTATACAATATATTTATCCAATAGATTTTAAGAGGATATACCAAATAGGTATTTTTAAGTAAACTAACGTTATTTGATACCTGTGAATATACCTGAAAGGTTGAAACTAAATGACGTTTGACAAGTTTTAGGTCGGGTATGAAGCAAATTTATAAAACTAGATACAGGTTGATTTTACTCAAAACCTACCAATTACCATCCTTAAATTGAGTAAATCTTTAAACACATTACAATTATCGAAAAGAAAATAAAAATAAAATTATGCAATAAGAATAGACGACTTTGCATGATGATATGAAAAATATTAAAATTCTATGTTTTTTTTACCATGCCTATCGCAATACTAAATGAAATATGAAAAAAAAATTAAAATCTACATTCTTATATTTTTATATTGGACATAATTCTCTAAAATTTTTATATTGGATATAATTCTCTAAATAAATATAAGGTTAAACACGATATATAAAATTCACAAACGTAATTATTATTAAAATAACACAAGTTATAAATAATAGTCATGCTAATCTCTAAAAAGTCCAATTTTCAAGTAGCTAAGTTTTGGAGTATAAAATGTTTGGATGTTTCAGACACAAATTTAACCCTAAACGTATTTTCTTAAATAATTGTTAAAATGATATAATTAATTCGTTAACTATTGACTATTATTGTTTTTAATATCGTTTATATTTGTTATTTTTTGTTTATGTAATTGGATGCTAATGCTATGGCGATGTTGGAGTTGGACTGCTGTTAAGTTTGTTGGGCTTTAAGGTTGGATGGGCTTCAATGTGGGGAACACCCCATCGAATTATGGGGTCATTTTGGGCCAAAACGCCATGATGTTTTCACCGGTTATTGCTGAGCAAGATAAGAAAAGATGACTGTTGAAGATATGTCAAAATGACAATTACGTTTAAAAAAAAATTTCCCTAATTTTCTATGCAAAACTTTTCTAACTCAACTTTTATTTTCCACATTTATTTTTAGTATTTTAACTATATATTGTTGGATCGATTCCTTTGGTTTAGATGTAAACATGAACACGAAAATAATAATGAAATAGAGATTAGATGAAACATGTGAATCCAGTGAACGCGTTGTTGATTCCAGACATGATTCCTGAGAGATGACGATCCGATTGGGTTCCCGTTTAGGGTGTATGGTGAGGATGGAGTTAGATGAGATGGCTCGGTTATGGAGTCACGAATTTCTCTTAGGGTGAGGAGAAATCGTTTTGTGATGATGTTAAGAGAATGTGAGTAACCTTTGATTAGGAGTCATTAGTCTCTATTTATACACCCAAGGGAAAACCCTAATTATCTATCTGTTAGGGGTATTTAGGTAATTGATCATATTTAGTTAAATAATCATGAGGGTCATATTGTAATATTTAGTCTTGCATTCTCCCACTTGGCCAAGTGATTATTTATTATGAGCCTCAAATAAGTCTGCAGATTGATGATACTCATTTTAGTTCTAAACTGTAATCATAGCAGAGAAATACAGTCATTGAATCAGTTATTCAATTCAAGACCCCCATTAATCATACTACAATACAAATTTAAAACTTAAGTTAGGATCAATTAACAAGTAAGCCCTTTAACGAATGATTTGTGTTATTAGTGTCTATATGTCATTAGGCATGCATAAACATATATTTAGAGACAAACAAATCAAATAAGTGAGGAAATTTCATTAATCATAAGTAAGTACATTATGCCATGAGGTCTTTACATAAGCCCATCTTCGAAACATGTTCTTCGAATATCTTAGGGGGGAGACCTTTAGTCATCGGATCCGCAAGCATAACTTTAGTACTTATATACTCAATACAAACGTTATTTTCCTTAACTCGCTCGCGAACGAAAAAGTACTTTGTATCAAGATATAAACCAGCACTGGTCGAACTGTTACTGTTCGAGAAGTTAACGGCTGCTGAGTTATCACAGTAAAGCTTCAATGGTCTAGAGATAGAGTTAACGACTTTGAGTCCAGCGATAAGGTTTCTTAACAACATTCCATGACAGGTTGCATTGTACACTGCAACATATTCAGCCATCATAGTTGAGGTTGTTGTCAGCTGCTGCTTATGACTCTTCCATGAGATCGGTCCGCCTGCTAACATAAAGATGTACCCCTAAGTGGATTTCTTGTCATCTTTGCATTTAGCAAAGTCAGAATCAGAGTAACCAAACACTTCTAAATTGTCACTTCTTCTATAAGTCAGCTTGAAGTCTTTTGTCCCTTGGAGATATCGAATCACTTTCTTAGCTGCTTTCCAGTGATCAAGGCTAGGATTAGTCTGATAACGGCCAAGCATTCCAGCAATGTAAGCGATATCAGGACGAGTACAGAATTGAGCATACATAAGGCTCCCGACTACTGATGCATAAGGTATCATTCTCATTTGCGCCTTTTCAGCCTCAGTCTTCGGACACTGAAAGGAACCGAAGACATCTCCTTTAACTACTGGAGCTACATAGGGAGAGCAGTGTTGCATGTTGTAGCGTGTGAGGACCCGTTCAATGTAAGCCTTCTGAGATAAACCCAAAAGTCCATTGACTCTATCTCGGTGTATTTCGATGCCAATAACGTAAAAGGCCTCTCCGAGATCCTTCATGTCGAAATTATGCGAAAGTAAGCGCTTCGACTCATGCAACATATCTAAGCTGTTACTTGCCAGAAGAATGTCATCGACATAAAGGACAAGTATAGTAAAGTTGCTCCCACTCATCTTGAGGTAGGTGCATTGATCCACTTGATTTTTGAGGAAACCGTGTTTCTTCATCACTTCATCAAACTTTAGATACCATTGACGTGAGGCTTGCTTCAACCCGTAAATGGATTTCTTTAGCTTGCAGACTAAATGCTCTTGACCTTCAGGCATGAAGCCCTCAGGCTGTTTCATGAACACGTCTTCATACAAGTCGTCGTTTAGGAAAGCAGTTTTGACGTCCATCTGATGCAGCTCTAAATCAAAATGATCTACGAGAGACAGGAGAGAAGGTCTCTTGATAGTCAATTCCCTCTTTCTGAGTGAAACCTTTTGCAACCAATCTTGCTTTGAAGCGTTCAATGTTCCTATTCGGATCCAGTTTTGTTTTGAACACCATTTACATCCTACGGGTTTTACTCCGTTGGGTAATTCTACCAAATCCCAAACATCGTTTTTCTTCATGGAATCAAGCTCATCAGTCATAGCTTTCTTCCATTCAGAAGACTGATCACTAGTAATGGCTTCATGATAAGAGGTAGGATCAGTAAACTTTCCGGCATCCATTTCAGCTTCAGTCAGGTAGGTTACATAATCATCAAAGTTAGTAGGCACTTTAGGCCTAGATGACCTCCTGAGCTGATTAGTGGGTTCAGCATGGCTGGTATTTTGTTGATGTTGATCAGATGAGGTGCCTTCATTCTCGGAAACGTTCGGAGCAGTAGTGAGTCCTGATTGTGTCAGAGTAGGTGCAGTGAAGTTCGGAGTAGCATGGTGTACAAGAGGAGTAATCGGAGGTAAGTTAGTCGACGAGTGTCTCCCCCCCGCGTCTTGTACTTCTTGCAAATCAGAGTCAGGATTTTCGCTGCTCCCACTGACCTTTGAATCCTCAAGGAAATGAGCATGCTTTGTTTCTACAATTCGAGTGACATGTGTAGGACAATAGAATCTATAACCCTTTGAGTGATCGGGATACCCGATGAAGTAACATGTAACAGTTTTCATGTCAAGCTTCTTTAAGAAGGGATTATAGAGTTTAGCTTCGGCAAGATAACCCCATACTTTCATATATCTAAGACTCGGTTTCCTTCCTGTCTAGAGTTCATAAGGAGTTTTAGGAACAGATTTCGAAGGAACTCTATTGAGTATATGAACTGTTGTCTTTAAGGCATCGGTCCAGAGGAATGAGGGTAAATCTGAGTTGGCTAACATACTGCGCACCATGTTCATTAGGGTTCTGTTTCTCCTTTCAGCAACACCATTTTGTTGAGGAGTACCGGGTGTCACACCCCGAGCCGGCGGGATAGGATCGGTTGTCCCGTCGGGCGGAAAGTTCCCGGGGCGCGATATCGTGAGTGATAATCGTGATGATCAGATTGTTTACATTGCACATGATACTAATGAGAAATGCTAAATATAATAGAATTACAAAGTTAAATTACATCAGTATTGTTTATAATTTAACAATGTAAATCTACCATAAACATCATATATTTCTATCTTGTATTTACTCAAGATATACAAAACAATTTGTGTAATGATGTCTTCAAAATATATGCAGGTCCAAAAAGCTAAGTCTTCTATCTGAAGTCCTAGTCCAAAAGGAATAACTCCTTAGTTGACCTGTTCGTCACCTGAGAAGTCGTGCAAAATCAAGTCAACACATGGTTGGTGAGTTCATATAGTTTTATGATTTGAAAATGATTTGATAACCTCCTTCGGTAAAGACCCTAACCTCATTAACATCAACTGTATCATCCAGATCGGTATGCTTATGTATAGGGCATACCCCTGGGTCAAGGCTACAACCCCGCCCAGACGCCATCCCACCACATACTAATCCGCATAGGACATTGATATTAATGATAATTAAGCATTTTTACCTAACACCTCTGAAATAGATTTTGATCTCCAAAACTTGATTTACCTTTGATTCTCTTGATTTTGATCATAGACAAAAGATTTTCCAAAAGTCAGTGATAATAGTAAAATGTCAAATATTTAATTAAATAATTAAATAAAACATTTAAATACAACTAAGACATGATGATTGGGTATGATTTTACTCAATCAGTTAGACTTAGTTGTTGGTGGTTGTCCAAGTTGTAACCTCTCACACGTGACCCATACCAGGCATAACTCACAAGGAGTATACCTGGGCGTGACGGGATTTTAATGATTTGCCCTTACAGCTTGACCCAAAGGTCTTCTGTACATGCGGGGACTTTAAGGATATCCTTTGTTTCTTGATCTCTTGATTCTCTAGACTTTGATATTGATTTCAATGATTGTTCACGTTGTTGCCCGTATAGCCTGACTACAAGAGTCTTCTATACCTGAAGGGACTTTATATGTGTGTTACACGTGGTCTTGATTCCATATACAACTGACATCCACCTTGACGTGAGTATTAATGAGTTCATTAGATCATAATGATTTCATTATTTCAATGATTCACACACATTTATGATTTCTGATCTCCTGAATCTCTTGATTCTTGATTCTTTGAGTTCCCATGATTTCCAATGATAATTGATTTGATTATGATTCTTGGGTCTCAGATCACACACTGAGTTATGATTCCCTTGAATATGATCTTTTGATTTTGTTCTTTTGATTTCACTTTGAGTTTAGATTCTTGAAGTTGAACTTGATGGACTAAGGGTTGATTTAGAATTCAAACTTAAGGTATTACTCATAAGAGTACTTAAATTTAATTGATAACTTGATCTTGTTTAATAATTTCCTAGACAGGAGTCTAGGAGTATCAACAAAACATATATATGTAAAACATATAATAAGTAAAAGCATTTAAATAAACAGTTTAAATAAAAACAGTTTACGCATGCTTCTCAGCCCCGCGTTTTAAAACAAAAATGTTTAGAAAAGGGGCAATGAACTCACATGTGCTGCTCTTGAAATGAATTACCACAAAAGATATGCGCGCTCTTTGATTGTTGCCTATGTATCTTTAGCACCTGAGTTGTTTTAAAAGAATTCGAATACGATAAGTACATACGGTAGTTGTCGTAACTAGGGTTTGGTCTCGGTGTGCAACTAAGTGTCCTAGATTACTACTGTGTTTCTAAGACTTCATCTAACTTAGTCTAAATCATTACCCGTTAGTAACCCATATTCCCAATTAATCCTTTAAAGATTTAAATCATATCATGTTCTAATCATTTCATTCCAAGTAAATTATTTAGAAAACATTACTTAGTATAATTTAATAAAGCTTATGAATCCTTTACTTTTATTAAAACATGTTTAAATTTTAAATAAAAGAATGTTTAACTCATGATGGGCTTAAAATAAGCCCATTGGGCCAATCTCAGGCCCATTCATTAGACTTCGTGTGTTCAATGATCCTTTATCAGTCATGGTGATTAACTATACCTAGATAATCCATGTACATCGTTTAAGTTAGTTATAAGATTTCTATAGATTCTCCTAGGGTTGGAATATTAATATTTGAATAAACACTTGAACCTCAAGTTATTGTTTTTATCCATATAACTTTACAATGAAGGCCCGATGTGTTAGACTTGAGTAATGAATCTCCACGATCCCTCTTTAGTTGTTTGCATGAAATAGAAACCCTAATATGTTTCTCCATGCATGGGTCCACGCAAAACACCACATGCACCCACACACACATCGCATGTATCCATGTTCATGTGTTAGGCCTAAAGGTCATCTCATTCGAATGGGTATGTGGATTGGCCGAAAGAGATGTTTGAGCGAATGGCTTGGGTCGAATGTATGCTTGGTCGAATAAGAGTTAGTCGAATGAAGCTGCCGAATAGGGTTAAGTCGATCGAATGGGTGATGATCGAATGAGTGATGGTCGAATAGGTGATGGTCGAATGAAAGCTTGATTCGGCGAATAGGTTAGGTTCGAATGGGCTAGTCCGAATGAGATATTCCGATCGTATGAGTGCTGGTCATTCGGCGAAAGAGAAATGGACGAATGATGCCTGCCGAAGGGGTGTCGAATGATGGCCTGATCGAATGAAGCAGGCTGGCGAATGGGCTGCTTCGGCCAAGAGCTATTCGGCCAATGGCCATTCGACCATCTGTTGAGGCCCATTCGGACGTGCGGCCTGATGGTGACAACACATGAGCCTTCTAGTTAATCGACCAAAGTTTGCAGCAAAGCTTGATCCTACGCTATTCTAAGTGTAGTTGATGTGTTTTCCCTAAGGTTTGACATAGTTTTAACCGGTTTCTAAAGGGAACCGATTCTAGGGTTTTCAACCCTCAAAACCGAACTAAAACATGAATCTCACCTCGAATCTATCGGTTGGAAGCTCAGATCCTCTGTACTTTTGGGTTCTACAAGTAATGGTGGTGATTTTGACACCAAAAACACATGAAATGGTGAAGATTAGGGTGAGTTCTTGAAGAGAGAAGATGAAGAAAGGTTTAGAGAGAGAAAGCTCCGATTTTAGAGAGAGAGAGGCTGGTTGGTGGTGGTTGTTGTGGTCTTAATGACCACATTAAATGTGGGGAAATACCGGGTTTCGTTCGGGTTCGTTCGGTTTCGCGTGGTTTCGCGTAGAAACGCCGTTTTCGCGTCGTTTTCGTTACGAAACGACTCGGTTTTAAAATAGAATCATAAGATTTATTTTAGGTTGTGATTCCTAATAAATTAACTAAATATCTTTTAATTATTTAATTTACAAAAATATTTATTTAACGTTTAAATCGAATCGCGCGGTCATCGCGCGTATTTGTTCGAATCAAATACGACGATAACTACACTTTTCGATATTGTTTTCTAATTATCGAATATCATTCAGAACGTTAAACTCTTAGATTTATTCGTACAGATCGTCACCTATACGAATAATCTGTCGGTTTAGCATTCACCTAACGATATTCGTGTTGTTTTGTCCTGTAAGGCCTCACATACGTTTATACATAATAAAATCCTAACAAATAAATCACATGATGATTCTGTGTTGCCAGATAATTATCTGACTCAAGAATTATTGTTCTGAATTGATTTCTCTGAAATGTCTGTGAATTCACTGTTTTGTTAGCATGAAATGATACTGAGGTTTGATATGAACATGAAATACACTGAATTACACAAGATTTGTACCTGATTACTGTTCACGCACTGTTACGATCACTGTTCCGGTGACGGTTCCGGCACTGATGTTACACCGGGCATGGTGCACTGATTCACGATCCCCTGGCCTTTACAAAACTCATAAAATGGACCAGGAGCCTGACCCGGACCAGGCTCACAACTTTTATTTTAAGATTTAGTTGATTTTCAACTTCAAGTTTATAATAATTAAAAGTTGTAAGTGATTCAGATTTGTCCTTGATTAGATACAAGTACATGTAACGAGAATAATCATCAATGAAAGTGATAAATGAAGCATGTCCAGTTATTCCAGCAATAGTGTAAGGGCCACTAATGTCGGTGTGAATAATTTCTAATAAATTAGAACTCCGAGTGGCACCTTTCTTAGTTGTTGTTGTCATTTTGCCTTTAAGGCATTTGACACATGTTCCAAATCGGTGAAATCAAGAGAAGGTAAAACTTCATCCTTCACGAGTCGAGATAAGCGATCCCGTGAGATGTGGCCTAAACGTTGATGCCACAACATGGATGAAGTTTCTAAGTCTCTTTTTCTTTTAGTCTTTGTTGAGTTCTCATTAATATTATATGATAACAAAGACCTAGAGAAATCATCATCTAGTTCTAACTTATAGAGACCACCATCCAAAAGACCAGTACCAAATACTTGAGAATTAGAACTAATAGTAAGTCTGCCATTACCATGAGAAACATAAAAACCATCCATGTCTAACTTTGGTCCTGATACAAGATTCCTAGAAATTTCAGGAATATATAAGGTATCATAAAGTTTAATACATAGACCGGTTTTCATTATTAATTCTAAGGTTCCCACGGCAACAACAGATAGTTCCTTTCCATCCCCAAGCTTAAGGGTTCTTTGGTTTCTTTCCAGCCTCCGGATTGTAAGGAATCCCTGAGTAGAATTGGTCACATGAACCATAGAACCAGAGTCAAACCACCATGTATTAGTTGGAACATTTAAATTAAAGGACTCAATTATCATATTAAGATGATTACCTCTCTTAGCCAGCCATTACTTGAAGTCAGGGAAATCTTTCTGCTTATGTCCTACCTTTCGGCAGAACTTGCAGTAAGGCTTGCCATTGGAATTGTTAGAGCTGGAAGATGTACCTGCATTGGACTTAGGGACTTTAGAAGCTTCCCTATTAGTATTGTTCTTCCTTTTCTTCGAACCAGTGGCCATCAGGTAAGCAACATCGGGTTTTTCCAGCTTCTGACGCTCTTCCTCTTGTGCGCACATGGCAATCAACTCATTCATCAACCACTTCTCTTTCTGAGTGTTGTAGTTGATCATGAAAGCCTCATAAGATGCAGGAAGAGAAGTCATGATGAAGTGGACTAAGAAACCATCACTGATCTCCATGTCTAATCCCTTAAGTTTACGGGCCATGTCGTTCATCATCATGATGTGCTCACGAATGCCACTGACTCCATCATACTTTGTAGACACCAATTTCATGATCAGGGTGTTAGCATGTGCCTTGGAGGTTCCTTTGAATTGCTCCTCCATAGCAGTAAGGTAAGCCTTGGCGTTAGCCAAATCAGGAATTGCTCCTCTGATGATTGGGCTAATAGAATTCTTGATAAACATGAGCGCCATCCTATTAGCCTTCTCCCATTTCTCATAAAGCAGCTTAGCTTCAGCAGTGCTCTTATCAATGAGGGCAGGAGGTGCGGGCTCTCTCAGTGCATAGTCGAACTCCGTGATTCCAAGAGTCAGCATCAGCGAATCTTTCCAAGCAGAGTAGTTCGCACCAGTAAGGGTCTCAATTCCCATATTGAGAGCTGTGGATTATATTAGATGAGAAAGAGTAATATACTAAGGCTATAGAAGAACTTAGAGTGATCTATGAGGTAACTTAGATCTAATGCAGGCATCTATAAGGACCATTATAGTAATGAAGCTGTGATAAAGAGTCTACTATAACATCAAATTAATAGACTAAATTAGGTTCTACTTAAACAAATGGGTTTCACTTTGGTTAATAACCATTTATCTAAGTATTAGGAACAATTTAGTTAGAAAATAAAATGTGCATTAGGAATGTAACACATCACCTTTGGGCAGAAGTGAGACATTTTATAAGCATTATGCACATGTTAAGTTTGCAAACATATATGTAACACATCACCTTTGGGCAGAAGTGAAAAATACATGCTTTTAGGCAAAATGATGTCATGTGAATATCTAATGTTTAATGATATACACAAGCAAACGACAATGCTTAATAAGACTCAAATAATAAGATGTAACACATCACCTTTTGAGCAGAAGTGAAACACTTGTTACTGAGTTTAAGCTGATTTTGTATATTAAGGTTTTAACAAAACTATTTATTTTATCTCTTAGCCCCCTGATTACGAAGTTAGTAATGTTCTCGAAAATAGTTACGTATTCGAAAATAGTTATGTTCTCGAAAATAATTATGTATTCGAAAATAGTTATGTGTTTCGAGTACTCTTAGATTTTCGAGTACACTAAGATTTTCGAGTACAATTTGATTTTTCGAGTACACTATGATTTCGTGAACTTATAAAAATTTCGAGTACACTAAGTTTAAAAGTAATTTCGAGTAAGTTAAAATTTCGAATACTCTAAAAAACGTGTACATTAATTTCGAATACGTTTAAGTCCGAAATTTTTTAGGTTTACGAAAAACGCACCAGATTCACGTTTTTACGAAAAACGAACCAATTTTAAGGTTTTCTGGAAAAAACGACCAGTTTTCGTACTCGTTTTTCGAAACGTTTGTGTATTTTGTATCAATTTTGCGATTAGAAATCGATTAAACAACATATCGCTCTGATACCACATGTTGGATCGATTCCTTTGGTTTAGATGTAAACATGAATACGAAAATAATAATGAAATAGAGATTAGATGAAACCTGTGAATCCAGTGAACGCGTTGTTGATTCCAGACATGATTCCTGAGAGATGACGATCCGATTGGGTTCCCGTTTAGGGTGTATGGTGAGGATGGAGTTAGATGAGATAGCTCGGTTATGGAGTCACGAATTTCTCTTAGGGTGAGGAGAAATCGTTTTGTGATGATGTTAAGAGAATGTGAGTAACCTTTGATTAGGAGCCATTAGTCTCTATTTATACACCTAAGGAAAAACTCTAATTAGGATAAATTAGGATAATTATGTCCATCAAATAATTATCTATCTGTTAGGGGTATTTAGGTAATTGATCATATTTAATTAAATAATCATGAGGATCATATTGTAATATTTAGTCTTAGTTATATTTTCAACTCTCTACTCTATATAATCCATTCGTTATCTAAAGTCACTAAAAAACAAAAGAATTCCAAAAGTCGCGCAAAAAGAGGAAAATCGTGACACCCAAATACCAGAGTCACAATAAACGTGCATGTTCGACACACCATGATTTCGTCTCCAATTCATATCGTCGCCCCAATACAGCCAATTCCCTATTACAACTACCAGCAACATATGCAACCTTTGTTCAACTAGTTTGGTTAACGTCAATACGTCATGTTAATCTTCTTTCAGCCAATTCAACAGTCGCAACAATTCAATTCTTTCCATGATCATCCTGAAGCAAATTTAGAAAATCTCAAAATCCTGATGAAAATTCATAAACATTAAATTAGAAAGGCGATGTGGCGTATGAGAAAAATAAAGAAATTAAATAAGAAGGTTTTATCTGAAAAAGAGAAAAACTTAGTAAATAAACCAGTGTTTTGAAAACCGGACCGGACCGGCCGGTCGGACGGACGGGGAACCGGTGGGTGGATCGGTCCGGTTAAGGGTCTTGAACCATTTTTGGGTGAACCGGCCGGTCGGACCGGTGAACCGGCGGTCGGACCGGAAAACCGGTGGTCGGACAGGTGGTTGAACCGTTTTTTTGATTTTTTTATTTTATTTTGATTTTTTTTATTTTATATATATATATATATATATTTATAAAATGTTTATAAAATCATCTGGTTCTTAAATCCGGTCCGACCGGTCCGACCTCTGACCAGTAACGAGACCGGTTCGACGTCCGGTTCGGTTATAAAAACATTGAAATAAACTGACTAAAATTAAAAAAAGAGAGAGAGACAGAGGGTTTTATTACGAAAGAAATTATTAAAAGAAAATGTCGCCCATCAAACTTTAAAAAAATTCTATCAATGAAATGTTAGGTTAATTACCAACATGACGAACTTAGAGTAAATTACGGTTTTGCTCTTATAGTTTAAATTTTTAACTATTTTGACCTGAAATGAAATCTTCTATCAATTCAGTCCATGTGGTTTAAACAGCTATCGGTTTTGGCTCTTCAAACTTAATTATTATAACGGTTTTGGCCCAAAATATAACTATGGTTGGGGGCAAAAACGCTAGTTATCTAAACCACATAGACTGAATTGATAGGAGATTTTATTTAAGGCCGAAATAATTAAAGCACTTAAACCACACGAGCCAAAACCGTAATTTACTCTTAAATATATAATAAATCCCAACTTTATATATTAATTTAAAAAAATAATAATAAACACCGAGACTTATATCAATTAAAAAAGATTAAAGAATTTAATAATTTAAAACATGCATGGTGATTTTTTATTTTTATTTTTGAACAGCAAACGCCTGGTCACCCGGGATCACCTGGCAAATAGATCACCATTCCGTCCGAATAACAGAGCGTGGTGACCTGACCGACCCGTCTAGGAGGAAACCTACAACTAGGAAAACCCTCTGGCTCAACCCAGAGCAATATTTGTTCTAGGTGAGACTCCAACCTAAGACCTCTCATAAGAGAAGTCAAGAGGCTACCATTAGGCTAGAAGCCCTTTGGTATGCATGGTGATTATTTATTAACTATTTAATTAAATACTATATTCACCAGAGATGGTGACGTGTAAACTTGAAGGAACAAAGAAAAAGAACAACGGTGATTGGTTCAAAATCAGCGAGGATAATGTTTCATTTCTAGCAAATTATTCTTTGGATTTGATGATATTTGCATTTTATGATATATGCAACTTGAAATATATTTATCGTTAAATGATGAGTGCTTTGAAATTTTGTGTTATTATCTTCATTTGTCACATAATAATAATAATAATAATAATAATAATAATAAATATATAAGAAAACTATCAATTAGAGAAATTAACTATTACGAGCTTTTAGTCTTGTGTTTACCTTAAGGGTATTCATCGAATCGAATTTCGAATAACTCAAATATTTCGAATCGAATGATTTCGAATTTTTGAATTTTTTAAGAGCATCCGAATTCGATTCGTATTCGTATTCAATACTCGAATTCGAATTGGTTTGATTCAAATTTAATTAAAAAAATGTTTATGCATTCAAAATATCAAATACACTATAAATATGTAAATATCAAATAACTAATATTTAAGTTGTAATATTAATGATAACATTCAAACTAATAAAATCATAGGTATATAATAATTTTATAGTAACTACTTGTATATATATAATAAAAAATATATATAAATAATTATATTCGAATTTCGATTCGAATACGAATATTCGAATCGAATTCAACTTGGTGATTTTCGAATAAAAATCGAATCGAATTTCGATTTTTTCGAATCCGATTCGAAAACTATACACCCCTAGTTTATCTTGTTGCGTTCGAATTCAAGTTGAGCCACATTTGCTGAGATAAAATCATAAAATTTATCTAATTAGGATGGTCTCAGACCTATGTCTGAGAGCGTCCAATCAAAATAAACAAATGAAATCTCGTCTTTGGGGTCGTTACAAAGTAACATACTAAATTTGATCACGTGTATAATAGTTTTTTTCTATCCTCTTACAAAATAAATTTTTATTATTGATGAATTTAATATCAGAAGATTAATTTTAAGTTAGTTAAAGAATTTTTAGACCATATTCACTAAGACTATCCGTAATACTCACCCCACTAAAATCGCACTCCATCAAAATTTTCTGTCACGTTATCACCTCACTGTAAACCTTAAAACCCCGTAGTGGTCACACCACTGTAAATGTGAAAGAGAGCTTCAACAGGGTGAGAGGAGATTGGAACGGGGAATGAGGGCCGTCATTAATTTGAATCCCGCCAGAGGTAGGGGTGTTCCTGTCGGGGGCCGCTACCCTGCCGAACCCCACTAAACCCACGGCCTCACCATTAGACTATCCACAGCGGTCACCCCACTGAAAACCCTTCCCCACTGAAATTTCTTACCACGTCATCACCCCACTGAAAACCTTTAACACCCACAATGGTCACCCCACTGAAAACCCTTCCCCACTATTCCACATCATCAACATTATTTAAATTTAATTGATTTATTTAATTTTTTTGTTGCAAACTAAAAATAAAAACCTTAGGATTTAATTAAACCATTCAAATAAAAATACAAATAAAATAAAAGGTACATTGCAAAGTTAAATAAAAAAACCATAGAAAAAAACTAACAATTCAAATAAAATAAAATAAAATTTAACGATATTTATCAAAGAGCTTCTTTTTCAATTTTTTCATTATTTCACGATCTTCGTCGTCGAGCATTTCGGGAGGCAAAGACTTCATTGCTCTGAGGTCGGCTCTGAGAATTTTCTCTTCATACATTTTTTTCCTATCTTCGTGTTTTTGTTTTTGAAAAGATGTGAAAGCTTGGAGTTGATCAGCGAGATCGGTTGTTGTCGGGTTAGAGGAGACGGTTTGACGACTCGAAGAGGAAGCCCGTTTTGTTGTATCTCGACCCGTCGGTCTAACCGGTTCCGGTGGGGTGTCGAACTTGGCTTCTTCTTCGTCATCCTCGAGGTTAACCGCGTAATTTGTATGTGCGGTCGAACCCCCCCGGCGAATACTCGTTCGATTCGGAGTTTTTGGTTCTTTTTGAAGAACCTTGGACCTCGTTACCTTCTTGGCAAAGAACACGGAATTTCGGCGAGTCTTTTATCGCCACCCAAACGTGGTAGTGGTTAAATGTTTGGCCGTTACTCTTTAGTTGGTATTCCTTTTCGGCCCATTTCAACACGTTCTCGTCGCTCATCCCGCTTTTTCGATTGTTGGCGCAGTTGCTATAGATCCCATTAAACTTTGTTAACTTGGTGCACATATCCTTTCACTTTGAATTTAATTGATGATATGTGCGGTATTCGGCATCGAAGCCCACCACATTGTGCCAAGGAAAGGTTACTTTTTTCCAAAAATTTTCGCGTTTTTGCGAATTACCTACAAAAAAAAAAATAATTAACCAAAAGTAAGTAAAAAAATTTATACCCTTTAAAATAATATATAACAAAACTAAGTAAAAAACTTTTTACCTTTGGTTTTGTTCTCGGATTCGTCCATGTAGCATCTTCCGAGAGCGATTTTTCATCGTGAGTCCATTGTTTTGGTGCCATTGGACCACTACTCGGCTATATTCCGGCCAGCTGTTTGTTTTTCTTACCGTTTTTGCGTTTTTGAGTGTCTTGTGTCTCCGGCACGACCTCGTTATCAGGTTGACTCAGTGACACGAAATCATATTCGAACCGAGGTTGGGAGTATGGAGCAAAACCGGGTTGAAAGTTTGAAGGTGGTTGGAAGTTTGGTGGATGTTGTTGAAAGTGTTGGATGTTCGAGTTTTGTTGTAGTTGAACCAATAAATTTCTAAGCGATTCAGGATCGTATGAGAACGGGTTGAATTCGAGATTGGGATTGTTAGGCCTTGGATTCATGTTTGTAATTTTTTTAATAAAAATATATAGAGAGAAAGATGAAAGATGAAGAGATTTGGGTGATTTTTTGGGTAAAAAGGTTGAGTATTTATTTAGTTTTTAAATTTTTTTTTGAGTAAATTACTGATTTTGTCCTTTAAAAATATAGCAATTTGCTGGTTTCGTCCTTTGACTTCGAAAATTACTAGGGGTGTCCTTATTTTGAAAATTTTGCACTAGTTGTGTCCTTTGTCACTAACCCCGTTAACTTATTCCGTTAAAACCCCCATGTGCCAGTCACATGAGGGGTAAATTCGTCATTTCATCCATTCTTCTTCCTTACCTTAGGGTTTCCACCACCAGCCACCACTAGTAGATATCGGAGAGAACGATTTCGCAGCAGATCTGTCGCCGGACGGCTTCTTCGTGGTTGCCGTCGTTGTTCCGCCGCTGCCTCTGCCGAGTCTGTTAATCCGGTTGAATTCTGGTTAAACTAAAAACCTTAAATATCAACAATTTAAGATCGAAAACAACAAAACACAGCTATGAAATTGGGCAAAATCGACTGAAAACACAGCATGAAATTGGGTAACATCAACAATTTAAGATCCAAAACAAGAAACACACCACAAATCGGCTAGAAGAAGGCCGGCCGCCCAGAACCAACGGTTGAGGCACCGAAAATCGGATGAAAATCGACTGAAAATCGGATGAAGATCATACGTTTGGATACGGCGGCAGTAGAGTCACGCGGCGGCCGGAGGGTGATGGCGACGGTGGTGTTAAGCGGTGGCCGAGGAAGGCGGGAGAGGGAGGGGACGACGATTTGGGTGAGGCTAGGACGACGACGTGGGGGATTGGTGCTTCGGTTACCAGCGGTGGTGGTCAGTGGTGACGGCATCGACCTCAAAATATGCAGAAAGGGGTTTGGTGACTGACTTCATCAATGGCATGTATTAACGAGAGAAGCTTCTGGGAAACAAGGGGAAAAAGAACCATGAATCCATTCGTGTTTGATGTGTTTGCTGGTAGGAGAAGGGAGGAGAATGGTGGTGGTTGCCGGACGCCACAACCGGTGGTGGCTGGTGGTGAAGGTGGTGGATTGGGGTGGAAACCCTAGGTAAGGAAGAAGAAGAAGGGTGTGATTTGACGAATTTACCCTCATGTGACTGGCACATGGGGGTTTTAACGGAATAAGTTAACGGGGTTAGTGACAAAGGACAAAACCAGTGCAAAATTTTCAAAATAAGGACACCCCTAGTAATTTTCGAAGTCAAAGGACGAAACCAGCAAATTGCTATATTTTTAAAGGACAAAATCAGTAGTTTACTCTTTTTTTTTTTTTTTACAAAATTGCCGTTAACCAACGGCTACATTTTTGGGCCAATCACACATCACCATTCATGACGGGGAGCAGGAGCTGTGGGAACCTTTTCGACGGGGGCACGAACAAGGGAGCGGTGTTCCCGTGCGAAGCCGCCGCGGGAAGGAGGCCCGCTGGCCGGGCGGGACGAGTGGACGACCATTGTGGCCGGTCTTACGGACGGTCTAATATGAAACAGACCAGCCGGTAGAATCCGTTTGGAGAGGGGTAGGGATAGGATTGTAGGAACTAGGAAGAATCTCTAGGGTAGCAATGATGGATGCCTTGTTTTTATATAAATAAATATATATTAAAAAAACAAATATATATAAATAAATAATTAAATAAATTAATAACTTATAGTATAACGTGTCATAATATTGTGAAATCAAGTATCGTTTTCCCATTTTGTTAATGTTATCATCAAATTCATGTATCATTCTTATCAATCTTATTATAAACAGTATGTATTAATCCTAACCCTTTTTTATTAGATTTTTGACTCATGCAATATTTAATGTTTTTTTATTTACTAATATTTTATTTATTTAAACTTATATAGTTATATTTTAACAAAACATCAACTTATTTCAAAGGAAAAAGAAAAAAAAAAGGTTTCAAATGTGCCCTGTGAATAAACAAAGTGCGAGTTAGACGTCATATTAAAGCATATGCACAACTCAAAGTAGAGATTATGAATGGTTACAAATGGATTGGGTTGGCACCAAATCACGGGTTTTCAAACTTTTTATGATTAAAGATGAATGAGACAAGTGGCACACAACCATATATATATATATATATGTATGTATGTATGTATGTATGTATGTATGTATGTATGTATGTATGTATGTATGTGTGTGTATGTGTGTGTGTTGTGTGTGTGTTGTGTGTGAATTAACCACCTTAAGTTGTAAAAACCATAAAAACACTCATGTAACATGCGGAATTTTTTTATTTTTTTACACGTACATTTGTAAATCATTTCGTCAACTTTTATAAAAAAAAGCATTGAGCCAATTTTGTTTTAAAAAATGTATTGTACACCATGTAACATATACGTAACATCTAAGTGTCATATCTGGGCTCAATGTTACATGGTTTTTTCATTGTTATTATGTTTTTCACAACTAAAGGTAGTTTTCAAAATATCTTTATCCTATACACACACACACTAGTATAGTACTCGCGTGATGCAACGAGAAACATAATACTTGGGCGATTTTAAAGGTTTACATGGTTCGTTATTCTGTTATAGCCATAACAAAAACAATTTTTTTAGTTTAGTATTAATTAAAAGTGACTTCAACTCTAAATATAAAAGGTCAAATGTACAAAAGTGAAAACGTAAAAAACTCTTAATTGAAAAAAAAAATTCTTAAAAGAAATCCAGATGTTTTGAGGGGTTTTCTTATATAATCATTCTATCTCACTTTAATGACAAAGTGAAAACAGAAAAAAACATTTAGATTAGATTAGAAAACTTGTACCATGTACTATAAAAGTTGTAAAACTCTTAAATTTAAAAGATTTAAAGCAAGTTATTATCTTGCCATTCTAATATGTATTATATAATAGTATAGATACATACTCTCTCTCTTTGTAAGAACAACAAGAATAAAGTAAAAAATCATTAGATCTAGATGTTGGGATTATATTTCATGATATTTCTTTTTAGAGATCACACTACATTTCTCTTTAGAAAAAGGGGTTCGGAGCTGGCTAAATAGCTAATATTTTTAGTTAAACTTTTAATGTCATCTATTATGGCAAACTAAAGTTATTATATGTGCTCTATAGTTTTTTACAAGCATAATCTAAACCGATTGAACATAATGGTTCTTGAAAGTTGACAATGGTTGAAGACCATTGTCATTCATGACCTACTTGGGCACTCAAGTGATTGTAGTGTGAGAATAGGTAAATACATAGGAAAAGTCATTATTTTACAATATATATATAAAGGTCTAATTTTATAGAAACATAGTGAAGTTTTAATTTTGTTTTAATCAAGTCACTTAAACTTTGTATGTTCTAATTAATTAAATAACTTAAGTTTAATTTATGTTTCAATTCTAGGTATGTGACATTATAACTTGTAACCATAATTATTTTATTTTTATCTTTATTTTTAGTGTATGGTGACAAGGACATAACATGGATTTTTATTTTTATTTGAGATTTTTTAGATATTGCTCAAAAAAAAAATTTTTAAAAAGAGGGAAAATTTTTAAAAATTAAAAAATATTTTAGTTGCTTGCCAAAAAAAAAAGTCTGGATGAATCTAAAATGTATCTAAAACCATCAAACATGTGCTAAATTCTCCTAGAACTCCACTTATAAGGCATAAACAAACCAAAATAAAGCAAGATATGTCCAAACGGACCAACATGACATGTTATCTAGGTTTTTTTTATCTAGTATTAAAATATAAATCAAATTTAAGTTACCTAATTGAAACAAAACAAAGTTTCAATAATTTAATTGAAACAAAATTAAAAGTAGATTATGTTTCTATAACATTTTCCCTATATAAAATAATCATTAACATGTTATGTTTGTAGTATATTGTAGCTGTTACAAAATAATAACCTTTTTCTAGACTTGAGTCGTTCATTTTAATCCATCATTGCGCATTTTATGTTGATTTTGGTCATTTGATCACATGTACCATTAATATAGATGTCATACCATGAGTCATTTTAGAGTACCTAATTATTCGGCTTTTACCAAAGAGGCATTGCCTCAATGGTGCCCCATGATTCTTTCAAATGGGAGGTCATGGGTTCAAATCCCTCCCGCAGCGAAAAAGGGGTCTGAGGGGGGTCAGGGGGTTTTCCCAGTGGGGTTTCCTCCTGGGTGGTTGTGGTGGCTCATGGGAGGTCCAGGTAACTAGACCTTGGTGACATGGTCTGGAAACAGTGGGTTCACACGATTGAGACCTTCGCCGTTCAAAAAAAAAAATTATTCAGCTTTAGATATTTAGTCGGTTCGGCCTTTTAAATGTTCATTGGAAAAGTATGCTAAGAGCCCTTCTTGTCACTTTTCTTTAAATAGCAATTTTGTACAACTAAATAGAGGTGGCAAAAAAACGAAACCGGAACTGGCCAATCTCACTATATTATGTTAGAAGGTCATAAGTGTACTTCTTTTTAGATAAATGCTTAATATATGCACAAATGTAGTGAAACAAGGTTATAATTTATGCATTATACAAGTATATATACCCGATGACAGGAGCTTAAATGCTTAATTTATGCACAAATGTAGCGAAACAAGGTTATAATTTTTGAGGCTGGATCCACTAATAAAAGATTTTTACTGAGTAAAAACAAATATAAGTTTGACATGTGGCATCATAAAAACAAAATTATACTACAAAAAACAAAATTCATTACAAAAAAAGTCAAGTCAAAAGAAACAAAATCCAGTACAAAAAAAAATTCAATAAAGAATAAAATGAAGTACAAAAAACAAAAATACAGTACAAAAAACACAAAAATCCAATACAAAAAAATATATAGAACAAATGTAGTAAAAAAAATAAAAATCTAATACAAAAAATAAGATGTTATATCTAAATTATCCTGACAATAGTTGGTAGTAACACAAGAAGAATGACATGATTTTCTAATTTGAGGCCAAAGTATGATCCTAAGCCTCAAAAGGTTAAAGTAGAGGTGACAAGTCTAACTAGGCCTGTAAACGAACCGAACAGTTCATGAACTGTTCGTGAACTGTTCGGTAAGAAGTTCGTTTATGTTCGTTTATTTAACAAATGAACGAACACGAACACGAAATTTGTGTTCGTTTAATTAAATGAACGAACATGAACACACCTTGTGTTCGTTTATTTATGTTCATGAACAGTTCGTTTATTTACGTTCGTTTATTTGTGTTCGTTAGTGTTCGTTTATGTTCGTTAACTATGTAATGCTAGCTTTTGTTCGGTTAACCGACTAATTTACGAGTGATATGTACATTTAAAGACTTGTCGTTTATGCTCGTTTATACTTGTTCAATTGTGTTCGTTTATTTTGTTCAATAGTGTTTAAGTTCGTTTATGACTGTTCAATGTGTTAAAAAATGTCCATTTATGTTTGTTCGTTTATTTTAGTTCGTTTGTGTTCATTTATGTTCATGAACAGTTCATTTAACTTGTTAATGAACGAACACAAACGAACACGAACATATTCATTTTCTTAATAAACGAACACGAACACAAAATTCATGTTCGTTAAGGTGTTCGTGTTCGTGTTCGTGTTCGGTTAAGTGTAAATGAACGAACACGAACATGCCTGTGTTCGTGTTCGTTCGGTTCGTTTACAGGCCTAAGTCTAACACAACATGTAAAAAAAACAAAAAAGAAAAGAAAAAGAAAAATTTAAGTTAGTCATTGGTTTTTAGAGCAAGTCAATTTAAACATGATTTTTTAAAAGATAAATTAACATGAACCCAATCAGTTTAATAAGAAGGTTGATCAATTAAAATGTTTAAAAAGTTTTAAAAAAAAGTTACTACTTCTATTTTAGGAAAATGTTAATATTTATTATTTTTCATAACTGTTAATTTCTAGAACTAAATTTTCCAAATCTTTTGTGAACTCTTCACTTACAACAACTTTATTTTATTAATTTAACTACCTTCTTTAATTCTTTTCATTCTTTTTTCCTTTTATCTCGAGTTAAATATATTAAACCAACTTTTTTGTAAAGGGAATGAAGGAAAAAAGAAAAATCACAAAAAAGACAACAAGTACTGAAGTACTAAAAGATTTCATTTGAGACCGCAGTAAAATCAATTGACCAAATTGTTCATTGGTTTTACAAATATTAATAAATGAATATATAAAACTGGTCGACCTAAAATATGATACAATTATAAATGGGTCTGATGCAAATTAATATAAGGATACGTTAAAGTTGAATACTTTAACGTGTCAGTTTGTCAATATAAATGGGTCTGATGCAAATTGACCAAATTGTTCATTGGTTTTACAAATATTAATAAATGAATATATAAAACTGGTCGACCTAAAATATGATACAATTATAAATGGGTCTGATGCAAATTAATATAAGGATACCTTAAAGTTGAATACTTTAACGTGTCAGTTTGTCAATATACATGAATAACAACTCATGTTCAAGACATTGAAGTTTTAATGAAGTAACGAAATAGTACATCCATTTCTTTTTTTTATTTGGATTACTGACGAATCATAGACCTATCATATCATATCCACACTTAATAGAAAGAAACCCATCATATGTGAGAGAAAACCCTCTAGCCTGACATAAAACCCATATTTTGTTCATGTCAAGACTTGAATCTGTGACCTACCTAATATTAAAGCAACATGTTACCTCTCCTTAACCACTTGAACTGAGGATCATTGGTAGACATCCATTCATACTCTAAAAAAGTGGCCTTAGAGTAGTAACTACCACTGTCTTAGATCAACTTTAATGTGAGCTCCAAACTATTTTTTTAACAGGTTGGTACGAAGACACCCAATACGGGATTTCAACCGTCCCTCGGATTTGAGCTCTGGGACGTACGCCCAAGCCCACCCCAAAAGGAGCCTCACAACTTGGTAAACCCCCTGACCTTACCTCAGTAAATATGCTTCTGTCCGGATTTGAACTCAAGATCTCTCACTGAAAAGTCAACGGGTGTCATTAGGTTAGAAGTCATTTGGTGGGCTCCAAACTAATAAGATGTGGTTATTCGATCGGTTAACGCATTAATGTAAAGTTAACAATTGAACTCTTTCATACACACACTATGTTACTAACCCATGTAATTTATAGGATTAATTAATGTGAAAGCAGGCATCAAACAAGCGTTACATTTTGCTTTCACATAATATGAAACTATAATTTGGAGATACAAGCTCCGAAGCTCGTGTCACTTTTATTCTTTGTTAAGTGTCGAATATTTGCAATTATTTGATGATGATAATAGATTAATAGGTAGCTCTATAGTCTCTACTTTTGATCTTGTTTGTATGTTATTGGTCTTTTTAGTTTTTATTAATTATTCAAATACATCTTTCTTATTTTTCGTCTATTTATGGGGTCATTATGAATATATTTCAGACCATAAACTAAAATATAATAATATATAGGTTAGAAAATAAAATTGCTAAAATATTAATTGTTTGATTTGATAAATGAGAATTTAGTTTAAAAGTTAAACTTGATGCAATATATATATATATATATATATATATATTGAGAATATTAAATAATTTTTATTTGCATTAATTTAGTGAGGAATTATTTTTGTACATAAAAATAAAATTGCCATCGTTTTAAATAAATAATTGTGACTAATATTAGACATCATGACACTACATATTTTTTATGTTGTTGGTTTGAGCATTATAACAAATCGAGAATGAATAATTTATAAATTATATTATTATTTATTACAATTTCATAAATGTTTACATATATGGTTTAGTGTAAACAACATACAATTAAATTTTAGAATATATTATTTTAATGAATTAGATACTATATATAATTAGCAAGTCAAATATAAATTTAAAAGATAATATCATTTATACTATTTGAAATGTCTAAAAGAACTTCTTAGCACTTAGAATTACAAAATGATTTTATTTTGTGCCAAAAATTATTTCAAAATTTATAAACTTTTATTACTAACTATTTATTATTACAACATGTAATATACGATATATTAATCTAATATTCTAATTATATAATATACAACAGAAATTTTCAACTACAGTACTTATTTGAAAGTATTAAGTTTCTTTTAGATTTGTTGACTTGGCGGTGAATATGATATGATAATACTTCTGATGTCACGATAAAACTTCAGTGATAAAAAAATTAGTCATTAAAAAAAGTTAACATTCAGATTTAGCATCACATTTCTACAATTCCTTAATATTAATAAGAATGGAATCATATATATATGATAGGAAGTTAATAAATGATAAATGTACACTTAAAAAATTGATATGAAACTCAAAAAATAATTATCATAAACCAAGAAAAAAATTATAATTAAAATTGTATACATAATCGTTTGTTGAAGTACGTTTGACTACCTATATGATTGTGAAACATAAAGAATATATATTAAAATATAAAAAATCATTGATTTATTAAAAATGTTTGAATGAGTTATTTATTAATTTACTTAAATAGAACCAATAATCTTATCTTACTACTATAATAAACAAAAATATGTTTTGACACTTGTCACAATTTTAAGACAATATTGTCACTTGGCATCTTCTCATCATCCCATTTAATTTTCTCTCATATTAAATAATAATTATATTATCTCTCATATTCAATAATTATAATATTAATGATATTATTTACCTTTTTAATGCTAAAATTTTTTTATAATAAATTAAAAATATTTTAAAAAAAGTTCAAGGATATGATTTTTTTTCAAAAATCAATAATTTAGTAATAAAAAATAATTTCAATCGGTAATTTAGAAATTTTACTTTTAAAAATCATGTTTTATCAAGAAAAAAATTTAACAAATTAAATAGACTATAAAACATAGATTTGAAACAATTTTTTTTTATAAAAAATAACGTTTTTGGTATTAAATTTTTTTAAAATAATTTATTTAAAAACATTATCTTTTATTATTTTTATATATCTTAATTTACCTATTAATGTGTAATTTAATCATTTTATTTCAAAATATCATTTTCAAATTTACACATTTTTATTAATAATTATTTAATATTTTATATTATATCCGTGTAACACACGGGATGATAATCTAGTATAACATTATAACATTATAGTTTTTCCTAATTTATGTTAATAATAAAAATTAACTTTATAAAAAAGTAAACAAGTTTGTTAGTTGTTTTAATTAAGTTATTTAAAACTTTTATCTCTTTAAAATCACTTAAGTTTTATTTTATGTTCTAATATTATATAATTAGCAGGTTACTAGGTTACCAATGATGGCGTGTAAGTTTACATTAGATGCTTTTAAAATGACGTAGAAAATATAAATAATAACATGAATTTTTTAATTAATTATACAGTATTAAAAGTTTAAATTAAATTTTAGTTACTTTAAAAAGACAAATAAAATTCTAACGATTTGAAACTGTGCCATATACACTTCTACCAAGCCATGCATATGACATAGTTATTTGATTAAATATTCTATACTCTTATATTATTATACTAGCCTAGATTCCCGTGTATTACACGGGTTAAATAATTAAAAAATATAATTTATTAATTTTAAATAATAATAATAAGTATTTAATAATTATAAAATTATTTTTAAGTTTATTTAATTGAAATATTCTTTTAGTTTATTAAATTAGTAAATTATTAGAACAAAAAGATTTATCTTTTTTGATATTTAATTATATAATTTAATTAGTAAAGATTATTATTATTTATTAGGAGAGAGAGGCGGAAAAAAGTTTTCAGATTACAACAGAACACGACACGTGTCTCATAAAAATACTCTTTTATTATAATAGGTAATATGAAAGAATTTCTTACAGAACATGTTGTATCATGCAACTCTCATAAAATATACTATCGATAAACCAACAGTAGTTATTTAAATTTAAATTTATAATATAAATAAAATAATGAATAATTATTAATATATAAATTTAACAAATTAAACATTCAACAATCAATCATAAACACCAATTATTATATGTATTAAAATGTAAAGACGGTGGTACTCACATTTGGCACTGTTCATTTTGTTACTTACTTTATAGCATTACGTACAAGTGGGATGCAAAACCCGTGTAGTTATAATAACCGCAATGAATAATATTTCTTTTCCAACCAATACAAAAGATGCTTTGCAAGGTATCTACAATCATAAATTAATTTTAATTTTCACTTTTAACTTAAACTTCGAACTCTTACTTATAAATTATCCTTTTTCTTTACTCATATATTTTTAATATTTACATATTTTTAACGCATTCTTACGTTATTAGATAATAGTTATCATTATATTAATTTCATCGTAATTACTTCACAGACCTATACATAAATTTCAAACCCAAATAGTTACAGAGAGTTTGTGGGTTATTCAAATCTGTAACACGTTCGTACATACATTATCGACTATTTATATTGTTTATAGCATTTTGATCGTAATTACGTTACAAACTATTTGTTTTAATAATAAGAATTAGAAAACATAAATTTTTTCTATGATTTGGTTGGTTCTATGATTAACAACATGCATCTATGTTAGCTTGATCTTCCTTAGAATTAACGCTTGATTTATTATTTTATGACAGATTGACAATGGGTGTAGCCGGTTTTTTTGTATGCATTTTAAAAATCTGTTATGTTGTTACCGTTGTTGTGATTGAATATACATATCGTCACGAATACGCTTACAACATAAACACGTATATGCGTTTTGATACACACTATCATGATTAAATACCCGCGGCAACGCGCGGATAACAAGTACTAGTTGTATATAACTTACAAAAATAAGATATGGCCCATCCCATGGTGTGGGATGCGTCTTTTATCGATGGAATCAATCAATTATCGTCATCACGCATGGAGCTTTGGCCAGCCTTCAATTATTTGCATATCCATGTCATCTTCTTATCCATCAGTCTTTTTTTTTTTTTTTTTTTTTGGTCACATGTTATAATTAAGTAATTTTTTTTTTGTGAAGATTTTAAATTATTATTTGATATTAGTTAATTATAATTTATTTTTTGTATGAAAGAAATCATTTTAAAGTATCATTTCTTGATTATACTCATTAAAATACGTGAGGTATGAATCATTCGGATCGATAGGGGTATCAAGAGTCAAGACCTACCGATAGCCATAGTCTATAATGTTCATCTTTGTGTGTGATTACATGAAAAAGATTTCCTAAAAGTTTATTTTGGCTATAAAAATTTTTTAAAGTTCAAAAACCAAGGTTTACAAAATTTCATTGAACTTATTTTCGCATTATTGGAAACGATTTGTTGAACCTTAAACTTCAAATCATAATAATAAACCCTAAACTTTAAAATCAAACCTTAAAGCATAAATATAAAACTTAAAAGCGAAAACTAAGTCCTAAAATATACTATAAACCTAAATGTTAAAGCTAAAACCTAATAACTAATATTGTATATTTCAATGAAACGGTTCCAATATCGTCGAAATAAGTTCAACTGGAATTCGTTTGGGTCAGTTTCAGATATTTTATAGATACTTTTTTAGCTTTCTTAGAAAAGACATTTTTTATTTGATCACGTGTATATATGCATACACACACATATAGGGGAGGGTTCCAAATAACCCTCGTTTTGAAAACAATTAATTACAATTATTACCAATTAATTTTGTTTCTTTTTTGTTTTTTATTTCTTTTCATCATGGGCCTGGTGTAACATCTACGAATTTTTTTTTTGATGACCCATTTATAACTCTAAAAACGTTATTTTAAAATTTTACAAGTGTTTAATCTTAAGATATATATGTGCACTTAAACATGTGATAAAACACACATACACACAGATAGATAGATAGATATATATATATATATATATATAAATACACTTAAACTTGTAATAAATTCCTATAGGTAAAAATTTATTTAAAGTTATAAAACTTTAGATAAAAGTTAAATCAAGTTAAGAATATACACACACATATTTATATTGTAAACGTTCAAATAATGATAATAACAACAACAAAAATAAATGTTTAGGAAATAATTATGTGTGACGTTATTAATCATCAAGTTGCGCAAGATAACCATAATGTTCAAATAAACTTTTATAACAACTTTAACATTTAATAGTAAGTTTATTAAAGCCCAAGGGTCAATTATGTCATTTCTGAAACTAAGATTGTGTGTAAGGGAGTTCCAGTCAAAGGTGGCACACAACAAAAACATTAGGGGCTATTCCTGTCAAAAGCCCAAAGTTTCAACACCTTCTTCCTCCTTGTTCCCGTTTGAATCACCGCACCACCGAGAAAACGTGGGATTTTCACCTCAATCGAAATCTAAGGCATTTATGACTCCATGCACGCTCAGTCGACCTCAACAACCACCTAACAAACTCGTTTAATGCGTTTAATTAATAGATCACGCGGATTATATCCCTTAACTCCTCGACCGAACATTAACACAAACTTAGAACTCAAATCCTACGTTTTCGTTAATCAAATTCCAATTAAACATACACACAGCTTCGAGACGAGGCTCTGAAACATCCTGAAGCATCAAAACAAACTCAAAACACTCGAATCGCTCGGATCGAACTAAAGAACGGCCGTAACCCTTCACGAACGTGAACCTGTTATGCACATACTTCTACAGGTAATAGCTATACCCATTCAAATCGTTTTCATGCGTAGATCAAAAGCCCTATGAATTTAGAGACTCTCATTCGCTCCCTAGATCGAATTCGAATGTATTAGGTATTAGGGTTTTTCTGTTTCTGATTTGGGGAAGAACAGTGGGAAACTATTGAGTATTTTGTGTTTCTGATTTAGTCAACATAAAAGCCATCTAGCCCGGTGGTTAAGACTTGCTACCTGGGTGGAGCAGACCAGAGTTTGATGTAACAACTGTGCCGGAAACGTCGCCGGAACAGTGAACGGAACAGTAACGGCACAGTAACTCAGGTACAAACTATGCAAACTACTGTTGTACTGTCAACTACGTAATACTTAACAGTAAACTATTATGCTATTATTTCTGAAATCTGATTAAACTTTACAGTTTAACAGTCAGAAACACGTCAGACAACATGGAACAGTGATACTAATGCTTATTGATGTGCTATCATGTGTAAACGTATGCGAGGTTAAACAAAACAAAACGATAACAGTTGTTGTTACGGGATGCTAAACCGACGAATTATTCGTGTAGGTGACGATCTGTACGAATGATTCTGATAGTTTAACGTTCTGAAATAATAACTGAAAAGTAGAAAACAAAAGTCAGAAAGCAAAACTGTCGTCGTGTTCGTTCGAATGACGATTCGAACGAATACGCGCGATGGTGACGCGTTCTGATGAAACGAAAACGAAAACGATAAAAGATGCGAACGATCATAAATTCAAATAAATAAGATAATTCTTATTTTACAATTTTGAAACTCATCATTAAACAAATTAAGTTAAACTATTTTAAGAAAATAGCGAACAAATTAAATAAACGCGTAAAAATACGAAATTCGTTAAATAAATTATGTAAACGATGCCTAAATTAATTTTGAGTTAAATAAATAAATACTGTGATATTTAGGAATATATTCGTAAATTTAAAGGTTATAAAAATAATTCTTTTATATTAATTACGTAGAACGCGCGCGTAAATCCCGGAAACGTAACGAAAACGCAAACCGAGCAACCGAAACGAACCCGAACCCACTCGGGGTATAAAAACCCTTGTTAGAGATTATTTTCTCATTTTTCTCCTTCTTCTTCCCTCTTCAAACCCTAATTTCCGGATCTAAGCCTCCATCACCATTTTTGAAGCTTAAAAGCTTCATATCTTGGTCAATACTCCACCAAA
This sequence comes from Mikania micrantha, assembly GCA_009363875.1. Taxonomy (NCBI): domain Eukaryota; kingdom Viridiplantae; phylum Streptophyta; class Magnoliopsida; order Asterales; family Asteraceae; genus Mikania; species Mikania micrantha. The sequence goes on from CM018683.1 coordinate 15,840,715, forward strand.
TCGTTCCATTTTCGAACCTACGCGAAGCTCTTATCATCCTCTACGTGAAAGTACAACAGATCTAGAGAGAAATCCACTAAAAATCAAGGTAAACGACTGTGAAAATTTCGAAAACTAGGGTTTTCATCTTTAGTTCGAAGCTACAAGTTCTAACCGGTCAAAACACCTTCTATTGGAGCCCTGACCCATCGAAAATGTTTCTGCACTACACCACCACTGAACCCACCTCTAGACTTGACAAGATCGCGAGCTAAACACCATGTGGTGTCGTTGCACAGTTGCCGAATGAACAATTCACAGGTCAGCGAATGGCAGGGCCGATTGAACCTTGGCCGAATCAGGTCGAATGACCTCCTGCTACCCCACTCATTCGCTGGTTACTCTCATTCGTCACCCTAGCCGCCGAACCAACACCCTGTTCATTCGTCAGTTGCTCTTTCGCCGGTCACCACCCTATTCGGCCACCCATTCGTCGGTCAGCTACCCACATCATTCGCCAGTCAACTCATTCGGCCACCTTCATACTCCACCATCTCATTCGACCATCATGACTCACATTCGATTGAACCACCAGTCGACCATCATCATTCTGGGGACAACCTCATTCGACATGTTCATGTGATAACTACAATCGACCAAGAAAACCATCAGCAGGCCCAGAATCTCTTTATTTCCAGCCCACATATGTTAGCCCAGCATTATTCCCTTCGGCCCACTATAGTTCAGGCCCAACATGATCATACTATCTACTGGGTCGGTCCAATAACATGTGTTGATCTTGAAAACTATTTCGGTTCAACAGTAATCAACAAGCTTAACATCTTACTACTCATGCCCACTTAAATGAATTGGCCCAATACACAGTCTCTTGGGCCCAGCAGCATTTCATTGTTCTAACCCACTCAGGCGGCCCAATATAGTTGGCTAGACCCAATACAACTTCTGTTGAGCCCAATACAAATTGAACCAGCCCAAGCACCTACAAGAGGCCCATGTTACTTGGCCCAGTCATGAGGCCCAACAACCTTACTCTTGGCCCATCTTTGATTTCGGCCCAACTGAACAAGGCCCAGCTTGGCCCATGAACTGTTTTGGTGAAGGCCTGAGACAAAATCTACGGGGCCCAACAAATTCAGCCCGAGGCCCACCTATATTGCACCAAAGGACCACTTTAAGGCACTTGTTCTAATCTTGGAGTCACTATGCAAATAACATGGGCCATATCTTATTTCTGGCCAAATTCCGACTCCTACAATCTATTATAACCTCAGGCTCAAGTCACTCTTGCCTGGGCCTACCTTTGGCCCAACAAGGCCTTTTTGGCCCAATAGAGGCCCACGGGGCCACTGATTTCTAAGTTTTGCAACATTTGACCGGGCTCTTACATTTTCACAGCCTTAAATCCTTGGTTCACATCTTTAAATAGGCCTAACAACTCTCCATTGTCCAAGGCCCAACTTATTACACGAAAGCCCAAACAAGTAACTTGATCACATTACTCGGTCCACTTTCTATCTTAGGCCCACATGGGTTTAATAAATGTTATAAGACCAACAAGGTGAAATTTGGAAATAAGTACCAAGTCTTTTATAAAAGCAAATGTATTATAACAAATTGGTCAAGATGAACTTAATACTAATAACGAAGTGGAATAGTCTAAAGTGAAAAGGGGCCGAGTAGAGACGAGGCTTTCGAAGTGTTAGCCAAAGGCATGACTAACACTTACACACACATAAACATTCATAAACATATACTTACAAATTCAAACAATTTGGAATCAATACAGGGTTGTGAAAACTACAACAATTACAACAAAGAGCGCGTGCATCCTGATTCTAGGCTAAGTCAACTACCACAATTACAAGGTGAGTTCATTGTCCCTTTTCAAACTATTTTGGTTTTAACTCGGGACTGAGAAGCATGTTATTCATTTTTAAAACAAATGTTTTAAACTTAACAAAATGCTTTTATACTATTTGATTATGCCAAGTGCTAAAGGCATAAGACACTATTCAAACTAAATGCTATCTGATTATGCCAAGTGCTAAAGGCATAAACTACAAGCGGATACTAAAGCTATGTGTTAATACCAAGTGCTAAGGGTATTTACTATTTGATGATACTATTGTGGATGCTAATGCTATGAGGTTATGTTACAAGTTAATACTATGAGTTATGCTAAATACTAAGGCTACGGGTTAAATTAAATGCCAATACTACGGGTTTATGCTATGCACTAACACTACGGGTTATGTTTAATACTATTGCTATGAGATTATACTACTTGTCAATGCTATGGGTGTTATGCTAGAGACTAATGTAAACATTAAAGGCTAATGACTCTATAAGGCTATGGGGATACTAAATGCATACATACATACATACACTTTGGATACTTGAATCTATGGATACTATAAACTCTTGAATGCTGTATGATTGCCATGCTCAAACAACGGTTTGGCCTCTCAGTGCTTGCCTTACCGGTTGTAAAGCTAGTTCTTGTGCACAAGTTACGTAAATGCTGGATTCTTTGTATGCTAAAACTATAGGCTATGGAAGAACAATAGTTGGTCTCTCAGTGCTTGCCTTCAGGTGTTCTTCCTAGCCGGGACTTGAAGAACAATAGTTGGTCTCTCAGTGCTTACCTTCATGTGTTCTTCACAGTCTTAATCGAGGAAATGGACTGATGGCCTCTCAGTGCTTGCCATGCAGTGTTTCCCACAACTATTTACCTGGGTTATCAGTAACTAGGGCGATATTGGCGATCCTTAGTTGACTTTGTGTCGACCTGGAAATCCTCTATTTTCCTCTGAGTTGCTAATTATACCTGGGGCTGGTTTGGATTGATATTGGATTCCTTCGGGCATTCGGTTATCCATACCGGTAACTATCGGGTTAAACTCACGGATACTATTAGTGCATGGGATAAACTTACAAACAAAAGTGCTTAAACTATGACGGGGAAACTATACGGATGGGTAGGTAAAAGGCTTAATTATTATTAATAACAGTGTCATATCCGGATTAGTATGTGGTGGGACGTCGCCTGGGCGGGTTGTAGGCTTGACCCAGGGGTATGCCCTATATATAAGCATACCGATTTGGATATTACATGTGGAGTTAATAAGATTAAGGTTTTACCGAAAGGAGTTTGTTAAAGCTATTTAAACTTATAAACTACATGAACTCACCAACCATTATGTTGACTTTGTTTTCTTACATGCTTTCTCAGGTGATGCACAGGTATAAGCTAAGGCTCAGGATTTTGCATGCTAGGCAGCCCAACTAGAGGACCTAGCAGACTTTTGAAAGCACACCTTTTGTAGTTAATACGAATCTCTTTTGTTATCTTGTACATATACAAGATATAAACATTTGATTCTTTTGAATAGGTTTACTTAGTTAAATTATCAAACACTGATGCTGTAATTTAACTTTGTAATCCTAGTTTAATGCTAATTGTGCTTTAGATATTCTTAATCATTGATGCTATGTAAACAATCTGATCAACCCGATTATCATCCACGATATCGCGCCCCGGGAACCTTCCGCCCGACGGGGACTCCGATCCTACCCCGCCGGCCCGGGGTGTGACAGATTGGTATCAGAGCTCAAGGTTATAGAGAATATTAGGTCATTTACTTAAATGGTTTGGCCTAGACTATAACTTAGGGACCCTCATATAGAGAACATAAGATTTAAGTATGCATTTTGTCCTCAGCATTCGATCACTGCACTAACCAATATCTTTTGGTTATGATCAGAACGCCGCCAAGAAAACAACCGTCCTCGCAAGTTTCTGCTCCTCATTCATCTACTCCTACACCGCCAGATTCACCACCGCCACCGCCACCTCCTCCTCCGCCTCCTCCACACTCTCCACCACCAGACTCAAGCAGTGTTCAGATGATAGATCCTGCTACTATCGCCTTGGCGACCCTGCTGAGTACCCAACTGACAGGCCAGCTGAAGGATGTCATCCCAGAGATGATCAACCGGATTCAAAGTCATGGCAACAACTCTGGCCATACTACTGGGGAAGCTAGTGGAAACACTAGTCACACTTCAGACTGCTCCTACAAATCCTTTGTAGGATGCAAACCTCCCAGCTTTACCGGTGCTGAAGGAGCTGTTGGACTTATCCAATGGCTTGAAAAGATGGAAAATACTCTGGACATTAGTGGTTGTCCAGAACACCATAAGGTTCGCTATGCAGCAGGTTCGTTCAGCAAGCGGGCTTTAACATGGTGGAATGCACAGATCAGGGCAAAAGGAAGGGATGAAGCGATGGTGATGCCCTGGGCAGAGTTTAAACTTCTACTGAGGAATGAGTTTTGTCCGAAGCACGAACTACAACAGCTGGAGATTGAGCTCTCGAACCATGTTATGAAGGGAGCGGATCACATGACTTTTACCACTCGCTATCATGAGCTGGTAGCTCTGGTACCATAAATGGTACCGACACTGGAAAAGCTGATTGATCGCTATGTTGCAGGATTACCCTCCTGCATTCAGAGCATTGTACTGGCTGCCTATCCTGCCACTCTAGAGTCAGCCATCTCTCTTTCTGCCAAACTTACTGGGGTAATGGTAAAATCAGGAGTTCTGAAAGACGACTCGGGAAAGGCTAAGGAGTCCACTTCAAAGAAGCCCGAGCACCATCAGAAGAAAAAGAAAAAGGTCGTCAAGAATTATGTGATGGCCACCCCTCTTCAACAAGTCACTGCAGCACCTGCTCAGGTTGCACCCAAGAACTATGTGGGACCGCATCCTCAGTGTGCACGATGCAGATTTCATCATCCTACTACGGCGCAATGCCGTAAATGCAACAAATGTGGCCGACTAGGTCACCGTGCTCAGCAATGCCGTGCACCGGCAACTCGTACTGCTAACAATGCTGCTGTAGCACTTCCTCCACCACCAAGGCCTGACAATCACAACAACAACAACAGGGGATGCTACAACTGTGGAGAAATAGGCCATTTCTCCAGAGAATGTCCGAAACGAGCACAACAAGGAGCCCAAGCACCACGTGGAAGGGCTTTTGTTATTGGAGCCAATGCTGCACGCCAAAACCCTAATGTGGTCACTGGTAAATTTCTTATACATGACTCTTATGCATCTATTTTATTTGACACTGGTGCAGATCAGAGTTTTATTTTATCTGATTTTGCACGCCAACTTAATCTTACTGAGGAAACTTTAGATTCTCCATACATTATCGAAGTAGCGAACGGAAAGCAGGTTACGGTTAGCACTATACTTAGGAACTGCCCACTTACACTCACAGATCACACATTTACCATCGACTTGTTGCCGATGGAGTTGGGCAGTTTCGACATCATTGTGGGAATGGATTGGCTATCACTCAATAGAGTTGAAGTCATCTGTTCTGAGAAGCTACTTCGAATTCCAATAACGGACGATCGTGTATTGGAAGTTCGGGGAGATCAATCAAAGAGAAACGTAAAGATCATATCATGCATAAAAGCGCGTAAGTGTCTACAAAAGAAATGTATAGCTTTCTTGGCTCATGTGGTGGAGAAACAAAAAGACAAGAAAACTATTCAAGACGTGCCGATAGTAAAGGAATACCCCGAAGTATTTCCTGAAGATCTACCTGGTTTGCCACCTGTGCGACCGGTAGAGTTTCGTATCGATTTAGTTCCTGGAGCAACACCTGTTGCTAAATCTCCTTACAGGTTAGCACCTTCGGAGATGTAGGAATTATCTAACCAATTACAGGAGCTACTGGATAAAGGTTTCATCCGACCGAGCTACTCACCTTGGGGAGCTCCGGTTTTATTCGTGAAGAAGAAGGATGGAACTTTTCGGATGTGCATAGACTACATAGAACTAAACAAACTAACCATCAAGAATCGGTATCCATTACCGAGGATTGATGATTTGTTTGATCAATTGCAAGGAGCTCAGTACTTTTCAAAGATTGATCTACGTTCCGGATACCATCAACTCAGAGTACAGGATGAAGACATACCGAAGACGGCGTTTTGTACCAGATACGGGCATTACGAGTTCATGGTGATGCCTTTTGGTTTGACGAATGCACCTGCGGTTTTCATGGATCTCATGAACCGTGTGTGTAAGCCGTACTTGGATCAATTTGTTATTGTGTTCATTGATGACATATTGATCTATTCTAAAAGCGAAGCAGAACATGAGCAACATCTTAGAACGATCTTGGAGCTGTTAAAGGAAGAGAAGCTCTATGCCAAATTCTCTAAGTGTGAGTTTTGGTTAAAAGAGGTTCAATTCCTAGGTCATGTTGTTAACAGTGAGGGAATACATGTTGATCCTGCCAAGATCGAGGCAATAAAAGATTGGGACACTCCGAAGACACCTACGGAGATACGTTCTTTTCTAGGCTTGGCAGGCTATTTCAGGAGGTTCATTTCGAATTTTTCTAAGATAGCTCTGCCACTCACAAAGCTGACACAGAAAAGCGAGCCGTTTGTTTGGGATCAAAAGCAGGAAGAAGCCTTTCAGACTTTGAAGCAAAAGCTATGCGATGCTCCGATCTTATCTCTCCCAGATGGTTGTGATGACTTTGTAGTATACTGCGATGCCTCTCATCAGGGACTTGGCTGTGTACTTATGCAGAGAGACAAAGTTATTGCTTATGCTTCGAGACAACTGAAAGTTCATGAGAAGAACTACACTACTCATGATCTGGAACTGGGAGCTGTGATATTCGCCTTAAAGATCTGGAGACATTATCTATATGGCACCAAGTGTACCATATTTACTGATCACAAAAGTCTGCAACATATATTTGATCAGAAGGAACTCAACATGCGACAGCGACGTTGGGTTGAGCTTCTGAATGACTATGACTGTGTAATCAAGTACCATCCGGGCAAGGCAAACGTTGTTGCAGATGCCTTGAGCCGGAAGGAACGAGTCAAACCCTTGCGTGTTAGAGCAATGGGAATGACTGTGCAGACAAGCTTACACGACAAAATTATGCAAGCACAATAGGATGTTGTTGAACGTGAAAACCTGAAGAAAGAACTCGATTGTGGAGCGGAGAAACATTTGGAAACAAAATCTAATGGACTTGTTTACTTCAAGGATCGTGTATGGATTCCTGCAGTAGACGAGTTAAGGAAGCTTATTTTTGATGAAGCGCACAAGACCAAGTACTCTGTGCATCCTGGTGCTGATAAAATGTATCAAGATTTACGTGCATGTTATTGGTGGCTGGGTATGAAGAAAGACATAGCCGAGTATATTGGTCGATGCCTTACGTGTGCTAAGGTGAAGGCAGAACACCAGAAACCATCAGGGTTACTGGAACAGCCTGAAATTCCGCTATGGAAGTGGGAACAAATAGCTATGGACTTTGTTACCAAGCTACCCCGCACTTCCAGTGGACATGACACTATTTGGGTTATCGTTGATCGATTAACTAAGTCTGCTCATTTCTTGCCAATGCGAGAAACGTACACGATGGATAAACTAGCGAAGCTTTACATCGACGAGATAGTGGTACGCCACGGTGTGCCATTGTCCATCATCTCAGATCGTGATAGCAGATTTACATCAAGGTTCTGGCAATCGTTACAGAAATCTCTGGGGACGCAATTGAACTTGAGTACAGCTTATCATCCACAAACGGATGGTCAAAGCGAACGTACTATTCAGACCCTGGAGGATATGTTAAGAACTTGTGTTCTAGACTTCGGTGGTAATTGGGATTCTCACTTGCCACTAATCGAATTCTCCTACAACAACAGTTATCACAGCAGTATCGGTTGTGCCCCATTTGAGGCTCTTTATGGTCGAAAGTGTCGGTCTCCGATCTGTTGGTCTGAAGTGGGAGATAATCGAATCACAGGACCATAACTGATACAAGAAACTACAGACAAGATTGCTCAGATACAACAAAGGTTACAAGCGACACGAAGTAGACAAAAGAGCTATGCCGATAAACGGCGTAAGCCGTTGGAATTCCAAGTGGGAGATCGGGTCATGTTGAAGGTTTCTCCATGGAAGGGCGTAGTTCGATTTGCAAAGAAAGGCAAACTAACACCACGATATGTGGGACCGTTCGAAATCATCGAACGTATTGGTCCTGTAGCATACAGACTAAGCTTACCGGATGAACTTAGTGGTGTACACGACGTGTTTCACATCTCAAACTTGAAGAAATGCCTTGCTGATGAAACTCTTATCATACAAATTGAAGAAATTCAATTGGATGAACACTTATCTTTTGTTGAGGAACCATTGGAAATCATGGATCGCAAGGTTAAGCAATTAAGGCGAAGTCGTATTCCTATTGTCAAAGTGCGTTGGAACTCAAGGCGCGGACCCGAGTTTACTTGGGAACGCGAAGACCACATGAGAAACAAATATCCCCAACTGTTCACAGAGGAAGCCGTACCCGATAGCAATGCTTAAATTTCGGGACGAAATTTCTCTAACAAGGGGAGACTGTAACAACTGTGCCGGAAACGTCGCCGGAACAGTGAACGGAACAGTAACGGCACAGTAACTCAGGTACAAACTATGCAAACTACTGTTGTACTGTCAACTACGTAATACTTAACAGTAAACTATTATGCTATTATTTCTGAAATCTGATTAAACTTTACAGTTTAACAGTCAGAAACACGTCAGACAACATGGAACAGTGATACTAATGCTTATTGATGTGCTATCATGTGTAAACGTATGCGAGGTTAAACAAAACAAAACGATAACAGTTGTTGTTACGGGATGCTAAACCGACGAATTATTCGTGTAGGTGACGATCTGTACGAATGATTCTGATAGTTTAACGTTCTGAAATAATAACTGAAAAGTAGAAAACAAAAGTCAGAAAGCAAAACTGTCGTCGTGTTCGTTCGAATGACGATTCGAACGAATACGCGCGATGGTGACGCGTTCTGATGAAACGAAAACGAAAACGATAAAAGATGCGAACGATCATAAATTCAAATAAATAAGATAATTCTTATTTTACAATTTTGAAACTCATCATTAAACAAATTAAGTTAAACTATTTTAAGAAAATAGCGAACAAATTAAATAAACGCGTAAAAATACGAAATTCGTTAAATAAATTATGTAAACGATGCCTAAATTAATTTTGAGTTAAATAAATAAATACTGTGATATTTAGGAATATATTCGTAAATTTAAAGGTTATAAAAATAATTCTTTTATATTAATTACGTAGAACGCGCGCGTAAATCCCGGAAACGTAACGAAAACGCAAACCGAGCAACCGAAACGAACCCGAACCCACTCGGGGTATAAAAACCCTTGTTAGAGATTATTTTCTCATTTTTCTCCTTCTTCTTCCCTCTTCAAACCCTAATTTCCGGATCTAAGCCTCCATCACCATTTTTGAAGCTTAAAAGCTTCATATCTTGGTCAATACTCCACCAAATCGTTCCATTTTCGAACCTACGCGAAGCTCTTATCATCCTCTACGTGAAAGTACAACAGATCTAGAGAGAAATCCACTAAAAATCAAGGTAAACGACTGTGAAAATTTCGAAAACTAGGGTTTTCATCTTTAGTTCGAAGCTACAAGTTCTAACCGGTCAAAACACCTTCTATTGGAGCCCTGACCCATCGAAAATGTTTCTGCACTACACCACCACTGAACCCACCTCTAGACTTGACAAGATCGCGAGCTAAACACCATGTGGTGTCGTTGCACAGTTGCCGAATGAACAATTCACAGGTCAGCGAATGGCAGGGCCGATTGAACCTTGGCCGAATCAGGTCGAATGACCTCCTGCTACCCCACTCATTCGCTGGTTACTCTCATTCGTCACCCTAGCCGCCGAACCAACACCCTGTTCATTCGTCAGTTGCTCTTTCGCCGGTCACCACCCTATTCGGCCACCCATTCGTCGGTCAGCTACCCACATCATTCGCCAGTCAACTCATTCGGCCACCTTCATACTCCACCATCTCATTCGACCATCATGACTCACATTCGATTGAACCACCAGTCGACCATCATCATTCTGGGGACAACCTCATTCGACATGTTCATGTGATAACTACAATCGACCAAGAAAACCATCAGCAGGCCCAGAATCTCTTTATTTCCAGCCCACATATGTTAGCCCAGCATTATTCCCTTCGGCCCACTATAGTTCAGGCCCAACATGATCATACTATCTACTGGGTCGGTCCAATAACATGTGTTGATCTTGAAAACTATTTCGGTTCAACAGTAATCAACAAGCTTAACATCTTACTACTCATGCCCACTTAAATGAATTGGCCCAATACACAGTCTCTTGGGCCCAGCAGCATTTCATTGTTCTAACCCACTCAGGCGGCCCAATATAGTTGGCTAGACCCAATACAACTTCTGTTGAGCCCAATACAAATTGAACCAGCCCAAGCACCTACAAGAGGCCCATGTTACTTGGCCCAGTCATGAGGCCCAACAACCTTACTCTTGGCCCATCTTTGATTTCGGCCCAACTGAACAAGGCCCAGCTTGGCCCATGAACTGTTTTGGTGAAGGCCTGAGACAAAATCTACGGGGCCCAACAAATTCAGCCCGAGGCCCACCTATATTGCACCAAAGGACCACTTTAAGGCACTTGTTCTAATCTTGGAGTCACTATGCAAATAACATGGGCCATATCTTATTTCTGGCCAAATTCCGACTCCTACAATCTATTATAACCTCAGGCTCAAGTCACTCTTGCCTGGGCCTACCTTTGGCCCAACAAGGCCTTTTTGGCCCAATAGAGGCCCACGGGGCCACTGATTTCTAAGTTTTGCAACATTTGACCGGGCTCTTACATTTTCACAGCCTTAAATCCTTGGTTCACATCTTTAAATAGGCCTAACAACTCTCCATTGTCCAAGGCCCAACTTATTACACGAAAGCCCAAACAAGTAACTTGATCACATTACTCGGTCCACTTTCTATCTTAGGCCTACATGGGTTTAATAAATGTTATAAGACCAACAAGGTGAAATTTGGAAATAAGTACCAAGTCTTTTATAAAAGCAAATGTATTATAACAAATTGGTCAAGATGAACTTAATACTAATAACGAAGTGGAATAGTCTAAAGTGAAAAGGGGCCGAGTAGAGACGAGGCTTTCGAAGTGTTAGCCAAAGACATGACTAACACTTACACACACATAAACATTCATAAACATATACTTACAAATTCGAACAATTTGGAATCAATACAGGGTTGTGAAAACTACAACAATTACAACAAAGAGCGCGTGCATCCTGATTCTAGGCTAAGTCAACTACCACAATTACAAGGTGAGTTCATTGTCCCTTTTCAAACTATTTTGGTTTTAACTCGGGACTGAGAAGCATGTTATTCATTTTTAAAACAAATGTTTTAAACTTAACAAAATGCTTTTATACTATTTGATTATGCCAAGTGCTAAAGGCATAAGACACTATTCAAACTAAATGCTATCTGATTATGCCAAGTGCTAAAGGCATAAACTACAAGCGGATACTAAAGCTATGTGTTAATACCAAGTGCTAAGGTATTTACTATTTGATGATACTATTGTGGATGCTAATGCTATGAGGTTATGTTACAAGTTAATACTATGAGTTATGCTAAATACTAAGGCTACGGGTTAAACTAAATGCCAATACTACGGGTTTATGCTATGAACTAACACTACGGGTTATGTTTAATACTATTGCTATGAGATTATACTACTTGTCAATGCTATGGGTGTTATGCTAGAGACTAATGTAAACATTAAAGGCTAATGACTCTATAAGGCTATGGGGATACTAAATGCGTACATACATTGTCACACCCCGAGCCGGCGGGATAGGATCGGTTGTCCCGTCGGGCGGAAAGTTCCCGGGGCGCGATATCGTGAGTGATAATCGTGATGATCAGATTGTTTACATTGCACATGATACTAATGAGAAATGCTAAATATAATAGAATTACAAAGTTAAATTACATCAGTATTGTTTATAATTTAACAATGTAAATCTACCATAAACATCATATATTTCTATCTTGTATTTACTCAAGATATACAAAACAATTTGTGTAATGATGTCTTCAAAATATATGCAGGTCCAAAAAGCTAAGTCTTCTATCTGAAGTCCTAGTCCAAAAGGAATAACTCCTTAGTTGACCTGTTCGTCACCTGAGAAGTCATGCAAAATCAAGTCAACACATGGTTGGTGAGTTCATATAGTTTTATGATTTGAAAATGATTTGATAACCTCCTTCGGTAAAGACCCTAACCTCATTAACACCACATGTATCATCCAGATCGGTATGCTTATGTATAGGGCATACCCCTGGGTCAAGGCTACAACCCCGCCCAGACGCCATCCCACCACATACTAATCCGCATAGGACATTGATATTAATGATAATTAAGCATTTTTACCTAACACCTCTGAAATAGATTTTGATCTCCAAAACTTGATTTACCTTTGATTCTCTTGATTTTGATCATAGACAAAAGATTTTCCAAAAGTCAGTGATAATAGTAAAATGTCAAATATTTAATTAAATAATTAAATAAAACATTTAAATACAACTAAGACATGATGATTGGGTATGATTTTACTCAATCAGTTAGACTTAGTTGTTGGTGGTTGTCCAAGTTGTAACCTCTCACACGTGACCCATACCAGGCATAACTCACAAGGAGTATACCTGGGCGTGACGGGATTTTAATGATTTGCCCTTACAGCTTGACCCAAAGGTCTTCTGTACATGCGGGGACTTTAATGTTTTGCCCTTACAGCTTGACCCAAAGGTCTTCTGTACATGCGGGGACTTTAAGGATATCCTTTGTTTCTTGATCTCTTGATTCTCTAGACTTTGATATTGATTTCAATGATTGTTCACGTTGTTGCCCGTATAGCCTGACTACAAGAGTCTTCTATACCTGAAGGGACTTTATATGTGTGTTACACGTGGTCTTGATTCCATATACAACTGACATCCACCTTGACGTGAGTATTAATGAGTTCATTAGATCATAATGATTTCATTATTTCAATGATTCACACACATTTATGATTTCTGATCTCCTGAATCTCTTGATTCTTGATTCTTTGAGTTCCCATGATTTCCAATGATAATTGATTTGATTATGATTCTTGGGTCTCAGATCACACACTGAGTTATGATTCCCTTGAATATGATCTTTTGATTTTGTTCTTTTGATTTCACTTTGAGTTTAGATTCTTGAAGTTGAACTTGATGGACTAAGGGTTGATTTAGAATTTAGATTTAAGGTATTACTCAAAAGAGTACTTAAATTCAATTGATAACTTGATCTTGTTTAATAATTTCCTAGACAGGAGTCTAGGAGTATCAACAAAACATATATATGTAAAACATATAATAAGTAAAAGCATTTAAATAAACAGTTTAAATAAAAACAGTTTACGCATGCTTCTCAGCCCCGCGTTTTAAAACAAAAATGTTTAGAAAAGGGGCAATGAACTCACCTGTGTTGCTTTGTATAGAATCACCACAAAATACGCGCTCGTTGTTGTAGTCTAAGTATCTTCGGTTCCTGAATTTGTTTTAAGAGAATTCGCAGACGATAAGTATTTATAATAATCGTCCTAACTAGGGTTTGGTCTCGGTGTGCAACTACGTGTCTTAGATTCACTAATGTATTTCTATGGTTTTCTCTAACTAAACTAACCTTATTACCCATTAGTAGCCCATATCCCTGTTTAATCTTTTAAAGACTTTAGGTTAAACATTTATTTAAGAAAATTGTTTAATTACTTTAAGAAAATTTATGATCTTATTTCTTTTATGAAAAGCATAATTTACTTAAGAAAAGTGTAATTAACATGATGAAGGGCTTAGATTAAGCCCATTGGGCCACTCTCAGGCCCATTTAACTTGATTCACTCTCAATTGAAATGACTTCCATGATCTTTCAAGAGAACATTAGTTTATCCAATATTGGTTACATGAAAACAAACTCCCAATGTTATTCCCATGCAAGCCTATCTACGGTCCCTATGCATGCACACCCAACACCTTAATTCTCATGCATGTAAACTATGCATAAGTTAATATTCCCAAGTCATATGGATAATCCACCTATCCCTTGGCCTTATGAGACTTGGCCGATTGAACCGAGGCTTGGGCCGAATAGGGTAGGGGCGTATGAGTCTTGATCGAATAAGAGGTGGTGTGAGAATGAGTTGGGACGAATGAGAGCTGTAGAATGAGCCATGGCGACTGGAACCTTGCCGACCGAATGATGTTGCTTCGGTGATGCAACCAGCGAATGAGTCTTGGCCGAAAGGGGTGTGGGGACGAATGTCTAGAGCCGAATGGGCTCTAGTCGAATGAGTGCATGCGGCGAATGACGATTTTCCGAAAGAACATGGCCGGTCGAATGAGGCCACTGCCGAAGGGAGTCCCTGGCCATTCGGCGAATGATTAGACCGGCGACTGAGGCTGGTCATTCGACGATCTGGGCTGATGCCATTCGGCCGACCGAGCGACCCACATGCAGCCATGGATTTCGAAGAAATCAACTAGGGGTTCGAAGAGGATGGTTTCCTACACTTTCCTACATGGTGTGAAGTGATTTCCCTAGGATTTTGAGGTGATTCAGTCGAGTTCTAACAAGGGGCGAAATAGGGTTTTGAAACCCTAAAACCGAAGTAAACACAAGATCTTTACCCCGATTTCGATGGATCCAAGTCCCGATCTGTTGTACTTCCTTGATCTACATGTAATGGTGGTGATTTTGACACCAAAAACACAAGAAATGGTGAAGATTCAAGTGAGAAATCCTAGTGAGAAGTGGGTTTTCTTGTAAAACTTTTAGAGAGAGAGAGAGATGAACGTGAATGAGGTGTGGTGGCTGGTTTGGTGGGTTGTTGTGGCATTAAAAGCTACAATAAATGTGGGGAAATACCGGGTTTCGTTCGGGTTCGTTCGGTTTCGCGTAGAAACGCCGTTTTCGCGTCATTTTCGTTACGAAACGACTCGGTTTTAAAATAGAAATTCTAAAATTATTTTAGGTTGTGATTCCTAATAAATTAACTAAATATCTTTCAATTATTTAATTTACAAATTATTTATTTAACGTTTAAATCGAATCGCGCGGTCATCGCGCGTATTTGTTCGAATCAAATACGGCGATAACTACACTTTTCAACATTGTTTTCTAATTATTGAATATCATTCAGAACGTTAAACTTTCAGATTTATTCGTACAGATCGTCACCTATACGAATAATATGTCGGTTTAGCATTCACATAACAATATTCGTGTTGTTTTGTCCTGCAAGGCCTCACATACGTTTATACATAATAAAATCCTAACAAATAAATCACATGATGATTCTGTGTTGCCAGATAATTATCTGACTCTAGAATCATTGTTCTGAATTGATTTCTCTGAAATGTCTGTGAATTCACTGTTTTGTTAGCATGAAATGATACTGAGGTTTGATATGAACATGAAATACACTGAATTACATGAAAATTGTACCTGATTACTGTTCACGCACTGTTACGATCACTGTTCCGGTGACGGTTCCGGCACTGATGTTACAGTCTCCCCTTGTTAAAGAAATTTCGTCCCGAAATTTAAGAATTGTTATCGGGTATGGCTTCCTCTTCAAACAGCTGGGGATACTTTAACTTCATGTGATCTTCACGTTCCCAAGTAAACTCGGGTCCGCGTCTTGAATTCCAACGAACCTTTACAATCGGAATACGGCTTCATCTCAGTTGTTTGACCTTGCGATCCATAATCTCTAAAGGTTCTTCTATGAAATGTAACTGATCATCGACCTGAATTTCTTCGAGTGGAACGACGAGTGATTCGTCAGCCAGGCATTTCTTTAAATTCGAGACGTGAAACACGTCATGCACACCACTGAGTTCATCTGGTAATCTCAGTCTATACGCCACAGGACCAATACGTTCGATGATTTCGAACGGTCCTACGTATCGTGGTGCTTGCTTGCCTCTTGTTCCAAAACGTACTACACCTTTCCATGGAGAAACCTTCAACATGACACGGTCTCCCACTTGGAATTCCAACGGCTTGCGTCTTTTGTCGGCGTAGCTTTTCTGTCTGCTCCTTGTTGCTTGCAATCTTCTCTGAATCTGAGCAATTTTGTCAGTGGTTTCCTGAATAAGCTCTGGCCCAGTTATGCGGTTATCTCCCACTTCAGTCCAACAGATCGGTGATCGACATTTCCGGCCATAGAGAGCCTCGAATGGTGCACATCCGATACTGCTGTGATAACTGTTGTTGTAAGAGAACTCAATCAGTGGCAAATGGGAATCCCAATTCCCACCGAAATCCAAAATACAGGTTCTTAACATATCCTCTAGGGTCTGAATTGTACGTTCGCTTTGACCATCCGTTTGTGGATGGTAAGCCGTACTCAGATTTAACTGTGTCCTTAGAGACTTCTGCAGTGATTGCCAGAACCTTGAAGTAAATCTGCTGTCTCTATCAGAAATAATTGATAATGGTACACCGTGACGTACCACTATCTCATTGATGTACAATCTCGCCAGTTTATCCATCGTGAAGGTTTCACGCATCGGCAAGAAATGAGCAGATTTTGTTAATCGATCAATGATCACCCAAATTGTATCGTGACCACTGGAAGTGCGGGGTAGCTTGGTAATGAAATCCATAGCTATTTGTTCCCACTTCCAGAGCGGAATCTCAGGCTGTTCCAGTAAACCAGACGGTCTCTGGTGTTCCGCCTTTACCTTCGCACACGTTAGACATTTACCGACATATTCGGCTATGTCTTTCTTCATTCCCGGCCACCAATAAAATCCACGCAAGTCTTGATACATTTTATCGGCGCCTGGATGAACTGAGTATTTAGTCTTGTGTGCCTCATCGAAGATAAGTCTTCTTAATTCGTCTACCGCCGGAATCCATATACGATCCTGGTAGTAGATCATTCCATCAGACTTGGTCTATAAATGTTTCTCTGCTCCGCAGTCAAGTTCTTTCTTCAAGTTTCCTCTGTCAACTGATTCCTGTTGTGCTTGAATGATCCTGTCTTGTAAACTGGTCTGCACAGTCATCCCCATAGCTCTAACGCGTAAGGGTTTGACCCGTTCCTTCCGACTCAAGGCATCAGCTACAACGTTTGCCTTTCCCGGATGGTACTTGATCACACAATCATAATCATTCAGAAGTTCAACCCAACGGCGTTGTCGCATGTTGAGCTCCTTCTGATCAAAGATGTGTTGCAGACTCTTGTGATCAGTAAATATGGTACACTTAGTGCCATATAAGTAATGTCTCCAGATTTTTAGTGCAAAAATCACTGCTCCCAGTTCAAGATCATGAGTAGTGTAATTCTTCTCATGAACTTTTAACTGTCTCGATGCATAAGCGATAACTTTGTCCCGTTGCATCAGTACGCACCCAAGTCCCTGATGGGATGCATCACAATACACAATAAAGTCTTCACATCCTTCTGGGAGAGATAAGATTGGAGCATCACATAATTTCTGTTTCAATGTCTGAAAAGCATCTTCTTGTTTCTGCTCCCAGACAAACGGTTCACTTTTCTGAGTTAACTTAGTGAGAGGCAAGGCTATCTTAGAAAAGTTCGAGATGAACCTCCTGTAATAACCTGCCAATCCCAGAAAAGACCGTATCTCCGTTGGTGTCTTCGGAGTGTCCCAGTTCTTTATTGCTTCAATCTTGGCGGGATCTACGTGTATTCCCTCACTGTTGACTACGTGACCAAGAAACTGAACTTCCCTTAACCAAAATTCACACTTAGAGAACTTGGCATAGAGTTTATGTTCTGTCAACAGTTCCAAGATCTTTCTGAGATGTTGCTCGTGTTCTGCTTTGCTCTTGGAATAAATCAGTATGTCATCGATAAAGACAATAACAAACTGATCTAAATACGGCTTGCACACTCGGTTCATGAGATCCATGAAAACCGCTGGTGCATTCGTCAGTCCGAAAGGCATCACTAAGAATTCATAATGCCCGTATCTGGTTCGGAATGCCGTCTTCGGTATGTCTTCGTCTTGAACTCTAAGCTGATGATAACCAGACCGCAAGTCAATCTTAGAGAAGTACTGAGCTCCTTGCAGTTGGTCAAACAAATCGTCAATTCTCGGCAATGGATATCGATTCTTGATGGTTAGTTTGTTCAGCTCTCTGTAATCTATGCACATTCTGAACGATCCGTCCTTCTTCTTCACGAACAAGACCGGAGCTCCCCAAGGTGAGTAGCTCGGTCTAATGAATCCTTTGTCCAATAATTCCTGCAACTGGTTCGACAATTCCTGCATCTCCGAAGGTGCTAACCGATAAGGAGATTTAGCAACAGGAGTTGCTCCAGGAACTAAATCGATTCGGAACTCTACCGGTCGCACAGGAGGCAAACCTGGTAGATCTTCAGGAAATACTTCTGGGTATTCCTTCACTACTGATACATCTTGTATCTTCTTCTTGTCTTTCTCTTTTTCCACTACATGAGCCAAGAAAGCTACACACTTCTTCTGTAAACACTTACACGCCTTTATGCAAGAAATGATTTTGACACTTCGTTTTGCTTGATCCCCTCTGACTTCCAATACACGATCATCGGGCAATGGAACTCGAAGCAGCTTCTCAGAATAGATAACTTCCACTCGGTTAGAGGAAAGCCAATCCATTCCAACAATGATGTCAAAACTACCCAACTCCATCGGTATCAAATCGATAGAGAATGTATGACCGTTAAGAGTCAATGGGCAATTCCTGTGAACTGTACTAACTGTGATCTGTTTTCCGTTAGCTACTTCTATAATGTAAGGGGAGTCTAACTGTTCTTCTATAGAATCTAGTTGGCATGCAAAATCGGCAGAGATAAAACTCTGATCCGCACCAGTGTCAAATAGAACAGATGCATAAAAGTCATGTAAGAGAAACGTACCAGTGACCACATTCGGGTCCTGGCGTGCAGCTGGTGCTCCAATAACAAAAGCTCTTCCACGAGGAGCTTGAACTGCTTGTTGAGCCTTCTTTGGGCAGTTCTTTGCAAAGTGGCCTTGTTCGCCACAGTTGAAGCATCCACCATTGTTCTGATTGGCTGGTGGAGGGAGTGCTAGAGCAGCATTGTTAACTGCTGAATTTGGTGTCAGTCTGCACTGCTGAACCCAGTGCCCTTTTCTTCCACAACCCGTGCATTGACGGCACTGGTTGTTTGCAGCATGATGATACTGGCATTTAGTACACAAAGGATGTGGACCAGTATATTGTCTCTTGGGCACATTTTGTTGTGCTGCTGCTACTTGATTCAGGGGAGTAGCCACAGTGTAATTCTTTATGAACTTCTGCTTCTTCTTTGGGGGTTGCTGATGTTGTGGCTTCTTTGAAGTCTCTTCCTTTCTTTTGCCAGTGTCTGCCTCTTTCTTCAGAACTCCCGAGGCAACCATCAAGTCAGTGAGTTTTCCAGACAGTCTCACTGCAGACTCAACAGTAGTAGGGTTGGCTGAGACAACCATTCCCTGAATGCATGCGGGAAGTCCACCTACATATCTATCAATCCTCTTCTCCAAAGTAGGTACCATGTCGGGCACCAAAGCAACCAACTCATGATAACGAGTTGTATATCCCATGTGATCAGCCCCTTTCATCACATGGTTGGATAACTCAACTTCCAACTTCTTGGGGCAGAACTCTGTTCGCAGCAGTGTCTTGAAATCCTCCCATGGCATGGCCATGGCTTCCTCTCTTCCTCGGGCGTTGATCTGACCATTCCACCAGGTCAGAGCCCGCTTGTTGAATGTTCCAGCTGAATAACGGACTTTATGATGCTCTGGACAGCTGCAGAGGTCCAGAGTAGCTTCAATCTTTTCAATCCATTGGATTAATCCAACGGCTCCTTCAGATCCGCTAAAGCTAGGCGGCTTACATCCTACAAATGACTTGTAAGAGTAGTGTGAGGTACCACCAGTATTCCCACTGGCTTCTCCTGATGAATTGCCAGTGTTGTTGATCTCATTACGGAGAAGGTTGAACATCTCCGGTATCGCCGCTTTCATCTGATTGGTCATCTGGCTGCTCAGTAGAGTCACCAACGCTATAGTAGTAGGATCCAGTATAGGTGTTGTTCCTGAACCTGATGCCTCGGTGATCAGTGGAGGAGGAGGTGGAGGCGGTGGAGGAGGTGGCGGTGGTGAGTCGTTTGGTGATGGCGTCGAGGAGTGTGGAGCTTGGTCTTGTGTTGATGTCAACAGAGGAGGTTGTCTTCGCGGCGGCATTCTGATCATAACCAAACGAGTATTGGTTAGTGCAATGATCGAATGCAGAAGACGCAATGCAATAGGTCTTAAATCCTAAGTTCTCTACATGCAGGGTCCCTAGGTTATAGTCTAGGCCAAACCGTTTAAACAAATGACCTATATTTCTCTATAACCATGGCTCTGATACCAATCTGTCACACCCCGAGCCGGCGGGATAGGATCGGTTGTCCCGTCGGGCGGAAAGTTCCCGGGGCGCGATATCGTGAGTGATAATCGTGATGATCAGATTGTTTACATTGCACATGATACTAATGAGAAATGCTAAATATAATAGAATTACAAAGTTAAATTACATCAGTATTGTTTATAATTTAACAATGTAAATCTACCATAAACATCATATATTTCTATCTTGTATTTACTCAAGATATACAAAACAATTTGTGTAATGATGTCTTCAAAATATATGCAGGTCCAAAAAGCTAAGTCTTCTATCTGAAGTCCTAGTCCAAAAGGAATAACTCCTTAGTTGACCTGTTCGTCACCTGAGAAGTCATGCAAAATCAAGTCAACACATGGTTGGTGAGTTCATATAGTTTTATGATTTGAAAATGATTTGATAACCTCCTTCGGTAAAGACCCTAACCTCATTAACACCACATGTATCATCCAGATCGGTATGCTTATGTATAGGGCATACCCCTGGGTCAAGGCTACAACCCCGCCCAGACGCCATCCCACCACATACTAATCCGCATAGGACATTGATATTAATGATAATTAAGCATTTTTACCTAACACCTCTGAAATAGATTTTGATCTCCAAAACTTGATTTACCTTTGATTCTCTTGATTTTGATCATAGACAAAAGATTTTCCAAAAGTCAGTGATAATAGTAAAATGTCAAATATTTAATTAAATAATTAAATAAAACATTTAAATACAACTAAGACATGATGATTGGGTATGATTTTACTCAATCAGTTAGACTTAGTTGTTGGTGGTTGTCCAAGTTGTAACCTCTCACACGTGACCCATACCAGGCATAACTCACAAGGAGTATACCTGGGCGTGACGGGATTTTAATGATTTGCCCTTACAGCTTGACCCAAAGGTCTTCTGTACATGCGGGGACTTTAATGTTTTGCCCTTACAGCTTGACCCAAAGGTCTTCTGTACATGCGGGGACTTTAAGGATATCCTTTGTTTCTTGATCTCTTGATTCTCTAGACTTTGATATTGATTTCAATGATTGTTCACGTTGTTGCCCGTATAGCCTGACTACAAGAGTCTTCTATACCTGAAGGGACTTTATATGTGTGTTACACGTGGTCTTGATTCCATATACAACTGACATCCACCTTGACGTGAGTATTAATGAGTTCATTAGATCATAATGATTTCATTATTTCAATGATTCACACACATTTATGATTTCTGATCTCCTGAATCTCTTGATTCTTGATTCTTTGAGTTCCCATGATTTCCAATGATAATTGATTTGATTATGATTCTTGGGTCTCAGATCACACACTGAGTTATGATTCCCTTGAATATGATCTTTTGATTTTGTTCTTTTGATTTCACTTTGAGTTTAGATTCTTGAAGTTGAACTTGATGGACTAAGGGTTGATTTAGAATTTAGATTTAAGGTATTACTCAAAAGAGTACTTAAATTCAATTGATAACTTGATCTTGTTTAATAATTTCCTAGACAGGAGTCTAGGAGTATCAACAAAACATATATATGTAAAACATATAATAAGTAAAAGCATTTAAATAAACAGTTTAAATAAAAACAGTTTACGCATGCTTCTCAGCCCCGCGTTTTAAAACAAAAATGTTTAGAAAAGGGGCAATGAACTCACCTGTGTTGCTTTGTATAGAATCACCACAAAATACGCGCTCGTTGTTGTAGTCTAAGTATCTTCGGTTCCTGAATTTGTTTTAAGAGAATTCGCAGACGATAAGTATTTATAATAATCGTCCTAACTAGGGTTTGGTCTCGGTGTGCAACTACGTGTCTTAGATTCACTAATGTATTTCTATGGTTTTCTCTAACTAAACTAACCTTATTACCCATTAGTAGCCCATATCCCTGTTTAATCTTTTAAAGACTTTAGGTTAAACATTTATTTAAGAAAATTGTTTAATTACTTTAAGAAAATTTATGATCTTATTTCTTTTATGAAAAGCATAATTTACTTAAGAAAAGTGTAATTAACATGATGACGGGCTTAGATTAAGCCCATTGGGCCACTCTCAGGCCCATTTAACTTGATTCACTCTCAATTGAAATGACTTCCATGATCTTTCAAGAGAACATTAGTTTATCCAATATTGGTTACATGAAAACAAACTCCCAATGTTATTCCCATGCAAGCCTATCTACGGTCCCTATGCATGCACACCCAACACCTTAATTCTCATGCATGTAAACTATGCATAAGTTAATATTCCCAAGTCATATGGATAATCCACCTATCCCTTGGCCTTATGAGACTTGGCCGATTGAACCGAGGCTTGGGCCGAATAGGGTAGGGGCGTATGAGTCTTGATCGAATAAGAGGTGGTGTGAGAATGAGTTGGGACGAATGAGAGCTGTCGAATGAGCCATGGCGACTGGAACCTTGCCGACCGAATGATGTTGCTTCGGTGATGCAACCAGCGAATGAGTCTTGGCCGAAAGGGGTGTGGGGACGAATGTCTAGAGCCGAATGGGGCTCTAGTCGAATGAGTGCATGCGGCGAATGACGATTTTCCGAAAGAACATGGCCGGTCGAATGAGGCCACTGCCGAAGGGAGTCCCTGGCCATTCGGCGAATGATTAGACCGGCGACTGAGGCTGGTCATTCGACGATCTGGGCTGATGCCATTCGGCCGACCGAGCGACCCACATGCAGCCATGGATTTCGAAGAAATCAACTAGGGGTTCGAAGAGGATGGTTTCCTACACTTTCCTACATGGTGTGAAGTGATTTCCCTAGGATTTTGAGGTGATTCAGTCGAGTTCTAACAAGGGGCGAAATAGGGTTTTGAAACCCTAAAACCGAAGTAAACACAAGATCTTTACCCCGATTTCGATGGATCCAAGTCCCGATCTGTTGTACTTCCTTGATCTACATGTAATGGTGGTGATTTTGACACCAAAAACACAAGAAATGGTGAAGATTCAAGTGAGAAATCCTAGTGAGAAGTGGGTTTTCTTGTAAAACTTTTAGAGAGAGAGAGAGATGAACGTGAATGAGGTGTGGTGGCTGGTTTGGTGGGTTGTTGTGGCATTAAAAGCTACAATAAATGTGGGGAAATACCGGGTTTCGTTCGGGTTCGTTCGGTTTCGCGTAGAAACGCCGTTTTCGCGTCATTTTCGTTACGAAACGACTCGGTTTTAAAATAGAAATTCTAAAATTATTTTAGGTTGTGATTCCTAATAAATTAACTAAATATCTTTCAATTATTTAATTTACAAATTATTTATTTAACGTTTAAATCGAATCGCGCGGTCATCGCGCGTATTTGTTCGAATCAAATACGGCGATAACTACACTTTTCAACATTGTTTTCTAATTATTGAATATCATTCAGAACGTTAAACTTTCAGATTTATTCGTACAGATCGTCACCTATACGAATAATATGTCGGTTTAGCATTCACATAACAATATTCGTGTTGTTTTGTCCTGCAAGGCCTCACATACGTTTATACATAATAAAATCCTAACAAATAAATCACATGATGATTCTGTGTTGCCAGATAATTATCTGACTCTAGAATCATTGTTCTGAATTGATTTCTCTGAAATGTCTGTGAATTCACTGTTTTGTTAGCATGAAATGATACTGAGGTTTGATATGAACATGAAATACACTGAATTACATGAAAATTGTACCTGATTACTGTTCACGCACTGTTACGATCACTGTTCTGGTGACGGTTCCGGCACTGATGTTACATACATACATACACTTTGGATACTTGAATCTATGGATACTATAAACTCTTGAATGCTGTATGATTGCCATGCTCAAACAACGGTTTGGCCTCTCAGTGCTTGCCTTACCGGTTGTAAAGCTAGTTCTTGTGCACAAGTTACGTAAATGCTGGATTCTTTGTATGCTAAAACTATAGGCTATGGAAGAACAATAGTTGGTCTCTCAGTGCTTGCCTTCAGGTGTTCTTCCTAGCCGGGACTTGAAGAACAATAGTTGGTCTCTCAGTGCTTACCTTCATGTGTTCTTCACAGTCTTAATCGAGGAAATGGACTGATGGCCTCTCAGTGCTTGCCATGCAGTGTTTCCCACAACTATTTACCTGGGTTATCAGTAACTAGGGCGATATTGGCGATCCTTAGTTGACTTTGTGTCGACCTGGAAATCCTCTATTTTCCTCTGAGTTGCTAATTATACCTGGGGCTGGTTTGGATTGATATTGGATTCCTTCGGGCATTCGGTTATCCATACCGGTAACTATCGGGTTAAACTCACGGATACTATTAGTGCATGGGATAAACTTACAAACAAAAGTGCTTAAACTATGACGGGGAAACTATACGGATGGGTAGGTAAAAGGCTTAATTATTATTAATAACAGTGTCATATCCGGATTAGTATGTGGTGGGACGTCGCCTGGGCGGGTTGTAGGCTTGACCCAGGGGTATGCCCTATATATAAGCATACCGATTTGGATATTACATGTGGAGTTAATAAGATTAAGGTTTTACCGAAAGGAGTTTGTTAAAGCTATTTAAACTTATAAACTACATAAACTCACCAACCATTATGTTGACTTTGTTTTCTTACATGCTTTCTCAGGTGATGCACAGGTATAAGCTAAGGCTCAGGATTTTGCATGCTAGGCAGCCCAACTAGAGGACCTAGCAGACTTTTGAAAGCACACCTTTTGTAGTTAATACGAATCTCTTTTGTTATCTTGTACATATACAAGATAGAAACATTTGATTCTTTTGAATAGGTTTACTTAGTTAAATTATCAAACACTGATGCTGTAATTTAACTTTGTAATCCTAGTTTAATGCTAATTGTGCTTTAGATATTCTTAATCATTGATGCTATGTAAACAATCTGATCAACCCGATTATCATCCACGATATCGCGCCCCGGGAACCTTCCGCCCGACGGGGACTCCGATCCTACCCCGCCGGCCCGGGGTGTGACATTTGAATCCGGTCCGGAGCATCCAAAACCAAAGCCGGTTTTGGCTTCCAAAACCCACTTTTTATCATTTTAAACCTAGCCAAATGCTATTAGAAAAATATATATTCTAAACATATTTAATAATTTTATGACAGTTCTGTGAATTTTTATAAAAATTCAAAAGAATATAATTTTTATTATTTCCCTAATTAAATTATTATAAATGTGATACGAATCATTTTTATTATAATAAACTATGTAAATTATTTATAATTTCCTAAACGTTAATTCAAATTAGTTTTAAAAATTCCATAATTATTCAGAATAATATTTATATTTTCTCTTATTTAAAATATTATAAATGGTTTAAAACCATTGTTTTTACTTATAAAAATAATATTCAATATATATAAATTCAACAAAAATATGTAAAAATTCATAAAACATGTTTAAAGCTTTCTGAAATAACTCTATTAACTAAAAGTCATTTTGTTCAAATCTTTTTTTTGCATTTTTAAGTAAATCTTGAATACATTTTAATATTTATATATATACATAATTACAAGTACTTAAATTAAACTTGGTATAATCTTACATATATTTTAAGGCAAGTCCTTATAAAAGTTATGATTTAATATATCTAAATAAAATATTCTTATTGATTTCTAAAAGTTAATATATATATATATATATATATATATATATATATGAAATACTATTGTTAACATTATTTAATACATTTCTATAAAATATTTATTTATGCTTTTAAATACTTTAGCTAAATCCTAAAGACTTATGAAATTGTACCCCTATCATTTGGAAAGAAACTTTACATACATTCATATACTAAAATGTTTAGACACTAAGAACTTGTAAACTTATTCTAATACATACATGACATTCAAAACAGGTTAACAAGTGCTTGTTATTTCATAACTAGCATAAGTTGTATATCTTTGGAAATCGCTTAGCAAACAAGTGAGTTTTTCACAACCCCTTTTTAGTTTTATATTATTTTGGGGCTGTCACACATGTCCTTATTCAAGTGCTTAAACTTTTATACTATTCTTGAAACTTATGCAAACTATATAATGCTTTGTAGTTGAATTGTTATTATGTGATTGTTCTTGTATTTGTATACTTATTTATTCTTATGCATTTTTGCACGTATTCTAGTACTTAGTCTCTAAGAGAGTCGCGCTCTCTTCGCGTGACGTTGTCCGTGTTAAAAAGGGACGGTACACCCTTTACATATGCTTGTTTCTTTCACAATATAATATTCATATACATTGCTATTAAGGTTTGCATACGTTGAAACTTATACTATTATAATCATGTGACTACTCACCAACTATTCATTTAGTTGACAGTTACTTTACATGTGTGACAGGTTAAAGTGAAGACTCTAAGTAAAAGTCTAGGAAGATGGACCTAGATAGTTTTTTTTTAAGACTTAAGTTTTAGATTCTTAAATTTGTATTTGACTTTGAACTTGTAATATAATGGCATTGTAATTTAGTATTTTTAATGTATGAAATTTTGAATTAGAAATCATGAGCTTATGAACGATCGTTTTACACAAATCATGCCTCGGTATATTCCGCCACCGGTCGGGGTGTGACACCTGGGGTGCCCCAACCCCTGTCTTTTTTTCCTTTCATAAGAGTCGATTTAATAGTATTTTATTAGAAAATTTTAGAGGTATTGAGTCTGTTTTTCTTCATAAAAATTCTACGCCCCCTCAAAGTTATATTTCAAGTTTTGTCACTACACTCACACAAATCTAGAAACTCATGCATTACATGGGCTGAATTGTAAGAAAACATAAATTTCTTAATTGTATATACAATCGTTGATGAGGAAATCTTTTAGAAAGAAAAATCATGCAAGTGAAGAACTACCGAATAATATAATTTGGGTTTGTGTTTAGCATATTGAAAGGATAAATTAAGATATAATAGAGAGTGTTTATTAGTAACTTTTATCCGTTGAACGACGGTCCTTCCACTCGGCACCGTCGGATCACTAAGGCCGACTTTCGTCCCTGCTCGACGGGTGGGTCTTGCAGTCAAGCTCCCTTCTGCCTTTGCACTCGAGGGCCAATCTCCGTCCGGCCCGAGGAAACCTTTGCACGCCTCCGTTACCTTTTGGGAGGCCTACGCCCCATAGAAACTATCTACCTGAAACTGTCCCTTAGCCCGTACGTCCTGACACAATGTTAGAATTCTAGCTCTTTCAGAGTGGTATCTTATGTATATAAAGATCTGTAAAAATTAGTTTTCGATAAAGTAATAGACGGAAAAATGAAAAATTTATGATGTTAAAAAATTGACAAATGTCTACTAACTAAATATATTCTTTTATTAGTTTATGAAATTTTCTTTTGCTTTTCATTCCTAATAAAAATTATGGGTTATTTAATGATTTTAACAACGTTAAAGTTCAACGAAACCAGTTATATCACCACCATGACGCCAACTACATTACCACCATCACCAAGGGTGGATTAATAATTGTTTTCCATGCGTCGCTTCTTTTTTTTTTTCTTTCTTATGAATTCTGATATATATTAACAATGTTATTGAGCTTTAAGACGATTTTTTATCTACAACATTCACAATTAATTTGTTAGTGCATATTTCTCTTATGTACTTAACCATGTTAATGGCACAGTCTGATCGAGGTTTACTTAGAACTTCTTATGACTTGAGCTAAGCCTGATAAAATGGTCGGGTTGGTTAACAGGTCAAGAACAAGTTCGGATCAGATGAGTGAAGTTAGTATGAGTTTTTAGCAAATCATTTTTTGTCAAAATAAGTCGTTTTTTTAATAAACATCAATTTAATGTAAGTTAAAATAAATTATAACTAAATCAATAGTCTATTTAAATAACCTTTAATGATTTTATCATCAAATATATTATTAATCATTTTCATCTGTTTGAACTCATTCTATTCACATAGTTTTTAGGTTACCCATCTTGACTCGCATTGTGTTAAGGTGTTACACATATCAATCCCGATCTACGTTATATTGCTACCTATTACAACCTTTAATACAATAATTATTCACCTAAATCAACTTATTTATCTAATGTGTCTATTTCACATGTATTAATCCAAATCTTGTTCGTGCATCTCAAATAAACCATTTAACCTCATTTATAATTTACAATGCTCTAAACTTCTATAAATATATAAAAGAACATATTCTGTGTTTCACTTATCATCTTTTTTAAGCAAGAATCAGTGATGTGTTATAATAAAATATATAAATAATTATAATATGACCCTCATGATTATTTAATTAATAGATCAATTACCTACATACCTCTATAATATAGATAATTATTTGACAAACATAATTATCCTTATTTATCATAATTAAGGTTTTCCTTTGGACGTATATATAAAGGGGCTTAAGGTTAATCACATTTTCCCTAAGCACAAGAATCTTTGATCTCTCATCGGCCTCTCCAATCCATCCTAAGCGTACACACTAAACGGGAACCCAATCGATCCGATGCTGTCAACATGGGTGAAGGTAGGGGTGTAAACGAACCAAGGCAGCTCGTGAAATACTCGGGATCGGATCGGTAAAAAACTCGAACGAGCCGAGCCTTAACGAGCCTCGAGCCGGCTCGCGAGCCTTAACGAGCTTTCTGAATATATAATTTTTATTTATTATATTAAATGTTTAAATATAAAATTAATTATTTTTATATATAAAATTATGATAAATATATTTAAATAAAATATTTTATGCTATTTAGAAAATATAATTATAAATATAATTAAATTAGTAATTAAAGTAAATAAATTAAATCTAAACGAGCCGAGCCGAGCTCGAGCCTGAAAATTTTCTAACGAGCCGAGCTCGAGCCTAGTAAATAAAGCTCTTAACGAGCCGAGCTCAAGCTCGAGCCCGAGTTTATCTAAACGAGCCGAGCTCGAGCCTTAACGAGCTCGGGATCGGCTCGGCTCGTTTACACCCCTAGGTGAAGGTATGAAGGAACCGGGAGTGGCGACCGCCCCCCCTCTTTTTTTCATCAGTAGTATTAATTTTTTGGTCGAAAGATTAATGTAAAAAAAAAAATTAATTTCGCTCCCTCATGTAAAAAAACTGTATTTCCATCTCTTCTAAATAATTTCTTTTTTTTTTTTTTTTTGTGATTGTTAAACAAAAAATTAACTTCAAAAGTTACCCACATAATAAAATCCCTAATTTTTTTGTTCCCCTTTATTTTCCCCTACATAGAGTAAATTACGGTTTTGGCCCTTGTGGTTTAAGTGTTTTAACTATTTTAATCAAAAATAAAATCATCTATCATTACAGTCCCTGTGGTTTAAACAAACTAATGGTTTTGGCCCCCAAACTTGACTATTCTAACGGTTTTGACCCCCAAACTTAAGTATAGTTAGGGGTCAAAACCGTTAGTTTTTTTAAACCACAGTGACTTCATTGATAGAAGTTTCTGTGTCACAACCCTAATATACTCTCCTAATTATTTTAATCTCTCCTTCCTTCTGACTTCTTCCTACCCTAATTTCTTTATTTTTGTCTTCTCGATCGTATAGCCTTTTCTTTCCCGAATCCCGTCCACACACCCCACTCCACCAGTCCACTGCCACATGTTCCAGGCCACCACTCGCCTCGTATACTTGTTTGATGAAGAAATTGTTGATGTAAATTAAGATAAACGTAAAAAATTCTCAACTAATCTCAAAGGTTGTCGAGCTGAATTGTAATTTTTCTTTTAGGTACTTGCTCTTTTTTCACGCATAACAATAATTATTAGATAATAGTTTTTTTTGTTTGACCCGAACATTTAACCCGACTAACCAAGACATACCGATCGATTGAAAAAAAATAGGTCACGTAAATTTTTGCCCCCTAAAAATTGTTTGAAGCTCCGCCACTGGCTGTCAAGAATCATGTATCAACACTGCGTTTACTGGATTCACATGTTTCATCTAACCTATATTATTTTTATGTTTTCATATACCCATACACACACGCGTTTACATTTTAATCAAAAGAATCGATCAACACTATGAGACCAGATCACTTCACAATCTAATATATACTTACTCAACACATTTGTGTAGGAAGCTTTTTCTCACTTCTATATAAAAATGTATTTTTTTAAATTCATATTAGCTTCTCCGAGAACCACACCACTCTTGGCCGGGGGGTGAACCAGCAAACAACGTGACCGAGGGACGACATTGATCTGGCTACACAACCAAATCACTTACCTACACACGTGCTCCACGCCTCCACCATGTGACCACACACATTGGCACACGCACACGTGCATGGTTTAAATAAAAAACTTATGGTATTAAAAAATAAATTAAATTGCTTTAAACTCTTTCTTTAATACAACTTATATATTTCAATTTTAATCAAATAAATATGTTAAACCGTACGCAACAATAACTACATTTGTGCACATGTCGTTACACTAAAACTAAATAATTTTTGGTTTTATTGATTTTATAGCCTTGTAATGTTTGAATTGATTTATTGATATATAACAAAATAAATTAATCACCTAACATTTTTTAATTAACTTTATTTTTACACAAATCCATCTTAGTGAGACGGGCTCAATCATTGTCCTAAAGGGAATTTTATGACTCTAAATTCAGAAGGTTTTATCATTGAGCATTAATGCACTTACATAAGATAGATTATTTTAAATTCATCATTAATAACTTTTCATTAAAATTAAGATTGATATTTAATGTGTTATGTTTTTCAATTGTTTATTTATGATTGTTATTAAATAAGTTTAATAAATAATTGATACTTCTACTTATGCATAGAGCAAAATCCAAAATATTTAAATTTAAATAATTGTAATACAAATTTTATCATCCATTTTAAATTAAGTAAAAAGTATGACCTGCTAAATATGATAAAGCAAATAAAAAATCTCAAACCTAAAAAACCTTTCGGTTGAATTCATATAATATAAGCACGTTTAATAAACAATTAAAAATTGTTTAAAACATTAAGAGTTAATTACACGGATGGTCCCTGTGGTTTACCCAGATTGCACGGATGGTCCCTAACTTCCAGAAATTACAACGGTGGCCGAATATTTTGCAAAACCGTAACACGGATGGTCCATGGGTTGGATGTCTGTTATCTTTTCTGTTAAGTGGGATGTAAAAGGTCCAAAATACTCTCCTCTATTATTGAAAATAAAAAAACACCCCTATTTCCTCCCCACCGCCACTCGATCTGCTCCGGCAGCCACACAACCACCTCCTTCGGCGGCCACACCACCACCACCTTCGAAGTTCCTAGCCGGAAACTCTCTCTCTCTCTCTTAAAACCCAGCTTTCTCTCCATTAATCACTCTCTCTCTCTAGAAATGGAGTCGGCAGCTCTCCTCACCGACCACCACCTTTCGGCTGCCACCACAACCTCACCGCAATCCTGTTCCGGCGGCTCCCTCGCGTTCTCCTTCTTCTTATTCAGCACCGTCACTGCAATCTCCTCCCTCGCGGACCTCACATCATCGCCGGCTCCTCCTCGCAAACCTCACATCATCGCCGGCTCCTCCTCGCAGACCTCACATCATCACCGGCTCCTCCTCGCAGACCTCACATCATCACTAGCTGCTCCCTCGCGATCTCGGTGAACATCAGGGTTTAGTACAGGGTCAACATCGGGATCAGAAGATCATCCTTCATCACATCCGCCAAACACAGCCGGAATCACCATCTTGCTTTGAACCACGCCATGGATTCCGGCGATGCTTTGGATTCCGGTGAATCAAAATAGTAAAACCGTGGTGGTGGCTTGACACGGTGGCAGGTGGAGATGGTGGTGGTTTGAACGTGACGGCTGGCTAGGTCCTCGGCGGCCACTTGTGTAACGTGAAGGTGGTTTGAACATGAAGACTGAAGGATGTTCTAACCAGAAAAGGGTAGGGATGAGGGTATTTCTGTCATTTTCAAAATTTTAACAGCAAAAGATAACAGACATCCAACCCAGGGACCATCCATGTTACGATTTCGCAAAGTATTCGGCCACCGTTGTAATTTTCTCGAAGTTAGGGACCATCAATGCAATCTGGGTAAACCACAGGGACCATCCGTGTAATTAACTCAAATATTAATCATCTAACTTCTTAACCATTAATCATCCGTCTAAACTATAACTTGATAGAATTGTTAAATTAAGTTTTTTTTTTTGAACAGCCATTGTTAAATTAAGTAAACTAACAGTATTGAATTCTAAATTGAATAAAATATTATAATTATAAAACGTCATTTCTAGTAAAAAATTTAGTTAACAAAAGTATAACATCTATATATGTATTTATACTAAATTGGTTTTCAAAAATTTGGTTTTATCGTTTTTCTCTCATATTTAATATTTTTAAGATAACTTTCTCTATATTTTATTTTTTGTCCTCTCTTATATTAAATAATAATAATTTTATGATTACAATATAAAGTCATATTTATTACATTTTTATAAAATATCTTGAAAAAATATATGATATGTTATTTTTTAAAATATATTTTAAATATTTTTAAAATATATTTATTTAACATGTATAATATCAGATTTTTTACCTAGAATTTAACATATACATAATAGAGGAAAAAAACCATATAATCAATCATGTAAGAGTCTAAGAATCACGTAATAGCTATTGTATAAATGAGTTGAGCTAAGCTCAAGCTTGCTAAGACAGTTTAACTCTTTGACTTAAGACTGTTTGAATTCAAGCTTGATTTATAAGAAAATTTTCAAACACGAACTCAAATTTTTATTTTTTAATCTATTTGTTTTTGTAAATAATTTTATATATATATTTATAACTATAATTTCCATATATAACATAATATATGTGATTTTAATATATTCATCATAAATATATATATATATATATAGGGAGATGATCAAATGTTAACCCATGTTTATTGCGTTAACTAAATAATTACATCTTATTACTTTAGGGCCCATACTAAAGTATATATATATATATATATATATATATATATATATATATATATATATATATATATATATATATAGGGAGATGATCAAATGTTAACCCATGTTTATTACGTTAACTGAATAATTACATCTTATTACTTTAGGGCCCACACTAAAGTAAATCTAAAGGTGTATGTTTCTTTTTTTTATAATAAATGTAGGGCCTACTTACATTAATAAAAAAATAAAAAAAACCTACACATTTAGATTTACTTTAATGTGGATCCCAAAGTAATAAGATGTAGTTATTCGGTTATCGCAATAAAGAATGGTTAACATTCGAACCATCCCCTATATAGGGAGATGATCAAATGTTAACCCATGTTTATTGCGTTAACCGAACCATCCCCTGTATATATATAGAAACACATATATAAAAATGTGTTTAGGCTAGGGAACTAGCGTCAACTTGATATGTGAAGTTTAAGCTTAATAACGAGACAAGTCATAATTTAAGGCTTGAATTCCAATTCAGACTCATACATGCTTTTTACATAGTTGATTGGAAATAGCCGACGATTCAACTTGACCTTTTTACACCTTTAATCGTAGCTTGCCCATGTTCTTTCCATGAGTCAAATAGCACATCATAAAATCATATAATGTCCCTATGGAAACTATGGCTCGTAGTCCATAATTTTCCCTAAGGACATGTATCTCCTATGGTTCATCGTCCAAAAGCAAACAACCATAACATCAAGGATCACGTGTCACCCTATGAGTGATGTCTCCACTCCATAGTCATAACCAATGTTGTAAAAGTCAGCCAAGCCGGCCTTGGAATCGGCACTCAGAGTTACTCCTTGTTGATTTTATACAATTCGCTCTTTAAAACTCGAAATCGGTCAAACTTGGCTGGAACTCGTCAAACTCAATTGGGGTCGATCGGATGGCACCAACTCGATTGGAATCAGTCAACGACGATTGGACTTTAAACTTAAACATAATAATCCGGTTCCATCACTTTTTGCATGTTCATTTTCGTTTCTTTCAATTGGGGTTCATTTTTGTTTCTTTCACGGTCACCTCTTCCATGCTCCCTCATTCCATCCTAACACAAACAACCTAAAACTCCATGATTCAAATTGAATTCAATAACTACACAACCTTCATGCAAGTAATTCATGATTCGTCTTATTTCTATATATTTGGTTCAATTTCTTCGAGTAGTCATCGTTCTGCTGGGTTCATCTATTGATTTCGTTTGTATTTCATGATTCTTCTTTTAGGGACTTAGGGTTCATCTCTATTGGTTCGTACTTCAAGATTCGGTTCGTATTACATGTTGGAAATTTGAGTAGATTCAAATTTAATATGAATTAAAATCATGACTTTTCATATTAGTCAATTAAATCAAGACTTTTCAAATTACATGTTTTGATTAAATGTATTAAATCATGACTTTTGACATGACCTTCATGTAGTATAAATATAAGACATATGGTGTCTTGTTAAGATGATGGAAAAAAAATAATATATGATTTACAATACACATACACTATAGAATTTCCTACATTTTTGATTCTACTATCTCTTATTTCATATACACTTTCGGGTTCTAGGTTAATCTTGATAGTACACATACTGTTTCGGTTGTTGTATCCTAGGAGACAAACGCGTTCGTCTTGAGAAGAGACGCGAAATCTGTTTTAAGGGAAGCGTATTGAATACGTGTCTCAACCACAATCATCAACACGTCTAATTAATTTATGTTGCAGTGAAATGCAGTGGAAGACATGAATGGTTGAAAAGTAGAAAATATATTCTTGAAGCATTTGTTACCGGCTCGTCAAGATGCTTGATTGCAGATTTAACATTAATCATGTTCTAATCAAGGAAGTTATTTGGGGTACCCAACGAAAACATGGATCAAAACAAGTTTGATAAATAAATTAATTAGTAATTTATATTCTTTTATTTTAATCGTGTAACCGTTAATGTACTAGATTATTTCATATTAATAACGAGAGTATCGTTATTATTTATATTTGATTATTGTTTTATAATAAAAACTTAAACCCACCTAATACATTACTAACATACAACGAGTGTATTATGCTAATATTCATCGTTTACATGTTTAAACTTGTATTTTCTTTAATATTCACATATTTTGACTTTTGACACATGTAATCTTTCAAAATAATTAGGTTATTTATATTTTAACGTGTATAAGTACTCACAACTCCTTAGTCGACTAACTTAAGAACGTCTAACGACTTGTGCAACACTGGTTAACAACTATCTATTGACAAGTTACA
The DNA here is from genome assembly GCA_009363875.1 of Mikania micrantha. Taxonomy (NCBI): domain Eukaryota; kingdom Viridiplantae; phylum Streptophyta; class Magnoliopsida; order Asterales; family Asteraceae; genus Mikania; species Mikania micrantha. The sequence goes on from CM018683.1 coordinate 15,876,392, forward strand.
TAAACATTGCCTCTGTTATTCATATGGTAACTATGACGACTTGGTGTCTATGATCTACCATAATGCTTGAACTAGGTCTTGTTACTTGAACCAGACTCTAAATCAAGATTTCATATCCGTTGATTTTGTTTGCTTCTCAAACCATTCAAGAGTTATACAATTTGAATCACACTTTCATACATCATAAACATCATGTGCAACTTTGCTATCATGTCATTCATCATACATCATAGCCATAATCATAAAAACAAACTTTTTAAAGTAAATAGTTCAGGAACATTTTTGTAACATGATCATTAACACATACATGTCTGTTTAAAACTGTTAAAATATCATGGCATATAAAACTCACATGATATGAATTATAAAATATTGAAAGCTGGTTAAGTACATACCTTTGCAAAAAAGCTTCAACAATCTATCATAAGATAACTTATTCAGCTTTCGCATTACATAATAACACATGTCTTGCCTAAAGTTTTTATTCGAAACTCCCTAGTCGAAACTTCTTTTTTCGAGCAAAATTCTGTTTGAAAGTTGATGTATGGTCGAGACTTTCGCTTTCAAACTTTCGTTCGGAAGTTGTGTCTGAAACTCTAGACACTTTGTTATGGTGTTTTCGTTTGAAAGTTTTACCTTAGGACTCTCACTCGAAGGTTTTGTTAAATAAAAGTTTTGTGTCAACTAATGTCAAATTTATGTACCCTCTTTTAGTAGAATGTTTCTTTAAGAACTTTCATCCAACGCATAAAATCCCTACCGATTTGTCCCTATATTTATTTATACTTAAGCCAAAATCCCAACTTTTTACGTTGATTCTCATTCAAAACCATATATATACATCTTAATACACTAGATTCATCGTTTGCATGAATTTTTGGACGTAAAGATATTCCCTTTTATTAAAACCCGAACCAGTGCCGGCCCTTAGCCAGGGTGTACCGGAGGTGCGATTGCACCGGGTCTGATTTTTTGAGGGGTCCGAAATTTCGATTTAATTTGTTACATATACTTTATAATTCTTTTTAAACAAAATACAATTTTGCTACGTAAAAAACATGATTTTGCTACAATAATATCATTAATTATATATATTACTTTATTTTTTATATCAACTATCACCAATTTGGCAATTTGCGAATTTTTTATAAGTATAGAGACCCATTTTAGTACTCGCACTTGGTACTCAAAATCTTAGAGATGGCCCTGACCCGAGCAAAGAGCCTCTCGGTTCAAACCACGACGATCACGAGCTATATATGAAAAGGTTTCCTCCATCAAACATGTTCCACACTTCCACCCTTACTAGCACCTGATCTCCAAACACTGAATTGAAAGATCCAAGCCTTGCTCGTTTCTATCTATTGATTCTCTTAAACTTGAAGACGAAGATATGGTGCCCCTTGATACGAACCTTGTTGTGTTAACCTAATCCAAAAATCTATTTTATTAATTTTCTTTATTTAATTTCATACAAATCTGAGATGTTCACAACAAGTTTTCTAAGCGCAATCATGTAGTAAAGATATATCTTTTAGGCTAATTTAATATAAAAGTATAATGTGAACACAAAAAATGGTCCAACAAGCATTGAAAAAAAATTATTATGCAACCATTTGTTGTTCAACAGCTTTGAGGGAACGAACAAATGGGTCATCATGAAATGTACCACATACAAACAAATTAAGGCAAAATAATATTTTTATATTACAAAAACAATTTTAAACATAATCTACAACAACCATGTAGACATTTGTATATATTAGTTTGACTTTCATGCATAAAGAATATCATTATTAACTGTTTAACCACTCCAATTTCTCTCTTCTATTGTATTTGATATGCATATATAATGTATAAATGGTTATGTAGTTATCACATTTCTTTATAAAAATTGTTTATATATTGGACGCATCCTAGAAGGGCACTTGGCGTAGTTCTTGTTTTGTATAGGGTTTGAAGAGGCGGGTCCTAATCATAATGCGATCTAATGCACGCAGTCTTATCCTGCACATTTATGTAAGAGATTGTTTCTTACAACTTGAACACAAATTCATAGAGTATAACAACCTTACGAGTAACGCTAAAGTCCTTTGCCATATCTTAAGACTATTAATTTTAAAACCCCGACAGTTTCATTGTACAAGTACATGCAATATATCTCATTAAAATCATGAACATAAAGCATTTTGTGTTTTAAAAGTGATGACATTAATTGATCTAGCTTTTACAATAAATGAATGTGCAATATTATTATAATAGAACTATTTTTGAAACTATTATGCAACAAAGATCATAAACTGTAAAACTTCATATTGTAATTGGACCTACGGGTGTAAACGAGTCGAGTCTGAGCTCGGCTCTTTACGACTTAAGAGAGCTTAAGTTCGAACTTGGCTCATTTAAAGTTTTATTTCTCGAGTTCGGCTCGTATCGTTAAAAAAATTACTAGATCGAGCTCAACTCAACTCGTTAGCACTAATTAGCTAACTAATTTATTTTATTTTATTTTTAATTTGAATATATTTATAAAACATATATAACTTTTATTATATTTTTCATAATTTTATATATTATTTATTTAAATAATCACTTAATTAAATAAAAAAATTTATATATAAAAAGTTCGTTAATTTAGGCTCACGATCCACCTCGAGCTCGACGTGTGAAACTAAAGCTAAAGTTAGATAACTAAACAAGTCATGTTAATTAAGATTTTTAATGCCAATGTGAGATTAGCTCACTTGGTAGTTGGTAGAGGCATTGCCTCTTAAAAATAAGGTATTGGGTTCAAATCCAAACAAAAAAAAGAATAGTAAGGTGTAGTTAAATAATAGGAGTAAGATAATATGAGTGTTAAAAAAATTAAGATTTTTAATAATTTCCATCTTAAGTAGCTTTTGCACGCATCTCAAACAGTTTCCTCTCACACTAGTATATCTAAGAAAACTGAAAATGTGTCAATGTGGGACTAGTCACATGATAGAGGCTTTGTCTATTAAAATGAGAGTTCATGGATTCTAACACATGCAATCATATAATTAGTTTAGTTGAAGATAACATTTGCCGTCCAAAAAAAATGAAAAGGTAAAAAGTTATCATATAATCGTGTATTAGGTCTTAATTTAAAGCAAATCACTAGTAATTATTACAAGTTAATTTAAATTTTTTTTTATTTGAACATCAATGAACTAGGCAGGGACGGTTCTTTATTGGGGCCCGGGGCCCGGCCTCCATGTTTTTCGGTCAGAAGGGTCGATTCAGTAGTATTTTGTCTGAAAATCATTCGCTTACCTTCGTTTTCTTCCTAAAAGTCCTTCGGTCCCCTCCGTTTTCTTCCTAAAAATCCTCCGGCCTCCTACGAGTTTTTTTCAAGCTCCGTCCCTGAAACCAGGAGTATTTCTCGGGACCTCAGGACGAAACCCTATTCCGAGGCTATTCATATTGAGAAAACATATTGTTTATCCAGAAGTAAATTACTTTTATAGACTTGAAAACAAAACTTTTTATAAGATAAGTGCAGAAAGTATTACTAAGTTATAAGCCCTTTTGGTTAAAGTTGTTTGTTATTTTCTTATTTTTAGATCTTCGTATGTAACGGTTTAATATTAATTTTTATGTATAGTTTAAAAAAACCGGAAGCAATATTCGAATATGTATTTATTCTTAGCTAACTTTCATTATTCTTCTTCAAGTTCCAATGATACGCACGCAAACTTTTGCAAGTTGTAAAAATTATTCATTAATTAAAATATAAAAGGTAGCAATAATGAGCGAACGAGATTATTCATCCTAAGTTCCAAAATTTCTTTAGATTCATTTGGAATATTGTTAGATTTTATAAGATTAATCATATTTATATATATTTGGGGACCAAGTATTACGACATGAAAACATGACACATACCTTTTTTTTTTGAACGGTGAACATCTTAATCATGTTACCAAGGTCTAGTTACCTGGACCTCCCATGAGCCCCACAAGGCCACAACCATCCCAAGAGGAACCCCACTGGAAAACCCCATGACCCCATTTTCGTTGCGGTAGGGTTTCGAACCCGAGACCTTCATTTAAAAGAATCTGAGGATACCACTGAGGCACTGTCTCGTTGGTACATGACACATACCTAGATAACTCATAACTAGCCCACTTGTTGGAAACATTGCCTCTTAGAAAGAAGATCTTGGGTTCAAATCCAAACAAGAGGTATTTGGGTGTAATTTAGTAGGACTATTGCTGTATAAAAAAAAAAAAAAAAAAAAAAAAAAAAAAAAATTAAACTCATAACTATATTGATATTGCTTTAGCCTAAATGTTTTGGGTTTTGGCTTGTACCCACAAACACGTTAAGCAAAAGGTGAGGCTTAGGTAAATATGTGGTGGCCAATGTGGGGCTAGCTCACTTGGTAGAGGCATTGCTTCTTAGAAAAGAAGTCTTGGGTTCAAATCTAAGCAAGGGAAAAAAATTGGTGTAATTTAGGAGTAGGAGTAGGATAGTATTGCCGTTCAAAAATAAGGTAAATATGTGGTGTTTAGGTTGACTTGTTTGTTTCTATAAGGTATTTTACATAATTAATTTATTAGTTAGGTGTTTTATGCCAAAAATATTGGGAAAAAAAAAATAAAGTTAGAAAAGAGGAATACTGTCTCGATTTTATGGGTGAAAACAGTTGTTTACTAAAAAATATATTAGCTAAAAAGATTGTTACTTTGTTAATGTCAACTTGTTATGTTCAGGTTCAATATTTGAGCCGATACGATTTTTGTGAGAGTAAACTGCCATTTTTGTTCATGTAGTTTGTTCACTTTGGTCATTTCAGTCTAGAAGTTTAAATTTCACTATTTTGGTTCTTATGGTTTCCATTTTATTGTCGTTTTAGTCCTTATAGTTTTCATTTTATTGTCATTTTAATCTAATGAAAGTTAAACTTTTGGACTAAAGTAACAATAAAATAGAAACCATACGAATGAAAATAATGAAATTTAAACTTTTGGACTAAAATAGCAAAAGTGAGCAAACCACTTAGTTGAAAATGACAATTTACTCTTTTTTGTGATCAACCATGTGTTTATTAACCCGCTACGTTAAAAATCTGCTTATTACACAACTTAAATTGAAAAAATTAAAATTAATTATTTTAAATAACATGCCATATATTTTTAAATATATTTTATAAAAATATAAAAAAAACATTACTTATATAGTAATCATATTATTTATCAAATTAAATAAAATTTTTACTATTTAATAGAAGAAAAATAAGAAAAATTAAAATTTTAAAAAATGTCATATCAATATTAATAGGAGAGAGATGAGAAACTATTTTTAATGTTTTCTATTAACATGACAAATGTTTTTAAAAATCTTTATTTATTAGAATACATATATACGTAGATTAGCTATTTAAAAAATTGGTATTTACTATTATTTTGAACCTATCATACATTTTGAACCTATCGTGTACGACTTCACTTCCAAAATAAATAGTTTAACATATTTCATTTCTATATGAAATCTTCAATCAGATAAGGCATAACAAGTTTCAAAAAATGAGTATTTTCTTGTGCAAATATGATGAAACCTTGTATTATAAACAAATTAAAATAAATCATAGCTTTTTCATAGAGATGAAACGACACATTAATGGTAACGACCACATTTATTATCAAAGTATAAAATTGTTGTTCAACACAGTTAATAGGATAACATCCCATAAACCTTTAGATATAAAAAAGATAGACGAGCCACGACACCAAGAGTCACCAAAAGCTTAACATCCTAAGAAAAGGTTGGACACGAGGCATTGCCTCTTAAAAAGAAGGCCCTAGGTTCAAATCTAGGCAACGAAGATTACGTATAACAAAGATAGACGAGCCATGGCACCAAGAGTCACCAAAAGCTTAACATCCTACGAAAAGGTTGGACACGAGGCATTGCCTCTTAAAAAGAAGGTCCTAGGTTCAAATCTAGGCAACGAAGATTACGTATAACAAAGATAGACGAGCCATGGCACCAAGAGTCACCAAAAGCTTAACATCCTACGAAAAGGTTGGACACGAGGCATTGCCTCTTAAAAAGAAGGTCCTAGGTTCAAATCCAGGCAACGAAGATTACTTAGAAGTAGAGTATGAGTAGATTATTGTTGTTAAAAAACATAGAAACTTAGCAGGGGCGGTCCTGAAATTAATGTGCCAGGGACGAGCCGGGAAAAAAAGGCCCCTAGCAAATACAAATATTATTGCAGGGGTGTTCAAAAAAAGCAAAAACCGGACGGTGTTCGTAACTGAAAAAACCGAGTTGTGTTCCTAACTATATTTGAATTTGAGATTTTGTTTTTCGGTTATCGGCTCCAATTTTTTTTGAAGTCGGTTTATTTGGTTAACCGATTAAACTTAATTCAGATTTAAATTTCTTATTTTATTAATAATATATAATGTAGAATTCGATTTGTTTATTAAGTGGTTTATTTGGTTTATAATCGGTTTATTTGGTTGAATTCGGTTCCTACCGTTTTATTTGTTTTTTAAATAGTTTATTTGGTTTATAATTGGTTTATTTGGTTGAATTCGGTTCCTACCGGTTTATTGTTTTTTATCAGTTTATTCGGTTTGTTAGGTATTAACCAATACCGAACCAAACCACTTTCCGAATTCGGTTCGGCTTTCATTTAGGGAAAAAAATGGAAAACGAATTAAACCGAACCAATGAATACTCCTATTTTAAAGGGCATTATATCTATACTTTAAAGGAAATTATTTTTTGTACCTCTTAAATCACGTGTTTATAAATAGTTCCTTTTAGTTATCTGCAATTTGTTGGTTCCCGTTTGAATGAATTTCTATATACATGTATATTTAAAAAAAATGTGCCCCAAAAAATGGGACCGGAACGGAGGTTGTGTTTGCCCCTCCCCGGGCCGCCCCTGAAGCCCAGCCACAAGCCACGGCACAAAGAAGAGCCACATATATAGAAGCCAGACATAAGCCGTTTCACAAAGAAACACCTCATGAAGAGACCCAACATACAAGTCGTGGCTCACGTGATACCAATGACTCAAACACTTAGCTGCTCAATAAAGTAAGTAATCTTTATGGATTATCACACACACAAACACACGACAAAGCAAACAAGTAACAGAAAAGAGATATCCGGTCAACTCACGACCTCGAATATAATTGTCCTCACGATGGTGGCCTAGTGGTAAGTAGGTGTGAATCTATAACGAAGGTCTAGGGTTCAAAGACCGACACCACCCAATTTTCCTTAAATCACGTGATTTATCAACCTTATGTTGGTCGTTGGACAGGTCGGTAAAGGGCGTCAAATGGTGACGTTCACCATTTTTTTGGAATAAAAAACAACATATATAATTCAGAACCAAATTCAACTATTAAGACAACTATCCAATGTTTTCAGAACCGGACCAGACATTGAACCAGACATCTTACTGGTCACTAGTCGGACCGGGTTCAAGAACTGGATGACATAATAAATACTTAGAAAATACAAAAAAAAAGAGAAAAAATTATAAAATTATTCACACATAATTTGTTAACAAAAGAACAAAATGGTAGCTTTTAAAATATGAATTTCTTCATCGCATTTTCTGCTGCTATGTATCATCAAGCAATGAATCAATTAAAACTAATATAAACCAACAATTAGTTACAAGAATCAAACAAAACATCATCAACTAACATAAACAGCAATTAGTTACAAGAAATCAACAACAATTTATGTAAACTTACTGAAATACCAGTCGTCGGTCGAACACAGGGGGCGACAGATCGGAGGCGGTCGAACACAGGGCCACAGGGGAAGGAGGATCTATCGGAGGAACTCGATTTCGGATTTGCAAGTGTCGAGGTTGAACACAGGGCCACCGGTCATCACTTTGTGAGTTTTTTTTAGGGTTTTCTTGTGCTCTGCCAAACGTAAAAGGGACCGTATACTGGAGTCGGAGGTGGATTTAATTTTTAAAAAAAAAGTTAAAAAACCGGTCCGATCGTTACTTCCGGTTCCGGTCCAGCCGCTGAATCACTCTGGCCAGCCAGTTCCTTTCCTAGCGATTCTTCTACCTGTTTTGGCCCGGTCATGTATGCAGTCTCTGATCCGACCGGTCAGTCTGGTCCGGTCGTGAAAACATTGCAACTATTAATAATATAGCGACAAAAACCCTTTGTATAAAAAAGAAAAAACACTAGGATCAAAGAGGGAGAACACATATGATGTGTAACAAACCAAGGGCTTCTAGCATAATGGTTACTAGCCTAATGGTTACCCCCTTGGCTTCCCTATGAGAGGTCACGGGTTCAAATCCTTCACAAGGCGAAATATGGGTCCTTGGGAGGTCAGGGGGTTTTTCGGTGCGGTTTCCTCCTGGGGTGGTGGTGGGGTCTCAACGGAGGTCATGGTAACTAGACATTGGTGACGTGGCCTGGAAATCAGTGGTTCACACGTTGAGATCAAATGCCGTTCTAAAAAAACATATGATGTGTAACAAACTATCTAAAATAAAAGGAGTTTGTCTAGATAGCGTGTCTAATTCACACAGTTATAAATGCGTTTAAGTTTATTGCAAGAGTTGGTCTAAACTACAACAATTCGTCCAAGTTGTAGAGGTCTAATGCACGAACGAAGTGTGTGACATGATTATACTAATGCGTCCAAAACATTACAGTTTAAAATAGTATATGTCTAAACACCTACTTTATTTAAGAAAAGAATATATTCTATCCTAAAATACATGTCTCGTAAAATGGTCGGGTTGGGTAACGGATTATAACAGGTTCGGGTCAGGATGGGTGAGGGTCAATACGTGTTAAAAGCAAAATTAGATCGGGTCTAAATGGATTATTCGTAAAAAACATCAATTTAGTTTAACTTAAGATGTGTTATAAGTAAACAAATAGTCTATTTGGATAATTTTTAGTTATTTTCTTACCAAATATGTTATTAATCATTCTTAAATATTTAAATCCATTGCATTTAAATAGTTTTTTGGTTACTCATCTTGACCCGCATTATGTTTAAATGCTCCACATCTCAACCCATTCAATAGTATGATGATACATATTTCAACTCATTATACTACAATTGTTTATCCAAACCAACACATTTTCTTTAATATGGGTGAAAATTGACACCTCTACCTAAAATACATGTCTCTGCATCATGTGTATTTAGTTCGATTTATCTCTCACTATATATAGACCAAATTAATAATAAACTAGTATATACGACCCGCGCTTTGCGGCGGGGTCTGATATCACAGTTGCTTTGCAAAAATTAACCCTCTACCAATTGTATGAAATTTCAAAACCATTAAGCAACATATCTCAATTTATTATAAACTGAAAGTTATAGTCTCATTACAGATTGAAATGACTAAAAACAAAAAACCCTATACAACATCTATAATGTAAGCTTTGAAGCTAAGAGTTGAAGATTAAGAACTCATTTAATAGTAAAGAATGCGATTACATAAGACTTAAAAAAAAGCGTTGCGTAAACGTAGAATCTATAAACGATACAAATATTATAAAATTATTAAATCTAAATGGTATATATATGTAGTATATATAATACTCATGGTTTATAAAATTATTAAATGTAAATCGTTTGTGAACTAATTACGACGAAAATGATATAAACGATACAAATATTCGATAATGTACCGACGCATTATAGGCATGTGAACAACGTGCAAAATTTCTGTGACCGTTTGGGTTCGAAATTTATATAAACGTTCTGTGACCGTTTGGGTTAGAAATTTATATAAACATTCATGAGGCCATGGCGATCAAATTAATATAATTATGACATTTATCAGATAACCTAATGACGCGTTAAAATCATGTGAACATTAAAAATATGTGAGTAAAGTGAGAGGGTGCTTTAAAAATAAGAGTTCAAAGTTCAGGGTTATAAACAAAAATTTAAAATTAATTGAAAAGTATTGAAATATATCTTTTGATCTTTAGACGCGGTAGTGAATAGTGATTATGTGAGGGTTTGTATCATGTGAAAACCCGGTATAAGAGAGAAAAACCTTAAACCCTATCGGAACCATTGATTTGGATATCGCAATGGCCTACCCATAAGCCTCTCATATAAAGGTGGCCAGTGTACTCTCTGAGTACTCAATAGAGACGCCGTGACTATTTATTACACACTGTCACGATAAGTGTCACATCACTGACGCCACAATGATGTGCCAGATAGCTCGGGTAACAGATTACTAATCTGAAGGATAACATAACTATCTAACGTATGACTGAACGTATTGATCAACTCTGAAATCTTATTTTCTATGGGAACATGCAATAATGAGTACAAAACAAAAAAAAACCTATTGCATGCTAATACAATCAGTAATCAGAACCAATATTCAAAACGGTTAAGAACATAAGAAACTGAGTAATAAACGGGTCGTAGCAATGGAAGCAAATTAAAATGCTAGACCACCCAAGTAGTAAAAGAAAACAAACACTATGGTTTGAAGAAGATAGGATCCGTACCTTAGACAAAAGCAAAGCAAGCAATTTTTTTGTTGACCTCCTTAAATCGTATTAAAACCTATATCATAATCATTCAAATGAGATTTTGGATAATTACTTTTGTCTAAGTCGTTGGTTTATAGGTCAATTTATAAGGGTATTATTATTGACCAGACATGGTTGTAAATTGTAGTTTATCTTGACATTTATTTGATAGTTAATAATACATCTTCAAATATGTATGTAGTTTATCAGACTACGCATATTAATTTGATGCATCTAAGTCACTATATATGTATACAGGTGAGTGTGTGTGTGTGTGTGTGTATATAAACTGTGTAAATAATAGAGTTACTTCAAGTTGTAGGTTTACAAACTGCACAGCTTAGTTTTAATTATTTGAAGTTACATTATTCAAAACATCACTCTGGTTAATATTATAAAGGAGTTTCACACATTCTGTTCAATTTCATATACCATTCATTAATTCAAATTTTACTTATAATATTCAAAAGGTTCACCTAATAATTATTAATACTTGTAAATTTGCTATTGTCTGCTTAATTTTATGATCTCGTATTCATTTCATCTTTAGCCTTTTAATTAGTATTAGTTTGAATTCATTGCAATAAATATATAATTTTTCATACAAACCGAGTTGTCAATTTGGTATGGAGATCTGGCCAAACTAATCACTACCAATTGAAATTTTCGACATAATGATGTGGTTTAAAATTTTATCAGCAAAGTGAAGTCAGTAAAGTAAATATTAACCGATCTGATTACTTGTTCTGATCTGTAACCATCAAACAATTGAGGCATATCAAATCAGTAATGTGGTTCACGTTTCAGTAATGTGTTTCAAGATTAAAATCCATTAAGCTAAATCCTTTAATGACTCAAACTATGAAGGCTTGGTGGTAAAATAGCAGGGACCTAAGTCAACAAAGGTAATATTCAATAACTGACTTGTTAAATCAAATAAGGTTGAGTCTTATGATTATTACTTAAATCATGTTCCCAATTAATGTTTTTTTTTTATAATGGCATAAAGTAACATAACAAATCCAACCAAAAATTGATTTAGTACCTGGTGATGAGTTCGTAACTTGTCAGACCAACAAACTGAGATCCAAGTCTAAAACGTGGTGTACATCAATGGTTTATTGCAGGTGATTGAGCGATTGAATGGTGATGTAGCGTGATGGTGGTGACTCGAATGACGACAGAGAATAGACCGAGAGATTGTATGCAAATCAAGGGTTTTTGTGAGAAACTAAATCGAGTGCAAATCACCGACTCACCATAGCGGTTTAGGAGTCTCTCTTCCGAATCCATCGAGAATTTTGTTAGGTTATCCCTAAGAATACGTATACGTATGCTGAATCAGGAAACTGTCATTAGGTTAAACTTGTTTCACCATGGGTTTTAACCAGAGATGAAGAAGAATTGGGGGTAGTATGTCTGCCTGTCTGGAATTGATTTAGGCTCTTCTTCCATGCAACAGAAATATAGAAGCAGCAGAAACAAACGTCCAACAAAAGCCAAGACCTCTTGTTTTCAATAGAGAAGCTGGAAGAGGAAAACCTAGAAACGAAAATCTGAGAAGCCAGATGAGAAAGAAGGATATGAAGACTTGTACAATACGCATAAGAATATGTAACAAAGGAACAATATTTGTGTCAATGGCTGAGAAGAGAAGACCCGATGGTTGTATTCTTCTATGGCAGAGAGAGAGAGAGAGATGGTGTGTGGTTGCTTGGTTGCGTGGTTGGTGCGATGGAAGATGAGGAGATGGCAGAAGATGATATACATAATCTATTCATCTACATGTATCTATATACACCGCATAACCTACTTGTACCTCTGGCAGTTATAGTTGTATAAAATAAACAGTAATAATGTGAGTAAAGAAAATTTTGATAATTAATATATATAATAATGTATTGATTACTGAATGTCAATATACAATCAATGATGCAACTATTTTACAGACATAATTATTTATTAAATAAATATAAGAAAAAACAAATGAAACTATATTGATTTGGTGGTTTTTCAGTACCAAAAAACTGAAATTTTTCCGAGAAAATATTCGTCAGGAGATTGCTGGAAACAACTAAATAACAACAAAAAATTACTGATAAAACACATCTAATAATGCAAATAGTATTTTTTTTTTTTTTGTTATTGGAAAATTATTGGAAACATAATCAATTTTTCAGACAAGATTCAGAAAACAATAAAATATATTATTTCTGGTAATTGAATGACGATTAGCCACCGATTAGCGACCAAAATATATTTTGTCAAAAATTGTCAAAATTTTTGGTGTTATCCATTTTGTCGGAAATTTGTTGCTATGTTGTAGGAAAATTTTGTTTACGTTATGTTGTTGGAAAATTTTGTGTGAAACTGAATTATATTCTAATAGTGTTTTCTTTTCTTTTCTTATTAATAAACATCCCTTAGATATATTAATGAAAGTGACAAAAGAATAAAAAAATTGAATTGTTAGAATCTCGTATCAATATTAACCTGAACTTTTAATTAAAGATTAATTAATTACCAGAAGTGTAATATTTTTTAATTATTACATATGATTATATTAACCATAGGGCTTATAGTCTGGCAGTAACTTCTTGACTTCTTTTATTAAAGGTTTTGGCTTGAAATTTTGCCTTAAGCGAATATTGCTTTGATTTGAGTGAGATGGTTTTCTCTTTGTGGGTTTCCTCCTTAGTATATGTAGGTCAGGTCATCATTCTCTATTCTTCAGAAAAAAGAGTGATTTATTTGTCAAAGTGATTCATTTGCTAAGATGATCTTAGATAACCAGACGTTTGTTGTTATAAGAAACATATTATTATACTAACTTAGAAAGCCTATTATTGCACGGTTAGTTAAATAAAAAATTAAATAAAAACTATAATAAGTATTTATATACAATATATATATATATATATATATATATAAGATTGTGAACGAATAATAACCCACTTTTAAAGCGATAACCCAATAACTTTGCCAAAACGAAGCCGAATCTTGAATTTTTTTTTTTGAACATCATTGTAACACAATTAAAACACTATGTTCTTTTATGAGTTTGTGAAAATTCATAACCGTTTAAGAGATATCATCGTTGTAAGTTTTTGACAAAAACAGTTACAGTGTTGTAAATTAAAAACTTGCAACGATGATATCTCTTAAACGGTTATGAATTTTCACAAACTCATAAAAGAACATAGTGTTCTAATTGTGTTACAATGATGTGCAAAAAAATTCACGATTCGGCTTCGTTTTGGCAAAGTTATTGGGTTATCGCTTTAAAAGTGAGTTATTATTTGAACACTTCCCTATATATATATATATATATAAATTATTTTAGTATTATTATTTAACAGCAGAGAGAAGTAAAAATAAATAAATACAAAAACATGTGTCCTCTAAAAGAGAGTTAGGAATACTAAGTAGAGAAGTTATCACATGCTAACACACAACTTTTCCAACTATTTTTTATTATAATATATTACTTAATATCTTAATAAAGAATGTGAAAAATACTAATTTTTGGTTGCTTCAAGTCTTGTCTTCGATCTGTATTTGAGAATAGTAAACTCTTAATTAATTTTATTTTAGTCACAAAAATTAAAATACGAAATTCTGTTTTCTTCTTTTTAATTTTGGACACAAAGTTTTGAATATTTTATTAGTATTATATTAAACTTTTGGTTCGCTTATTTAGTCTCAAAAGTTTGAATAATAAGCTTTTAAATTTTTTTATTTTTAAAAGTTCGAGTATTTTAAGTTTGAACATATTTTTTTTCATTTCCGTAAATAAAAGTTTGAGTATTTAATTTTGAAACAATCTTTTGGTTTCTTCATTTTGGTCACAAAAGTTTGAGATTGGACGTAAAATTGGGAGGTAACATTCAATTTCACAATAGAATACGCTTTAAGGTTTTGTTGTGTTCATCCAATTTTTTTGTTATTTTATATATTTTTATGTTGTAGGTATTTTTTTAGAATGTAGACATTGTTATAACACAGGTTTAAAATCAGGATTCTTGATGCCTATGAGTATTAGGCCACAAGGAGTCGTCCCAAAACTCCCAACTTTTCCCCGTTGCCACATCAACGCCACATCAGCTTTCCTCACTTTTTCCCACTTTTCCCCATTTTGCACGGTGTCGTCCCACTTTTCCCCATTTTCAAATCTTATTTTTAATTAATTATTTTAACAATAAATAATAATAATAATGGAGATTGTTGTTGAAAAGTTTGTTGATCGAATTGTTGGTAACTTTGTTGGTCTTGTTGATACGATTGCTCCCACCGATTGAATTGTTGTTGAGTGCCCAGTGAATATTGCAAATATGGAGGCGGGTTCATTGGATCGTAGTAAAATGTTGGTTGATTCGGAGATGGCATTTGTGGATGATATCCGGGTGTGCTGAACGGGTTCATTTGAGGCGTTTGAACATTTTTTTGTCGTGGTTTTCTAAATTTCTTGGTTGACGACCCACCACGTGATGAACCTCCTTCCATTTTAGTTGAAAATTTTATAAATTTAGTGTATAGATTGTATAAGATGAGAGAAAAAAGTGTGAGATTTTGGTTGTTTTGGAGTTGTTTAAATAGAAAAAAATTGGATTTTTTTTTAAAAAAACTAACCGTTGTCAAACGGATAGATTCTCTCCCACGCTCGGTGCTAATCGGTGCCATCTCCCCGATTCACCCCACCCCACTTCCGGGGGGGTGGTGTTCCCGTTCGGCCCCGGGGCTCCCCACTTTTCCCCGCCTCTCTCCCGGCTCCCACTCCGACCTCTCTTACATTGAAATCCCCGTCATTAATTACGACATATTTTAGTGTCGATGTTTTGATTGTTGGGGTTAGAGGTGCACAAATTGGGTTTTTTTTGGAACCGGAACCAGTTCTAAGCGGTTCCAGCTCCGGTCAACAAAGTCAATACCGGGTTCCAGTTCCGGATTTCGACCGGTTCCGGTTCGGGTTTTGGCCGGTTCCGGTTCGAGTTTTGGTCGGGTATAGGTGGAACCAGCTCCGGTTTTCCCGGTTCGGGTTTTAATTTGTCTAAAAAACCGGACCCGTTTGTACCCATCGGTTCGGGTATTACCGGGTCTGGTTTCGGTTTCGGTTCCGGTTCCAGATCCCCTTTTTTTGCCCACCTCTAGTTGGGGTTGTGACATGGTTTATATCTCACACAAGAAGAAAAATCCAGTTAAAATTAAATAAGATTTTTTTTATATTTATTTATTTTTGATAGCCTACTCAAACCAATATATATAGAGATTAAATTTGTGGTTCAAATTAAACATGAATAAAAAAAATTGGGTTTTGAATAAACAAGTCATTTTTAATGTGGGTTAATGTGCATCACATATTTATTTACAAGATTACAAATCAATGGCTCAAATAGGGTTTAAGAGTTTTCCCTATAAGATTATGTTTTCATAAGATTCAATCCATATATATATATCGCTATTACTTATCAAAACTAGAGTACATAAACGCTCCACCTGCTAGAAATTTGTATGGGTGTTCAAAATATCTTAAAGTCGAAAAAATCCGAAATCCGAATCGTATTCAAAACCCGAAAAAACCTCATCCGAAATCTAATTCGGGTTGTCAGGGTCGGATAATATGATTTTAGATTCGGGTCGGGTTATTCTGATGTAAAAAAATCGGGTTTTTCAGGTCGGGTTTCGGATAGATAAAAAAAATCTAATCCGAATAACCCGATTCGAAAAACTCGTTATCCGACACGATGAATACACTTGTAAATTTATCAAACATACAAAGACTACAAAAGAAAATCAGCAAATTAAGAACAAAATCAACAAACAAGAACTAGAGATACACGTATGACGTACCCTAGCTAAACCCCCAATTATATTAGCATTGTCATGTACTCATGTTACCGTAATGTTGAAAGCACACTAATCAATGTTAGATTGATTCCTATGATTAGATTTATTAAACGTGTATATATACGAATAACAATAATATTAGATTAGATGAAACACGTGAATCCAGTAAACACGTTGTTGATTCCTGACGTGGCTTCTTGAGACAGATCCAATCGGGTTCCCGTTTAGGGTGTATAGGGAGTTAGATGGCGAGACTTTTGAGAGAGGGTTACGAATTATAGGCTTAGGAATTCGTAAGTTATGATGTTGAGCATTAGTCAATAATGAAAAGTCTTTATCTTCTTATATACACCCAAAGAGAAACCATAATTAGGATAGTAAAGGTAATCACGTTCATCATATAATTACATATCTTATATGAATAATTAAGTAATTTTGTTCAATTAGTTAAATACGCATAACGTGTGTATATATTTTATTCTTACAATCAAATCATACCAAGCAATATGTGAAAAGCTTTGATAGATACGTTGATTGTCCATGAGAATGTGAGCTCCTTCAGTTCCTCCACCGATTTATAACACGATGTCCTAAACGGTAATAAATTTACACAAACACATAAAATAACATAGTCTTGTACATGTATAATATTGGTTTGATATTGTCGAAGTTATTTGGGTTTCCGCAATTAAGGTGGGTTAACAACGGATCCTTACCCTCTCTCTCTCTCTCTCTCTCTCTATATATATATATATATATATAGTGTGTGTGTATGTGTGTGCGCGCGCATATAAGTGTATCTTTATTTATACACACACACATACGGTCTCGTCTGGTTTTTTACGACCGATTTTGTATGAAACCTTAAACCAAACTAATTATTACTATTTTTAACTTTTGAAACCAACCAACCAAATGTTTGAAAATAAACCAACCATTAAACCGAACTGGTGACCAGTTTCGCGGTTTGAAACCAGACCATAAACACCCTTACTTCCATATTTTTCTGCATGTAGCCATGAAGATTACATCATCAATAAGCTTAGCTTATTAATTCCTTATCTTCTCCTCTATATTCCCAAGTTAGACCTAAATCCAACATCACTTAATTGTCATCACTACAAGAAAAGTGTTCTCATACGTCAGGCTTTTCCCGACAATACAAAGTCATCGATATAGACAAGCTGCTACGACGACATGTCGTTAGCATAGGATGCCCCATCTGTGATTGATCGATGGTTTATATGGAATCTTGACCAATGATTCCAAAAATACCTACAGATTCTCGACCGTTGATTTTTTGAGCTCTTTTCCTGCTAACTTTACCATAAATCTGCAGTCCATAGTCCATACATATCCAAACATCGGTCTATCAGCATCTTTGACTTCAAGTTTGGATAATAAACTATTTAATTAAAACAATCAATTGAATCTAAAAGCATTTTGCCTCAATAACATCTTGTTGATGAGATAAGACTCAGGAACCATAAGATTATAGGTTAAAATCCTAACGAAATTTCTTAACATCTTGAGTTTCTTCTTAAACTGGTGACTTAGTAGTAAATATGATCGGATGGTAACACTGCTAGCATAATAATACTCCAGTGATCCAAATTAGTCGTTCTAAGAAAAAAAAACCACTCAATTGAATTTGATTCAAATATTAATCATTCTTTAAGTCACTAATTAATGCCATGTTTACTCGATGTGATATATGAGTTAAATAAGTATAACTTATTTAAACCATTGTAAGTGTTTCTGTCTTATTAAATGTTACCCATCTATTTTATTAGAATTTCTTTCTTTTATTTATTTTAGTTTTAAATTATTATTAATTTCTTAAAGTTTTTTTTTAATTTTGATTATTGTCCTTATTTTATTTTTAGTTTCATTTTACTTGCTTATATCCGTATCATTTTCTATTTAAATAGCAATTCTTTTTTTTAAAAAAATAAAAATTAAATTGATGTTATGAACTAGATGACTTTGCATCCTGCGTTGCCACAAAATTTAACATGTTTATGTAAGGATAATTTGGTAAAATATGTTAGGGTAATTTGATAACCTAAGGATTAAATGTGTTGTAAATGGTTAAAGTTTAATATCATATGGGTAAGTCATGAAACATAAAGACCAAAAGTAAAATAATAACAACATAAATGAGAGAAACTTAAATAAAGGAATTTTTACATATACCATATAATAAGAACCATTATTACACATTTACCCACCTTTGAAAATCAATTACATATATACCATTATGAGGGAGGAATATGTAATAGAGGAAAGAAACATGTAATTGACTTTTTTACTTGGGTATATATGAAATATATAATATACAATATTAGAAAGTACAAATATGTAAATACCCTTAACAGAAAAACCATAAGCAAGAGGAATAAATTATTTATTTATCATAATAAATATTTTAATTAGGAATAATTACATATATTTCCTATTTACACCTGTAATTATATAAACATACATAACTTAAATTACATATTTTTTTAAACGGCTAATTTTTGGATCACTGATGAATCATGAAGTATCATCGTGCCACCAGTAGTGCCACCTGATCATATCTACCACCAAGTCACCAGTTTTAAAGAAAACTTTATACTTTAAGAAAAAACCCCTAGTGTGATTCGAACTCAGACTTTTTGGTTTATGATCCTTATCCCATCACCAAACACCGCTAGTATGTAATGCACTAGGTTACTACCCCGTGTATTACACGGGTTAAATAATAAAGTATGATAAATAGTTATCAATTAAAATTTAAATACTATAAAATGATTTTTAAAATGACATGTGATTAATTTGATATATTTAATACTTTAAGTAATAAAATAATTGTATTTTTATTTAAATACTAAGTTTTTTAAAGTTTGTTTCTTTAAACATGTCATTTTGAAAAACTGTTTTTGAAATTTTATATTTTATAAAAATTTTATTTTTTTTAAAAATGTTTTTTAATATTAATATATTTTTAATATATGAAAAAAAAACTTTTTTTGATTTTAAAATATATAAAAGTATATTTAATATTTAATATTTAATATTATGAATTATGGTTTATATAAGATGTATTTAATAGAAGAGAGAGACGGGAAAATTAAAGTTGATGTGCTCTAGGAAGGTGACATGTGTCCATAAAAAACTTTTATTTATTATAATAGATAGATTAGTTAAATCGTTAATTTTTTTCTCCTATTATGTTGATTGAATAAATATATGTTTTTGAGTTTCTAATTTTATATTTTATTATTATTTTACTTTCGTTTAATTTTTTTTATAAAAGATACTTTTTATATTTTAACTTTACTTTTCATTTATTTATATATAGACAATTTTATTATTTTAAACATAGTTATTCATTTTCCATTATTTAATAAGATGAAAACATTAATTGAAGAGAGGTCCGGAAAATTTACAAGTTAACTTAATCACATATTGACATGTGACATAAGAAAACTTTTATTTTTTATAATAGATAGATTTGGTAGTTAAATTACATAAATCTCATTCTTTTATAACTTTCCTTTTTTATATAAGGAGATACATGTAATTTAAAACATTAGGTAAAGATATATATTTAATTTAAATGATTCGATAAGAGGACATATACAATTTATTTTAAAATCGAGTATGTATGTAATTTATGACGTTTTTAGAAAAATATATATAATTGATCCTTTTAATAAATTAAATAAAAACTAATGAATTTAATTAAGTGGAAACCTAAATCCCGTAACAAAAGTTATGGAGTTTTCTCAGTAGAGTTTTCTTTTGGGTTGGTTGTGATGGCCCATGAGAGATCCATGCACACGATTGAGACCTTCGCTGTTAAAAAAATGATTTCCAAGTCCATCTCCCTTTTCGATCCATCTTTCTACACTCTGATCAAGACTCTCTATTTTTGGCCTATTTTGATTATCCTCTCAACCACCAGCCTATAAATTTCAATAATTTTATCACAACAAAACCCAATTGAACAAATCCCTGTTCCTCATCATACGCTACACAAAATCATAACCCCATCCTTTTAAATTCTAAACCTTTCTCTCTCTATATCTCTATGTATCTGTATCTATATATAGAGTGAGAAAGATAAACAAAAACTGTGAAATACCATCCATGGATCTTGAAAATTCTTGCAATAATTCAAGAAACTGCCTCATTTTACCCTGCAAATTGTATAATCACACTTCTTTCTTCACAAATTTGATGTCTTTTGTTAGTTTTTCTGATCTGATGTCTGCATCATCTTCGTCTTCATCTAACCCTTCTTGTAACCCCATTAGTACCCATTTTACCGATGAAGAATACAACTGAATTGATCATTTTTTATCATCTTTTTTGTTGTGTTTCACCAGCAGTTTCTTGTGAAGTTTTAACTATTTACCATTCTTGAAGAAATAATGCTACTTGCATCGAATTCTGGGGTTTGTTGTCATCAACCGATGACATGTAATTCTTCTAATTTGTTTGTTTCTAGGTATGTAAATTGGATTTCTTATCATTATTCTTCATTGTTTCAAGATTTTCGTAAATGGGTTTTGTTGTTTTTGGTTAATTTTGCGAAATTCAGATGAGGGTTTTGGTACTTTTAAGTTAATTTGGGATAATTTGTCATTATAAGGTCTGGAGTTGATCGGAAATTGAAGAACTTGATAGATGTCACCACTTCTGCCGCCGTGATCAAGCACAAGAAGAGGAGGCTGAACTTATCACCCATGGCGGCAGCTGCTCCGGTGAAAACCGGTGGTTTTTCATCTCCCAAATTCTACCAGGAGGTCTGAATTTATGTCTGTTTATTGTCACAGATTTTATGTCACAGATTTTATGCCCTTTTGGAATTCAAAAGGGTTGCAACGTAATTAATTGTCCGCCTACCTAATAGTTTGTTGGACAAGCACGGTACACGAGGCTCAGTACGGGTGGTTCTCGGGTGTTGAGCCAACCGGTCATGATGGATGCATCATTGTGCTGCATTTCTGGATGTCACACGACTCAAACCCATGACCTTCGTCATCACAGAACGCAATTTCCGCAGTTCAATTAAACCAATCTTTGATTTTCTTGTTAATTTCTTTAAATTCTTTTGAATAAATTTGGGATTTTATCATTGGAATCTGACTTTATTATCATGAAAAATTGCAGGTTCTAACTGCTGCTAGAGCAAATTTTACACAAGAAATATCTTTCCAGCTTAAAGACAAAGATATATCACTTGCTAAGGTTAACTTTCCATAAAGAACTTAACCTTATCATCTCAAAATAATTGGGCAGGAGAAAAAGGCATAATGCCTTGAAAATTATTATCTTTTTAGTGGTCCCATGATCTTTTGTTTATATATAAGTAGCTAAAGACACCATCATTGAATTAGGATCAATATGAATTTCAATTTTTTTTTTACTATGTGCACTATTGGGTGGATCTATCAGAGTTTTTATGATGAGGTTCTTTAGAATCTTGAATTTCAATAGGTGCATGAATGAACTCTTGATCTTGATGTGGTTTTTTTAACTTAATGATTACATATATTACTCAACTTTAAAGATTCTTATGTTAAATTAGCTCAAGCATTCATAATTCATCATCTTTTCTGGTGACCAAACACTCAATCTAAGCCTGGTAAAATGGGCTGGTCCGGTTGGGCAATGGGTTAGAATGAGTTTTGGGTATGGATGGTTGCAGTTCAGGATGAGTTTTAAGCAAAATCATTTTGGTCTAAATGAGCCATTTATAAAAAAAACGTCAATTTAGTTCAAGTTAAAACGGGTTTGTAAGTAAACAAATAGTTTGTTTGCATAGTGATTTTTTTATCAAATATATTATTGATAATTTTTAACCGTTTGGATATACTCTATTCACATAGTTTTTAGGTTACCCATCTTGATCCGCATTGTGTTATGGTGTTACTCATCTTAACCCGTTATATGTTATGATGCTCCCTATTTCAACCTAAAATACAATAATTGTTCACCCAAACTAACCCGTTTATCTTTTTTTGGGTCAAGATTGTCAGGTCTACCTCCATCTGCCTAATTATGCCTAAAATATCCAACTTTTTAATCATTAATGACATATTTGTTTTTGGTAGATGTATTTTATCAGTCTTATGTTAAATGTTTGCAGTTCCTTTCAGGGTTAATTTTCATGGTATATTCGCCTAACTGATGACTGTTTTTTTGAGTTATAGTACTTGGCACATGCAAAGAAATCAAAGACGCTTGTTTACTTCTTGCACCAAATAAGCCATGAGAATCTGCAATCTAATCTTTTATGCTCTTTTTTGGAGTTCATTGATTTTGCAAGTTTCATACTTAATTTTTCTTGAATGCATACAAACCTATGTTCTTGCCAAAAAGTCAAGTAATAAGGTTTCAAATATCAACCATTCAATTTTACAGTGCATTTTATTGTTTTATCGAAATAATGTCTAGTTTTTGCTCATCATTGGGTGGAAACTAGAGGTTTTTGTTCCATCTAGTTCTCAGAATGGGTCAATTTATGTGATACTGCATTTTTTTTTTGTTTAAATCATAGCATCTATTATTACATATAATTCCTAAATGTCTTATTTAATAGATCATAATGATATTAGTTTTTATAATCATTTCAACACAAGCTGTCTATAACTCTTTTATTACAATCTGGACAAAAAAAGTGTCAACCATCCGTTTTGACCCATTACACAACACTCTCTATTTCCAGTCTCTAATTTAATCCATTTCATCAAAAATCAAAAATAAATTTAAATTTTTGGTTTTGAGTGGGGCTGCCATTTGTTCTGCAGACTCTGTTGCATATCTCTGCTGAAGATGAGGCGTTTGTTGCTTACAATCGTGAGATGGATGCTAATTCATTCCAAAATGAACGCGAAGGTAGCAAGTTGTCATCTGATGGCCAAGATCTAAATCAAAAAGAGTCTATGCTTATGGGTGGTAAGAAAATTGAAGATTGGTTATCAGAATTGGATGCCATTGCAAAAGAAGTTGAGGTTGAATTGATATCAAGAGACATTGGTTGCCATTTGATTGAAGTTTTGGAGGCAGTCAACAGAGTTCTGTTTGACTCAATGGGTTTCAAAAGGTCAAACATTGTGGATTCCAAATGTTCCTATTTGCATTCTGTTCTAACTTCCAAATGTGGCAGTGGTAAACCCTTTACCCACTTTCTTTTTTTTGCAAGTTTTAAACTTTTGCAAGTCATGTTAAAATCTTGCGGTTTTTACTTGATTAAAAGATTCTACTCGCTTAATTTAAGATGTTTACCTGTTGGAAAATTTTATGTCTTTGACAGCAATTTTGCTTAGCATTATCTACATTGAGGTTTGTCGTAGACTTAATTTGACTATTGTTGGATCTCGGGTCGGGGAAGACTTTTTGATCTGGCCCCAAACAGGAAATCCCGAGGTAATATGATTTTGACATATTGAAATGTTTTGGTAAACAGATTTTGCTTTGATTATCAGATTATTTGAGGATCAAATAGTAAATTGTTCATAAGTTTTGATATTGATCATCTTCTTCAACAGGAGCTCTTTAAGGTAAACTCAGGACACAGCTTATTTGGGATAGTCAACGGACGGTGTGTTGACAACCCAAAGTCAAAAGCATCAGATTTAAACAGCAGTTCACTTCTGGGACTCGACATTGCTACAAACCGGGATATTATTGGGATTTATCTTGCTAATTTGATTGTAAGAAATCCAGCATAGTTATCTTTAATTTGAAGAAAAAATCTTTGACTATTTGACTTATAACCTTTTGACCTTCTTGATTTTTTTGTTACATTTTTAACTTTTTATCAGAGGCTCCACTGGAAGCGTGCTTCAAGAACGAGTCATGGGTTAATGTTGACTTCTCCGCTTAGACCTGTTCATGATGACAAGACTGATGGTTCGAGCATACCATTATTGCGTCCTCAAGATCTAAGGTAAAAATACGTCAAATTGATAGTATGCCATGGGTGTCACATTACCGCTTCCCTAACTATTTAGGCACTTCTTTTTTCCTACAGGTTTCAGGATTGACATGAGAATTGACAGAAGATTTTGTTAAATTGTGACACATGAATGAACAAAATGCCATGTTTCTAAAACTAATATATTTCTGATAGTCTGATATGATATTCATAGTTACTAAAAAAGATATGATATTCAAAAGTCAAATTTGGAATCTTTGTATGGATACTTGTCTATCTTGCATAATAAAACCTTGAACCCTAAATCAGTTGGTTTCTTGTGTTTGGCATGTTGCATCCACTAGACTGGCTATCATGGCATCCGAAAAACTGCTGATATTGCAGCCTCACAACTGGGCTTTAAGGCGAGATCATGGCATGATGTTGTATTTCACCAGGTATGTAATTTCACATCATGTTCTTCAGTCCCACCACACCCCTACGTACCCCTACCCTCATTGACGAAGATTGAAAGAAAACTCCTAGGGCACTGAAAGTCTCAGACTCAAAAAAGTTTTTCTATCGTTATGTTTCGGATTATATATTCAAGTCGAACATTTAAAAACTTTAAATATCTAATTTACTTGCACTCGAAAAACTAAATGTCTTTAACAAACAAAACATAAAAATGCTTAAGATGAAAGGGTGAGTATCCGAAAAAAGAATTACAGTTTAGGTTGATAATGAAAGCAATTAGGCAAGGTTGCATGCTTCCAAGTCTCCAATTCATGTTTTCTTTTTCTTTTTAATTTGGATGTTATATTCTACCCCTTACAATCGCTCCATTAGAATACTTAATTGAATATTTTGAATAAGTTTATACCATAAACCGTTAAACATATTGTTTAAAGACTAGTTTAACTTCGTTATTTTTTTTAAAACCAAGGGGAGCCAAGGATTTTTAAGAAGAAAAACAGAGAAATCCGGACTCAATAGCTATAAAATTTTCCGACAAAATATTATTAAATTGACCCTTTTAAGCGGAAAGACGGAAGGGGCCGGATGACCCCCGGGCCTCTAGAAAGGTCCTTCCTTGCGTACCCTACCTGTTTCTTTTTCATTTTTTTTTTGTAAATTGCAGGGAATATGGAGAGGCAGTTCAAGAACTAAGCATATGCATGGCTTTTGCACCTGAAGAAGAGGCTGAAATCTTGGAACCATTTGTGGAAAAGTTGCATTTGTTGAGACTTGAATCCTCATGGAAATCATTGGGACATAAAGGTCATTTAACAGTTCCTTAAAACTAGGTGATCTTGTAGCTTTTGGTTTGTCTGAACTGTGCAATCTGTAGGTCTGCTACTTGGTTTCAACCATGGTTGTTGGATCATCTGATTTTTTACAATTAATGGTTAAAATAGTAATGGTGTTACCATTGCAGCAGTGTTTATTAGTTATTATCTTTGTTTCTAACTAGGGGTTTGACCACGCATTGCGGTGGTGACCATGTAAGGTAGATACCGTCACTCCGCCGTATAACTTTAATGCGTAAAACATAAAGGTTTTAAAAAATAATAGCAACAATATAAAAATGACAAAACTCGATTTTTGCAACACTATCCAATTAAGATTCTGGCTAAAAAATATTTAGTCATGCTACTCTACCGATATAGTCATTTGATCAGAGTCGCGGTCGTGTAGTGGCACCAGTGTCATATGCAACCCAGTTAAAAAATAAAATTTAAAAATGGTTTAGAACAACATTAAAAAGGATCGTGAATATTGTTAATCCGTCGAAAACATCACGATATTATTATTATTATTCAATTATTATATACACATACAGACTAATGTTCACTGTAAAGTATTGCAGTTTTATTTTGTATAGATAGTAATTCTTATCATAAGAAACGGTTTTCATATAAAGAAGCCATAGGTATTTGAATATAAAAAAATAAAATAAAATAATAATAATAATAATAATAATAATAATAATAATAATAATAATAATAATAATAATAATAATAATAATAATAAAGCTATGCCAAATGTTCTAAAACTAGTGGGTTATTTTCCACATTGGAGCACCAAGTTTGCTACAATTGTGAATATCAGAACAAAGACATGGTCTTATCAAAATTCAGGTACAAAAATATGTCATAACGGTTGTCACTCTAATGTATAACCTTAAAGTGTACTTGTCGTAAATATGATTGTCGCATCAACAAAAAAAAATCATGTTTGCTTATAAAATATAGAGTAAACTTCTCTTTTACTCCCTGTGGTTTGACAATATTAACCATTTTGCTCCAAAACTTTCAAAATGATCATTATGCTCCCTGTGGTTTGACATTTTAATCATTTTGCTCCAAACTTTTCCAATATATCTCCATTATACTCCATTTTTTTCGAAACCACAGGGAGCAAAAGGGTTATAATTGTCAAACCACAGGGAGCAAAATGATTAAAATGTCAAACCACAGGGAGCATAATGATCATTTTGAAAGTTTTGAAGCAAAATGGTTAATATTGTCAAACCACAGGGAGCAAAAGGGAAGTTTACTCTAAAATATAATATCAAGAAACACAAACATATAGCAAACATGTAAAACGAGAAAGAATAGTAATTATGATTTATTTAAATAATATTATTGTTTGTTTGTAAGTATTCAATGATAATAAAAAATAAAACGAATGTTTCAATTATATCTTATCTAAAAATATAAATTTATTATTATTAATATTTATTATGATTTGATACTAATGAACTATATTATTTTAAGTATTCAACTCGTGTAATACACATGTTTATAGGCTAATATATATATGTATATGTGTGTGTGTGTGAAAGAGAGAGAGAGATCAGGATCATATAATAATCCACCTTAATTGCGGAAACCAGATTAACTTCGACAAGATCAACACAAATCTTTGGTTTTTTCATGATATTTATTATATGTGTACAAGACTATGTTTTTTATGGGTTTGTGCAAAGACAGAGACAAACCTTACCTCTATCCCAGTTTGGGATAGAGAGACTACTCCGAAGGAGTCTCCGTCTCAAAGTTATCGTTCGAAGTTAATCATCTTAATGTTTTTCACGGTATTTTTACAAAATAAGTAAAATAATGTTAAAATTACTGCGTTTAATAAATAAAATATGAAAAAATATTAAAATCTTTATGAACAATTGTTCTAACTTTTCGTTTTCTTTGTTATGTGTCGTATAGTATGTGAACTAATTTATGAGAAGTAGCAATAAAATAACGAGTTATGTTTAACTTTTTTTCTTGCATTCTATGTTGTTTATTCTGTGAAGACTACAATTTCTTTTATGTAATATTTGATTGATCTTCGTTTTCTTACTTTACTTATATCAAATGGACTTATGACATATCATTTAAACTTTTTTGATGTTTTATTTTTTATTTAACTTGTGTACGTATAACTAAACTACACCGCGTATGTTACATGGATTTAATATAAAATATTAAATACTTAGAAATAAAAATTTATAAATTATAAAATTTTATTATAATTTAAAATGTTTAAAATAATTATTAATAAGCACTTTAAGTAATAAAACAATGATCAAAAACTTTATTTTTAAAATAAATTAATTTGAAAAAAATTAATACTAAAACATGTCATTTGTTTATAAAAAAATATTCTTTAATATCTATGTACCATAGTCTATTTTATTTTTAATTTTTTTAATACATGATTTTTAGAAAAAAATCTAGTTAATACTAATTTAAAAGTTATTTATTTCTAAAAATGATTAATTTTTAGAAAAATTCATATCTTAGAATTTTTTTAAAGTGTTTTTTAATAAAATATTATTTTCAATTGATTATAAAACTTTTTAATATTAAAAAGGTCAGTAATATCATTAATATTATAATTATTGAATATGAGAGCTAGTATAGTTATTTAAGAGCGACAATTTAATAAGATGATAAGAAATTGACAAGTGACACTATTGATCTAAAATTACGACAAATGACAAACAATATTTTTTGTTTATTAAGATAGTAAGATATGCTAAGTTAGGAGAATGATGGTCGTGTGTTTTACACTTTTACTAAGTATTGAGTTAGTAAAATATCCGAATTATCCAAACCCTGTGTAAAGCTCGTTGGTTAAGATGTTGGCTAAATTATGCAAAAGTGGTTTTTAGTAAAATAAACAGTTTAAGCTTGTAACTTATTATGTCATAGTTTTCTAATAAAATTATTAAAAAACTGTCGTATGACAAGTTAACAACACATAAGAAAGATATATTTCTTGTTTAAAAAAATATAATATGCTAAAAGCAAGAATCTTAATCTTAACGGACTAATATAAAAAACTTTAAAGGCTAAAAATACTATAGAGAAACGTTTTGACTTCTTGAATTTAAATTTAAAAAAAATATAATATAAACACATCTTAAAAGATAATAATAAATTAGCAAAAACTTTCATACAAAACAAAAGTCACTGATTTTTTTTAAAAAAGGTAAGGATTTATTTTTCAAAAAAAAAAAAAAAAATCTTATTCATATAAATTATAAAACCAGCATTTTTATATTTATTATTATTTTCAAAAGCAAAATTGAAAAACTTTCCAGTTTCCACGGCAACAAAGCATCTTTAAATTGGAATCTTTCCGGTTAAAATCTACGGAATTGTTGCAGACTCAAATCCACACGTTGAATGTAAGCTAATCGAACACGAATCAAAGCGTCAAAAATGGGCGACGGTGATCAGCTATCTGAAGAACACTTCGACGTCCTCACTAAAGATGGTCTGAAAACGGGTATCTCAAAACCCAGGTCAGATTTCTTGTTGAAATTTATCGTTTCTGTTTCATTTTACGGTTTTAATTCTTGCTTTTGAAAGTAACCCATGGCAGTTTTAGCTTTCGTTGGTGATTTCGATCAACTTATGATTTGGGGTCGCGTGGATTATAATTGATTCTTTAACTTCAATCTTTATATACTTTTCTGGGGTTTATATCTTAAAGTTTCCCATGAGGCCATGAATCCATGACAGATAATGAGTTTGAATTTGGAAAAGAATGTAAAGAAGTCTGAAATTAATAGGTTTCATCTCAGTTCTTCAACATTGGTTCAAGTAGTTTGTAATATTTCAAGTAGATATTTCTTTTTGGGGAATTTGGTTGGTTGTTTTACAGGTTCTTGAACATTTCATGATCAATTTGATCTGAAGTTTCATGGGATGTTTTTCTTGATCATAAAAACCAAATTTATGGACCCTTTTGCTTCTAAAAGTTGGAAAGAATTTCAATTCCTTGTATTCTAGGTGGTTCTTGTCATTTTTGAGATTGAAATTGATTTGATTTCATTTGAGTTTGGTAGCAAACATGTCTTAAGATAACATATTTATATTTATATTATGCAGAAGTGCTGTTCACAGAGACGGTGATTATCA
The DNA here is from genome assembly GCA_009363875.1 of Mikania micrantha. NCBI lineage: Eukaryota > Viridiplantae > Streptophyta > Magnoliopsida > Asterales > Asteraceae > Mikania > Mikania micrantha. Next base: position 15,906,124 of record CM018683.1, read on the forward strand.
TCGGGCTGTTCACATTTGGATATTTGCTGAAAGTACACAACAACTTCTTCTCCAGAAACGTACCGAATGTAAGGATTCATGGCCAGGGTTATGGGATATATCTAGTGCAGGTCATGTATCTGCTGGAGATACATCCCTTATCACTGCCAGGTAGATTAACCTGTTGGAATGTTTCTTTTATGAAATCTTTGAATTCAAATTCTTATGTGTTAGGGTTTATGCTAAACATGTTAAATGAATTATCTTTATATTCTTTTCTAATGGTTATGTGATTCCCATGATGATGAATTGTTTTGTAAATATATAACTTTGAAATATGCTATGTTTGTAGGAGAGAGCTTCAAGAAGAGCTTGGTGTAACCCTCCCGAATGATGCCTTTGAATTACTATTTGTTTTCCGGCAAGAATGGTAGACCTTCTATACAACTAATATGCAATTTAATTTATAGAACTTAAATATTAACATATTATGTATCATGCTATGTAGCAAAGGTGTTCCTCTACAAGTTGTTGAAGATTCTAGTCCATCGGTGTAGGTTTAGAGAGTGTTTGAGTTTGCTGTCCTAAAAAAGTTTAATACATAATCAAAAAAAAAAAATATTACATTTGTGGTCATTAATTTCTTAAGATATGTAGATGTTTTTAACGTTACTTTTTAAATTAAAAAACTTTCACTTTCCATGTTAGCATGTTGAGTGTCTGTAATTATTATGAATATCTTACATGTGGTTGTAGTGTTACGAATGATGGAAAATTCATCGATAATGAATTAGATGATGTTTATCTTGTGACAACACTAGATCCGATTCCCTTGGAAGCTTTTACTCTTCAGGTATGATTCATCCAATTCTTGTTTATTTTGGGAAAATATACCATATTAGCAACTCAAAAAGGGTTGACGGATATCAATAGTTAAACCGATGACCTTGCATTTGAATTCTAAAATGAGTAATCAAAGTATTTTTTTTTTCTTTTTAGGAATCCGAAGTTTCAGCTGTTAAATACATCTCAGTTGAGGATTACAAGCAATTGCTTGCTAAAGGAGATCCTCATCATGTACCCTACAATGTGGATGGACCTTATGGACAACTCTTTGACATCATTACCAAAAGGTTCATCTTTGACTATCATAATCCCAGTTTAGTAATTTTAGATCATAAATGCACATATTAAATTTCCATATGCAGCTTATTGTTTACTTAAAACCTTTTTAGGTATCAAAACAACACGGAAGCACGAGCTCTACTTCTGCAAAAGAAGCTTAATCGTTATTCTCCTATCGCACTCACTGCAGATGTTGTTTTCTATCTCTACACCTCTAATTAATAATTTGTTGTCACTTGTTTTCCTTTAAATAAATAATGAGGCATATCTCTATATCATTAACTTTATGTAATCCTTTGGTTTGCAATATAAGCAGGAATTTAATCAAATTCTTGACATCAGTTGACAGATATCACCGAGGAGGACAAAGAAGTTCTGGCTTTACTAATTCAAGCTGCAAGAATAGTGGATGATATTTTTTACCATCAGGTTTATTAATCAACTTGTACAAATTTTCTGGTTAAAGGATTTGATGGAATATTTTCTTATTATTTTGTGTTCTCATCTTTTTTTTTGTGTTAAATCAGGTTTGGTGCAGCAATTCATCTTTAAGGGAATGGTTAAAGGGGCGTAAGGAATTATCAGAGTTGGACATGTTAAAATGGAAATATTATTTGATAAATAAGAGTTCATGGTAAGATCATGCTACTAAAAGCACTATTATGTCTCTCGTATAGGATCTTCTCAGTTCTCATATTATAAATCAACTATTTTGTAAATGTTAGAATTAAAAAATAGAAACGTGCTCATAAAGGAAAACTTTATTCTTTCACAGGTCTTGTCTTGATGAAAATGAACCATTTTTGACAACCGCAGACTCTGCTGTAAAATTGTTACCGGAGGCAACAAAACCAGTTGCTAATTGGAAAGGTCTTGAATATAAAGCTGCATTTCCCCTTCTGAAACCACATGGTGCCAATTTCTACCCTCCAGATATGGATAAAATGGTACATGGTTTTAAGATCATATATGTGTTAGACCTCTTTATTATTCCAATTAATCATGTTCTACATTCTATATTCAGTCAAATAGTCAAATTGTGTTTGTGGCAAATGTTTATATTTTATTCTTAAGATTATAGGTGTCAGTTTTGACGTATTAACTTATGGTCAATTGAGTTTAGTGAGAAAATTTAGCTTGAAAGGAAACATGTCAAATAGGTCAAACTGGTTGAAAATCGCCCCAATGTATTTTTAATGCATACAATTTCATAAATCACTAATTTCAAAATTTTGTTTATAAATGCAATAACATTTTTATGGGTTAAATTCATATAATGTCAAGTTGATCTACATTTTTTTTTGACAGTAATGGTAACATACTACGAAAATTATCACTATTGGTAATGTACTTGCATTTTGTGACCACTACATTGGTAATTTTTTTGACCAATCTAGCAATATAATTTCATATATTTTAGCAGTAATAGCAACACTTTTCAGCTCATGTTGTTATGATTGGTAACAAAATGCAAATATATCACAATTATTATTGATATTTTGCGTATCTTACTATGTTAATCAATTATTCATTTATTTTAGGAATAAAAAACAGATAAAAATGTTTCTGGGCCAGCCCAACTCAACCCAACCCACAATCCCAAATCAGACTAAAAGTGACCCGTTTTTATTCGACCCCATTTTGGCCTCTTACTCAACCTGTCCATCTTGCCATCTCTACCCAATACCAACCATATAACTTTTGTTGTGGCAGGAATTTGAATCATGGATAGAATCACTTTCAGAGAATGAAAAGCAAGATGCAAAAGGGTTTTTTAATATTATTAGAAGGCATAACGACACTCATTCTAATAATTCTAGTGATCTCTATATCATACCTTACGCTAAAGAATATTCATATTTTCTTGAAAAAGCTGCTGAGTTATTGCATAAAGCAGGCGATTTGACCAGTTCACCTAGGTATAGAGTTTGTTAAATCATCTAGCTTCTGATACTAGTATATTATGGTATGCATTTTGTTAAACTAATAATGTTTTTTTTTTTTAGTTTGAAGAGACTGTTACATAGCAAGGCTGATGCTTTCCTCTCAAATGATTATTATGACTCCGATATTGCCTGGATAGAATTGGTCAGTGTACACTTCACTCCATTATAGATCACCATTTTTTCCTTGTTGTATTTCCAACAAATGTTTCAACTTACACACAGTTGAAAGTATCATTTTTGAATAGTTATCGTATCCTTTGAGATCATTGTATGAGCACTCAAGAAGACCATAAATATTGTTTTTTCCATGTCTGGATTGTCGGTATAAAAGTTATCGGGATACCTTAGGAAGATAGTGTAAATATACATAATGCTTATTTTTATATCATTTTGTTAAATATAGTTCTCATTTTGTGCATCTTTCATTTTTTTAAGGACTCTAAGTTGGATGTTACTATTGGCCCATATGAAACTTATGAAGATGTTTTATTTGGATACAAGGTAATCTTGTTGTGCATCTTTGCTTGTTTTTTTAATTATTATTATTTTCATTTAGTGTAATCTTTGCTTGTGCTTTTTTTTCTTTTTTCCTTCTTCAGACTCGTTCACCATGTTTCCATGGTAAACAATGATTGCTTGAAAAGATTATAATGATTACTACTTCAATATAATGCATAGATGATGACCAAATATTCAAATATTTTCTTAGGCGACATTTGAGGCATTTATTGGCATTCGGGATGATAAAGCAACCTCTCAAGTAAAACTCTTTGGGGATTACTTGCAGGTATAATGTTTGATCTACTCATGATCAAATATTCAAATTCACTTATTTTCAACATTGTTTATGCTTATGTTTATCTAACCAATCAAAGCATGCAGGTTTTGGAACAAAATCTTCCAATGGACAACATGTACAAATCATCAGATGTGATGGCTGCGCCTATCCGAGTCATCCAGCTTGTTTATAATTCAGGGGTGAGTCCATAATATTTTCAACTTTTGCCTCAACACATATTTTAACCAAGTATAAATAATACCAATTAATAATGCCAAGATATTGGAATCTTATGGCCAAGGGTCAGAACAGTTTTTTGATCATTTATAATGCTGATAATGGGAAAATAATATATATCTTAAAGTTTTGCCATATGGGACATTCAGACTATAAATTGTAGTAAATTTCATTGTTTAAGGGTGATTCATGTGCTGTAAAATGTTGCGCATCTAAGACTTCTGTAAAAAATAAATTATTAAAATATGGGATTGTAATGATAATGAAGGATGTGAAGGGACCTCAAACTGCTGCCTTCAATCTTCCGAATGATGAGCGTATTGTAAAAGATCGTGGTTCATCAATGGTCATGTTGAAGAATGTTTCCGAAGCAAAGTAAAGTTAACAATCCATCATTATATTCTTACTTATATGATATATCTAAATTCACACGGGGAATTTGGATTTGTTTTCTGGAACTGATTGTCTGATTGTTGGGATTTGAATTCCCAATAATCATTTTTTTATGTTTGGGTAAGTGGATTCTGCTTCTGAATATTTATGCATAAACTAAAATCTGTTTGCCTGTTTTTTGATCAATTTAATGACTTTCATTCACATTTCATAAATGTTAATCTTTTTCTTGAACTAAAATGTATTTTTTTTTTGTTATTTTGTCTATAACTTTAAGCATAAAACACACATCCACATACTATCTTCTACAGCCCCTTAAATTACATCTGCTTGTCTGGTTTTGATTATTTATTATCACATTCATTTTCAAAACATGTATCCAAACCCCTCTTGAAAACATTTTTAATGTCTAGAGTTAGAACTGCTCAAACTTGAGCCCTAAACTCTAATCTGATAACCAGTTTTCTAATTCCTTCCAGGTTCAAGTTAATTCTTCAGCCTATAGCTGACTTGTGTATTATAAAAGATCAGCAGGAACTTGTTGACTTTGATTCTTTTTTCACTCACACAATTTGCCATGAGTGCTGTCATGGGATTGGACCACATACAATAACACTTCCAAGTGGTCAAAAGTCCACTGTCAGATTGGTCAGTTTCTTTTTAGATTTTACAGTCAACACTGAGAGCATTTTTCACAGTTTCTCTATATCTTTTGGATATCATTTTGGATAACATATTGGATCTATTATCTCATTATGAATCAGGAACTACAAGAACTTCACTCAGCTCTTGAAGAAGCTAAAGCTGACATTGTTGGCCTTTGGGCCCTTAATTTTCTTATTGCTAAGGTTGGTATCATATTCACTTTAATAGTTCAATTATAATCGAAAGTTTTAGTGTTTTCTTCGCTAATCTAAACTCACCTATTTCATGTACTTGTTTAATATCTTAAAAGAATTTTACTTATGTGTTTGCATTTGTGTAAAAAAAAATCATAATAATAGATAAATAAACGTTTTGTGGGTCTCCTATCTTTATCCAATTGGGATAAGGGTAAGGTTTGCGTTTGTCTCATCTCCCAGACCCTACTAAATAGTGGGACTTTATGGTATGTTTGTTTGTTTAATATATTGAAAGATTTTGTATTGTGGTAGTTTTTGTAGTGTACAGTAACTTGCTTTAAATCCAATACAGATTCATCTCTTAGTATGGGTCGTAAACATTTGTTTACAAGTGTTAGATTTAAATATATATTTATAGCATAGAATTTCTTAGCATATTAGGTTTTAGTAATTTAGTGTTCTTTTATAGTATTGATTCTTGCATATAAAATGAGACCCATGCTTCAAAATGTAGACACCACGAATTATGTACAACAACCACCTTACCCAGTATATTCCCACTTTTCAGTAGGGTCTGGGGGAAAGGATAAATACAAACCTTACCCCTATCCCAATTGGGATAGAGAGGCTGCTCCGAAAGAGTCTCCGGCTCAAAGTTATCGTTTGAAGTTGATCATCCCAATGATTTTAACATTCACAAAATAATTAAAATAACGTTAAAATTAGTGCACTTTTACTTTTGCCCCTTAAGGGCCCACACATATATACATTATATGCGTGCACCGCAAATAGGGCTTTGAATTATGTACATGAATTTCATATGGTATCTGTAGAAGTGTATGTGATCAATATTAATATTCTGTGTGTAAATGTAAGATTTTCATGTGCATTTGGTTTAACTAATTTTTGACTTTATATAAGATTTTCATGTACATTTGGTTGACTGCCATGACCAAGAGTTGATATTCATCAACAAGATTGTTTGACTTTTCTTTTTGGTTGACCAGAATTTAGTTCCAAATAGCCTTGTTAAGTCCATTTATGTTTCTTTCCTTGCTGGCTGTTTTCGCTCAGTACGCTTTGGGTTAGAGGAAGCTCATGGGTAACTCAGCTAATCAACATTTTTTTTTATCTTCATATTTTCTTGTTTTTTTTAATAATTATTATATATAGCAATTGGTTTTTGTTTTTTTCTATCAGCAAAGGACAAGCACTGCAGTTTAACTGGTTATTTCACAAAGGGGCCTTTGTATTGCATCCTGACCAAACATTTTTTGTTGACTTTGATAAGGTATGCTTCCCCGTTTTTTTTAAATCAGTTTCCGATGATTTGGTTCATATAGTTTGCATTGAATCGAACTTATAAGGAGAAAATAACATATTCTACGGCTTGATCATTGGAATTTAAGAGGCGGTCTTGTAAAAAATTTGGCTAAAAAGGGAACAGGTTAAATGGGTTGATAGTAAGCCAAAAAATTCTTTTAAACATCATGCATCCTCCTAAATGGTTTTATTCATAACTATAGATTATTATTGTCATTGTATTGTTTTTTATTATAATTAACACATCACAAATATATAAAAAAATGGACAAGATTTTACTAGCAGGTAACCTGAATCGACCTGACCCCTTTTGATCCTTACTAAAACAATGATCAGTTTCATTCTTACTAGTTTTAACCAATTATACCATCTGCTTGGCACATTTATTTTTGCCACCTTCAATGAAGTTTCTCTTGTTTCTTTGTAAATGTTTGTTTTACCCAAGTATTATTTAGTTCTTAATGTAACATACTAGAGAGTGGGGGCATACTTTGCTGTGCGCCGTTGTTGTATGTTTCTTTGCGTGTGTGGTCATTTAACGCCGCTCCACGGTAGAAGTGAATGACTTGTGACTTTAAAAAAACCAAAATGGCACCCCACTTTTAAAAAACCTTGCGGATAAAAGATATGCGGGCACATAACAAACCTATTACAAGTCAAGAAAAAAGACAAAGAAAAGGGAAAAAAATCTAAAAAAAATGTTTGGGATCAAGACTTGAACCTACATGATATCGGCGGAAGGCCTTAAGGATGCAACATAGAACCATTGTACCAAGCCAGTTTTTTGTTTATATTTTCTTCAAAAACAAATAACTTAACAACCTAACCTAATAAAAACTCAAAAACATATAGCATAGCCCTAGACTCAAACATGATACCTCTGGTAGGGAAGGGACTCAAGAAGGCGCGCTACAAACTCGGCTAAGCGCATATTGGTTAAACCTTCAACCAAACATACAACTGTATATTATGAACTTAAATCGATAAAAAAATCGCATACAGTGCTTAATTGTACTCTTAGCTATAACTCCAGTATATCACTATTCATAAATGTAATTTGTATAGATAAAAAGTAATAAAGAATTTTACATTTTGACTTCAATTGTTTGATATGTTTTAATAGGTTGAAGGTGCAGTTGAGAGCTTAAGTAGGGAAATACTTACAATACAAGCAAAAGGTGACAAAGATGCTGCACAAATTTTTCTTGAAAAGTATGGTAAAATGACACAGCCTTTGAATATTGCTTTGGAAAAATTGGCAAAGGTTCAGGTAAATTTCAGCTATCAGTTCTCATGTAGTTACGGTTTTTAGATTTTCAAACTTATGTTTTACTTTAATAGCTTTAACTCATCATTAGGTAGATGTGGAAATTTTGACCCATTATCTATAAATGGGTCAAATAAAAAAATCGCTTAAAAACAAACTTGTTAAATGCTTCAAATGGGTTGAAAGTGTATATTTACTGCAAACATCCCAAATCATTTTATTTGAATAATTAGATTACTATTGTGTTGTTATAATTTTTACAATCTTATTTGACTTGTTAAATACTCATAGATAATTAAACAGTATGGACAAAACTTTGTTTCTGGTCATCTAACCTAACACTTTTCAATCCGTACCAAAAATTATGTTTTGACCTCCAAAAGCATCATATCCTTATTTTAGATGATTTGAGGTAAGCTTTCAAATCGGAATTAGGCGGGTAGTTTAAAATAATGCCCTCATCGAGCTAATTTTAGGACACTTGTGTTATTTGTTATCTTGTGACAAACGTTCCACCCCAACCAAACTCCCTCTGACAATGTCTTTGCCCGGATCAACTAGCCAAGGCAGGCTTTGGGCCAAAAAGAAGGTGTTACTCCGCTTCCGATTTACGAAATAAGTAAAATAATGTTAGAAGTAGTGGTATTTCGCTTCGATTGAGGGCTCCCACTTATATTAAACTTCTTAAGTCATTTCACAAAGTCGGACTAGAGTCAAGCTTGATAGGGTATGCTTGGAGAAATCGCTAGTCGCTAGTCGGTCGGCAAGGTAGGGACTAGGGATTAATCGGGATTAACTTATATGATGGTTGTTAACTTATATAAGAATATTTATGTCTAAAGTTGCTGTTACCATTCTTATATTTTCATTTGATGGATATTTCCTTGGATTTTTTCAGGTCCCAGTTGATATAACACCAGATTTTCCAGTTGTTACCAACTTGCAGCACAAGAATTAACAACCTTTATAATCTTTTTTGGATCTGCCAATGGATTTTTTCAGTTTACTTTGTTGTATTTCACATTTTCTAAGCTAAATAGGCCTGATACATAATAAAAAAAAAGAAAGAAAGATGAGTGTTGCAATGTTTGGTCCAAAAAGATGATCTATTTATTACCTATTTTCTTCATGAACTTCTGTTAAGCAGACAAAAATTATTATCTTTCTTTATGTTTCAATTTGTTAATATAATACAAAGTCAATGAAATTTATAACCTTCAAGGGTGTGGTTGGTATAGTGTAAACACTTAAATCCTTTATCAAAAATATTAGGTTCAAATGCAGCTTCTAATGATTTTCTACCTGTAACCAATGCTGCAAAAGTCGGCCTCCAAGATCGAGTACTTCCTGATTATTACCCGAGTACTCCCCCCTTAGGACCGAGGACTCTCCGATTAATCGCTCCAAGGAGATGTTCAGACCTAGAAGCATCTAGTGACTTTTGCAATCTTGCCTGTAATCCTTTTGAAGGTCACATGCCAAACGCAAGTTGTGTGTTTACATGATCATCAGGTAGTAAGATATTGGTGAAGTCTGCGGGTTTTCTGGCAACAGATTCTCATTTTTACCTAAAAAATAAGTCAATACAAACCAACATCAACGAGACTGTAACCTGTCGGCTTCTTTAACCTCACATCTTGCACAAAGTTTCTCAACTGAACTGCATCACTCCAACTTCCTGCAGCAACATATGCATTCGCTAACGAAACATAGTACCCCACATTTTTAGGTTCCAAACCAAAAAGAATCTCTCCCACTTTCTTCCCCATTTCAATATCTCCATGATAATTACATGAACTCAACATTGCCCCCCAAACACCATGATCTGGTTTCACCATCATATTCTCTATGAATTCATAAGCCTCATGTAAACGCCCAGATCGACCCAACATATCAACCACACAAACATGGTGCTCCATCACAGGCTCCACACCATATTCATCAGACATACAATTGTAATATCTTAAACCTTCATTCACAAAACCCGAATGAGCACAAGCTGATAATAAGTTGATAAAAGTGGTTTTTGTCGGTTTTTCGCCAGATTTTATCATTTCGTTGAATAAAGAAATGGCCTTTTGACCTTCACTGTGGAACCCGTATGCTGCAATCAATGAATTCCAGCTTGCAATATTCTTTTTTGGTGAAGAATTGAAAATATTGATAGATATGTCTAATCTTCCACAGTTGCTGTACATGTCGATAAGAGCAGCTACTATGAAACAGTTTTTGTGAAAATCGGATCTAACAATATGTCCATGGATCTGTTTTCCCTGTCTGATTGATCCAAGTTGTGTACATGCTGAAAGAATTGTAGAATTTGTGATCTCATCAGGTTCAAAATCAAGATTTTGGAATAACTGTAATGCAGTTTTTGCTTCCTTGTTTTGAGAAAGAGCAGAAAGAATGCAATTCCATGAACAAAGATTTCGGTTTGAACACAAGTCAAAGGCCAACTCTGCACAGTCAACATCTCCGAATCTACCATACATTGTAATTAACGCGTTCATAACACGAACGTCTTCGTCTATTAAAGTTTTATGAGCAAATCCATGAACCAGTTTCCCATGAAACACCAAATTAAGGTTTCCACACGCTGATATGACATTTACTAATGTAACAAAATCATGTTTTGCATCAGATTCCCGTCTCATTAGCTTGAAAGTTTCTAAAGATTCAGAGAAATATCCGTTTTGTGTGCAGCCTGCAATCATTGCATTCCAGCAAGCAGTGTCAGCAACTGTTGACACACTTTGTAACAACGCATAAGATGCTTTCAAATCTCCACAATTAGTGTACATGCAGATTAAGGAATTCACTGAAAGAATATTATTTGTAAACCCTAATATCATTTGCCAACCGTGTACCGATTTGCCAAACTGAAGAAATTTAGGTGAATTGCAAGAAGAAATAACTGCTAGAACAGTTGATAGGGTGAATTTCAAACACTGGTACATCAGTTTCTTGAACAAAAGTTGAGCAAACCTAGAATTCCCATTTTGGGCATATCCAGAAATCATTGTGTTCCAAGTAACCAAGTCTCTATTTTGTGAAAGCATGAACAAAATCTCAGTTTTTTCCATTTGGTTGCATTTAGAGTACATGTTCATAAGACTGTTAATCACTAAAACACCTAATCTATTAAATCTTCTTATCGCAAATCCATGAAGGGTTTTTCCCTCTATTAAAAGCATGGATTCAGCACATAATGAAAGCAAAGAAAGTATTGTTACTGCATCTGGTTGGATTGATCTTCTCAATTGCATCTGTCTTGAAAGATGAAATGCTTCAAGAATCATTCCATTTGAAGAAAATCCGTTGATCATTGTATTCCAAGAAACCAAATCTTTGACACAAATCTCTCTAAAAACAGTGTGTGCATCATCAACATCTCCACATTTTGAGTACAATGAAACAAGAGAATTCTGTACAGAAACATGAGCAGTCTTATTGTATCCAAGTTTTATCGCGAATCCATGAACAACTTTCCCATTACTCAAATCTAGCAAACAAGTTGATGCTGAAATAGCACACGATAAGCCTACATTATCAACTTCGATTCCACAAGAAACCATTTTTTTGAAATACCATAAACACATATCAGGCTGATTATTGGTTAGACAACCACTTATCATAGAGTTCCATGAAATTATGTCTTTCATTTCTGTTTCAATAAATATTCTCTCTGAAGAGCCCAAGTCACCATGTTTAGCATATGCATTAATAAGAGCATTACACAGATCACAATCCAAAAGCAAACCTTTCTGTACACCTAAACTATGCACACCTTGTAAATAATCTAATCTCTTTATAGTTTTTGAAACTGCTAAAATTGCAATCACAAGAGTTAAAGAATCTAATTTGATTCCTTCCTGCATCATTTGCACAAAGACACTTATTGCATCTCTAAACATCTCACTTTCAACCGCAACCGTTATCATTGCATTCCACACTACCACATCTTTGCAAGAAATCTCACCAAAAACTGCCACTGAAGAAGAATAATCACCTGCTCGGGAATAAGCCACAACGAGCGATGTTGAAGTGGGTAGATGAGCAAGAACACCAGCCTTCAATGCTAAAGCATGAACATTAACCAAATTTTGAATATTGGGTCTCACTTTACAATACTCAATGAGATCAAGAACATCAAAAAACCCAATGGGGTATAAACATTGTGTTCTATGAGGCATTTCATCAAACAGGTGGCAGGACCCATGACAAAATCTGGGTGAATTATTAGAACTGATGCTGGGTATCTCTGTAGGGAGCTGCAAGTGATTGTTGCGGATTCTGGGCAAAGAAAATGGATCAACTTTGAGAATCGATTTCGAATATATGCGTAGAACAATTTTACCGACCCTATGAATCATGCGTCGTTGTTATTGTTGTTTTACAAAGAGAAGTTCATAGTTCATGGATACAAATCGAATAAAGAACGTTGTCAAACCCTGTCTAGGTCGGAACACAGGGATGAGACGAAATTAAATATCGTGAACACATTGAATATGATGAGAAGATGTTAATTTCAGTGATTGTTTGTTTATGGGTGTCTTCAAAATCGAACCAGTTGCCATTGCTAGTTTCAGCCACCTGGGACATAATCTAGCAGTCTAGCACCATGGTTGCCGGATTTCATAAAAGAGAATGATGGTGACATCTCGACTCGTGATTAGGTAAAGAACCACCGCCTTGTGCCGTTGTTCGAGTGCTGATGTGCACCGGGAAAGTACCAGGTCACCCGTCACCACCATCACCGCCACATGGTGGTGGCTTCTTCCTTCTTGGGCTCAAAATCAATTAACACTAGAGAAAGGAAATGGTGGTGTTGTTAGGGGAGGAAGATAGTTGTTTGTAACCGGACAGTTCGTATCGTGTTACGATCATGTGAAAAAAAACTGTGGGTGTGAATTGAGCCTACTAGTTGGAGTTTCTATCATGAGACCGAAAGGTCATGAGTTCGAGATCTTTGTCAGGGCAATTTAAAGGACATGCAAGTAAGGTAAGTAATCTTGAGCTTGATCTCAGGTTTTATACCAATAAGAGGCGAGAGTTTACCCATTTCAGAAGGCTCCCGCGCATCTAGTGTGGTCGCGTCTTACCTCTGCCTTCTGTCTGGTAGGTCATGTTAAGACAACATACATGGTATGTAGGATCGTTACCGTTAAAAAAAAAACTTAAAATTTATTTGATGAATAGACAAGTTTAAATTTAAATGATTTAATATTTTCACGTGTCGGATTTCAATATATTATTTAGAGTAAAATGTCATTTTAGTCCCTATGGTTTGACAATTTTTATCATTTTAGTTCAATAGTTTAAATTTTGTCATTTTGGTCATTATGGTTTCATTTTATTGTCATTTTTGTTCATGTGGTTTGGTAACTTTCGTCATTTTAGTCCAAAATTTTAAATTTAATTGGACTAAATGGCAATAAAATGAAAACTAAAATGACAATAAAATGAAATTATAGTGACCAAAATGACAAAATTCAAAATATTGGACTAAAATGACAAAGTTGCCAAACCAATGGACTAAAATGACATTTTACTCTATTGTTTAATATATTATTTTTTTGTATATAATAATAGTTTTTGTCTTGGTTAGTATGTTAGTGACGCTTAAACGATTGATATGTAATTTCACGCGTTTAGCGAGTTGTATCATTCCGCTCGCATACTTTGCTTTAAGCGTCTGAATGGACTTTCTAATTGGATAATGGTAATAATATTAAGGCCCTGTTTGAGATTTTATCTAAAAACAATTTATTGACTTATTGACTTTTTGAAAAAACCAATAAATCAATAAGTTGTTTGTCAAACCTAAAAGGACTTTTAAAAATGACTTTTTATAAAAGGGTGATAAGTTGTTTTTCAAAAGCTAAAAATTCTAGCTTTTCAAAATAAGTTATGACTTATTGACATAAAATTACAAATATACTCCAGTCTTTACGTTTTACCCAATAACCTTAAAATAATATCAATAAAAAATGTCCGTTTTGGTAATTTTGAAATTTTATTTTGGAAAAGCTAATCCAGACACATTTTTAAAAACTTTATTTCAAAAAGTCATAAGTTAATAAGCATTTTTGACAAAAAGTCATTTTTAATTTAAAAAGCAATCCCAAACAAGGCCTAATGTCAAATTATTGTAGAACTTAATGTTCATGTTTATACAGTACACCACATTAAACGCTCCCCGTAGTTTTCTAGAAATTCCCTTGCATCGCATAAGGCCATGTGTAGTGGTGCATACTCTATCATTCTACGTAGATGCCACATAAACAACCAACATCATCACCCCCATCAGCACTTCACATCATCATTACATGTGTTATTATCACTCTCTCATCACTCCACATCGTTACCCTAATTTTCCCCTTTTCTTCTTCCTTCATCCCATGATGCTCCTCCCGCCTTCCCCAGTCCTATGTAGCGGGGGAGGGCGCCATAAGGTCGTGATCGGCACCTCTCACGCCTCAATCACCTATTATTACATATGGTCTAATGGTTTGTTAAACAAGTATGACTCTTTATTTGAGCTTATGAAATAATGAACCCAAGATGGGTTTGAATAGTTATTAGGCCTAATATGATGATCCAAATAACAACGAATCTGATGTATTTTTCGCATATGTTACAACGTATTCTTGTTGTATTGTACAATGATCTACACGAACCTATGGATTTTGTTTAGCTCAAAATTAAAATACATGAAATTTGGAAATTCAAATAGAATTCATGTTTTTAATATCATATTTCCAAACCCTGTAATTTTATCGCTTTAACCTAATATTATAAGATTCTTGTGAGAGATGGTATATCAAGATATCCCAACATCATGAAAATCTTTCCTATACGTCATGAAAGCTTGTGATAGCCTTTCTTTTTTATTCTTGGTATTGATACAAAAGTTTGAGATGGTATTTGATGGCATAAAATGTGCTACAAATGTGAGGGGGAGGAGGCGATCGTTGGAGCATAGGGAGTGAAATAGAATGAGGAAGTTTCTAAGATTATGGGATATTAAACCCTCTAGCTATTGTCATATGCTTTGTGCCATGTTAGCATTATATCATACCTTATACCACTTCACTCGACACCAATCAACCATGAAAATGAACCTTTTTGTCACTATAAACCGTTAAAAGGTGGACAGATGTAAATTTTATTAATAAATTAGACCCAGCAGAAGCGTCAAGAAGGGGGCCGCAAGTGTGCATTTTCAACAAGGAAGAAGGTGGGGCATGGTGTACACCAATTCCTTCTAGGGCCTGTTGAATAATTTTTATGGATTCTGTCATTTCACTGATTCGTACTAAATAACGAGCTAATGAATCCCCCTCTTTTTGCCATTGGACTTCCCAATCAAATTCATCGTAACACTCATAATGATCAACTTTACGAAGATCCCATTGTATTCCGGAAGCTCGTAGCATTGGTCCTGACAAACCCCAATTTATTGCTTCTCTCCACCAATAATGCCTACTCCTTCAACTCGTTCTAAAAAAATGGGATTCCGTGTAATAAGCTTTTCCGTATTGGGCACTAATCTTTTTTTAACGTCTAATTAGATCGGGTAATCATTCAAATTAAGAACGGAAGCTCGTTGTTTTTTCTTTCCCTATAATAAAAATGAAATTAATTGAAGCCGTGGGGCGGGTCCAATGGAATTCATAGGTATAGGAAGAAGCCCTATCAAATAGAGATTTTTTCTTTCGACCATATTTCGATTGTTAATACGATATATAAGGACCGCTACTCCAAAGAGTATTACACCCTTGATCGTGAAATATCGATTGCTTGTTGAACTCTGTGAATTGTGTGAAAGCAGGATACTCCAAATCTGGGAGTCAAAAAGTTTTATAAAACGTTCTTGGTGGAAAAAATGTGAATGAAAGATCCCACTGAATTGAATTGGGTCCAGGAATCTAAGAAATAGTGAGAATTCTTGATCTCTCTCAATATCTCTCAATTCTAAAATCTCCGCCCCTACTGTACTCCAGCTTGGTAGTTTCCACCGCCTGTCTAGAGTTGAGCCATGGGATTTGACGGTGGACTTAAAAAGCCACCTACAGGCGCTTTACGCCCAATCATTCCGAATAACGCTTGCATCCTCTGTATTACAGCAGCTGCTGGCACAGAGTTAGCTGATGCTTATTCCCCAGATACCGTCATTGCTTCTTCTTCGGCCGACTCCCATGTGTCATGTCACCAATTTGCGTCGAAGTCTTACACCTCGTGGAAGAGGGGTGGGCTGCAAGTGTTACACCTCATGGACCAAGGGTGTATCTTTCGTTTTCACATTCACAAGCATTTCTGAATCTTGGTAGTTTTTTAGATCAAGATGAATTACAATGCATATTACGTTATTACTCGTACGGTCTCAAATAGTTGGTCAATTTCTTACGAAACAAAAATGAAGATCAAGTTCCAAATATATAGAACATGTGTATATTCTTTAAGAAAGAAGAAGAATAACCTTCTTTATTTTCAAGTTGAGGTATTTGTTTACAACCATTGATACACCTTGACGAACTCGATCAAAAGTCGAGTTGATAGCATAAGCATGGACTTATCTGTTTGTACATGTAGCTCAAGCTCGTTTTGATTTGGTTCATCTCAAGATCATCTTGACAACTACATATATGATATGAAAATGTTATGTTAGAAGAGAGAACTTTTGGTCTCTTCATCTATGAACAAACAAAGGCAATTAGTTTACCAGTTTCTTAAGATACTATTTCCAGTTTTGCTTGGTGGTGTGTTCCAAATTCTTTTTTGCTCGTCAAAACTTCCAATGACAGCAGATTGTTTGTCATCAGCAAGACGATCTGCAAAAACGTCATAATATGATGCATGATCGAACGTCTGCAATATTTTGACCGATTTCTTTTGTTCTGGATCGACTATAATTTGTCCATCTTTAGATGTGTCTCCTGTTGCTTCAACCTTAAGATGTTTCAATTGAAAGGTTGGATTTAAAGTTTGATGATCAGCAGTTAAGATAACTGCACCGAGTATCTCCCCCAAGAATGTATCCTGTAATATGTTTAAACGAATGCTTAAGACCAATGTGGCAAAATGGGCGAGCAGATAATTGGTCATACAATGGATTTGAGTCAAGACATCTAAGATTGATGCGAAACACTTTTTTCTATATACCAATGTTGTAGAAATCGCTAGTCGCTAGTCAGTCGGTGGGGTGGGGACTAGGGATTAATCATGATTAATCGGCCAACTAAGCGGCTTAATCGGATAGTCGGGCCTAGTTGGCCTTAGGGGACTAACGATTAACCGCCCGGGGATTTTTACAACCATGCTATATACTCATGCTTGTTTTTACAATTATTAGAGTGCCAAGTACGATTAGATAGTTGTATACTCCTCTAATATAATTTATATAAGAGTTAATTACAGATATGATTCATGTGATCTGGGTAAAATGCATGTCTCGGTACTAAGGTTCAAAAGTAACAAGTTTAAAGTTTGTGTTTTACATTTTGTAATGAGCTTTTAATTTTGTAACGAGTTTGAATATTAAGGCTAACTTTGTTAAATTAGAGTAAAATGGTCAAGATATCATTTGATTTTACTATTAAAAAAATAAAAGGGTATTTTGGTCATTTTACCATATTTAACAAAAGCTAAAGAAAGGTGGTCTTAATACCAAACTAGTTACATGTTTAAAACCATAAACCCAAAACCCAAAACCCAAACTTGTTACCGTTTTAGCTTGATACCGAAACATGTTATTTTAGCCAAACATAGGGACCATATATGTAATATATGTATAAAGTGTGCCACTTTCAACTCATTTGACCCGTTTCATATAGACTTGTTTCCTTTTAAACTAACTTTTTCCTTCTAAGTTCACTTGCAAGAAAACAAGTACAAATAATAAGAACGGTAATTAGAGTAGTTTGAAAGAAATACCATGTGCTGATATCTGTCATTCCTTTGTTGCAACTGATACATCCTATTCAGCAATCGTTGGCTAAAACTCGCTTCAGGCGTCTTGTTCTGGAAGTCCAGCTTGTTTATAATCTCTGGAAATAAGCAAACCTTTCGTTGCAGACTAAGAGGGATGAGTGTAACATCAAGCATTGACTCAAACACCACTTTTGCAGCAAATGGGTCTAGGAACATGTTCATTTCAGCATATTTGTTTGAAGGAACATTGATGACATTTCCAGTGTCATTCTTATTGTAACTAATATGTCCACCTAATATAAATACATCCTGCAATTTATGATATATGTGTGTTCAGGATTCTTAAAGTATAGCATAGTTGGGAACTTTAATAAACACACTAACCTGGATGATGGAACTAGCATTAGCATCTGCAAGTACTATATTAGCCAAAGTTGTCAACGGTCCGTTAGTCAAAATTGTAATTTTGGATCCAAGATCAAGTGAATTCACTGTTGAATTCCAGACTTCTAGTGCTAGTGGTTGTCTAAGTTGAGGGTTATCAGTATCCCTAGGAGCTCCAAATTCTACAGAATTTTCTGATGTATACCTGCCAAAAAACATATTTCTAGTAGAGATGATTAATCCCAGGCAGGTCAAACAACAAAACTTTAAATAACTAAATAGAGTGAATTTTTAATGCATAAATCCTAATCATATGCTTTTTGTAGAATTATACCATTTGTGTAATAACATGTTCTTCGTAGTCATAACTAACACATAAATTATTTATTAAATGATTTGGGGTAGAGGTAAGGTCCGTCTTTATCTTTCAACCCAGACCCCACAAAGTTAGAATACACTGTGTATGTTTGTTTGTTTGTTTGGAAGATCAAGAAGGTTCGTTTTGACACTTGCCAAATAATCTAAGTGTTACTCAACGAGCCTGAGTAATCCATCTAAGTGTTGGCGGCAATTTCAGGACTTGAAGTCACAAGTCAGTGATGCTACTATGTTAGGGACCAAAGGTGACAAGTCGGTCAAAGTTTGTTCAATTTCCTAATAAAAGTTGGTCTAGAGTTCTTGTCTATTTTAGAAATGGATCCACCTTAAAGATAGAGTCAGCTTAGTTTTTTTAGGACCCCTAAACTTTAGCTTTTTTATTTTTTATTTTTTGGTTTGGTATCTAGGACAAAATTCATTCTTTCTAGAGAGAGAGAAATAAATAAACAAAAGATGTTTTTTTTTTCAATTTTAACACTTATTCACTGATTATGCTTCAACTTGTGAATCACGTTTGGCTATTGATTGCTAGTTCTTCAAGATCGTGCTTCACTTTTCAGCCTAGTTTCTTTCAACGATCTCTTATTTCTAACTGTCAATTTATTGATTAGTCCCAAGTTCGGATAAAAAAGTAAGATTTATAACAATAAAATTTGGAAAAGGGCCCCAAATTTTCATTTCGCACAGGGCCCTCAAAATAGTTGATCCGGCCTATAGGATTATCAAGTCCTATATATGTAAACCGAGTTTATGGCTTGTATCAACACAATTCTATTCAGTTTTGGAGCTATTTTTCGAGAGAGATACAAATATGAAAGTTATTCACCATATTTTTGTATATTTTTTTAAATAATCGTGGAAACCCCCTTACGTGGTAAACCCCCATGTTTCTCCCAATACCCAACTAACCAAAAGGAACAAAGAAAGCATGGCTGCAAGCAAACGGGTCGATGGTCTCCAAAAAAAATCGCCTTAAGTGGTTGTTTTTACCGAATAGGGATTTTTATAAGACTGCAACTTGTAAATAGAAATAAGAGTACCTTCTTGGACTTTTTGGTAGATCACGTGCAAGTCCATAAAGAGTGTCAGAATCTAAAAAGCCACCACTTCCATGGGGGATAGCCTTCAAGTATTTGCAGTCTCCAACACTTGGGTCATCCGGGTCAGGCTGGTTCAAACCAAATGGATCCCCTAAACCAACAATGATATCATCACGACCCATCATATGCAACAAATCATATATCACATCTATTGTTGCTGCATTTGCCCACCCTGTTGGAGTTACTAGTATTGCCTGGAATAAAATCAAACAAAAGCATGCTCATCAACAAGTATGCATTAATATGTATCTATTTATTTTAATAAATCAAGGTTTCCAATGACGCAGATGATATGTTCCTAAAGCACCTTGAAGGTTTACAATTGGTATAGAACTTGAATCACTCAAGACACATAACCAACGGATGCTTCTTTTTTTTTTTATTAAAGTTAGAACATGAATAATTTAAACAGAACACCTGACATGCTAACCATCTGTTTGATTACATAAAACTGAAAAACAATTATTACTAACTTCATAGCTATTAAAGATTAAATAACTCATCCGAAGGTAATCCAAAAGCCTCGATCATTATTGGGTCTGGGTCAACAATTAATATGCCAACAATCACCCTCCTAATTTTTGACCCGAATCAATGAGCTTCTTCACACCCAATTTTCCTCTCATCTCTTCAAACTTCAATTTTGGCAATGCTTTTGTAAGTATGTTTGCAATTTGCTCTTCCCCACACACATGTTCTACCACAATTAGCTCTTTTTCAATACACTTTCGAATGAAATGATAACGGGTATTTATATGCTTGCTTCTTCCATGAAAAACCGGATTTTTCATCAACTCAATTGCTGACTTATTGTCAACCTTTAACTTCACCTTTTTAGTTTCCCATCCTGTTAATTCTTTCAACACATTTTTTAGCCAAATAGCTTGACACGCAGTTGCCGTTGCAGCCATGAATTCCGCCTCACATGAAGATAGAGCAACCGTTTGTTGTTTTATACTAGCCCATGCAACTCGACCTTCTCCAAAGAAGAATATCATACTAGTGGTTCCTTTTCCATCGTATTGATCAGTAGCAAAACTACTATCACTATAACCAAGTAGCTCTTTTTTACCACCTTTGTAAAACATTATGTCATAGTCGATTGTACCTTTCACATACCGCAATATATGTTTTGCAGCCTTCCAATGGACCTCCTTGGGTGACGCCATAAACTGACTGACTAGCCCAACCGAATAATTAAGGTCTGGGCGAGTGTGTGTCAAATACCGAAGATAACCTATCCCTTGTCTGTACTTGGTTTCATCAATTTTTGTTCCATTTTCTTCCTTAGTTAAATGCAGCTTTGACTCCATTGGATATCTGCTTGAATTACAATCTTGCATTTGGGCCATATTCAACAATTTTCTTGCATAGAAACTTTGCTTCAGAGTAGTTCCTTTCGTTCCTTGTTCCACCTCAATTCCCAAGTAATAAGATAGTAACCCAAGATTACTCATTTCGAATCTTGTTTCCATTTGCTTCATAAAATTTCCAATCTTTTGAAAGCTTGTACCAGTGACAATCAAATCATCTACATAAACACCAACAATTAATAACCCATTTTGACAAGCTTGCTTGTAGACTGCTTGTTCATAAGGGCACCTTTCAAAACCGAGTTCTTTTAATGTTTGATCAAGTTTATGGTTCCATGCTCGCGGAGTTTGCCGGAGACCATAAAGCGCTTTATCCAAGCGGTACACCATATTCTCACTTCCCTTCTTCTCGAACCCTTGCGGTTGTTGCACATACACCTCCTCCTTCAAATTGCCATGAAGGAATGCCGACTTCACATCTTGGTGATAGACTTTCCACCCTTCACTTGCTGCAAGTGAAAGAATTAAACGCACGGTTTCCATCCTCGCTACGGGAGCATATGCCTCATCAAAGTCAAGTCCTTGTTTTTGCACATATCCCTTCGCGACTAACCTTGCCTTATATCTGCTTACTTCACCATTTGCATCACGCTTAACCTTGTAAACCCATTTTAACCCGATTGCTTTGTGCCCGGTTGGCAATGTTGTCAAGTGCCAAGTTTTGTTGCACTCAATTGACTCTATTTCTTGCTTCATTGCTTGTTCCCAGTTCGAATTTCCTCTGCCTCCGTATAACTCCAAGGTTCATCACTTGCTAGTAACAGCTCATAATTTGGAGTCTCAACTTCTACAGTTTGATCATACAGTTCATCAATTGATTTAAACCCTCTCGGTGGTGTGTGATCATAAGTAGCAGAATCTTCTTGCGCTTCCCTGACCTGATCAGAAGACACTTTCTCTTGTGGGCTGTTTGGAACAAAACTCGGACTTGCATTCTGTTCCAATTCAGGCCCATATACAGTTGGTACTTCGTCCAAGCTTTGTGACATATCTTGGTTCTCTACCACAAAATCAGTCCATACATACTCACTTTCTGACATATTACCTATGTAACGATTCCAATCAAAACTCTTATCTTCTTCAAATACCACATAACATGATATTACGATCTTGCCTTTTCAACATCATACACCGGTATGCTTTGCTACTAGGTTCAGATCCAAGATGGACCATCGGCTTGCTACGATCACTTAACTTTGTAAGATTCGGTGTCAGAACCTTTACGTGTGACAGACAACGAAAAACCCGAACATGCGACAAACTCGGTTTCCTTCTTTTGAAAGCTTCGTATGGAGTTGTGCCTTTAACCGCCTTGGTCGTAGTTCTGTTTAGCAAATAAACAACATGTCGTACTGCTTCACCCCACATATTTTGTGGAATATTCATCGCCTTCAACAAGCATCGAGTTGTACCAAGTATTGTTCTATTCTTACGTTCCACCACACCGTTTTGTTGAGGTGTGTATGGTGCCGTAAGATTCCGTTTGATTCCTGCATTCTCACAAAAATCAATAAAATGACTAGATGTGAACTCACCTCCACGATCGGTTCGTAGCGTTTTAATCTTGAATGAGCTTTCCTCTTCAACTTTGCTCTTGAACTTCTTAAATAGAGTAAAAGCTTCACCCTTTGATCTGATGACATATACCCAAGAATATCTACTGTAATCATCAACAAATAAGAGAAAGTAAGAGAAAGAACATATTTCCTCCCACTGTTTTTGGTGTTATGGGTCCACAAATATCTGCATGTACAAGCTCAAGCGGTTTAGTAGCTCTATACTCCGCTTGATCCGGAAATGCATGTCGTTGTTGCTTTCCTACTAGACATGCATCACACACATGATTTAACTTTTGTATAACAGGCACTCCTTTCACAAGCCCCTTTGATGTCATGTAATTTAATGCATGAAAATTCACATGCCCAAGGCGCGCATGCCAAAGCCAATCAGCTTTATCAATCTGAGTCACAAGGCACACAGGTGTGACAATATTCAATTTCACCTTATATAGCCTGTTCGTACACCGCTGCACTTTCATAAGCAACCGCCGATCACTTCCATATAACCACAAGTACTCATCCTCCATTATTACTCTACAGCCTCGTTAAGTTAATTGCCCAAGACTCAATATATTGCTACGCAAATTAGGTATATAATAAACATTTGTAATGATTCGTTTCTCACCTGTCTTTCCTTCTATTGTTAAAGAGCCTTTTCCTTTAATTTCCACCGTTGAACCATCACCAAAGCGAACATTTCCTGAAATGCTTTCATCCCAGGCTTCTGATGAATTTGATTCATCATTCTTCTGTTTCGCGTTAGGACATTCATATGCATAATGTCCGATTTTTTCACAGCGGTAACATTTAACTTGAGCCTTATCTCGAGTTCTTGTATTTTCTTGATGGTTCACGTTCATGTACGTTCGCCCCCCCCCCCCCAACTTCTGCCTCTACCAAAGTTCTGAAATCGGCATCTGCCACGACCTCTATTGTTGTAACTTTGGAAGCCTTGACCACGTCCTTGTCCCCTGCCTTCATTATTGCTTCGATCCCTTGGCTTTGTAGATGTTTCAGATTGTTTAAATAACAATTTGTTTTGTCCCTCGCCAGTCACAGGTTGGGATTTTGTTCTCTCTTCATATGCTTTTAAACGGCCAACAACCTCTTCAAAGGGTACATCTTCAATTGATAGAAATTGTTCAATCGAGGCTACAATTGGCATATATCTAGGCGGCATTGAGTTCAAGAACTTCCTTACCAACTTTTCATCTTTAAGTGAGGAGCCAAGACTTTTATATCGAGACTGTATCCCGCTTAGCTTTCCAGCAAAATCGTCTATTGTTTCAGTTTCCTTCATCTGAAGCATCTCTAATTCACTTCTTAATGTTTGTAGACGGGCCTTCTGGACACGATCAACTCCCAAGTATCTGACTCGGAGTGCTTCCCACACATCATTTGTTTCTGAAAACTTTGCAACTTGAAGAAGTACATCTTCTGGTAATGATTGATAAATCATTGCCTTAGCCATAAACTTTTTCTTGTCTTCAACCTCACTCCCCATCACAGGGTCTATGGCCTCTCGCAGACCATGTGCAGCTAAAATAGTTTCCATCATGATCGACCAGGCGGTGTAGTTTGTTGATGTTAGCTTCGGACACTGCAAAGACACACTGCTTGACTCTCTAGCGGTAGGTACGATGACGCCACTGCCACTGGTTCCTTCCGCCATTTTCTGCACAGATTGTTCCTTCTCGCCTCCTGGTGTTGATCTGTTGTACCGTCTTCTCCTCAAGATAACCGGGCTCTGATACCAATTGAAGGTTTACAATTGGTATAGAACTTGAATCACTCAAGACACAGAACCAACGGATGCTTCTTTTTTTTTTTATTAAAGTTAGAACATGAATAATTTAAACAGAACACCTGACATGCTAACCGTCTGTTTGATTACATAAAACTGAAAAACAATTATTACTAACTTTATAGCTACTAAAGATTAAATAACTCATCCGAAGGTAATCCAAAAGCCTCGATCATTATTGGGTCTGGGTCAACAATTAATATGCCAACACACCTCAACATTAATTTCTCATCTCTCGCTCGTATTAAATATATCTCATATGAAATATAATAGTATTAAACATTAAATATAATTTTTAAAAAAAGATTTTTTGATACATTAAAAATATATGTTGGACTAATCTTGTAATGTTAAAAGTTAAAGGGTTTAAGTTAGAAGTTTTTGTTTACATTAATTTTGGATTTGTTTGAGTATTTTAAGGTTTGGATTAGATTGTTTTGTTAGCAGATTTTTAGGGATAATAGTTTGATTTTTTAGATGTTATTTTTCTTATAAATAGGGGTTAAGAGTTTAGGGTTAATTGTACCTCAATCTTATTCAATAAAGTTTGTGTTTTTTTTTTGAGTTTACATTCTGATTTTGAGGATACCAGCCCTTCAATATATTAATATTAAAAAATTAATTTTTAAAAAACTAAATTATTACAAAATATAAAATTATAAAAAACAGTTGTTAAAATGAAATGTTTAAAGATACAAACTTTGAAAAAATTAGTATTTAAAAATAATATTATTATTTTATTAATTAAAATATTAAATTATACAAAATTTTAATCATAATTTATAGTAACAAATCATCTTATATAGTCTAATTTTATTGGTGATTATTTATTATTTTTTTTTATTCAAGCAGTATAATACACTGGATACTGCATTTATGAGGAGGGCATACCTTAAGATTTATTGTCTCAACGGGTACTTTGAGAAGATAAAAGAGAGCAAGAAAATCTCCTGCACTCATATCCATGTCAAACACAACTGTTTTCCCTAACTTTTTCCCTTCAAAATCTGGTTTGTAGAAAACTTCCTTGTAATAAGGAAATTCAGATGTAAAATTGAATCTGCCTTTGTTTTCTGGTAGGTTTAGTGCCTGTTATACGTTTACAAATCGAATAAATCAGTCACAAACTCGCATAAGTATATAGAATATATAATGTGAAATGTATACAGTATACCCCACTGGGTGAGCTTGAAAGGGCATTACATTTTTTAAACTAATTTGACCATAACAAAATTATCAATAAAAATAGGTAAACAGGAAAGATGCCACAGAGTTAAAGAAAAACAATCGAGTTGATAGTTTTGTCACATTTAGTAATGGGTGAACCACCGGTTATATTTATTTCAAGGGGGGTCAAACACACAAGACTAAATAAAATGGTCAACAAAGTGTTTCTTATTAATTAAAGTAAAATACACGAATTGGTCCCTATGGATTGAACAAAGTAACAAAAAAACTTGAACTAATTTGACATTAACAAGTTAGGGGTTTGTCTTTTCAATTTTGCTACTCAGGTTAAATTTTGTTAAATTTCCTTTCAATCAAGGTAAAATACCAAAATAATAAAAATATATCTCTAGACTTCAAAAAGTCAAAGGATATTTTGGTTATTTCACCCATTTAATGCATAATACCTATACTAGTTACAAAATCGAAAACATAAACCTCAAAATTGTTACTTTTTTTGCTTGATACATGAACATGTTACTTTATTCATATTATAAGAACCATCTATGCATTTTACTCTGATCATTAAAATCTTGTGAATCATTTTCATTTTTGATACTAGATTATTACTGAAATAAATATCTTTTTTGTAATTGAACCAAAATGCAAATACTTTCACCCAACTCAGAGAAGAAAATACATGTTTTGACCGGTTATCCAACCCGCTTTACCAACCCGTTTTTTAACCTTTAGGAAATATAGTTTCAATCATCTTACTTTAATAAAGCTGACAAAAAATTCTCTGTCCAATGAGCTGCTACTGTCATGATTTTGCTTTGCCTTTGTAGCAACCAATACACGCACTGAATCTGGCCCAGTGACTTCCTTAGTGTAACCATCCTGAATTTATAGTTTCAGTATTTAAAAATTTGATGTAAATGGTACAAAAATAGGCATATTTATTTTTTATTTTCTTAAACTGCAATTAATTATTATTTACAAGAAAAAAAATACCACTATTGTCAACATAGTTGACTTCTAGAATTAGACATCACAGATGATGTTTAAAGAAGTTACCTTACATCTCCCTGTCCCATTATTTTGGAGGCAAAATGGATCTTGAATGCCTGTTTGAACATGACCACTATGAACTCCATTTGGACTTAAGTTGAATTTTGGAATACTATGACCATCAAAGAAATTATTTGATCCATCAGATATTCCATAAGGTTTATTGGAAGTAATCACAGTGATATTCATATACTCCATTTCAGCAAATTCGTTTTCGCCATTTTTTTCGTGCAAGTTACGCATAATTGAAGTAGAAACACCTGACATAAATGAATCCCACATAAAACAACTCTGCAAAAATGAAACAATGCATGAAATGGTTATTGTCACTGTACATACATACATACATATAGAGATGTTTTTAAATGTAAACAAGAATTTTAATGAGAATAGCAAAAAATTTGAAATTTTTATTTTTCACAAGGGACCATAAATGAAACTATTTACAAATTTTAGTGACTAAAAACATGAATCCTAAAAGGGTGGAATGGTTGCTTTATAAGATTTAAAACTTTACTGTCTATAACAGCCCAAGGGCCATGAGTGTTATTAAATTCAGTTTCATGGAAGATATGTGTATTTTCAAAAGGTTAAAGTTTATTTTATAAAAACCACAAAAGGCTATATATGTAATTTACTCTACTTAAGTTGATGACTACCTCATAGAACTGATCGTCAAACCAAGTATCTCGAATCATCTTTAATGTCTTAAACGCATACTGTGCCTCATACGTTTGTTGATTTCGCTCAAATTCCTCAAAGAAGCTTTGAGTAATGGGAATTGTGTTTGTTGCATCCAGGGGAACAAGTGTAACTGGAATCCCAGAATGAATAACCTGTAAGAATGAGTGAACCATAAAATGCACATTGAAACACCCTATAGTTACAAGAGTATTCATAGTAGGTTTTTATCCTTATACTAATAATTTAGCTAAAAAAACATATTTGTTCTTAATATTTGTTTATCTTAAAAAAATACCCATGTCTCATTTCTTATATATATTCTCACTCTTGAGTAGTGACAGGGGGAATGATAAAGACAAACATTACCCCTATCCAGTTGAGATAAAGAGACTGCTTCAAAGGAGTCCCCGGCTCAAAGTTACCATTTGAAGTTAATCATCCCAGCGCTTTTAATGTTATTTTCACAAACTAAGTAAAATAACATTAAAATTAGTGCATTATTACTTTTGCTCATTGAGGGCTCACACATATACACATTATATGCATGCACCTCAAATGGGGCATTATATTCATTAAATAATAATTTTTTATTTCTTTTTTTATTATTTTTACACATCCTCTAATAGCCCCTTAAAAAATATAAAGATTGGATATAAAGAATGAGCAATGAATCTTTATATTTAAAGAATCATGGTAACTTCCTTAAAATTACACCTTTTTAAAAAGATCCTAATGAAGTGATGATTTAACTGTTTTTCTTAGATTCACCCTAAAACTTAAAGATGAGGTGTAGTTTAAAGATCCTGATGAAGATGCTCTAACATATGAAACACAACAATAAGTGCTAATGCTAAAGAGGGTCTGTAGTTACCTGGTATGCAGCAAAAGGGTCACCAAAGAAGTTGAACTCAGCATAAGGATTGCTTTTAAAGCATGTATATAAATTACCATGATGACCACACAGTTGAGGTTGACAAGATGAGCTGGCATTTTTGGGACAACAACCAGTTGGGTTCTTTGACCTCACACCACCACCCATGATATAAATATGCTCAATATTTTTCTTTAAATTTGGATTGGTCATAAGAAAAATAGCAATATTTGTGTGTGCTCCTAGTAAAAATAGATTAATAGGGCCACCGGATATCTTCTCAATTAGTACTTGCTGAGCAGTCGGTTGTTCAAGAGGTGAGTATCTTCTACTTCCCTGTTTTATAATCAAAGGTTAACAGATGCATCAACTGTCTTAAGAACAGTAGCTATTTTATAGTTTGTAAGAGTCTAGACTGAAAGTAGAGGTTCACAAATCACAAATGCGTCTAGGCCAGTGACCGTCTAGACCAAGCTAGAAATGGACCGATTGACCCGGACCCTCCAAGTTAATTCAAAAGTTCATTTGAGCAAAAATATGTTGGCAATACAGCCCCAAAAGTATTTCTTATGTTTTAAAAGCACTTGTAAGTCATATGTCATATTTTTAAATAAACTTTTACCTGACTTTCCCAAATTGTGATAGAGAGAAAAAAAGGCCTGAAAAAGAAACAGGCCTGGTTATGACTCATCTGGGCTATAATTTATACAATAACTGGGCTATTATGGGCTTATAAGAACCAGGTCCATCAAGTCCAGAACTTTGTGGCTTGTGCAAGAAAGCTAACATTCAATCAAACAATTGCCTGTGGAAGAAAGCTTTTCCGGTAGCCAAAGTTTGTATTTTTAAACAATCTTCCTCCAGCTCCTACAGGAATAGCCTGTCTATATCTACATGGTCCAGCTGTACCACTTCCCTGATCATATAAATAAACCAAAACATATATATTCAGTTATGAGCCAATTACATATTTCACCTTTAAAACCCTTTATTAAATATTTACCCAATCATAAAACAAAATTACATATTTCTTCTTTCTAAACCAAATATATTACATATGTATCCATTTCATGAAAAAAAATTATGTGTTTCCTATTTTACCGTTGTATAACTAACTAAAAACAATTTACATAATTCTCCTTACTATGGGTCAATTTTGAAACATGAGGATATTTGTAATTTTAGTTTAAACATTGGGGATATATGTAATTTGGATGTTTAATAAGGGGATATATGATAATATCCCTTTAGTTATTTAAAGATTTATATATAGCTAAAGTGCAGGATCAGTGTTAGATACCTGGTCAATTAAAGGGATGTATCCACCAACATTTGGTTGTATTGTACCATCTTCAAGTATACCACCTTCACCTCCCACACCAACAGTTATATCATCCCTCCCCATCATGTAAAGAATATCATATATGTGATTTACTGAATGCCCACTGTCTGACCACTCGTTTGTGTTGATGGTTATTGCCTATACCAACATATAAGCTTCCTCAATTAAAATCATGCATTTGATTTCGATACATAGATGAAAATTATTGTTATTGTTTTTTTTTTCTTGAGTAGATTGCTTACTAGTGTACTAGGCAGTTAGCAAATTTTCTAAACAAGTTAAACAATTCTGATTACCAGAAGCTACGCCTAGGGGGGTTTAGTATCCATAAGTTCTCTGTTAATGTTGTTTTCAGACTTAATCAAATTGGTCAGCTCTTTATGTTGTTTTATAAATTTATTAGTGTAATTAAATTGAATTGACTTGTTGACCAAAATAATCATAATAATGGTCAAAAAGAGTATAGTTTCTATAATTATGTTGTCAAGATCAATGGAGTCAAAATCAACATAGGGAGTCATTATTTAAGCATTTGAGTCATGGTTTTTCTGCTTTTTCTTTACGATTAAGAGTTAATCTTTTTCTTATAGATAGCTAGTTGGATTAAGTTGCAAAATATACCAGTTAGTTCTTTTCTTCAATTCTCAATCATGTCTCGGTGATGACTGCTTCAAAATAAGTGTTCTTTATTTTTTTGTTCTTTGAGCCAATTAATTGTCTAACAATTGGTATCAAAGCACTAAAGAACCAAGGCATGCGACAACAAAACAAGAAGTCACTGCATCATTTTTTTCCTAAAGAGTTATGGAAAGCAGTCTGATTACGATTTGGGAGTGATCAGACTTCTCTAACAACTTTGGTTCCTGATTCCATGGTTTAAAAAAACGGTATGACGGAGGAAAATCGTTTTTGAGGCGGCGCTGTACGCCTTACTGGTCTGAGGCGGTCTTGATAGGCTTGAGGCGGTCCAGTAATTAGAGGCGGCCAAAAAAAAATTACGGGCGGGATTGGTTGATTGGTTCGCAGCAAATCACGAATCGTATACTCCTTAAAAGCGAACCAAATTCGCATTAAAATCGAAGCATTGCGAACCCAAAATCGCGATTGGAACAAAGATTCGTGATTTATTGAACTCTAATTCGCGATTTGAACCAGCAATTCGTGATTTTGGAGAAAAATTTGTAATCACGCATTTGATTTGGAGTTTTGGACTTGGAACGACTTTTGAACGGCAACTCATATTCCTGTTCTAACAGATTCGATTTTGATCACCAATTTGCAATCTGTTTTGTGTTTTATTTATTTCAGCAACTCAGTAGTTTTAACATGCTACATATTATTTATATTATATTTTTTGCAAAGATTTTTTGGGATGTCAGAGTGTCAGACTAAAAACGTAAGGAAGGATCTGCTTGAAAATCTTTTTTGTGTTTTATACACTGCGTTTTTATGTTTATTGAATTTGATGTTGAAATTAGTTATAAAAGTTCTTTAATTTGACGTTT
The DNA here is from genome assembly GCA_009363875.1 of Mikania micrantha. NCBI lineage: Eukaryota > Viridiplantae > Streptophyta > Magnoliopsida > Asterales > Asteraceae > Mikania > Mikania micrantha. The sequence continues at coordinate 15,937,185 of CM018683.1, forward strand.
AGTATTTTTTTTGATAGATATATTATAAAAGTATTTATTTATTTACTTCCGCCTCAAACTTACGTCTCGTTTCGCCTTTAGGCGTGCGCCTTGTTTCGCCTTTAGGCGTGCTATTCGTGAGGCAGAGTGAAAACGCCTCGAGGCGCGATTCCATTCTTTTAAACCTTGCCTGATTCAGATGCCCAGATCCTTTATTCCTCGCCAAGTATAAGACCCAACATCGGGCTCTTTTTTGGCAGAAGGTTCCAATTAGATTTGTGGGAAAAACAGACGGGAAAGACACATCAAGTAGGAGACTTTGAATCCAGTTTCGCTTAGCAACTAAAGAAAAAACATTAAAAGCAGCAGGCTTTGTTTTTTTTTTTGGTTGGTGGTCAAGAACATATTGTTATATCACCCAGGAAAAGGTCTGGTTTAAGGAAAAGGTTGGCAATAGTATCAACAAAAGTATGGGAGTTATATCTTATAGTAGTGTCCGGTTTTGACGTCACCAAATTATCCAATTTAGGCTATTAAAGTAAAGACGATTATGGATGCTTATGAAATCTGGCTAACTATGCATAGTTGATTAGTTACATAATTAAAATAAAAGTGATACGACTATTATTATAGTTAACTATGCATAGTCATTTATTTAAGTTGAAATTTGGTAAGAATAGTTTAAAACTACAAATATCATACTAATAATTCTACGAGTAAATTATGGTTTTGGCTCATGTACTTTAAATCTGTTAATCTATTCAACTCAAAATATAATATTATAACAACGAAGTCCCTGTCGTTAAACAATTAATAGTTTTGGCCCATGTAGTTTAATTTTTTTAATTTTTCCTGGAGATACCATTTAACTTTTTCAGTCTCCAAACAAAAATCTAGTGTAGTAAAACAAAAATGCAGTTCAAAATAGTCAAAAATTCTTTATAAGAAAATAAAAATTAGGTAAAAGAACATAAATCTATAACAAAAAAATATAATACAAAAATAAAATCCAAACAAAGCAACAAAATTTAGTAAAAAACAAAAATCAGTACAAAAAATCAAAAATTCACTAAAAAAAAATCAAAATTTCAGTAAAAAAAAAAAATCACAATAAAATACAAAAATTTGGTACAAAAAGATATATAACAAAATAGAACCATTACAAAAAAAAAAAAAAAGTTTAGTACAAAAAATAAGATGCTATAATTAAATTATCTTTTCTTTTTCTTCATTTTTAGTATGTTATATGTCAAACTTATATTGATTTGAACTCTTTTTAAGTAGAAATGAACAAAAAACCGGTTTGGGTTTACAAACCAGTTATCAGTGGATCTCAAACCGGTTCTTGCGAAACCGGTCCGAACCGCCAGTTTGGCATAGGTTCAGGATTTTGCCTTTAAAACCGGTTTCAACCCTTTAAACTGGTTTCAAACCCCCCAAACCGGTTCCTATAGGTTTGACATCCATTTCTCTCAAACCGGTTTCCAAACCAAACCGGATTAGGAACCGAACCGGTTTGATGAAAAAAAGCGGTTTGTGCAACTCTATTTTTAAGCAATAATCTATTGTTATTTGATTCTTTCACTACAATTATATTACAATGACACCCAATACGAGATTTCAATCATCCACTCATATTTGACGATATGGAGAGTACGTCCGAGCCCATCGATGAGAAACTCCACGACTGAGTAAATCAACTAACCTTGACTAAACAAATATGTCTTAGCATGTATTCGAACCCAGGCTCTAGACTAGTCAAGAGAGATATCTCTCTTTCCCTTTTTCACCCAATAATTGATGATCATGCTATTGAGTTGTCTATAGCTTTCTCATTTTATATTTATTTACGAATAGAAATCAAGTAACTATCGATGGAGATACAACAATTTAACAAAATAGTTTAACAGAAATCACATAAAAAAAAAAAAAAAAAAAAAAAAAAAAAAAAAAACTCGTCATGGAGGACTAATACGCAATTATGCTGAGATTCGAGTACAAGTAAAACAGAAAACTATTAACGAACCTGTAAATCGAATTCAGATTTGTTAAGCTTCAGTAGGTATAACAATGCAAAGAAGTCGTCGGAATCAACATCGGTGTCCAGCAGAATCCGGCGAGGACGGAGGCCGGTGACGTCGGAGCTGCCAATTGCAACGGTTACGATGATTATTAAAACAAACAGTGACCGCCACAGCCACAACGTCGCCATTTTTACCGATCAACGTGCTGCAGTTTCTGAAAATCGGAAGGTTTTAGGGGGGAAGAGAGAGACATGTATATACAGAGAGATGTGTGTATATATATATATGTGTGTGTATTTGTGTGGAGTTTGAATGTTTGATGGTGGACCAGAATCAAAATTTGAATAATGATAAGGGGTGGACCAGAATGTCAACATAGTTTTTAATTTATTATAATGTTATATTATATGTATTTAAAATGTTTTTTTCATGCATGAGTTTGTGATATATGTGATTTAGGACCACCCTAGGTGGCCATCCGAACCGGTTTCAGGACCAGACCCGGTGGACCTGACCCGGAACCGAACCGGTTCCTACCCGATTTTTTCAAGAACCGGTCCCTACCCGATAGTACCCGAAAGTTAGGACCCGGTTCCAAGTTTTTCCCACTCGACCGGTTAGTACCCGGACCCGAACTGGAACCAGTTGGAACCGGTTAGGAACCGGTTATAGCCGTTATATCGAATTTGAACGTTGGAGATCCATTTCTAGCCGTTTTTTGACCGTTTGGAGCTCAAATCTAGTCGTTTTTAACCCCCTAAACTAGTATAAATAGGTATTGGGTGGTATGGAGTGATCACACAACTCAAAACGCAATCCCGAACGCGAAAAAACGCAAAAAAAAAGCAAGAAACGCTCTTTATACGCGCTTGTTTAGTCTCCATCTCTCGTTTTGGTTTTTTCGTTTTCTTGTTTCCTACTCTCAAAGTCTCAATACTCTTTATAAATTTCCCTTTGTTATCATGGATGCTTCACATTCTTCGGTCGGTCAAGGTTCCAACACCGGATCATCATTCGTTCGTGTTATTGAACACAACCGGAACCCGAAGATATGGTGCAATTGAGATTTGGTCGAGCTTAGTGATGGTTCTATAAAAGCTCGTTGCAAGTTTTGTGGAATATATTTAGGGAAAGAATCGAATTCGAATTTGAAGAAAAACACATCAACAAACCGTTTTGCAAAGCGTTGAAAAAGGATCCCGAGTCTCAACAAACGCAAATGGATGTTGAAGGTTGAATATTTAATTATGACCTTGATCGGGTTCGAGATCGAATGGCGAAGTTCGTGATTCAAGAGGCGTTGTCGTTTAGCCATTTCGACAACCCTCAGTTAACAAACATGATTCGGAAGACGCTTCAAGCACGCTACACCCACGTAAGTCGACAAACTCTTAGACGTCATTGTTTAAAGATGTGGAAACATGCCAAACATGAACTAGTTGCGTATTTTGAAAATTTAAATACGGGGGTTAACTTAACTAGTGATGTTTGGTCGGTTCCACATAATCTACCCGAATCCTACCTTTGCGTCATCGCTCATTGGGTAAAACCGTCATCATGGATAATGATGAAACGCACCATTGCTTTTGAACTTTTTCCGTATCCACATATCGGTGAACTTTTATTTTAAATTTTAGATTATGTAATAACGACGTTTAAGTTAGGAAAAAAAATATTTTTCAATGGCATTTGATAACGCTTCAAACAATACGACGGCGGTTGAAAATTTAAAACTAAAATATTTGTCATTATGTAATGGTGCATTTTTTCACTCAAGATGTGTTGCACATATAATAAATTTAATTGTGCAAGAAGGTATCGGCACTGATGATGTTACAACATTTATAAACGTTGGTCGACAAATGCTACATGATATTTTAAAAAGAGCCGGGCACGACATATGCCATATAAGAAATTTTGTAAAGATACGGGGAGGATTTCTTTGGGTGCAAATTGGGATGTACCTCATAGATGGAATTCCACTTGCCTAATGCTTGAAAGTGCTTTACGACAAAAAGATATTTTGCAAATGTTTCACGCAAGTCTCGTCGACCAGGGTTATGTAGACGCATTTTTGGATAGTTCTTGGGATAATATCCAATTATTATCTGAATTTCTTGAAGTTTTTAAATCATCAACTACTAAACTATCAGGGTGCAAATTGGGATGTACCTCATAGATGAAATTTATGACGCTCTTGACATACACGAGATATACCCAAGCTTTTCAACCGAAGCAAAAAATGTTTTTAATAATAATTTACAATCTATGTTTGACTTTTATTTGATTAAATATGGTGGAAACATACATATGCCCACCCCTGGTTCCTCATCAAGTTCGAGTGCTTCTCGAGCACAAGATCCGATGGTTAACCTATTGAACAGGGTTCGAAACGTCACGGCTAAACGTCAAAGGGGTAACACCCCTTCAAGCGAACTTGGCCGGTATAGTGGTACGGATTACGTATCTGATATGACGGCCGAGTCATATCGCAATTTTGATATTTTGGCTTGGTGGAAAGCAAAGGAATCCGAGTTTCCGATTCTTGCCGCCATAGCCCGTGATTTACTAACTGTCCAAGCTTCCACGGTAGCTTCGGAATATGCATTTTCTCTTAGTGGCAGGGTCTTGTCGTTAAGAAGAACAAAACCCACTCCCGAGTCGGTAGAAATGTGCATATGTTTAAAGGATCATTTGGACTCGATCGATCGTATTCAAGATCAAACAACCCTTGAAGATGAAACATCCATTGAAGTAAAAACACATGACGAAGAAGTTGAAGAAGGCTTATCACCCGGCCTATCCGACGAAGAACTCGCATTTGAAGCTAACTTCAGTCGTTCGCAACAAAACGACACAAATCTTTGATTTTAATGTTTTGTTAGTTGTTTGTAACTTTTCTTTCGTTTTTAAACTACTCAAAATAATTAATGAATTTATGTTTGTTTTTAACATTTGTTATTATTAACCAATTTAAACATTTAACTGATAATTAATTAATAAACCCTAATTAAACCCTAAACAAATCAAACATAATAAAACCTTAAATTTATCAAACATTTAACTAATAATTAATTAATAAACCCTAATTAAACCTTAAACAAATCAAACCTAATAAAACCTTAAACTTATCAAACATTTAACTAATAATTAATTAATAAACCCTAATTAAACCTTAAACAAATCAAATTAAATAATAGTTTAAGGTTTTATTTGTTTAAGGTTAAATTCTTTGATTTGTTTAAGGTTTATTAATAAGTTTAAGGTTTTATTTGTCACACCCCGATCGACGGCGGAATACGTCGGGGCACGATTGTGATTGTTCATAACTCATGGTGCTACATTACAAGTTTCAATAGTTAATAATCCAATTTTATTCATAACATAAAATCATTCAACATCCACATTGTTCAAAACAAAACAAACCATAATCCAACATTACAATTCAAAACCAAAGTAAATATCATTGTTTATTTTATTAACTAGGTCCAAATAGCTTAAGTGTGTCTTCATCCAAGTAACTAACCTGTTACACGTGTAAAATAGAGTTTTGATCAACTATTTGCATAGTTGGTGAGATCTCATACAATTTGATATATAGATATATAAAGAAATAAGATGCAATAATAGTCTAATAAGAATTGATCTAAATATATATATGTTCCATAATGTTTGATAATATGATTTTGGCAATTTCACCTTTCTGACATAATGACACAAAGTCACTAAAGAAAGGCTACTAGTAATACTAAATAGTTTTTGACAATTTCACCTTTAATATTAAACATGAATAAAAGTCATGTTAATTAAAGGCTACTAGTACTAATGTATTGTATATGATAATCTAATAATAATAACACATAGATATACAAACAATTAGGTAACACATAACATTCAAATCTAATTCTAACTTAAACTATAGAATTGCATCATAGTATTTGCTTATGACTCTAGAATAACATTGTTTGATATGACATGTGCAACATCTCAAAGATTACAAAAATGTAAAAAGGGAGTATAAGAAAACTCACATGTCTTAGCTATTCCAAGAATGCTCTTGATTTGATGTGTGAATGTTGAGATGTACAATTCACCCTATGTTATGGTATAAATTGTATAAATATTTGAATTAATCTAAAAAGTTCTTAAAAGTCTATGTTTTTCTTAATAGATCTAGGATAGGCATAATGATTCTCAAACCCTAATTTGGAATTATAAAGAAAAGATATTTGTATGTTTGATTTGAAATATGGATTTAATAATTGTTTGTTAAATAAACTATTAATCTAAGATTTATAATTCAATTTCTTAAATTAAATAAATCTTCTTTTTAACACTTTCGAAGATTAATATGATAATATATTTTTAAAATAAAATAAATATTATTTTGAAATTTATACATAATTTCTGAATATTAAAAATATTCTTAAATTTATATATATATATATATATACTAGGTTATAACCCGTGTATTACACGGATGGACTTAGGAAAAAACATGTAATTTATTATATATTATAAAACACATTAATTGAAAGATTGTTGTATATCATATAAAAAAAGATGATAAACATTTCATATATTACAAAAATAAATTGCATACAAATGTTTAAAACTATTTACATGTTTCTAAAAACTTTCATTATATACAACATTATACATCTTATTTGTACATTTACCAAGTGAGTCAAGTATTAATAATTTAACTATCTTTGATTTTTACTCTTTGATTTTTTGACAAATATTAATTCAATATGATATAAAAAAAATTTGGGATGTCCACGTAATCCCGTTTAAATGTAATTTTGCTTTAATATATGCTTTAATTTAAACTATAGTTATGTAATCATTTACCTTCTCCCAAGTAGTGATTCCTAGTTTCTCTTAAGCGCATGAATCCCACTTTTTCTCTTTCACCACATGCTAAAAGGGAGTTGAGCTTTCTTCAAACTAAGTATTGTTACTATTTATTTTGCATTTTAAACATCACAACTACATGGTTTATAACTTTACATTACATATAGTTATCTAAGCAGTTGTTAAACACTTAAATATCTAAAAATACCATAATAATCAAAGGCAATTAGTAGGCTACAGACAGTAAAAGAAAGAATCTTCTAGAAGCTAGATAATTTTTTTCTAAAAGTTATTAATGACAATTGCAAAGGACTTCACAAAAAGTAGTTTAGTTTTTACTTTCATTATTTCATTGCTCCTTTTGTAGGATTCTATGTTAAAGATAAGTCATTACGCTCATGTGATCGGTCATATTTCGTTGTCATTTTGCATCTTTTTGATTTCTTAACCATAGTGACTCATTTGTCCACCTGAACAGGAAGAATGGGAACCACCAAGTTTCACTGCCACATATGGAGGTATATACACAGGTGAGGTTTCAGGGCTGCTCACATTGCTCATTTGAATTGCCATATCTCACCTTGAAATCACACACAAAACACCATTTTCATTATTCTTCTCATCTACAAGCATTAAATAGACAAATGATATGCTATAATCTATTAAGGCAATTTATATATGGAAAAATTAAACTTGAATTTTGAAACCAGTTTTAAAATATACAAGTCAAACAAAAAACAAAAATAATAAATGAGATTAAAATCTTGATTTTAAAAAAGAAATGATTCACGAGTTGAATGTAACCATCCAAATTGTTGACATAGTTGAAAACAAATCAATCCTTCAATAGGTATAAAATTAAAAGATTATAGCAAATTAAATTGAAATCATTTGAATCTTATATTAATACAAATAAGCATATTTATGTTAATAGTATTTGAATCTTAGAAACTAACCTAGAGTAATGCATAACAGTTGATATGCTATAATCTGTTAATTTTTTTTCTCTCATATTGGTGAAATGGTAGATTCTATAAAGTAAAATTAACCAAGATCAGTAAAGAATAGTTGGAAACAAATCAATATTTCAAAAAGATTAAAGCTTTTTATATATAAATAGTGATTAATTGTATTAATGTAACCTGAAAGTAACCATATATATTTCTCGCAGTGTTAGGGACAATCATGTCTTCAGATTGTTGAGTATGAAGTAAGAAATAAACATTGTCAACCATGACCATGTAGAATTTGAAAATGAAAATTTAGGCATAGATTGAAAAAATTAAATCTGTATGTAAAAACTTACTTCGATCAAATTGATACACAGAATGAAGCACTTGATCCTAATTTTAACTATGAGTTACAAAAAAAATAAAACACTTACATATAAGATAATCATCAAAGTCAGTAACGACGAGAAACTGTAAATTCATAGACAAGAATAGCATAACTATTTGAAAACGGAAAATAACCATTCAATTATTAACGGAAATTTGCGAGTATCCTAGAAAATAAATCAAAGAATTAGGGTTTGTAATGTAAAATATAAAACAGTGAATAGAAATCACGAATTAGGGTTTTTAATTCAATATATAAATTACATGAATTAGCAGTAAAATTCAAATAATGATCCATGTATGTTCAAAAGTTACCTATTCTTACAATTACAAAGAAATAAGGGTTGCAAATTGGGGAGCGATTACAGAATCGGTGGGTCGAACAACCGATGAAGGCTTCAAATCCGGTTGAGAAAACGCATGCCGATTAATATTAGGACCGATTGAAGATTTAAATCTTCTGATGTTGTTGCTCTTGATGAAGATGACAGGCAAGTTTTCTGATGCAGATTACAGCATATGAGGGTCGTTCAAAATGATGGATGCTTCAAATCCAGTTTAGGATGAGTATGATGTTGAACAATTGTGCCGATGGGAGATGAGAACACTATTATGGTGTTAATCCAGATGAAGAAGGAACACAGATAGGGTGAATCTCTCAGGTGGTTAGAGAACGACTTTAGGGTTTGTTTTGGAAGAGGGGAAGCTGTGTAAATCGGGTTAAAAGATGACTTTATACACGGGTTAACAAATATATCCGTCTAATTCTGCGACCCGCGTGTAATATATCAACCATCACTTGAGCGGGAAATCAATTCTAAAACATGCTTCAATGACTGCCAAGTGGCAAAACCAATCCTTTATTTATTATATTACATAGATATATATATCAAGAGTTAATTGAGTTTTATCTTAAATAATATAATATTATTAGCATAAAACAAATTCTGTTTTTATAAAGTAGTTCTAGATTGTATAAAATAATTTCATGACATTATATAATATTTTATAAGTTTTATTAACTTTCTTTACATTTCTAAAAATGATTTGAAACATTTATATAAAAGATTTTATAAAAATTATGTTTTAAAATTTTAAAAAAATCTTCCAGAATGTTTAAAAATATATTCTATAATTTCTGGAATTTTAATAAAATTTTTAAAATGAATTTGATATTTTTAATCTATTTATTACTAATTAAATAGTAAAATAAATAAATTAAAATCTGAAAATTTATAAAATTTTTACCGAAAGTTTAAGATACCATTTTAGATTTTTGAGAATTTTTTTAGAATTTTTCGGATTAAAAATAAAGGTATAAATAATTACAATAAAAAAAAATAATAAAAACATGCTATATAGCTGGTTTTAGAACCCGGATCCATTCGTCCAAACCCAAAGACATAACCGTTGAGCTACTATGGATTTCCTAGTTTGAAACTGTTTTGAACTTTAAATAAACCATATTTCTGAAAGTCCCAATTTGTATAAACCCTAGAAAATCAACCGAATCCAATTCGAGTTTTCAAGAGTTTGTGAGACTTAGAAAGTTTAGGGCTTTTGTTCTTCATCATAAAGCGGTTCTAATGCAAAAAACATTACCTGGAATGGTTGAGTTTTGATCGATTTACAGTAAACCTCAGACGTGAGTGTTCTTGAGCCGATTCCGTGAATTCCAGTGGATTAGAGAGAGAGTTATGAGTTTAGTTCGATTCGTAATGTCGAAATGAGTAAAAACTTTATGTTTTTGTAGGTTAATTTATACGAAACGTCCGAGCCCCGCTTTAAATCTTAACGTTACGTTTGAGGCATTCAAATGATGAATTAAACATAGTTATTAACGCATGTTTATGAGGCAAATGCGTTAGAAATTGAATTCCAGTCATGGTGCATTCAAAACCCGATCGTTTGGTGTATTAAAAAGGTCGATTACATGTGTTGAATGGGTTGCCGGAGCTCGGCCGGGTTCCTGCGATATGGCTGCCAGAAAAACGGGCTGTTCAGGGGTGGGTGTGCTGATGAGTTTCCAACTGTTACAACTTCTACCCTCTTGTTTTGGTTTTCAAACATTCATCAAAATTGATTTTTTTTTATTTAAAAACAAATCATCCTCCAATATTTATAAATCTAAATGTATACATATAAGTTTTATTATTTAGAATCTTAAATAACCTAATTAATTATAACCAAAGTATTTTTATTAAAATATATGTAACAACTTTTATTTATCAATGCTATAATTATATATATATATATACACATATATACGTATATCTGTTGATCTTTATTTTTTTATTATTATTACTATCATTATTATTATTATTATTATTATTATTATTATTATTTTATTTGCTTCGTATAATTATATGTATAAATATAACAAATACATTAACATTAAATCAAGCTTTTGTTTTATTCAAATTTTAACCGTAATACATTTTTGAAAAAAAACCCTAAATGTTACATTATTAGGGTTTATTAATTATTAGTTTGAGGTTTTATTAGGGTTTATAAATTATTAGTTTATAGTTTAAGGAAAAAAAACAAGTGGAACCGGTTCTAAAACAGGAACCGGTTTAGGACGCTACCCTAACCGGGTACACCGAATAGGGTCTTTTGGGAGTGGAACCGGGTACGGAACCGGTTCGGGTCTTGGGTGGAACTGGTTTGGAGGAACCGTTGGGTCTCAGGAACCGGTTTGGCCACCTCTACCCTATAAACAAACCGGTTAACCGGTCGAAAACCGGTTTTGGAATAACCGAACCGGTTAACCGGTCAAAGGCTAGAAACCGGTTTTTTCCAATAACCGGTTCGGTTAATAACCGGTTTTTCAAGCTCAAAAACCGAAACCGTATAATAACCGAAACCGGTTAACCGAACCGGTTAACCTATAAAATAACCGATTTTTTAGTGAGTGGGACCGGTTAACCGGTTTGGTTAAGCGGTTATTAACCGGTTTGGTCTCTTGAAACCTCAAACCGGTCCCAAACCGCCGGTTTTTTCAAAAACCTATAACCGATTGCAATAACCGGTTTAAAAACCGGTTTCTAACCGGTTACGAACCGGTACCGGTTCGGTTAACCGGTTTTTTTGTGCATCTTTCAGACACGAACACGTTAACACGAAACGGCTTTATCATTTTTCGTGTTTACCCTTAATATGTTTTGTGTCTAAAACAGGTTGATACATTAAGACATGTTTATTTTTCATGTCTAAACAGGTAGAACCTGTTAAGAACTGTTAAGATCAATTAAGACCTGTTAATATCAGTTAAGACATCTTAAGACCCGTTAAGACCTGTTTAAAATTTAAAATAAATAATATAATAAAATATTGGTCATATTGCAGTGACGGAGCTTGACCAAAACTTTAGGGGGCGAAATAATTTTTTTTTTCTAATGGGGCGAAATAAAGGTTTTTAAAAAATTTTACGCTACGTATCGGGAAATATACAATAATACACGAAAAAACAGGGGGCAATATTTTATTATATTATTTATTTTAAATTTTAAACTAGGGTTAGACAATTATTAATTTTTTGAAGCTAATCGGTTAGACACTACTACACGAAAAATTTTACACAACGTATCGGGAACATGTTAAGACCAATATACACCAAGTGTAAGTTGTAAAACCAAAAATAGATAAATAATAACAATAATAATAATTTAAAAATAAAATAAACAGGATAATTTATTTTTACTTCATTACTTTAAATGGTTTACTTCTATTAAATCATTCACCATGGAATAAAAATATTGACATGCACTATATCACTCACACACTCACAAAGGGTCAATGCAAAGTTTAAAATAAAATATTCCATCCACTTTCAAAAAAGCCCATAATCTAATCTAGATGAGGGCTGGAATGCTTCTTCCTTTCTATCACTGTTTTCAAATCTGAACCTGGCCGGCATGTCGGATACTCGGATAAGGTTTCAGCCACTCAGACGGTTTGATTATACATTAGAATCATCTTAGTAAAACTAGCCGGTTTGACCAGCGGTCCAATAAGAAAACCCGCAGCTTAAACCATTATTTTAGCTATATAATTTTTGGATATTTTTAATTTTTCTATATATGTATATTATTTATGACATTATCTAGTTCTAAATTTGGTCCGACCGATGACTAGTAATGAGATCAGTTTGACGTTCGGTCTAGTTTTAAAAACAATGCTTTCCATTTTTCACTTAGTTTCTAATATAACTAAGTGATTGATTTGAAATTAATTTAAAATTTACTTATTTTTTAACAGAAATACCAAATAGGTATTACAAAATAGGTTATTTGTCTAGTAATAATAAAATAATCATTTTAAAAAAGAAATCTGAAGACAGTGACAATAGTGTAAACTGTAAAGAGACTAATTATTAAAGGGTCCTAATATTCATACACCACCCCACTTTTATACACCATCTTTAAATCAAATCAGTCACATCATACTCACATAATTTTTACTTATACATATTTTTTTAATATTTTTTAATATTAAAAAATACAAAAAATGTTGTTATCCATACACCGGTGTACCAATATTTATACCCTTATTTAAAATAAAAAACGGTTAGGTTTCACTTTTGTAATTATTAAAGCAAGAAGTATATATTATATAATATAAAAGTATTCCAAACATAAATAATTAAAAGTCTAATTTTCCTTGTGGCTTAACTGTTGTGAATAGCAATGGATTGAATTAAAAGTGAGAATAGTAATGGCTTGAATTAAAAATTAATATAAAAAATAAATACTTGGACACTTTAGGAATAAGTCTCCCTGGGTTAACACCATCTAACCAATTGATCCTAGACCCATTTGAAGCTATTTTTCTTTAACTTTTTATAAAGACTTTATATTCGTTGCTTTTATCTTTTTAACTTCTTGATTTACATAAATAAATTTTAAGTTTATTTTTATGTATGCTTTTGTAATCGGGCTTCTTGATACTATGTATTAGGGTTTTATGATATATACAAGGTTGTTTTTACAACCCAAAGACGCTTTAAGATGTGTTTTGGTTTCGGGTTTCTCTTTTATTTATCGTTATGTTTGTGTTTTTAATAGGGTTTTTTGATGCTATGGTTTCAGGTTTTATGATGAAGAGGCAGTTACTTTGTTTTGAGATTCAAGATCATACCGTAATTCTTGGCACAATGCACAGATGGAAAACCGTAGTTTAATAGAAACATCGACTTATCAAACTTTTAAACAAAACACGACTGATGACGGGAGTAGGTACATCCCTTTAGCCGAACTAAAAATATACCACGGCTGACATTTAGCTTGGATAACAAACAGCCCGGCCAACCTTAGCAGGGCTTGCCCAGTCATGACCTGGCTAAACTTAGCAGGGATACAACCATATAAGGTAAAGTCTATTTCCTCTCTATAAATAGAGGGGAATACTACACATTTGGAGGACCTGACATTTTGCAATTGAAACACACTTAGCATTCACTCTTTTCCTTTCTCTCTCTATCTAGATAATAAGCTTCTTTATGATCTTCCATTCTTGGCTCATTCTTAGCAAGACTTGAAGATCATTGTATGTTTAATTGTTTGTTCCTTTTTCTGCTGGAATATATTTCTTACCCTACTCTCTTACTATTAACTTTGGTAAGCATCAAACTCATATTTTCTCAATAGACTCTCATGGGTCTTATTGTTCATCTTCATATGTTTTATTTACATATTCATACGCTATAATATCATTATGTTGTATAGATTACTGACTTGAGCGTCGGAGTATCCTCGAGGATAACCCCCTTGGGCCCTCTAACGTAGGTTTTCTATGTTGTTGTAGCTAGGATCCATGCTCGGGATAACAAGGCATGACTTAGCCCGACTCAAGCCCGACCCGGATTCGGATACGTCAACAACGACCTAAATGCTTTTAATAAATTCTAACGACTCGTTTGGTTTTCATTATTTTTTTTACCGATTATTGTTTTTATTTGTATTGATATTTACTTTATCTGCTATAAATACTAATAAACTTTTGATATTTGACATATATATAATTTTTTAAAAATTATTTTTTTATAACTTATCTTATTTGAGTACTCCATGAGTACTCCATGGACGAAGGATTTAAAGGACAATAGTGTTAATTTTCGGACAGTAAAGCAAAAAAAATTTAGTACTGGTTTCGCCCCCCTTGAAAAAAATTAAAATAGTAGTTTCACACTCCCTAAAAAAAAATTAAACCATCCCTCTCATTTTTTACTCAATTTCCCTCCCTCTTATTTTTTTACCCCATTTCTCACAAATTAACTTTTTCTTTTCTCATTTTTCTTAATCTCTAAACTTCCTCTTTAGCCCTAATCCCCTCAAAATTGAATTCCTGTCCATTTTCCTAATTCTCTTCCATTTCGTGAGTCACGTACAGTCATAGACTGCACTAATCCAGCAAAGTTAGCCTAGTGGTTAAGGCATGACCCTTTCTCCTTGCAGCCCAGGTTTCAAGTCTCACTAGCAATACTTTAATGGATACCAAGTGAGGTGAGGAATCTTAAGCTTAATCTCGGGTTTTAAACCAATGGGAGGCGAGGGTTTACCTATTTCACGGGGTTCCCACGCATCAGGGGTACGGTCTCACGGCTGACGATTGAGGATTTGATCTTAGTTACCAACCGCCAGGATAACTAAAGGTAACACGACGGGACCTCTGTCGTTCAAAAAAAACATACACTGTGCCTTGCCACCACTCCAAATCTAACCTCCAGCTCCAAGATTTCTAGCAATCCAACCGGAATCCACCCTTTCGAGTTCCGAGCGGCGACCAAGCAACTAGAGAGTAGACACTTTAGCTTATACATTTAGGTTTTACATTTGATGCCCCCTAGTGTATTTATTTGTTATGATTTAGAATTAGTATGTTAATTGGTGTTGTTTTGTTTGTTTAGATATTTAGGTTTTAGTTTGAATCAATATATCATGGTAACCTTATGGAGATAACCTAGTGGTAAGGGTATGAGGCCTCAACCTTAAGATCATGTGTTCTAGTCATGAGGGTGACATTTTCTCCGCAAGGCCACCGACCTGGGTGCTTGCGCCCGCGGTTTACCAGTTCACCTCGGTTAGTCGGGTATTGAAGGGGGCCCGGAATTTACCACGCAAGTGGGTTCCCCGGTCATCAATATATATATAGTATAAGGTTTGGCTAAAAAGTCTTAAAATCATGAGAAGTGTGAGAAATAATCATGTCCATACACGTGTATTTTCAAAGGTTTAATAGATATGGGTATTTACGTAATTTGCTCTGATAATTGTTAGCGGTTATTTTGGAAACATACCATGTTTGTCGCTCAGTATTTTTTAAAAATCCAAATCAATTATCGATTATAAAAAGAAATCACAGATTGAAATTGATTTTATGATTCTAATTTCATCTGCGAATGATCGTTTAGTTTTTTTGGGTTAACGACGTGATGGAATCGAACACAGAAGAGACGCAAGGTTATGGTGTTTTTAATATTATGTTATTAGGCGTTATCAGTTAGCTTCATATTGTCTTTATGGTGTTTATATTAGCATTGTATATTGTGTTTTGGCGTTTTCAGATTCTATGGTGTTTTTCATATTGTATTGTGTTTTTCAGATTGTATGGTGTTATTTCATATGTTGTTTGATATTTCGTTTAAATGATGCTTTGTTTTTTGATATTATGGTGTTTTTCAAATTTTTATAATGTTTTTAAGATTGTATTGTGTTTTTTGGATTGTATGGTGTTTTTGAATCCAAGTATTACAAATTATTTTGAATCCAAAAGCCCTAATCACCATTACATTTAAAAATTTTATGGTGTTTTTTTAATAATGCTTTATTTCTTGATTTTATACACAGGTACGGTGTTTTTCAGATTAAAACATCATAACAAAGGTTCAACACCATATATCGAGACATATCAATAAAAAAATACATTATAATATAAATTTATATCCACCACCGAGTTAGGTTAAATGCGTTTTTTACGGGATGGGGAGAAATTGGAGAGGTTAGTTGTAATTCAAAAAACACCAAATTACTATTATGCCCAGCCCGCGACTTTCAAACGCCATATTATTTACATAATTGCCACCGCGCAATCTTGACCGTAAAACACCACAGATCAAGGGACAAGATTGCTTCTCACGCTTCTTATGGTTTTTCGTCTTCTTAAAATATCCCTCCCCTATATATATATATATATATATATATATATATATATATATATATATATATCATGGGAAAGTTGAAAACAATTGACCCGACTTGTCCCGAATCATAGATATGAACGTTTAACCCAACTAACTGAGACATACCGGTCAATTGCAAAAAAAAAAATGTATCACATAAGATTTCGGGCCCCCTTTCCAATCTAGTGAAGCTTTGTCAATGTCTCTCTAAAACCTCATACGTTAAAAGAATTTTTAGACTAGCACAGTCGTAATTTTTATTGTGCAAATGTTACCCTTTCTGTTAGTTGGTTGGTTGACTAAGAGTTTGGTTAGTTGTAAGGGCAAGGGTAGTAGCTTCGACAAAGGCTTGGCAACAGGATGACAATGGTCAGTGCCAGCCCCTAGGGCGAAAAACACGGAACTGGGACCGACAGCCCGAACTGAATTTGGAAGCGTTGTACCCAAACCGGTGGGTACAGGTGCTTTCGGATTCTCAGAGAAGCCGGAACCGGTTCCACCTTTACCTGTCAAAACCCGAACCGAAACTGGCCAAAAACATATCGGAATCGGTCAAAAACCGGAACCGGTTATCGACTTTGTTGACCGGAATGGTTTAGAACTGGAACCGATTCCAAAAAAAAGCCGGTTTCCCCACCTCTACTTAAGGGTAGGATAGACTCGGAAATTTTTTTCATGGGAGGAAAAAAAAATTAAGTTTGTTTGAATGTCGCAATATAATATTTTTTCCCTCTCTTTTGCTCAAGTTGAGTTAGGTTAAATTGGGTCAGATCATGTTAAAAAACGATAATCAAACTAAGTTTCATAAAGAAAATCATAATGAAATTATAATACATGTAAAGTCGTTTTCAATGAGGTTTCATTTTTTGAAATATATCCAAAACAACGTATATATAGACTTTTCTAAGTGGTTGTTTGGTTTGGTCTGAATCATGAAGTATTGAATGGTTAAGATGTCTGAATGGTTAAGACGGTCTGAACCATTAAGTATTGAACCGATTAAGACCGTTTGGTTGCACATCTGAATGTTGAATGTTAAGTGTGGTATTGGTGCTGAATGGTTAAGTGTGGTATTGGTGATGAATGGTTAAGTGCTGAACTGAATCATTAAAACCAAACGCGCTAAATGGTTAAGTGTTGAATGATTAAGTGCTGAATGGTTCCATCAAGAGGTAAACAAACAACCCCTAACTCTTTCTCCACAAAACAAATACAACTATCTCTTAAATTATCATCATTCAACACCAATTTGCAAATCTAACTTCAAGTATTATGTTAATAGGTTATTAAAATTAATAATGAAGTTTTATAAAATAGGTTAGCAGTGGTTTAGCTTATTAAAATTAATACTAAACTTGGTTTTAAATTGGGTTTAAATTATTAATAGTGTTTTTCGTAACTTGGTTTTATTAATAAAACTTAAAATTAAAAGTGAAAGGGGAACGATCACAAAATTTTATGGCAGACAATCGTGATTTTAACATATATATACTCTTATTATTATTTTTTAAATATGAGCGGTTATTCTCTTGGCATCTCAAGTGGGCACACCGCTGCTTAAGGATGCCAGAGATGCGACCGCGCCAGACATGATATTCTAAGGGGCCCGGATTTTCAAAGGAAGAATTCGATTTATAGAGGCATACGGAGGAACCCTGTTAGCCAATCCTATGACCCTATCTTATTATTGGCTTTACCTAGTGCTCGTCGTAAGATTTATATGTCAATAAAATTTAAAAACAAAAGGCCCAATTTATTAAATCAGATTTTTAAAAGCAGTCTCTCTATCCTATAGAGATACATGTAAGATTTATCTTCGTCTTACACGTAGTCTAGAGTCTATTTCCCAAAAAGGTGTTGGTCAAAAAATTATTTATCAAAATAGATGATTTGAAAAACATTTACCGAAATGGATGTTTTTCATTTATTTCTTTATTTTTAATTAGTTTATTATAATTTTTTTGATTCAATCAAAATAGAAAAGACACTAAAGTGAATTGATTAAAAAAGATAGGAAAATGGTATTATAGCATAATAAATTAGTTAAAAATAAAGAAATAATTAAAAAACACCTACTTTGGTAGATAATCACCTATTTTGGTAAATAATTTTCCATTTTTCGCACCAACACCTTTTTGGAAAAAAAACTCCACTTGTCTAGGTATATTTGTTTGTTTGTTGATAGGTTATCAAACACATTTCATAATCCTGCCACTACTAAACTAGTTTATTTTAATGCAAGTGCAAATTTACATTTAACACGTAAAAAAGTTTCAGTCAAACAGTTGATCAACTCTTGAGCCAGTTTCCTGCATCTAAGAGATAAAATTCTTAAGTGGCTTGTAATAGTTTCTTAATTCCAGCAATGTGTAACAAATACTGGAATCTATAGATTCTATTTCATCAATCTAATTATATATTTTGATGCTAAATATAACTCATATTAGCTGCACTACAGCAGCAATTCTCAAGGCCCCATTTTGTAAAAGTTCTCCGAGCTCATCAAATAATAAAGCGGTTCGCCAACCCCATCCTTTTGGAGCTTTCGGTAAAAGGGTTCCTGGTTGTTTGAAGCTCCCAAAGACCATCACTTCTCTTTTTGATGGACAAATTAGCTGCAAAAATTTAAAAAAAAAATGCAGAAGATTTACAAATTCTAATTTTCCTTGTCAAATATTGGTTGCTAAAAGGCCCTATTTGCGGTGCACACATATAATGTATATATGTGTCGGCCCTTAAGGGGCAAAAGTAAATTTGCACTAACTTTAACGTTGTTTTCCTTTGTTTTTTGTGAAAATAACGTTAAAACCATTGGGTTGGTCGGTTAGTCAGGCATCATCAGCCGGAGGTCTCATTGGAAGCAGCCTCTCTATTCCTACGGGGTAGAGGTAAGCTTGTCTACATCTTACTCTCCTCAGACCCTATCTTAGCTTTGCTAATGATGGGATATACTGAGTATGATGATGATGATGTTGATGACGATGATGATATTGGTTGCTAAAGTTATTTTCTTGGCTATTTTACAAGTTAGAAATGGCAAGTCGTCGTTTGAAATAAACGATAGACAAGTATGTTGCCGAATGTTGTTCATATGTTGTCATTATTAAAGGGACTTTAGATGTTTGACTATTTGTCAAATACAACTTAAAAGTATGGGACAAAGGATTGAATCAGTTTAGGCCTTAAAGACCTAGAATATCAGCTGAGGAGGCAATTTCAACAAATTCTTAAGTAAATGAGTTAACTTGGATCATGTTTAATCTCAAACGGGTCATATGGGTAAAACTTAAAAGGTTAGACAAAGGGAAAAAAGTCTCACGGGTCGAACGGGTCAAAATGCATTAAAATTGAATAAAACTTTATAAATAATTTTATTTAAAAGACAATTAAATTATTGTAGTAATAACATAGTTTTGTAATCATAGCACAATAGTTATTTATAAAATCCGAAAAATATGTTGAGGAATTGACACGAACCAACCCGTTTTAACTGACATTTAGCATATCGCATTTTGACAGGTTCCATCGTGCCCATTTTGTCAACTCTAATTCTCAGTTTAAAAGTTCTTGTTTTATGAATACCTTAAATAGAAGAAAAAACAAAAAAAAACGTAAAAAGAGGAAGTTCAGTATGATCTCATCTGAATTTCACCTGATAACGAGCAGTAACCTTTTCCCGAGCATCCACATACATATGATACTGCAAGATGATTGATAATCTCTAAGTTAACTATAAGTTGATCGACAGTATTCGGTATTCCAAAACTGATACATTAATTTGTTATGACCAACCTTTCTAAGTGATTCAGGTATCTCTGCCTTCCTTCTATGAAGGAAGAATCCTGAAAATACAATCAAAATAAAATTACAAGTATTTTGACATCAATACTCATGACTGCCGTTGTTCAAGTAAAATTCTATATAAAGGTTAAAAAGAAAGTACCAAGAGTCCGGCGTCCTTGGGGATCTTCATCATTGAATGCCTGAACACTCACCTACAAATACAATTTGATAAAGTTCAATAAAATTTTATTAACGCTTTCATGATAAGCAAGACATGTGATCATCTGATTAGGTATGGAAATTTCTACACTAAATGGGTCGGTTAGGGTTAAATTTTAAACTTAGATAAAATGGAAATGGATCAAACAGTCTGGAAGTTACCCAGGGTATAGTTTTTTTCTTTTTAAATGTTGAATAATTATGGTAAATTGGTAATGGTACTCAACACCTTAATTATATACAAAATTTAATGAAAAGAACAAAAAGTAGCCCAACTCATTACTAACCATCCTAAAAGGCTTCATGTTTCGAACTTAGAGTTTCACCCATTACCCAGCCCACCCGATCCAGCCCGCCCATTTTGCTACTTTCACATCAGATACAAATAATGCAATAAAGATACCTTCCACAAGGAACCAGCATAGAAATACTCTGGAGAGTGCTTGACTTGTCCATCATTGAGTCGATGAACCTCTTTAAATTCCACACTACGTAACAAACAAAAAAAACTGTAAGGAAAAAAGTTATAACAAAACAAAAATGGATAAAGAAATGTTTGTGGGTCAACCCAGCCCAACCCAACCTGTTTCAACATGTACTTAAATTATGAATCATTTTAAGCCAAGCGTATATTGACTTAATACTCAACCCACCCTAACACTCTATCTCGTCACCTCAGCTAAAATGCATACAACATTGAGAAATAGGAAAAACAAAAAAACAAACATACCTGTAAATTCTTGTTCAACAACACAAAGCATTAGGAAGCTATTATACAATTCATACATATTTCCAAGAACATGAGCATGAAACTAGCATTATAATCCAAAATAATTGATGACTTACGCAAAGCGGAAGGGAGGAAAGTGACTTAATGGAGTTTTGATATCCAATGCAATAGAACTACTATCGTTATCCCATTCAACTCCAGTAGCATTTCCAGAAGAATCCATCACCTGCGCCGGTTCACCACTGCTACTTGGACCCACAATTGAACATCCAGCTAATCTTCCACTAATATCCCCTTCATTTGCGTTGCTAGTCCCTTGATTGAGCCCAACCAAAGCAGTCAACCCATTACCACCATGTTCCCCATTATGATCAGCTCTATTTTCAGAATCATCATTACCTAGAGACTGCTGACAATTTCTATTTCCCATATGAAACGGAACTCGAGAAAAGACAAAACGTGTTGGGGGCCATGCGGTTGCAGGCACATAAGTGGATCCACGTCCAATACCCGCCAGCCCATCAATAGGTCCCCGTACGTGCACTCTTACAGGGCGAAATAAACCATTTACTTCACCTTGAGATGAATCTGTGAAATAAACATCTCCTATACCTGTAGCTGCATGATTTGGTTCTTGATCCTGCATGTAATAACCTGTACGTGCAAATCCATATTGTGGCCTACATTGGCATGCCATACTGACAAGACAACAGTTTTTGCATGTGTCTGCACCAATTTCATGCACCCGTTGGCTCAAAAGCGTCTGCAAGATAACATAAACACATTAAAAATTAATAAATCAAGGTTTATACAAACTCCTGGTGCTTCGCAGGTTTGTAAGGAACTTTAAATGTTCATAATATGCTATGTAAAGAGATGCAGAAAAGAAAAGAAAAAAAAAACTAGTAAAAGAGGTTACCCTAATATGCTAAGCTACAAAATTGAATTAAAACAACTTGCACATGTTTGCAACAAGCAGTCTACAGCACTTTCGACCCATTTACTTATAAATGGGTTGATTCACCTTATAATAAAATCTATAATCGGTCAAGCGGTGAATATTTAAATAAAAAAAGAACAAGTCAAAGGGGCCAAATGGATAGAAAACCTGATAATTCTTTATAATTTTTATAATTACATCTGACACGCTAACAATTTACTAAAACAAAAAAATAAGTTTGCCAAAAAGTGTTTCTGGTCAACCCAACCTATATCAAGCTACAAATATTGACCTATCACCAAGCATGTTTGATCTGCCCATTAAGCCACCTTTTCACAGGATACAATAAACTAAATAAGAAAAAATTAAATTAACAGGTTACAGTTTCAGACCTGTAGCCAAAGACCATCATTAACTGATTTGCAGGGGAATCCCAATTCTTCAAGCTGCTTTCTCACATTCAAAAGTGCCTCAAAAGTCATGTTACAATATAAAAGAGAACCACCTTCAAAAATATTAACAAATGTGTCATATTCATCACTGCTCAACCCACAAATCCATTTAGCACAAGTTTTTTCTCTTCTGCCAACAAGTCTGCCACCCCATGACATGGACATGCCACACCTTCCCCATTCATTTGACATATCATCATTACAGCTCATACCATTACCAGATCTTTGGCCTACACCAAGCCAGCTATTATTATTTAACTGATAACAAGCACCCTCTTCAGATGGCCCTTCCATTGCCGCCATGTCACCACCAGTTGGCATGTCCTGATAAGTGGAAGAGTAGTTATTCTCATTTGCAGAAGAGACGGCTATGGTTTTTTCAATGGTGCATTGACATTTTGACTCGATGTTTGACTGATTGCATCCAGATTCTTGCACTTGTGTGTTGGAATAAGTTAACCCAGTTTGGGAATCTACAACTTGGTCAGCAAGCTCAACCAAAATGGTTTGAGCAGCAGCATGACCTTCTCCTTTATCTTTTGAACTCACACCAGCAAATTCAGATGGCGTTATTTGATTATTGATATCATTAGTCAAACTCTTTCCGCTTGCTTTAGGAAAATCAACCTGTTCTAGAGATTGTGTCTTACTAACTGCACCCTTTTTGAGGAGGATGTACAATGCCAATTCAAACCTATAATAAAGTCAACATGAGACACCCAATAGCCACAAATATTCAACTTAACTTCACCAGAAACTTTAAGAGGTGTTACAATGACTGGCTTGGTACCAGGTTGAAAGTCAAAACGTGTAGCTTTTTTACAGGTTATTTTGGGTTGATTTGGAACACTTTTTAACCAAAAATTTTAACATTCAGAAAATAAGTAGTGTGTCAAGATGGTTTTACAAATGATTTTTTTTCAATGATACTTCTCTTTTTAAAATGATATAAGAGGTTTTATGCTTTAAAAATACAATTTGGACTACGTTCGACCCGGCACATTTTCTATTTAGCTAATATTTTTATGATTAGACTCATTGGAGATGATAATAATACTAATAATAATAAATAGCCCTAATTGACCATTTTATAAGTGAATGGCTGAATGCGCCTAAATTATCACCTTTAGAACAGGTGAAAATGCCCCTTACCTTTTTTCTTCACTAGGGACCCACAGTTCATCGGAGGTTAGTAACGCATGCAATGTTTGGACTGAAAGTTTTGGAAGCACCTATAGTAGGTCATTTTAAATCAGTACAATTTCAGGAAGAATATCACACTATAAGAGCATAATCAAACCATATATGTTGAGTTTTTAACTAGCCTGAATAAGATTTTGTTTCTTACTTCTTTCAATTCCATGGCCCCGCTTTGACAAAGATAGCCCCAGCAAGCAACTCTAACACGTTCTCCATGTATGCCATAGTCTTGGCCCTCTGCAAACACCTACAGTAAACAAGGAAATGCTAAACAATAACAGATATGAACCATATGATAGCTTAAAATAACACAAATAGCATTTCTCTCAAACCTGATATTCTAGGAAGTTTGTAGTCCAGAGTTCAGATATAATGAAGTCGGTGCAAATTGCACACAAATCCTGCAAGAAAAGTTGTAAAATAATAAAGCACACAGAAATCTCCTAGATGTGTAGAAAACTCATAAAATTGTGGCAAAAATTAAAGGGAAAAAAATACCTGAAGGTCAAGAAAAGATGCAGCAGCAAGAACACGAAATGCATTACTGTCATCAAGTTTAGGGTGAAATCCATAAAGGTATGCTAAAGCTACAGCAATAGCCTCCTTGTTAACATTGTTGTCATCCACATGCAAGGTCAAAACTGGTGCATTTGCATCTTTCCATGGTCCATGAAGCATGTTCCTACAGAACATAATGGATGACGCCTTATCAATTTGAATACCTTAGGCAAAAGAAGATCAGTCATATCCTTGATTATTTGGATATAAAAGTTCACACTTTATGTTTCTACAATTACAATGACATGATGTAGTTGAAGCATCATGTTTCCTTATCAAACATGAAATATCAGAAGCCATAGAACCACATATTATATTATAAAAATGAAAAACTGAAAATTAAGCCTGGCAAAATGAGCGGGTTGGGTAACAAGTCTGAACGGGTTCGGGTCAGGATGGGTTATAAGCATAATCAGTTTCGATCTAAATGAATCGTTTAAAAGTTTCAATTAATTTCAAGTCAAAATGAGTTGTAAGTAGTAACTAAACAAATAATCTATTTAAATAATTTTTAGTGATTTTTTCATCAAGCCTATTATTAATAATTATTAAACATTTGAATCCATTATATTTACATATTATATTTACATAGTTTTTAAGGTACCCATCTTGACCCATATTGTGTTAAGGAGTTACCCATCTCAACCCGTTCCCCATATTGTGCTAAGGAGTTACCCCTCTCAACCCGTTCTATGTTGTGGTGCTACCCATTTCCCTTGCTTTGGGTCAAGATTGCCGGTTCTACTGAAAATGAACTGAAACATTCTAAAAATGAACCAATCTCTATTCTCACCACCCACATTCACGAAGAATCGAAGCCAAAATGCACTTAAATAACTAGTACCCAAATGATTTTCCTAATTTATAACAAAATTACAATGGGAATTTGTAGATTGATCTTCTATCATAGCTCATAGCAAGTAAATTGTAATTGATTTGTAAAGTACCCTATTTTTACTAAGAATCACTACCTCCTCCACTGCTATGAATCCCAATTTCTAAAACTAGCCATATTCAACATCAAAAACACGCTTATGAAACTAACTGTAGCAATAAATTTCACAAACAATTAACCACATATTTATGCAAAGTCCCACTAATTACCTTAAAAAAACCATAGAAATAACAATCAACAACTTAATTAACCTGAAGTAAGAACTGCGAGACAAAATGAGACGGTGAAGATGATAAGTAGCGCCCATGGCCTGAACGATAACATCCGAGAACGATCCATGGTTAAAACCTTCAATTTGAATATGATCACATAACGAATTGAGGTTACAATCGAGTGCCGGAAGTTCTCCGCCGGGCGGAGCGTTGCCGGAGTGATGCTGCGAGGGTTGTCGCTCCATTTCCGTCGTTGTTGTGGTTGTGCTTCCTCTTCCTCCGTAGGATCGTAGGTGTTGATGATTGGTATTGTTGTTAGGGTATTGATGCATTCGTGTTTCCATGAATCCGAAGCATCAATTCATTAATGGAGATTGAAGAATTCAAGAAAGTGTTGTTCGAGAACGATACCTGGGGACGGGTGTAGAAAGTGGCCAAGGTTGGGTTGATCACCGCAATATAATAAATTATAAATCATAAAAATCTTCTTGGGGGCTTGGCCAATTGGGCATCTCATTACAAGTGTAAATAATGGTGAGTGCGGTCCGGTTTTTACGTGTGAACCGTAAATCAAATTGTTAACGACGGTTTTTAAATAATAAAAACCAAAATCAAACTATTCAAAATAAAATGTATATTTTAAATTGACGAATAAATCATGAACTCAATATATACACACACATATATTGACATATATACACACACACACACGTGCGCGCACATATGGTCCAGTCCAATTTTTTACGACAGGTTTTTGATGAAAACCGTAAACCAAATCGTTTATTACGGTTTTGAATTATTGAAACTGGCCGACCAGATGTTCAGAAAAAACTAACTGTAAAACCGAACCGATGACCAATTTTGGTGATTTTTAAGCTACGCTATCAAGGTCTAGTTACCATAACCTTCGTTGAGACCCCACCACCACCCCAGGAGGAAACTGCACCGGAAAACCCCTTACCTCTCAAGGACCCCTATTTCGCCTTGAGATGGATCTGAACCATGACCTTTCATTTGGAAAGCCAGGTTTATTCGGTGTAACATCGCTGTACTTTCGGTTGTCCGTACGCCCGTACATCTGTACGAATGTACTGTTACGACTGGATATTTATAATTATTAATGATTGTGAGATTATTGATTGACATCACTGATATTATCACTGTACTGGTATACATGTTATAGCACATTTATTATACGCATAAACCACGGGAAGTTTAGTTGTAATTCAACTACACAGACCCGTAATGTTTATCGCAGTTACTTATTACTGATGATGAAGGATTATTGGTTGAGAATGGATTTGGGATGGAACTAGGAGTTTGTTTGAGTCTGGTTACTAAACATAGTCAAGGACCCATGGGCATGGTTTATCGAAATAGCGGTGGGACGGTGGCTAGGGCAGTTGCGACTGACCCTTACATATGCCCTATATATATGCATATTTCGGTCTATCATGGATGTGTCAGTGACTAGGGTTTAGTGGGTTTTGGTTTGGGAAAATGATAATAGTAAAGTTAATAAATAACGGGAATTAATTACGCGAAGTGAGGTTACGATCATTATTTAAACGCGAATGTTGATTCAGAAATATTAACTTAATAATGTATTCGCGTGAGTGACGATTCACACGAATATAATTATTAAGAATAATATTCTGAAACAATATTCCATAAATCGTAAATCGAATCGAAATACGATACAAGCGTTAGATTCGCAAAGGTGACGATCTTTACGAATTACGTACGCGAGTAACGCGTTTCGACGAGATAATTAAATAATATTTATTGTTAATAAAATAGGAAAGATTTATTTAAAACGTTTATTAGGAATCACAACGAAAAACGAATTCGAATAGTTTAATTATTTAAATCATTGATTTTATTAAAATAAATGGTGAACCTTTATTTAAACGATTTTTCTTTAAAAACATTTTATCACAACAAATGCCTAATTATCTAAAAGATTTATGTGCAAATATGTCCACGAAAAGAATCTGGTAATTTTATAAAGTTTAACGCGTATCAAATGAAATCATTTTAAGAAATGATGTGACTAAAAACATTTTTATTAGAATATTGTTTGAATGTTTAAAAGGCTTTATGTTTAAATATGTTACGTTAAAAATCGAACATTTATTATACTTAATCGCGATAAAACGAGACCGAACACGCGGAAGCGGGATAGATACAAATGGTGGAAGACTCCACCATTTCCCTCATTTCTACAAACACCCTTCTCTCTCTAAAACACACACACTCTCATTTCTCTACCTTCTCTCAAGCGTATCTCCTTCGTCTCTCGTCGGATTTGCGAGATCTTGACGTCAACGTGACCGGGTGATCGAGAGGAACAAGATTCCACGAAGAAATCCGGCTTTTGTTCACGATTTGAAGGTAAGAGGTCCATTTTAATTTCGGTTTTGGGGGAAAACCCTATTTTGTTATGAAAACTTATTTAGATCGAGATTTATAGTTTTGTATGGTGTAAATCGGGTTGTTGTTGAATCATGGGAGATTATTGATGATCTTAAACCTGCAAAAGTTCGAAGATGAAGATGATGGTGGGCTGGTTCGCGACACAGCTTGAGGGCCGAACCCTTTTTGGTTCTAGCCGAACCTTTGTGGCGGCTGTGATGGTGGCATCGCCAAACCCTAGGGACCGAACCCTCCTGCACCGAACCTAGCCTAACGAACCTTTGCAGGTTAGTCCAACGAGCCTCTTGGTCCAGCGAACCCTAAGTCTCGACGAACCCGACATGTGGAGCGAACCCTCGGCGAACCATGCAGTCTCTTCCGAACCTTTGCCCATTACCGAACCCTCACCCACGAACCATGCTGGGTGGCGAACCCTTAGCTGCTGCAACCGAACCCTTTAAGGCCGAACCTTGGACAAGTTTGCAACGAACCCTAGCATGAAACAAGGGCCGAACCTTACACTGTGAATTAGCCGAACCTACGGGGGACCATAGAGGGTTCGCTGCTCTCATGGGTAGTCAAACTAAGATCCATCGATTTAAATAGATTAAGGGTAAATGGAAGCAAGAACATACATAGGCATGAACATACAAGAACAACCATGTATGCATGCTTAATTCAAGTGGCTAAATTTTCTAAATTATCTAAGTTAAATTATGAGTTTATATTGCTTAATTTAAATTATGGGAATAATTTCAATGCAATTTCATTAAAACCTAAGTGGAATTTTTATACACTAAATAATTATGGTGGAAAGTAATTATCATGCAGGTATGTATGATGTGTGTATGATGTATGTGTGAATGATGATATCATTTCCTTTTAGCATGTACATCTATGAGAGATACACATAGGAATTTACAAGTTTAGTTATAAAGAAATGGCGTTTAATCATAAGGTAATAGTGGGGATTACTTTAACTTAGACGAAGTGAACTAGGTTAATGATAAACTTGGTAAATAAAAGAAAACATATGGATACTTTATTGAAATATAAAGCCTATACTTATAAACACAAGCATTATAATAATTACAGGTTGATTTTGATTACACATACGTGAGCGCGCATATTAGTAGGACACAAGTTCTAAGGACTTCAGGTGAGTTCTCATAACCTCCCTTTATTTAAACTGTTTTAGTTTTAAAACTCGGAGGTGAAACATGTATACCGGTTTAAATTTTATTTTGATAATACAAGGATATTACTTGTTTATCATTATGATATTCACTATTATGAATTATCATTATTATGGATTATCACTGATTATTATAAATCCGTGTAAACATTGTTATTGACTTCGGTTAATAACAAAGATTACATGTATTGTCTCATACTCCGTGAAATCATTACTTTTAACTTCGGTTATTTGTTTTGACTTCATGTATTGTCACGTGGAGGGTTTCCACATCCGTGAAGTATTGCTCTTGACTTCGGTTAATTGCTTTGACTTCATGTATTGTCACGTGGTTAGCGACCACTCCATGAATCATGTATTTAACTTATGTTAATTACATAATGATCATGTATAGTCACGAACATTATTTGAGAATATGATTGATGAGATTGGTTGATTTATTTGTGGATTGATTATCTATATTTGATTATGATTATTTGTGATTGACTATGATTGATTTGGTTATGTGGTTATGTGATTGCGTATGTGTTTGATTGTTGAATCGATGGATGTGTGTTGGATTATCTCATACAGGTATTCATATGGATTTCTCAAGAAGATCATAAGTTTTATTCTCGTTTTGAATAAAGCATTTTATAAAACCATTTTAAGCATAAACTTTCAAACTCATTTTACTAAAACTTTTTTTTAAATATAAAAACTTATGATTACTCACCAACTACTTTTGTAGTTGACACTTGATTTTTCTTACATGTTTCAGGTGGTGGAGACAAGTAGGAATGAAGAGAGGATCTCTTCTATTTTGGACATCATCATATAGGATCTTGGACTTAGTTAATTAACTAAATTTCTGGCGATTAGAGTTTAGTTAGTTTAACTAATTCTTTTGTGTAACTAATGTACTTGATTCATGATGAACATGATTTTTGTGTAATTATTTTGGTTGATTAAATGATATATGATGATTTGATTTAGATGCCCACGAGCTTTTGAACAATCTACACATCCCTCGTGGCATCCCGATGATTCCGCCGTCGGTCGGGGTGTTACAATTCGGGCTTTAACCAGTTTATTTAGTTTTTAGTCAGTTTATTCAATTGAATTTGGTTTATTCGGATCGGTTTATTTGGTTTTTAAACCGTTTATTTGGTTTTTAATTAGTTTATTCGGTTTGTTTGGTTTTAACCGAAACCAAACCGAACCACTTCTCGAATTTGGTTCGGTTTTTGGATAAGGAAGAAACTGAAAACCGATTAAACCATATAAACCATTAACCGAATTGATGGGTACCTTTTATTTAAAAGGCATGAAAGTAACTTCTTTTACATCAAAGGAAATTACTTTTTTGTATCCCTTAAATCATGCGTTATAAACGGTTCTTTTAGGTTTTATAACTTGTTGATTCTCATTTGAATGAATCACTATATATACGTATATAACAAAAATTGTGTGCCACCTAAATAAATGGGCCCGGGATGGGGATTGGGTTTGCCCGTTCTCCGGGCCACCCATGATAGACACACATATATACAGACATGTATATATGTATATATACGTGTGCGACTGTGCGTGCACATATGGTCCAGTCCAATTTTTTACGACATGTTTTTGATGAAAACCGTAAACCAGACCGTTTATTACGGTTTTGAATTTTTGAAACTGACTGACCATATGTTCAGAAAAAACCAACCGTAAAACCGAACGATGACCATTTTTGGTGATTTCGCAATTTAGAACCGGACCGTCCACACCCCTAACTGTAACCGAGTAAACCGAGCTGAGCTTAAATGATTTAATTTTAGTTCGAACTCATATTATGACTCATTTAACAATTGAGCTTATGTACTAGCTTAAAACGTTAAGCTCGGGAAGCCTCTACAATCATATTATTTATACAATCTTTTAAATCTACTAAATATCTATTTACATATCTATAAAGAGTAATGAAAATGATTATAATGTGTTACTAGAATGAGTTGTGTAAAATACCGGTCCCCTTTAATGTGAGGAAGACTACATGAACACGCTCATGGATGGACAACTACATTTATGACCATTGAACAGTCATGAAACTTAAAAGAAAACTAGTAATTTTAACCCGCCGCGCATTGCAGCGGCGTTTCGAATTTTAAACCATATTTAGGTTAAAGCTTAGCCAAACTAAAATGTTAATGAAATAAATACGAAAACATATTTTAGTTAACTCGAGTAGTTATTATTTTAATTTAATATAGAAATTGAAGTAGCATTTTAGTTGAATTTAACAAAAACATTGCTTCAGTAAAATGACCCGTAGCAATATAACGTATGTTGCTTGCTTGATTGTTCTAATAGTTAATGTGGACCACATATTTATTTGTAAGATTCCAAATCAATGGCTCACATAGGGTTTAAAAATTTCTCTTTAAGATCGGGTTTCATAGGATTCAATCCCTATATGTATGTATATATATAAAATTAACATTAATAATGAAACTCATAAAAATTTGACCTCAACCGATAAAGTTTTTTCTTTTTCTCATTTTGTACGTGCTTATTTTTGTCTTTTTTGTTTCGTCTTCTATACGAATTCTTCAAAAACTTTTTCGACTCTGAAAATATAATCATTGCGATACAAATATTAATCAAAATTAAGTTCGTTTATTTTTACAGTCGGGTTAACTATGATATATTTTGACTTTTTACACGTTTAATTAGACATACATATGAGTCAAAACTAATTCTGTATATGTTTTTGGTCAGCAGCTATCACATTTTTTTTAACTTTTTTAAATACACTTTCACTTTTCATAATTATAATTTTTATAAAGACATGATATTTTAACGGCATTTCAATTGTTTTAGTTTTTCTTAAATTTTTTATACAACAATGTAACTTGTTAACAATTTTCAAATATATTGTTGTAACTTATTTTAAAAATATTGAATTTATCTTATTTTCTATAATAATTATCTTTTGTCGTTTGGTAGAAACCTTGTGGTTAAATGAATATTTTGGGATTTTCCTCATTTTTATTTAATTTAAAATTTGTCTTTAATGAGGACCTAAAAAAAACATTGAATAACTCAATTTGTTATCAATATTTACCGATTGAAAACCAAAATGCCTATATAACATTCCTTTTATTTTAACGGATTTCAAACTTTTATTAATTAAAATATATAATTGGGAATGGAAATTTTGTAGCCCTCAAAACCTGATAGCAAACCAATTTCACATTCCCTCTCTCGTCTTTATTGCCAGCTTTCATCATGACCACCACCCACCTACCACACCACCATCAGTCCATCACCATACACTAACCGTCGTTAGGCGTCAACCTTACCTCGCCGGGAAAAACCAATGAGCACCACGACACAATCACTATATATTACCACCGTACAATCACCACCATCCTATCTGTCGGATAACCACCGCTTTCATCAATCATTATCTCTTCGACAACGCCCTATGTGAAGAAGATCTGTGAGTGGATGTGGTGAGAGGAGGTAGCACCAGAGAAAGATAGAGGACATACAGTGGAAAGACGGTAAAGAAAACGTAAGAAGTGTGTGGTTATAGTTTGGAGGAATGAGAGGATAGAGACATGTCTATATATGTAATTCATAAGCTTTAAGTGCTTGTACGATATGCATAATATTAGGTAAAAAGTGAATAGTAGATTACGTGAGAGACTAAAATTTTGATTTTTAATATATATAATAATGTGTTTTTAAATATTATTTTTAATTGTCTATACAAAATTAAAACACACAACCATTAGACTAGGACAGCTACATACACATAAAAACATACTTTTGCATGCATATTTTTTGATAAAATAAAATGCATGTCTTCATCGTCATCATGTTCATGTGACTCGTCTGACATGAGATTTTTTCATACGTTTATAACTGTCCGACTGTGACTACAACCAAATAAGTTGCTGTAACTAAGAACTTGTCTCAAACATGAATGCCACACCGTGACACATGGGAAACAATTATAACATATTGTATATTGTACATGTACTTAAATAAGCATATCATTAACTATATGTCGAGGCCTAACACCTTGCAATATTAAAAATAAGCATTGTATTGACACACAAGCATTAAAGGTCACACTGTCTACATATGCGTCTACACATTATATCAAATTGTCTTAAAATAACTTAAATATCCATTAATTGATGACACTCGGAATCTAATACTATGACCTCTCACTTATGTTTCAGGCCTAAGTAGGGGTGAGTAAAAAACCGAAAAAACCAAACCGAAACCGAATTAACCGAAAAACCGAACCGAAAAAACCGAACCGAGCGAATAACCGAAAATAACCGAATCTGTCATTTTAAAAGGTAAGATCGGAATTATTACATATTTAGTTATTTACTTAAGAGTTTTTTTATATGTAAGAACATGATAATAATATTTAGTTTTATTTTAATTAGTTAGTGTTCGTGCAATTAAATTATGAATTATCAATTGTTAAACATGTTTGCATTTTCAATATTGGGTGTGAGAAAGAAAAACGAAAAAAAAGGTAAAAAAATCGAAAAAACCGAAAACCGAAACCAACAAAAAAACCGAAAACTGAAAACCGAATGGTTTCTAAAAACTGACTATGTCGGTTTCGGTTTTAGCCAAAAACCGAACCGAGCACACCCCTAGGCCTAAGTTCTACAATTCATTTAATACCTTTATGAAATATATGCTTAAAAATATTTTATCAACAAAACATGGTAAGAACTCATGAGTATTTAAAACACCAATAAGTGATTTATAAAAACATTTTGAATAACCAATTTAGCAATATACAAGTTTTACATTCAATCCTTAATATAGTCACATTGCCAAACAAGTACAATGAGTAGGCGTTTGCTTGAGTATCCTAATACTCATATCCTTATAGGTTGGACATAAAATTATTAGTGAACATGCATGGTGGTGTTTCTACGACACGTGCAAGATTTGTAAAAATAGTTATCCACGTTACAAATGGCTCTACATTGGAGAGTTGATGACATAATATATCATGATAATTTAGAATGCGAGAATCTTGATTAATTATTCGTTGCTTTTATACATAAGCATACATTAAAACCAAGATTATGAAATAAAAAAGGAAAGTAATGAAATAAAAAGGAAAGTTAAAAGCATGAGACCTAACATAGTGTTAAGATCCTTGGTCACTTGAAAACCCTATACCATCCCAATAGAGATTGTTACACGACTACATATTATTATAATCGTATAATTAGATTATTGACCGGCTACATTGTCACACCCCCAAATTCCCACGTGTGGTGTCAGTCCACATGGGTGTAACATGGCTAGAATCACAGCTCATGGTCATATAAACGACTCTATATGCGTTTAAAAACAAAATGCTTGTCATAATCACAATCAAACTATTTTAAAACATAGTAGCGGAAATTAAGTTACATAGCAGCGGAATAAAATATGTTTGATAATGCAGCGGAAAATGTAAATTTGTCAGACACCACATTGTTTAATACATAACATAAAATAGTTAAAATTGTTTGATCAACACGACACAACATAGATGCATGCAAGTCCTATGCTTGGGTCCTTAGGTGCATCCCTGTTCGTATGCGGCTAGTTACCTGAGAATGCATGTTTAAGAAAAATGTGTCAACACATAGGTTGGTGAGTTTACAGGTTTTGATATACATAAATAATAAGCAAAAATGTTTGTCACGTGTCATGTTGTTTATCAAATGTTAGTCCCGAGCCCTAGGCTCCAAGTGTCAGTTGCATCTCTACCGAACTAGACTTGTTAGTCCTTGCCTCCGCCATGTCTCGTAATAACAATGACGTGATGGGTCGATATTACACGTGTCCCGACCTCCAGTCAGTATTGTGCCACTTGGGGTTCGTCACATCCAATAAATCTATCCAAACTCACCTCGTTGTTTGTACATTAACGGTAAGGCTGTGTGAGGGCTTTGTTACGATACAACACTTATTGTTAATCTAATAAACCAGCATACACAATATGCTTGTACAAGTTGTAAATGTTTGACTCTATTTAACAAGCATTCTCCCCCTATTTTAAAAGTTTGCAAAAGAGTTAAAGAGGGGCCGTAAACTCACCTCAGTGATAATCAGGTAGCGTAGCGTAAGCTCCGGTTTTGCTGCAGGTGAATCGTTCACCGGTTACCTATATCGCATAGCTTACGTGAGTTCGTGTAGGTCCGTGTTTCGTGTTCGTGCTCAACAACCCTCGGTTGTTATGTTTGTCCATGTCGGTCCATATTGACCGTGTTTGTCCATGTTTGACCGTGTTTGACCGTGTCAAGTCAATGACCCGTTGGTGAACCATGTGTCGGTTATAGCTCGTGTAACATTCGTGATCATGCTCATTGCGTTTAAAACACGTAAATCGCGTTTATGGACAACTTACTATTT
Source organism: Mikania micrantha (assembly GCA_009363875.1). Lineage (NCBI taxonomy): Eukaryota > Viridiplantae > Streptophyta > Magnoliopsida > Asterales > Asteraceae > Mikania > Mikania micrantha. The sequence continues at coordinate 15,972,574 of CM018683.1, forward strand.
ATAGTAAGTTTCCATTTTTAGCAAGTTTAACAACACGTTTCCTTTTTATGATTCTAACATGCTCATTAACCTTATGTGATCATGTTAACACATAGCACGTTGTCATATGCAATCAAATAAACACATAGTCTGTTTTTAGTCATTAAAGTTTCCTAATATGGAAAGTTTCTAATTTTGACATGTTCAACATCAACAATCACATAACTTTCTACACAATAATCATATTACATCATGTTAAGCCATTTAGCATGTACAAATCACGTCTTGCATTCCTAGTTCATGAATTCACAATAAAGTTTCCTAAAATGGCAACTTTCCCTTCTAGAATCCTCTTAACCAAATTAATGCTTAATATATGTTAATAATCTCATTATTAACCATAACACATCATATTAACAACATATTTCTCCTAATATCATTATCTACCAAGTTTTCACAAAATAAAGTTACTATAAATAGTATCTATGCCAAGTTCTCATCAAATGATCATCCTAAACATTTCTAATCCATTTTCATGCTAATATTATCATAATATCACACAAATGATCTTTCTATCTACATGCATGCTCATAATTTCACTCATATCAACATGTTGTAACACAAAAGTTACTATAGATAGCAAGAACCTCTAATAAACCATTTTTTATCATTAACATCCTAATGAATCTTGCAAATATGTTTGAATATCATCAAAAATCATTTCTCAATAACCAAAATCATCTAAAACACTTTAGATCATATATGCATGCAAGTATTTCTTGAATATCTCATAGTTTCATGACCCCAAATCATATTTTTATCAACAAAGCTCATCATAGATCATCATAGATCGTCATAGATACTCAAAATCAGTAGTAAAATAGTCAAACCCAGATTTAAAACATCAAAAATTCGTGCATGTGATGCTAGTGTGCTTGCATGTGGGTTTTATGCCTTGCATGTGTGTGTATGGGTGTTAGATGTGAGAGATGGCCATGGAATTACCTTCAAGAAGCTCAAAAAGGTGAGAATGGTGATATTATCAGCCTCCCAAGCTCATGGATAGATGAGTAGAGCCGAATCAAGATGATGGTGATGGCCTCAAAGTTCCACAATCCTCTCTCCTTGCTCCAAGAACTCCAAGTCCTTCAAAGTAGCTGCCAAGCTTGTAAAAATGGCTTCCAAGGAGTGTATGATTTGGGTTTAATGATGAAAATAGAATAGGATATGATTTGTCTTGGTTTTCACAAGATTTTGGCGTCTGTATGTCGTCGTGTGCCGCCAAGAGGTTCAAAAAGGGTCTTGGCGTACCGTAATAAATTTCGGGATTCAAATCCCCCGCCCATCCATCGCGTATCACCAAGGCTCTCTCCGGGGTCCTTAGTGTACCGCGAAGGATCCCGGTTGAGCCCATTTCGACCAATTTCGAAGGTTTGGCTAATTTTCGACGTTTTCTCGTTAATGGAACATTGTTTGGCACTATTTTAACTATCTAGTTCAATGTTTGAGCGTTTCGTGATGTTACTAGTGTTTAGTTACACGATTTTTTAAGTGTTCACCAACGTTCGTATTTTCTTTGACACATGTGTGCGTGTTGCGATAATTCACTGAATTATCTTGTTTGCGTCAGTGCTTATACTGTCGTGCCACGTGTGACAATTGCGTTCGAAGAATTACGTCATCAGAGAAATGAGCACATTTGATCGTGCTTGAAATCCACGTCGATTTAATGATTTTAATTACTACAGGATGATAGTACGCGAGAAATGGTGAACGTGGGCGAAAACCGTGCGCGAAACGGAGTTAAGGATTGTCCGGAATCGCGAAACGATGAAAATCCGAAAATTTGAGAAAGTTGGTCCCAGGCGGTACGCCTGGAGTGAGAGGTTGGTCCTAGGCGGTACGCGCGGACGACACCCAAAATATCTGAATCCTTTCACCCGCGCGGTACGCCCCGCGTGATGCTTCGGTCTGGGGCGGTACGCCTGGCAGGGGTTGAGGCGGCGGATCAGCTTAAAATTCCAGTTTTGCACGCAAAATCCAATCATTTCTCTTCTACTCGCTTCTGCTCGACTCCAAACCCACAAAAACCCATTTTTATCATCCAAAACTCCATTTCAAAGGCTTCTAAACGTCCGGATCGCAACAAAGAAGGTTTCTACAAGTTTTGATCGGTAATCTACGCTTGAAACTTCGTCTGACTAGGTAACGGTTCGTTTTAACTTTCTAGTTTGATAATGATTGATTAAATTTTGTTTTCGAACGTAATGATATAGTTAGGGTTGTTGATTATTTCCTAGATGATGGCTATGATTGATTATAGACGAAGAACACGATATTCTAACGGGTAAATCCTTGTTTTGATCCGTTGTAATGCCCGATTTTCATGAAATCATAACAATGATTATAATGGTTTAAACCATTTGATCGTGACAATATAAATGATTAGTTTGATTAATCTTTGAAATGCAAAGGTTAAATCCAAGTGTTTCAAACTAATCCCAATCATTAACATACTCAGGGAAACGATTATTTGACGTTTATGATCACAGTCAGATTAGTAAGTTAATCATGGTTTTTAAACCTATTCCAATATCACATTATGATATTTCATGATAATTGGGTACTCAATAACAAGGACTAATCATTTCTAAGCAATAAATTCATCTAGAAATTGTTTCATCATCATAATCAACAACATTAACTATTTGATTAATCCGAGATTATTCTGATTAATCAAGTGTGTCATCAACCTAGTATTAGGAACCTGAATCAATATAGGTTCCTACATTATCATACTTTATATGATATGACATTAAAATAAATAATTAAAAACCTAATATCGGTTAGATGACTTTCAAGGCAATGTCTTTTACATTGAACGTTCAGAAAGATTTAATCAGTAAGTTAAACATAAATAACTCATTACACATGAACTAATGCATAATTACACCATTAGCATCAGTTTGCGAGTGATTTTGCTATTGTAAGGCATCAGGTGAGTTTCGTACAACCCCTTTTATTTTTCTAATGTTTTACGAATATCGGGGAATCACTGTGGAACTTTTCAAAACTATATGATATGTATCACTGTTATCTGCGTGATTTCATGTGATTTGTTGAGAACTTGTGGATTTCATGGGATTTTTCCGTAGATCAAGAACTCTATCAAAGAACTTAAAAGTCCTTATTTTTAAACTGTATCTAGTGAACCCATGTGGGGCCGAACAGGAAACAATGATAGTACTATCGGCTGACAACCCATTTGCTAGGAGTCTGCAACTCCCCGTGCTGTGAATGTTTGTTACCTGTTTTTAGAACTTCTTAATGTGGTGATAGGCATTAAGACAATAAGGCATTAAGATGTTATTGACGGGTAGTATCTTATTGATCGAGAACTGTCCGAAAGGAACTATATACGGGTCCCATGGTTATCTTGAACAGAACATTTTGAGAACTTGTATAACATATCATATTGTGGACCATGAACTGTATGAACTCACCAGCTTTGTACTCACATTTTAAACTTAAATCTTTTTGCAGGGAGACAGTGACACTCGGTAACGCAGCACTTCAAACACTAGTAATTAAATAAGTCAGTTGTGTAATAAACTTAGTTGTAAACTATGATACTGGTTGTAATGACGAACCCTGTAATGTATTTACTTTAAGTTAATCTGTGTGTTGTGATACCGGATCAAGTAAGTCACACCTCATCTCTTAGACATCACCACTATGCTTCCGCAACCTTCTCAGAGTGACCAATGACATCATCTCAGGTGACGAGAGGTGGGGGTGTGACAGGGTGGTATCTGTAACAACCTCGAAAATTCAGGTCCAATTTGAACCTTTATTATTTATTAAATCGTCTAGAATATTTCGTAAGTTAATTTCTAAGTTAGAAATGTATTCGATATCCTATGGATCAATTAAAGGAATATGTTATTTCGAATAACGAACTTAGAACCAAACACAAAAGGGATTCGAATCGACATTAGACGGTTAATTGAAAGTCACTTTACTCGGCCCAAACACCTTAACAATTTAATTACGACAATTGGTAAATACAATGCCAACATAATTATTTTATACAAGAGTGTATATATAAATTACTAAAATCATACACATAAAATTACATACATAATTAATTGTAATAAAAATATAATATATATATATATATATACATAGACATGCAACATTTATATATATATATATGGACGCGTATATATATGTATAGACAAGCAATGTTTATATATATGTATATATATACACAAAATACACGCATACATGCATTTATTCATATGCATGTAAACAAATACAAGTACATATGTATACAAAACAATCAAACAATTATAAAACATAAATATATATATATGCATGATACACACATGCATGCATGAGTATGAAATCTATACATACATACTTGCATTCATATGTATACACATACAAGTATTCATACATATAACACACACATGCATGCAAAAGATGCCATGCACACTAACAAACAAATATCCACATTCAAACACACCACCCCTCATGCCCAATCCACACACTCCCTCCTTCTCTATCTCTTCCCAATACACTTTACTTTTCTGCTTTTTGACAGCATTCAGCTGTCAACTTCCAACAGCTATAACTCGTTCCATACTTCACGAAATCACTCCATTCTTTTTCCATAATCAACTTCAACTTCCTCCAGAAAATTCCCAAGTGGTATCACTCGTTTTAATCAAGATTTCGACCTCCAAACAACCTTCTAAACTCAGGTGCGCAGAAACCGACCAGCTTTGCTATCTTCACTTCTTCATCACGGTTAAGATACCAAATGAACTCCAAATCACCTCATTCTTTTTTTGATCTTCTTGGACTTCAATTTACTTTGTTTGGTAAAATCCCAGGAGCTTTTGAGACCCATAACTAAGCTTAAAGTCCTTGCAAACGTGGAACAAGTGCAGCAACATTACATGCAAAGGCTTGCATCTTCCTTCTTCCTTGATTCATAAACTTTTGAACTCAAATACTTGCAACAACTCCTCATATAAGATTCTTTGTTATCATTTTCAGGTCCTACCATCTAATAATCCATCTCTCTTCATTATCCTTCAAGAACTAGGTACAAATCCTACATTTTAAAATCAAAAACTCACTTTTATTAATGTTTTTGCACACTATCATATACTCTTTCAAATCTATGACCAAGACCTATTTTTAAACAGAAAATAAAGACCATTTAACATCCAAAATTTCGTTGTTTTGAAGCCATTGTCAAAACTCTTACATGCAACAAGGTTGCATGTACAAAAAGACGAGTTTTTGAGTCTTAAAAACAACAACTATGTATTTTTATCACTACTTCTTGTTGACCATGATTAATAAATTGTTTTTTCAGTAAAAATAAATGTTTTAAACTAACAAAATTGGTTGGTATAAAATCTTGGTCGAAAAACACACATGCATGGAGGTTGCATGTGCCTAAACTTAGTTTTTGAGCACTAATTCCTTCACCTTTGCACCTTCACTTCATCTAAACCCAATACACTTTTGTTAACCACATTTACAGCCCTAAAACCCTCTGGATACAGCAGCCTCACACCTAGGATTGGTTGAGCACCGGTCAAGGCAAAGCAACTTCGTTAAGGGTATTCATTCAACTAGTGTAGTTATGCTTTACTTGCATAGTTTGCATTTAACACTTGTATTAGCACATGAGCATATATAACATATAAAACACATGTAATATGAGTTAAAATGAGTAATAGGATCTGAACATAAAAGGTAACATGATGCATGCAACGTCTTGTAGGTTAAAAATGATCATAACGAGTTAAAATCTCAAAAACCGGCACAAACCGTACATGCATGACTTCAAACATTCCAGAAGTTAAAAACATCTTAAATGATGTTAAAAATAATTTAAAGATGTTTTATAAGACATCCCTAACATGGTTTAAGCTTAAAATCGTTGTAGTACCGAACCGACGTGTTCAAACTACTAAAACGGTTATTTTTGTGCATATTTAAATTCTGGAAATTTTATAAGTTTATTTATGATAAATAATGTATTATATCATATTTTGATGAGTTATGGTGATTAAAATGACTAACAACGTATTTTATGCAAAACTAGCTACGAAACCGACGTCTTTAAATTGTTAAATCGCATAGTCTTGGGCTATAACTTATTTTTGAAATATTACAGAATATATACAAGTAAAAATATATAAAATAATGTTATAAAAATATTGGGATGATAGGAAATACGAAAGACTCTTTAAAAGCGAAACTACGTACATAACCGACACGCGAAATGCGTAAAAACGGGTTTTTATATATATGCAAGCCAATAACTATTTAGACCAGAATATTATTCTTAATATATTTTATATATAATGAAAATATAATTTCTAAAACTTATGGGCTTAAACTATTTATTTAAAATGGATAAAAACCGCGTTATGGGCGTTACCGGCCCAATTAGCCCACTAAGTAAAATGAGGTATTTTTAATCAAAAGATTTTATTAATAAATAGTCTATTTTGAATATTTGAACAAGTATATACTTATTTAGACAAATTATGATTTATAAACGTATTGTTGGGCTTTAAACGTCTTGACGGGCCCAATAGGCCCAATAGTAACTTTACATGTAAAAATAACTTAAAGCCCAATTGTTAACCTATCTAGTTTATTTAATTATTAGTATTTGTATACAATAACCATGTTAAAAATTCTAATTACATACATACAAGATGTTACGTAAATGTTAGAACTTACAAAACATCTAAACTGGGCCTGAGTAAAGTATGACACTATGCATAGAGCACAATGATACTAGCAACTAAGTCTAATCTTAGCAACACATTTAAACATAGGTATACACCTATCTCGTAAAGGCAACCACGTGGAACACTCAACTCACCACATTGTTTGCAAACCGTAACCTCGGTGAGTTTTCGAGCAAACCTTTCCCTTCTTTACTATGTTTTGGGATGAAATACATGCTACTAAAACTTTTTATGTGTACTAATGTTTGAGACTTGTTACTTCCCATATTGTTGTCCATTCTTTAGAGCACACCATTAACCCTAGTTGGGGCCATTAGTATTATGGGTAGCGCTATCTGAGAAACCCTCACACACAGTGGTCTCCCCACTGAGATTGACAAATCGTTGTGGCATAATTACTAACTATTTTATTTAGTTCATTAATGGGAAATGAACTACGCAGGGACAGAACGCCGGCATATGGTCTTGTTGCGAGATCATATGGGTGGTGCAGGATTGGCTGTGCGACTTGAACATTGTACACGAACGAACAAACTATTGCTATCTTTGTTTATTACAAAGAATACAAACTGTTTACTTATTAAATGTTTTTAACTGCTCGAGCTCACCAGCTTTATGCTGACCCAAAACTCTTTTAAGCATGTATTTCAGGACGTTAAACTAAGAAGGAGAGGTAGACGAGAAGCTTTTGGTGCCTAATTACACTTTGGAGTCTATGTTAGAGACTTGCTTTATTATTTCCGCTGCCTAGGAACTAGATTTAAACTTCATCTGTTTTGTTATTATAGACATTATGATATTGGGTTGTTCATGCCCACTTTTGGTTTTAAGACAATTGTTAAGAGTATTTTGTACTAGTTGATGATGAAGTTATATTAGTCCTACTTAATTAAGTGTTTTACCAATCTTTCGTCTTGCCCCTACCGGCGGGGTGTGACAGTATCAGAGCCACAGGTTATAGAATTTAGGTGGACTTAGTGACCTTGACTATAACCATAGGCTCGTATAGTGACACAGAGAGCACCAAACATAACTAATGAACAAAACTTGTTTTGAATTAAGCCAGAATAATCAGGTGGTACGAATTCCAGTTATGAGTGACCAGCATAACTGAAATTCGCAACACGTGTGAATTCTAGTTTGATTTAATACAAGCAGAAGAATAATAACAGTAAGGACAAATAGTTGCTTTGAGATTGGAAGAGATGTCATATCATGTTTATGTTGAATGTTATTATTCAATATTCACTTCATGATATTGATTGTAAATTTTGATTATATATCAATGGAAAAACCACGTGAACGCTACATATATAGACAGATTCCATATGTGATTCTGGATGATACGCTGAGTATCAGCTCAAGTTATGACTCAGATCCGTCAGAAGCATCTTCTGCAGCATCCTTGGTAGTACCTCAGATTTTACACACACCACCACATCCACAGATATCTGGTAATGATACCTATGCGGACAGACATGCTAGAAGCTCATCACCTCAGAGAGACTCAATCTATACAAGAATTATAGAGGATAGGATGAGGCAGATTATGGGGTATATAGTGATCTCATTGCTTATCTTTGAATACATAGTGTGGTATTATCTCTGAATACCTTGTGGGGTATCACCTCTGAATACCTTGTGCGGTATCATCTCTGAATAACTTGTGTGGTATCTCCTCTATTGTTGAGTGTGAATGTATGAACTATATATTAATATCGAACTTGTAAGAACAATTATGTGTGAGAACATATCTATTGCCTGTATGGCAACGTATCATAGAACTGTGTGAACATTTATGTGTGAGAACAATTATGTGTGAGAACATATCTATTGCCTGTGTGGCAACGTATCAAAGAACTGTGTGAACATTTCTGTGTGAGAACAATTCTGTGTGAGAACATGTCTATTGCCTGTGTGGCAATGTATCATAAAATTGTGAGAACATTTTTGTGTGAGAGCGATTCAGTGTGATGACATATCTATTTCCGGTGTGGCAATGTATCATAGAACTGTGAGAACAATTCTGTGTGAGAGCATGTCAGTGTCATGTATGATAATCTATCAAAAACATGGGTAATAACATATCGATATCACAATGCTGTGAGCTGTGTAATTTTTTGACATGTTTTTGAATTAACAGGATTGAGTATAACTACGAATATTTGTGTGATTTCTGTGTACTGAGAACATGTTCGAACTATATCAAGGTAGTTATACTATAATTATTATAATCACATTTCGACATGAATTTTCAGTATGACTTAATATGGTTGAACTAATGTGATTGAACAAGGGTTAAATTTTTCTTTTATTATTCTTGACCTAACCTGAGTCTGTCTGCATGTGAGCAGAACAATGGCTCCGAAATGAGGTCAACCAGCCAAGAAAGCTGGCAGGAATAATGCTAAACCCGAACTGGATCAAGTTCCACCTGTGAATGTGGAATCAAATCCGGATTCACTTACCAGTCCGGAAACGAACAGGGCTCCACCCGTGAATCTTGAAACGAATACGGTTCCACTTAAGGCTGCTAGTGGATTTGAGCTAAATGAAGCAACGATAGCTCGAATTGCAAATGAGCAACTGGTGGCAGTTATTCCAGGTATGTTGGCTCAATATTAGCATAATATAGTTTCTAGCTCAGGTGGAAGCCGTATAGAGCGCAACACTACTGACAGGAACACAGAAACTCATACTACCACTAGTATGAACATAACAGTTTTAGATTCTCCGCCACATGGATGTACATACAATTACTTTGAAAACTTATAATCCTCCCGATTTTACTGGCAAGGAAGGAGCTGAGTGGTTGTTAAAATGGATCAAGGAGATGGAAACAAAACTTCAAATCAGCCAGTGCTTAGAAGAGCACAAAGTAACATATGCTACTTGTTCTCTTAAGGACTCGGCTTTGACATGGTGGAATACCCAAGTAAGATTATTGGGTACGACCATTGTTGATGTAATGGGCTGGAAGGAGTTTAAAACCTTTATTATTTCAAAATATTGTCCAGCCATCGAAATCATGAAACTACAAGAAGAGTTCTTGAATCTTTCAATGATAGGTGCGAAGTGTCAGAAATATACGGAACGATTTCATGAACTCATATGTCTATTTCCTGACATGTTTCCTACTGAGCTAGTCTTGGTAGAAAAATATATTCAAGGTTTGGTTACTCAAATCCGAGAAATGGTAGCTGCTGCCAAACTCACAACTTTAAAATATACCATTATCTTAGCTAATAGGTTTACCTATGAGGCAATAAGAGATGGTACCCTAACAATAATGGATAAGGAGAGTTCTACCAGTACTAAGATCAAGACACCTAGTAACACGAAAGGTACCAAACGAAAGTGGTTTGGCAAAACCAAAACCAAAACTCCGGCTGAAAGTAGCCAGAGCAAATCAATTGTGAAGAACTATGGTGCGGCTATTTCGGCAAGGAAAGTATATGGTGGGCAAGAGCCCAAATGCAATAGGTGTCCTTTTCATCACACAGGATCATGTCCTATTTGTTCAAACTGTAATCGAGTCGGACACTATACCAAATACTGTAACTTTCCTGCTCGTCAACTAGACCAAGCACCACGACAAACCACTCAAACAAAACGATCATGCTTCAAGTGTGGAAGCCCTAACCATTTTATGAGATATTGTTCCAACCATAATACAAAGGAAAGCAACAAAGCTAGAAGAGGAACTTTAGATGAGAACAAACAAAATCAGACGTGATGAGAACATTTCTACCGGTACGTGTCTTCTTAACAACTAATATGCATCAGTTCTTTTGATATTGGGATAAATAAGAATCTTACTTCCCCAGAATAATCATTTTAATTGCATTATCTGCTATATATTTAAATAAATCAGGTGCCATTAAAATTGTTAATGGTAAGTTGATAAAAGCTCCTTTTCTCCTAATATTATCTTAAATGTGAGAACTTTCGGGTTAACTAGGAAGTTTTAGATAAAGGCTTTATCAAACTTAATTTAGCACCTTGAGGAATACCCTTCCTTTTTGTAAAAGAAAAAGGATAGTGATTACAGGATGTGTATCGACTATAGAGAACTCAATAAATTGACAATCAAAAACCGTTATCCATTACCACGTATAGATGATCTGTTTGATCAACTTCAAGGCGCTACCTACTTTTCAAAAATCGATTTAAGATCCAGATATCATCAGTTACGAGTTCATGACGATGATGTACCTAAAACTGCTTTCAGAACCCGATATGGACGTTATGAATTTCTAGTAATGCCGTTTGGATTGACAAATGCTCCTGCAGTTTTCATGAATCTGATGAATCGGGTATGTAGGCCTTATTTGGATAAGTTTGTGATTGTATTTATTGATGACATTCTCATTTATTCTCGAAGCCAACAAGAACATGCTCAACACTTGAAACTGATCTTAGAACTTTTAGCATGTGAAAAATTATATGCCAAATTCTCTAAGTATGAGTTCTGGCTAAGGGAAGTTCAATTTCTTGGACACGTAGTGAATCAAAACGGGATTCAAGTGGATCCCAGTAAGATCAAGGCTGTAGAACAATGGGAGACACCGCGAACCCCAACTGAAATACGTCAATTCTTAGGACTGGCAGGTTATTATCGTCGATTTATCAAGAACTTTTCAAAGATAGCCTTGCCACTGACGACATTGACACAGAAAAATCAACCGTTTATATGGGGTTCTCAACAGAGGGAGGCATTCCAACTGTTACTGTTGAAACATAAACTCTGCAACGCACCTATCTTGGCATTACCGGAAGGTACTGATAATTTCACAGTGTACTGTGATGCTTCTCGTCAAGGTCTTGGGTGTGTGTTAATGCAGAAGGATAAAGTAATTGCTTATGCTTCTCGAAAACTGAAAGTACATGAGAAGAACTATACGACTCATGATCTAGAACTTGGTGCAGTGGTGTTCGCACTCAAGATTTGGAGACACCATCTATACGGAACCAAGTGTATCATATACACTGATCATAAAAGTCTTCAACACATTCTAGATCAGAAAATGTTGAACATGCGACAAAGGCGGTGAGTAGAACTTTTGAACGACTATGATTGTGAAATTCGTTATCACCCAGGCAAAGCGAATGCCGTAGCCGATGCCTTGAGTCGCAAGGAACGAGTCTAACCTTTACGTGTGAAAGCGTTAGGGATGACCATTCAAACCAGTCTGATTCCTCAAATCAAAGAAGCTCAGCAACAAGCTTTACAAACAATGAATTACTTTGCTGAGGAACTGATGCGAGCGGTCAGTATACCAAAAACAAGACTAAATTAAAGTTATTTAACCTAAGATAAAGACTCAAAATCTAATCCTAGACCTATATTTAACCTTAAACACCTAGTAATAATCGAAAGACCTAAACTAGACTGCTCCTAAGGCAAGTGTACCTGTCGGTGCCAGAATAGCTGATGGAAGTCCGAATATCGAACCAACGGACACTTGTATAGCAAACTAAACCTAGACTGTGAACTGACTAAAGTAAAAGAGGGGGTTTTGGTGCTAACTGCCAAAAACTTAACAGACTGAAACTGACTGAAACACTAAACTGACAACTATACTAAAACAGCAAACTCAAACTGATAATGAAACTGGAATCTAACTGCAGTAAGGAAAACTGGTGTATCCAGGCTAGGAATCAAAAGTATGACAGATGATGATCTGGACTGACTTATGAAGGATGAAGACTAGGATCTTAAGGAACAGACTAAGGAATACCTAATGAGACCCAGATCAGATACCAGGCAACTCCAATGGGAATCCTAAAGCTGTAATGTATGCACTAGTCTATCGTGTCACCTTCCGGATTTTCCCGATATGCAATTGCACTCAAACGGGTGAATCACCTCCCGGATTTCTCCACCCGTTTGTATCCTAAGACACTAGAGAGCTATAAAGTTGACAACTTTGACATGGATTGACACCAACACTAAGTAGATCTAAGACAACACCCTCCCGGGTCGTTTAACTCAAATATCCCAAGTGTAAGAGACCAACCATCTAACATATCACCTCCCGGATTTCTAGGTTAGGTCACACATGCAAATAACCAAACTTAATGAAGTCTAATCCTATGGAATGTGATCAAAAACCCATAAACTAACCTAAAACACAAAGTAGTATGCCTAACATGCATCTATGTGTGGAAAGACCTTCCTAAACACATGTGGATCAAACATTCACCAAATATAATCATTCAACATATGTAAAAACTAAAAACCATCAAAGATTCAAACTTTACAGCAGATTACAAAGCATATATCATCCATAAGCATAAATCATGTCCAAAATCATCAAAGATCAAAACTTAGCTTATTTGGTGAAATGGAGGCGCCATAAGACTCGGATTTATTCTCATAAAAAGAGTACTTATGTGCCAAACAAAAATCAGATTTTCAAAACTCTCATTTGTTATTATGCAAAGACTCATTTCTGACTAGAAAACAGTTTCATCAATTCCAAATCCCCAAGATGTTTCCTATGAAAATCATGCATTTAAGTAAAATTATACCAATCCTACGGGACAAAAACAATCAGTTGAGCCTACCTACACATCCCATAACCAAAGCATAAACCCAAACCAACCAATTAACTATGAATAAAACCATCAAACCTAACTTTTCTATCATTTCCCATCATACTTTTGCAACCAACTTAAACAAAGACAAGAAAGATTTAAGCCAAAGATGTAGAAACAAAAATAAAAATAAAAATTTTCAAAAAAAAAAAAATTTGACTCAAAAACTTAAGTAAACTAAAATTCAAAAACTAACTACTAAAAGAAAACAAGACTAAAACCAAGTTTCCCATCCCCACACTTAAACTTTACATTGTCCCCAATGTAGAGAAAAAGGAAACCCAAAAGAAAAACTAAAAACTAAAAACTGAAAATGACTTAGCTGGTTGAAGAGAAGACTGTCGAGTGCCAATCTTTCCACGTAGCTCCACAATCTACAAATTTTTCTCCACAGGCTGCAAACATACACATAAGATCTACAAAAGACAAAGATCAAACAAGCATCAACCCATCCAAAACATGATAACAATGATATCCAAGATTAAGTCCAACCACAAACCAACCCGGTTTCCCGAAACCAACAAATCAAAATTTACAAAATTGCAAAATTTCTAATCAACATAACCATGAACGACAAGAAACACAAGCCTCCCCACACTTAGCCTTCATCATCAACATCTCCTCTCATCTCGGGTGGCTACAATGTGTGAGAATGGAGGGGCAATGGAGAAAAGGAGAAGAAATGGGGCTAAAAATCTGATCTCTAAGGCTTGGAAAGCTTTTAACTAATCTGGGAGGTTATCGCGTACCGCGACAAAATCTTAAATAGCCGTCGCGTATCGCGACAGAACGTTGACCCGCGAAGTTGACCATATTGTCGCGTAGCGCGACAATTTACCCTGTGGGTGTCGCGTGACGCGACGGGGCTCTTTTTCCAGAGAGTTTCCAGATTCCCATGCCTTAGCCAAATTTTCAACCCCAAAACTCACTAAACCATCCACAACCGTTCTAAAGCAAGAAATACATACCTGGTGGCTCAAATTCATCATTATGGCATCAAATGGATTAAAACCCTGCAAAACAAATTAAAACACACAAAAACGAAAACGAAAACGAAAAACGAAAAACAATCACGAAAAATGAAAAACACCAATGACACTAGATATTACTAATTTACATACTCTACACTTGGGAGTTTAACCCAAGACACTCACATGACCACTATCAAACCTGCAAATAAACAAAAATCAATCAAAAAGAAATAAAACAAAATAAAATAAAATAAAATTGAAAACAAAATAAACACAAATATGCACAGATAAGAAAAAAAACTAGTAAGCACAATCGACTAAGAAGTCCCCGGCAACGGCGCCAAAAACTTGATGTCGACAGAGCTTAGCTAATAAACTAATAAAAATTAAAAACTATCCTAGACACTAAGTAATACTCTAGACTCTCTAAAACCTAAGCTACCGACAGGTAAGTGTACCTATCGTATGCAGCAAGACAAAAGTAAGTCCGGATATCGAACCCACAGACTTCTACAGACTGTACTAACTAGACTCTAGGACTTATCTATACAAAATTTGTACTTAAATAAAATAATATTAAGGAAGGGGGGTTTTCTAACCAACTAAGAATAACTTAAATAAAGACTAAAGAGAAGACTCTAAACTGAAACGAATATCAGACGAGGAAAGAACACTACCTAGGCATGAATCCTACATATGTTCAACAAAGAATCTATCGGTAATGGAAACAATGTGATACCAGGATCTTAAAATACTAAACTCAAAGGAAACCTAGAGCACCCTCGACCCTTCTCAAGGATTGTCAACTAAAAGTCCTAGAAGCCGTTAAACCACCGGTTAAATGGATTTCCCTCACAGGTTATCCAATTATACTCAAAATGTATCCGCTAGACAATCTACCTCACGGCACGATAATCTCAAAACACCTAAGAAGTAACTGTTGAACAATCTACCTCACAGCGCGAAAGTCACAGTTTTCTTAAATGCTAGGGATGACTTGGGTTTTCCTATTGGATTCGGTAAACAAAGATATAAGATGAACTAGAAAGATCTTCTCACAAAGCTTCTAAACTAGCAAATCTAACACCCTAGACAAACCGACAATCTCTCACCTCACGGCTATCAAGATTGGTTGCACATCTAATATATCCATATCAAGATAATAACTCCTATGGTAAACTCGTACGTAGTAAACCATCCAATAATCAAAAACACACAGTAATTGACCTAGCATGCACCTATTACATGAAAGACATTCACCAAGGCACACACGGAGTAAATCATCAATCCATAAACAATCATAGACACACATAAACATCCAATAATCCAATCCAAGTTTGTTACATCATGAGTTCATCACATAAACATAATCCAAAACCAATAAAAACCAATGTTAAACATGTGCAATCATCAAAACCTAGGTAGTTCTAAAAGATTTAGCCAATAAACATCATATGAATACAATCCATAATCTGATTAAAGCCAAAGAGAAACATGGAAATCAAAGAAAACAAAGAAACAAAGAAAACCGAATGGAGAACACCCGAATTCCTTGATCCTAGGCCTTCAATCTTCAATCCAATGCTTTCCCACCTTTAAATCACCTTAGAATAGCCTTCCTTCGTCCTCCTAGTCGCCTCCAGCCGTTCAAAAACGTATATCCCCCTAGGGTTTTCGACTTTTTGGCTTAAAACTGATTTTCTGCGATTTTAAGTCTGTGGCGTAGCGCGACAGATACCTCTAAATCTGTCGCGTAGCGCGAGAGATGTCAGAGGGTATTTTTGTCTTTCTCAGCTCTAGCGTAGCGCGACAGGGTTTCAATATGTTGTCGCGTAGCGCAAGAGAATCCAGAATTCAGTTTTCTTCTTTTCTTGTTTCCGGGTCCGTCCTTACCCAACCGTGAGCTCGTTTCTTTGTACTTTATCACCGAATATACGTGTTTATTACCTGCAAGTATCAAATTACAGAAATGTAAAGCACCAGCTTAAATCGACTCTAAAACTGAGTAAAACGGTACTAAAACTTAACAAAAACAAATAGAAAAACAGATGTGTTTTACAACACATCACATCCCCACACTTATCTCTTTTTCGTCCCTGAAAAAGGCTTATGCAAAAATCTGGGGTCATAGCTAGGTAAAATGGTTTCCACACAATTAAACTCATTAATTCAAAATTAAATGCTTTGGAAAAGATTGCAGGTATTGTTATCCTATTAAACCCATATTGATTTTCCGAGTCCCGTAGTCATGGTTCATTATGTTCATGTTCTACATTTCATTTCATTAGACCCACACTTAGGAAATTAAAACCAAATCAATCCTGGATTCTAGCTTTCAAGTCATCCTTACATATAAACAAACAAAAAAAATTTCTCAAATCAGATTTTTATAATGGAAGCAGATGAAAGCGTGAGCATTTTTCTTTTATTCATTTTTTTTTTCATTGAACTTAGCTTAGTGGTGTTTCAACCAGGCTGCAACCCGGCGTGTGACACATAAGTTTCTCGCCCAACTTCTTTTCTTTAATTTTTCTTTTTTTACTCAGCTTATTTGGTGAAATGGAGGCGCCATAAGACTCGGATTTATTCTCATAAAAAGAGTACTTATGTGCCAAACAAAAATCAGATTTTCAAAACTCTCATTTGTTATTATGCAAAGACTCATTTCTGACTAGAAAACAGTTTCATCAATTCCAAATCCCCAAGATGTTTCCTATGAAAATCATGCATTTAAGTAAAATTATACCAATCCTACGGGACAAAAACAATCAGTTGAGCCTACCTACACATCCCATAACCAAAGCATAAACCCAAACCAACCAATTAACTATGAATAAAACCATCAAACCTAACTTTTCTATCATTTCCCATCATACTTTTGCAACCAACTTAAACAAAGACAAGAAAGATTTAAGCCAAAGATGTAGAAACAAAAATAAAAATAAAAATTTTCAAAAAAAAAAAAAATTTTCACTCAAAAACTTAAGTAAACTAAAATTCAAAAACTAACTACTAAAAGAAAACAAGACTAAAACCAAGTTTCCCATCCCCACACTTAAACTTTACATTGTCCCCAATGTAGAGAAAAAGGAAACCCAAAAGAAAAACTAAAAACTAAAAACTGAAAATGACTTAGCTGGTTGAAGAGAAGACTGTCGAGTGCCAATCTTTCCACGTAGCTCCACAATCTACAAATTTTTCTCCACAGGCTGCAAACATACACATAAGATCTACAAAAAGACAAAGATCAAACAAGCATCAACCCATCCAAAACATGATAACAATGATATCCAAGATTAAGTCCAACCACAAACCAACCCGGTTTCCCGAAACCAACAAATCAAAATTTACAAAATTGCAAAATTTCTAATCAACATAACCATGAACGACAAGAAACACAAGCCTCCCCACACTTAGCCTTCATCATCAACATCTCCTCTCATCTCGGGTGGCTACAATGTGTGAGAATGGAGGGGCAATGGAGAAAAGGAGAAGAAATGGGGCTAAAAATCTGATCTCTAAGGCTTGGAAAGCTTTTAACTAATCTGGGAGGTTATCGCGTACCGCGACAAAATCTTAAATAGCCGTCGCGTATCGCGACAGAACGTTGACCCGCGAAGTTGACCATATTGTCGCGTAGCGCGACAATTTACCCTGTGGGTGTCGCGTGACGCGACGGGGCTCTTTTTCCAGAGAGTTTCCAGATTCCCATGCCTTAGCCAAATTTTCAACCCCAAAACTCACTAAACCATCCACAACCGTTCTAAAGCAAGAAATACATACCTGGTGGCTCAAATTCATCATTATGGCATCAAATGGATTAAAACCCTGCAAAACAAATTAAAACACACAAAAACGAAAACGAAAAACGAAAAACGAAAAACAATCACGAAAAATGAAAAACACCAATGACACTAGATATTACTAATTTACATACTCTACACTTGGGAGTTTAACCCAAGACACTCACATGACCACTATCAAACCTGCAAATAAACAAAAATCAATCAAAAAGAAATAAAACAAAATAAAATAAAATAAAATTGAAAACAAAATAAACACAAATATGCACAGATAAGAAAAAAAACTAGTAAGCACAATCGACTAAGAAGTCCCCGGCAACGGCGCCAAAAACTTGATGTCGACAGAGCTTAGCTAATAAACTAATAAAAATTAAAAACTATCCTAGACACTAAGTAATACTCTAGACTCTCTAAAACCTAAGCTACCGACAGGTAAGTGTACCTATCGTATGCAGCAAGACAAAAGTAAGTCCGGATATCGAACCCACAGACTTCTACAGACTGTACTAACTAGACTCTAGGACTTATCTATACAAAATTTGTACTTAAATAAAATAATATTAAGGAAGGGGGGTTTTCTAACCAACTAAGAATAACTTAAATAAAGACTAAAGAGAAGACTCTAAACTGAAACGAATATCAGACGAGGAAAGAACACTACCTAGGCATGAATCCTACATATGTTCAACAAAGAATCTATCGGTAATGGAAACAATGTGATACCAGGATCTTAAAATACTAAACTCAAAGGAAACCTAGAGCACCCTCGACCCTTCTCAAGGATTGTCAACTAAAAGTCCTAGAAGCCGTTAAACCACCGGTTAAATGGATTTCCCTCACAGGTTATCCAATTATACTCAAAATGTATCCGCTAGACAATCTACCTCACGGCACGATAATCTCAAAACACCTAAGAAGTAACTGTTGAACAATCTACCTCACAGCGCGAAAGTCACAGTTTTCTTAAATGCTAGGGATGACTTGGGTTTTCCTATTGGATTCGGTAAACAAAGATATAAGATGAACTAGAAAGATCTTCTCACAAAGCTTCTAAACTAGCAAATCTAACACCCTAGACAAACCGACAATCTCTCACCTCACGGCTATAAAGATTGGTTGCACATCTAATATATCCATATCAAGATAATAACTCCTATGGTAAACTCGTACGTAGTAAACCATCCAATAATCAAAAACACACAGTAATTGACCTAGCATGCACCTATTACATGAAAGACATTCACCAAGGCACACACGGAGTAAATCATCAATCCATAAACAATCATAGACACACATAAACATCCAATAATCCAATCCAAGTTTGTTACATCATGAGTTCATCACATAAACATAATCCAAAACCAATAAAAACCAATGTTAAACATGTGCAATCATCAAAACCTAGGTAGTTCTAAAAGATTTAGCCAATAAACATCATATGAATACAATCCATAATCTGATTAAAGCCAAAGAGAAACATGGAAATCAAAGAAAACAAAGAAACAAAGAAAACCGAATGGAGAACACCCGAATTCCTTGATCCTAGGCCTTCAATCTTCAATCCAATGCTTTCCCAACCTTTAAATCACCTTAGAATAGCCTTCCTTCGTCCTCCTAGTCGCCTCCAGCCGTTCAAAAACGTATATCCCCCTAGGGTTTTCGACTTTTTGGCTTAAAACTGATTTTCTGCGATTTTAAGTCTGTGGCGTAGCGCGACAGATACCTCTAAATCTGTCGCGTAGCGCGAGAGATGTCAGAGGGTATTTTTGTCTTTCTCAGCTCTAGCGTAGCGCGACAGGGTTTCAATATGTTGTCGCGTAGCGCAAGAGAATCCAGAATTCAGTTTTCTTCTTTTCTTGTTTCCGGGTCCGTCCTTACCCAACCGTGAGCTCGTTTCTTTGTACTTTATCACCGAATATACGTGTTTATTACCTGCAAGTATCAAATTACAGAAATGTAAAGCACCAGCTTAAATCGACTCTAAAACTGAGTAAAACGGTACTAAAACTTAACAAAAACAAATAGAAAAACAGATGTGTTTTACAACACATCAGTCATCAAAGAAATGATCACATTTGATCGTGCTTGAGATCCACGTCGATTTAATGATTTTAATTATTACAGGATGATAGTACGCGAGAAATGGTGAACGTGGGCGAAAACCGTGCGCGAAACGGAGTTACGGATTGTCCGGAATCACGAAACGAAGAAAATCCGAAAATTTGAGAAAGTTGGTCCCAGGCGGTACGCCTGGAGTGAGAGGTTGGTCCTAGGCGGTACGCGCGGACGACACCCAAAATATCTGAATCCTTTCACCCGCGCGGTACGCTCCGCGTGATGCTTCGGTCTGGGGCGGTACGCCTGGCAGGGGTTGAGGCGGCGGATCAGCTTAAAATTCCAGTTTTGCACGCAAAATCCAATCATTTCTCTTCTACTCGCTTCTGCTCGACTCCAAACCCACAAAAACCCATTTTTATCATCCAAAACTCCATTTCAAAGGCTTCTAAACGTCCGGATCGCAACAAAGAAGGTTTCTACAAGTTTTGATCAGTAATCTACGCTTGAAACTTCGTCTGACTAGGTAACGGTTCGTTTTAACCTTCTAGTTTGATAATGATTGATTAAATTTTGTTTTCGAACGTAATGATATAGTTAGGGTTGTTGATTATTGCCTAGATGATGGCTATGATTGATTATAGACGAAGAACACGATATTCTAACGAGTAAATCCTTATTTTGATCCGTTGTAATGCCCGATTTTCATGAAATCATAACAATGATTATAATGGTTTAAACCATTTGATCGTGACAATATAAATGATTAGTTTGATTAATCTTTGAAATGCAAAGGTTAAATCCAAGTGTTTCAAACTAATCGCAATCATTAACATACTCAGGGAAACGATTATTTGACGTTTATGATCACAGTCAGATTAGTATGTTAAGCATGGTTTTTAAACCTATTCCAATATCACTTTATGATATTTCATTATAATTGGGTACTCAATAACAAGGACTAATCGTTTCTAAGCAATAAATTCATCTAGAAACTGTTTCATCATCATAATCAACAACATTAACTATTTGATTAATCCGAGATTATTCTGATTAATCAAGTGTGTCATCAACCTAGTATTAGGAACCTGAATCAGTATAGGTTCCTACATTATCATACATTGTATGATATGACATTAAAATAAATAATTAAAAACCTAATATCGGTTTGATGACTTTCAAGGCAATGTCTTTGACATTGAACGTTCAGAAAAATTTAATAAGTAAGTTAAAACATAAATAACTCATTACGCATGAACTAATGCAGAGTTACACCATTAGCATCAGTTTGCGAGTGATTTTGCTATTGTAAGGCATCAGGTGAGTTTCGTACAACCCCTTTTATTTTTCTAATGTTTTACGAATATCGGGGAATCACTGTGGAACTTTTCAAAACTATATGATATGTATCACTGTTATCTGCGTGATTTCATGTGATTTGTTGAGAACTTGTGGATTTCATGGGATTTTGCCATAGATCAAGAACTCTATCAAAGAACTTAAAAGTCCTCATTTTTAAACTGTATCTAGTGAACCCATGTGGGGCCGAACAGGAAACAATGATAGTACTATCGGCTGACAACCCATTTGCTAGGAGTCTGCAACTCCCCGTGCTATGAATGTTTGTTACCTGTTTTTAGAACTTCTTAATGTGGTGATAGGCATTAAGACAATGAGGCATTAAGATGTTACCGACGGGTAGTATCTTATAGATCGAGACCTGTCCGAAAGGAACTAGATACGGGTCCTATGGTTATCTTGAACAGAACATTTTGAGAACTTGTGTAACATATCATATTGTGGAACATGAACTGTATGAACTCACCAGCTTTGTGCTGACGTTTTAAACTTAAATCTTTTTGCAGGGAGACAGTGACACTCGGTGAGGCAGCACTTCAAACACTAGTAATTAAATAAGTCAGTTGTGTAATAAACTTAGTTGTAAACTATGATACTGGTTGTAATGACGAACCCTGTAATGTATTTACTTTAAGTTAATCTGTGTATTGTGATACCGGATCAAGTAAGTCACATCTCATCTCTGAGACATCACCACCATGCTTTCGCAACCTTCTCAGAGTGACCAATGACATCATCTCAGGTGACGAGAGGTGGGAGTGTGACACCACGTGTCACACTAAATTAAACTAATTATAGTGACACGTAAGCAGTTATCAATTAAATAAAAATTTAATTAAAATAGAATCTTATCTAGAAATACGGGGTGTCACATACATGCATACAAGATATGCGCTAGCTTGTTACTTTATTTTTATGAAGTTCATTTATTTAGAAAAAAATTATAGATCTAGAACGTTTCTATTTTTAGAAACCTTATTCGGTGAAACTTACTTTTCTTTTTCTTAAGTGTTATTTACTATTGCATCATTGTTATTAGTTTCTAACATTTCATATTATAGGAAGACTACACTATACACATGTTTATATATAGGCACGTATATTTATACATTTAATAACTGGTTAACAACTTAAATACTTATATGTGTGTCACAAGTTGTTATTACTTGTATTATATTTAATTCACTAAATTTTTTATATTGGGTTCGTGAATTTATTTAATTTTTAGCTTTGAGCTATTTGGGTGATTGGGTCTAAAGCTCATTAAGTTCTTTTAAGTTCAGAGTGTATATGAGGCTCATTACATACTTTATGTTCATGACACATTTTAGGTCTATTGTTCTTGAGCATATTCCTTAGATGGATTATTAGGTCATATTAACTATTAGGTTTTATTTAAGCCCATCAAATATTCAAATCTCGGTTCTAAAAGGAGGCCTAAGTGGTATGTTTAACGGGCTTGTTAGGGCTATCATTATAAGAGCTGTAAACGAACCAAACGAACATGAGCGAGCTCTTGTTCATGTTCGTTCGTTTAACTTTTAACTTGTTAACGAACGCTAACCGAACGAAAATTCATGTTCGTGTTCGTTCATTAAGGAATTTACCTTGTTCACGAACGCTAACAAACACATATTATTTAAACAATAGAAATCAACATTATTAATCTTAAGCATTGGAGATAATAATTTATAAATATATAAATTAAAATATTATATTATTAAACTAAAAATAACTTAAATATTATGGTATTAAACTAAAAATTTAAAATATACAACACATTTAATAAATAAATATAATAAAAGAACATGTTACCGAACATAAACGAACATTTTACCGACCGTTCACAAACACAAATGAACGAACACGATCTCTGTTCATGTTCGTTCATATAACTAAATGAACGAAATTTATTGTTTGTGTTCGTTCATTTATTAAACGAACGAACATAAACGAACTTTCCGCCGAACGGTTCAAGAACTGTTCGCCGAACGTTCGGTTCGTTTACAACCCTAATCATTATATGGGTGTTCATTGGATCGGATTACGAGTTATTCGGATTAACACTTTTGTTTGTCTCTAACCGAAACCCGACCCAACCCAAATTTATCCGAATTAGAATTCGGTTTGGATTCGATATATTCGAATAACCTGAACAACCTGTATAAAGTTGAATTAAAATTTCCTAATTTTTTTTCTTGTTTTGTCTATTTATTTTTGTCTATTTTTTGGTCCATAAAAGCAAAAAGTTTACTAGTTTAGATTCATAACACAACATTTTAAAGTTCAAAATTAAAAAACGATCTCAAATATATCGTAATAAAATAGTCTAAGAAAATTACTTAATTTCATGGCTCATAAAAAAAAATATATGAACAACCCGAACAACTCGAATTTAACAAGGGTTCATTGTCTCATAATCGGATTATTCGACTAGATATCCGAATTTAATCAATTTATATTTATACGTATGTTTTAACTACCAATGATATTCAGCTCAACTGGTTGAGAGGAGGTACCATGTGACTTCAATATTGGGGAGGTCACGAGTTCAAGTTCTGAAATGTATAAAATACGGGTTATATGCTGGGCTAGGGGTTTTCTCTCTCTTATGATTGGTTTCCTCCTATTGGGTGTGGATATGATTGAGCAGGTCTATAATCCGTCAGTGATCCAAATTACCGTTAAAAAAAAGTACGTTTTAACTTAATTCAATACATGCCATAAATTTTACAAGAATAATTGAATAAAATACGTATGTATTTATTACTTGTTCGGGCAATTTAAAGCGAAACATAGGCTTGATCTTAAGCAGTTGGCGACTCATATGTTTGTCGGTAGCCGGTCGCCGCACGCATGTAGATCGAAGAACGGATGGATGCCAATTGTCATCGTAGCCCAGGAGTCCAGGACCGGGCCTTGGGGCTTGGACCATGCAAAAACACGGCCTAATCATTAAGGAGTCTAAATTCTAATCAAATATTTTTTATTAACTGAGATGAGATTTCAACCGTCTCATCGGATTAGACGCTCCGAAACGTACACCCGAGCCCCTCTCACAAATGGGTAAACCCTCTGACCCTGTCTCTGAAAATATGTTTCAGCCCGGATTCGAACCCAATAACAACTCATTTTTTTAATACTTGCATATGACACCTAAACTCTCAAGAACAACCATCACAGGGGCTGTTTGGCAAACTCTGTGTCGTTAAGTGTTGAACCAGTAAGTGGTCTGAACTCTAAATGGATAAGAAGCTCTGAATCAATTAAGTGCTGAACTAGTAGTATTGTTTTGTTAGACCTCTGAACGAATGTTCAGAATGACTATTTTACCCCTTTGGACTATTTGGTTTCTAGCCAATCCTAATCCTAATCCTTCTTTGGGTCAGTTGATCCTTGTCTTTTTTTGTGAAATTCCTACAAATGATTCAAAAAAAATTTTATAAACAAACAAATCCAAATCTAAAAGTAAAACAAACTCATGTAGTTATGTTACAATAAACAAAAAAGAAATGTTGTTCTATGTTCCAATTCAAGAAAAGAAAAAATCCGACAACTACATATATCACCAATCCTCAAACATATATCAACAATCCAATAAAGATGAAAAGGTACTGGATCAAGTAGACGAAGAATATGGTTCGTCGGAGAAGATGCTTTGCCAGAGAAGATGGTACGCCGGAGATGATGGTTTTCACCCGAGAAGATGGTTCCCGAACAAGGTGATAGGAATAGTTGCTGAACGAGTAGAATGTGAAGATGGTTCGCCGGAGAAGGAATCGACCAAGGAGAACTCCGAGGGTTTTTTTGGGATGGAGTCAAGAGGCAGGGAATGGGTGAACGATGGAAGACGGGAAATGACGGTACCAACGGGTTTCCCCCCTTTTTCTCATTTAGACTATATTTATGACTAAACCATTCAAAGATATTTCAAATCATTAAGAGACTTTTTTCAACCAAACACCTAAGCTTCTTACCGGTTCAGACCATGCCTCTCAATTGAATCGTTCAGAGGCTATCAAACATCCCCTTAGTCATGAAATCACAAAAACATATTAACACATGGTGAGTCTGTGGTTAAAGAGGTTAATTATCGTAAGAGGTGCGTGAAGAATTTAACTTTGAAGGCTTAAGGAGCATTCAAAATATTGAAATTGGAAATTTAAAATCAAGAATCCAGACGTGGATTTATGTGATGTTAAGGTTTCATAACATAACGTAAATAATTAATAGAATCTATTTGCATCAACCCTTAATCACATCAATTAAATTAAGTTTGAAATTGTTTAGCAATTAAATAGTACAAATTTAATTTAACTTTCTTTTATTGAACGGCCAACTAATCAACTGCCGGGTACTTCGTATGCTGCCTCTAATGGTTAAAGAATGCCCAAGCTAGCCACTAGTTCAGACGGTCATGGCCCCTAAGACAAGACATTATACTTAAATAATAATTTCGGTTTATTTCCAACTTATATCTTAACATTTTATTAATTCTACCTAGTTTCTTATAATTAGTTCAAATTTTCTTTTAAAATCTAATATTTCTTCTTCTTCTTTTTTATTTCTTCTTTGATATTTATTTTAGTATTTTACTCTCATCTTTATTTATTTATTTTTTAGCTATATCTTTGTTTTTGCTCAAGTTATGAAATAAATTAAACTTTTATTTTATTTCTCTTTGTTTCTTGCTTTATTTTATTTAACTTTTCTTTATTACACTTTATATTATGTGTTTTACTTTCTCTATTTCATTTAGTTTTTTTTCTTTCATACAATCTTTAAGTTCTTAACTTTCAAAACCTTAAAAATTTAATTCCTCAACTTGGTAGAAAATCAATTTAACCTCGTATTAGGAGTAATTCTAATATTAAGATATTGTAAAAGGTCTATTTGACTCTTTTTTGATTTAAACTTTAAAGTTTATTCCTATATTCAATATGACATGTTGGTGTGTACGGGTTGAACCTTAACACAACACGAGCTAGAATTTGTAGCCTAAAAACTTTGTAAATAGAATGCATTTAAATGGGTAAAAAATTATCAATAATATAGCTGAGAAAAAAAAAGTAAATATTATTAAAATAAACTATTTCTTTAGTTACAAACCATTTTAACTTGAACTAAATTTAACCTTTTTAAACCAACTCATTTAGACCTAAATTGATTTTGCTTAAAATACAACCTTACATGCATTCATTATAACCCGAACCAGTTACGTCTTGTTACCCAACCCGAATCAACCCGTCTATTTTGTCAGACTTAAATTAATTATAAGTGATAATAGAGTTAACTTGCCATGTATAATGATTTGATCATTGATTAATAGTATACTTGTCATATTCCGTTCTCTACAACCAATGACTAAATCAAAAATAATATTGATCAAATATTTTTACGGTAACTAAATGGGTATACACGGTTATATGATCCATGTTTAATCTTAGTTGTTAGAAACAGGGATTCGAGTTCGGGTAACGGGTCAGGAAGAGTGCAGATAATGATTAGTGTTAAACAAAATTTAGTTTTGGTCTACATGAATCATTTTTAAAAAACATCAATTTAGTTTAGTTAAAATGAGTTTAACTAAATAGATAGTTTATTTAAATAATTTTTAGTGATTTTATCATTAAATTTATTGATATTAATTCTTGTCTGTTTGATTTCATTATTAACTAACACATCTTGACCCAAATGATGTTAAAATTTTACTCATCTCAACCTGTTTTATGTTATGATGCTAACAATAATTTTTTTTATGATGATAACAATATTAATCAAAGTACAATAATTATTCACCCAAACAACATATTTATCTTGTTTTAGGTCAAAATTACAAGGTTTATTGATGGATCATTTATGTTCTTTATAACATGTGTTTAGTTAGCTCCTTTTTTACTTTTCTCCCTTCAGTTATGTATGCTAGGGGAAGAAATACATTATAAAATTTTTTTATTTAGTGTATGTATAGTGTTATTAATGTGTCACAAGAAGCTAAAAGGATACATGGCATGGTCATGTCCTATGGAATACACACACATATGTCAAACGGGTATGTGACCAAATTTCACTTAGTCGTGAACCTAACAACAAGGTGAATGCGTCTAGACACCAAAGTTACATAGGCATGTAACCATCTGTTTGCGAAATTGCTAATATGAGATTAGCCCACTTGATAGACGCGTTACCTTTAAAAATGAAGTCTTGGATTCAAACCCAACCAAATGAGAATATTTGAGAGTAGTTTAGGAGTAGGATTTTGCGCTTCAAGTATGTATGTATGTATGTGTGTGTGTGTGTTTTTTTTTTTTTTTTTGAGAATTGTTAAAGTTGTTCAAAAAGTGGTTGTAGCTTTGGTTTCGAGACTAACACATTATGTAACCATTTAGAAAGATTTAGAGAACAATTTGAATGATTTTTTCTAATATATCAGTTTTATATGTGTACTTTTATTGAGCTTTTTAACTCATGTTTCGGTTTGGAGGTCACACCCAATGCTTTTGAAATATGTTTGAGATTTGAAAACTTTATTTTAGTTTGTAATAATTTGTAAACTTTATAATAAATCTGCTACGTATCGGATACTTAAAGAGAAAACATGAGAACCGCTATGTGAAAACTAATAAATAAAATCAATAATATTTTTTAAATATGTGAATGTTACACTCAAACTCTTTGTTATTGATAAAAAGAGTAAATTATGGTTTTACCCGTGTGGTTTTAGTATTTTAACTACTTCAACATAAAATAGAAGATTCTATCAATACAACCATATGTTTTAAATAACAAACGGTTTTGGCCCCCAAACCTAATAATGATTGGAGGACAAAACCGTTAGTTGTTTAAACCACAAAAGGTTGAACGTTAGTTGCTTAAACCACATGTGTTGTATTGATAAAAAATTCTATTTTAGGTTAAAATCGTTAAAACAATTAAAACACATAAGACAAAACCGTAATTTAACTCTTGATAAAATTTATGATTAGTAACATAATGACAACGGTTTCATTCATTATATGATAAATGAGAAGTTGCTCGTAATAAGATTCGACTAAGGGGCCGTTTGGTTGGGTCTGAATTATTAAGTGCTGAATGGTTAAGATGTCTGAATGATTAAGAGGGTCTGAATAATTAAGAGGGTCTGAATGATTAGTGTTTGGTTGCACATCTGAATGGGAAAAAAAAAAAGAAAAAAAAAACCTTTTTTACAAAACCCTAGTCGACTAGGCAATCTCATCCCATCGTCATCAACAACATCTGGCAGCCCCTCATCTCCTCCACAGCAGGTCAGCAGCCCACCTTCGATCTCCTCCCATCTTCATCACCATTGGACGGCCACTGCATCTCCTCCACAGTAGCCCACCGCCGCATCTCCTCCCATCGTCATCACCATCAGGCGGCCACCGCATCTCCTCCCACCGCATCTCCTCCGCAGCAGCAAACAGTGGTGGTGGCCATTCAGTCGGTGGGGTTGACCATTCAGTCGGCGATGACAGAAGGTGCGGCCATTCAGGCGGTGGTGGTGGCCGATTGGAACCCATTCAACGGTGGTGGTGGGCATTCAGGCGGTGGTGGTGGCCGATTGGAACCCATTCAACAGTGGTGGCGGCCATTCAGTCGGTGGTGGCCATTCAACGGTGGTGGTGGTGACCATTCAGAGGTTCCCAGCCTCCTCTCTTTCTCATTCAGACTCCATCTCAAAGTCTGAACTATTCAGACCTTGGTTTAGACCTTGAGCCCCATTCAGATGTCATTTTCCCCCCCCCAAACAAACGGTCTGAATCT
This sequence comes from Mikania micrantha, assembly GCA_009363875.1. Taxonomy (NCBI): domain Eukaryota; kingdom Viridiplantae; phylum Streptophyta; class Magnoliopsida; order Asterales; family Asteraceae; genus Mikania; species Mikania micrantha. The sequence goes on from CM018683.1 coordinate 16,001,911, forward strand.
GAACCATTCAGATTCAGACCCATTCAGATCCAAACAAACAGCCCCTAAACCTAGTTAACAAATAATAGATAAGATGCAAGGCTTAAAGAAATAAATTAAAAAGAAGTTTGAACTACTAGACTCATGAAGAAGCTTGAGTTTTTCCGCTTAGAAGTCTTGATTCAGTAGTATTTCGGCGGAAATTTTATAGAAATTGAATTTAACCTCTTCCGTTTTTTTCTTAAAAATCATTCGGTCCCCTCGAAGTTTTGTTTTCAAGTTTTGTCACTGACAATACTCTTGAATTTAATACAACTAAACTCCATATATAAAATTAAAGAGTAAACTCTCTTTTTCTTCATATAATTTGACAGTTATAACACTTTTGCTCTAAACTTTTTATAATGTTTATTATACTTCCTATAGTTTGACAGTTATAACAATTTTACTCCATGTGATTTGACAGTTATAACCATTTTACATCCTATGATTTGACAGTTATAATAGAAACAGATTGGCAAAATCAGAAAGTATAACGGACATTTGTAAAAAGTTTGAAACAAAAGAGTTAAAATTGTCACGTAACCAAAAAAGAAAGTTTACGAAGAAAAAAACTTTTAGGGCGAACCCATGTGGCATGTGATGTGAATGTTAACGAAATGTCTTAATAAAAAAACCGTGGGCCGGCCCACACCCAAAATACGACCGTTTCAAAATCATGTCTCGTTGTCTTTACTTCCAACGTTTCTTTCATTTCAAAATTTAAAGCTTTCGCCCCCCCAATTTCATTTCATCAACATAATATCATCTCTTCACCATCAACTTCACTTCTTCAAACAAACCCTAATTTCTCTTTCCAAGATTTATAATCTTCAAATTCTCTTTTATCCCACAGCAATGGCGCTCAGATCTCTCGATAACACCTTGCCAATATCCCCTGAACGCCCCAAAAAAACGATCAAAGTTATGAATTCGATCCCCGTTTCAAAACCTAAACAGCCTGCAGATCCGAAAGTTAATAATGAAAACAGAGTCCCTTTGGATCCTGTTGGGACTCCTGCTGTTGATTCCATTGATTACATCTCCTCTGAAAATCTCAAACCCATTTCTGATCCGGATGTTAAGTTCAAGGTAAATACGATTGTAATTTGTGTTTGTTCTAATTTTTTTTTAATTTTTTGTGATTTCTTGATTTATGAAGTACCCACTTGGGATTTTTTATGTGAAAATCGATTTTTCAAACTGAAAACCTAAAACCCATTTCTGATCTTGATGTTAAGTTCCCAGTAAAAATAAGTTCCCAATTCTGTTCTTCATCAAGAACCCTATTTGGGTTTTTTTGCGAATAGAGGCTCTTGTGTGATTTCATCATTATCCATTTGGGAACTTTTGTGTATTTTGATTCATGTTTTTCTGATTTCTGGGAACTCAAGAGTCTAATGGAAGGGCTGGAGTCAAAGGACTGGCTAAAGATTTGCGATTCGTTGAACGATGTAAGGCGGCTGGCGTTGTACCACTCTGAGTTCTTGCTCCCAGTCTTGTATGTAAAAAAAAAACAATTTGTTCATGTATGATGGTTTTCAGGAGTATGTAATTCAGTAATAGATGTGAGTTATAACTTACAGGGAAAAGGTTGTGATGGTTTTAGTGAAATCAATGAAGAATCCAAGAAGTGCTTTATGCAAGACTTCAATCTTGGCTGCTTCTGATCTTTTCAAATCTTTTGGTGATAAGTTGCTTGAGTCCTCTACTTCTGATGGTGCTGTTGACCAAATGGTATGTTTTTTTAGTTTTTTGGCTTGAATTATACAAACACGACCCATGTATGTAACTATTTATTTGTGTCAAAGATATGAACCCCTACCCGCCACACATCAAAAACTGTGTATAACTCAAACACAACTCGTTTAACACATTTATCTAAACGAGTCATCAAACAGGTTGATAAAATTGTAATCAAGTTGTATATACGCGCGCGTATATATATATAAATACATCCATAGGGTAAATGTTTCGAAATTCTCATTAATAAAATGGAATTACATTATTTATCGAAATGTTACAGTCTCCCTACTTTTAGAATTTCGTTCCGAAATTATGAAGAAACTGTATTGAATACATGGGGATAATTCGTCTTCATTTGATCTTCACGTTCCCAAGTGAACTCATGACCATGTTTCGATTCCCAACGAAGTTTGGCAATCAGAATTCGGCTTCACTTTAATTGTTAGAAATGACGATTCATAATTTCTCCATGTTTCTTAAACGGGTTCGTGTGTTGTAATAAATGAATTAGACTGGTTGATGGTTGAATTGATTAATTTTAACACTGTCCCTTAATCAAAACCTGATTTCTTTAATTTCTTGTAAAAAAATTAACCTCCATCCCCAACAGATGCTACAATTGCTACTGAAAGCTTCACAAGATAAAAAGTTTGTGTGTGAAGAAGCAGAGAGAACACTTGACACAATGGTTGTGTCAACAACACCAATTCCTTTGCTTCAAAAGCTCAAAGTCTATGTCAGCCATGGAAACATGAGGGTTAGGGCCAAAGCTGCTGTTTCAATCTCTCATTGTGTCTCAAAAATGGTATCAAAAAATCACACTCTTTTGGCCTATTACTTGTATTCTCAAATTACCAAATTAAACTCAACCCTCTTATGTGATTTATCTTTCAGGAGATGGTAGAGATGAGAGATTACGGGCTCGTTTCGTTGCTACAAACATCAGCTGAGTTGTTGAAGGATAGGCTCCCCGAAGCAAGAGAGGCTGCTAGAGGTATGGTGGTGTTGGTTTACAAGGCGGTTATGGAGGATGATGACAATGAACAAGAAGAGAAATGGCAAAACTTTTGCCAGGTGAATTTGTCAGCCATTGATGCGTTGACTATGGTCAAACTTGTTGCATCTCAGTAGAAAGTTTTTGTATGTGTAGAGAGACCATCATGCTGATGAAGATGGTCTTTTGCCTTGGTTTTTTAAGTGCATGTAAGAGTGGTTTGCTCTTTAAGAAAATTGGTGTTGATGTGTTTCAATAAGAAAGAAATGTTCATTAAACTAACATGTTTAATTCATTAGTGAACATGTAGCACTAAATCTTCAAAACATAATAAAACGGTCTATAAAAGTGGTGTGAGGTAAAATCCATGTAAAAGTAAGATTAGGTGGAATTTAGGAGCACAAAATTATTGTTAAAAAAAACAAAATGGATTGTAAACATAAATCATGAAATTACATGATAAACAAAATTTTAAACATAACTCATTAAAAATTTAAAATAGTCAAATTTTCAAGTAGTAAATTTTTAACCATGGAATGAAATTGCTTTCGTTTTGCTCAATCAATTATTTAAAACCCCCAAACCAACAAATCTCTCATAATTTAGTACCTCAAAAGAATTGTATTACAATCACCCGTAACCATACTTAAAACCCCCAAACATGTACACCAAGTAACCATACTTATTCTGCTGTATTACAATCACCCGTAAGCGAAAAAATCATTAGAAAAATGGAAACATGTCTGTTAAATTTCCCCTTGATTCAACCATTCAAATTAAAACAGAACGAGTTAGAGGTTACTCGGCTACACCAAGACAATGAGCAAAGCTTTTATATTTTGGTTCCCATCCTATCTCCTCACGTGTCCTTAGGTTGTTCAGTTTCTTACCCAAAACACCATCTGTGCCTGTGCAGTTATAATGTTTAAAAGAACTAATCATTATCTTTTTTGTTAATTGCATATTGCATATTGCATACAGGCTTTCCTACTACAGTTCTTTCCTGTATATACTGAGGATTCCCTCTCCATTAAAATACATTTAGATAATTCTAAGCACTTTAAATGGTATCTGAGCAATATTAATTCCTCGACAAATTGTGTGATAACTGAATGAGAAAATGTGCGCGCGTGTGTGTATTTATGAAGACTGAAAATGTGATTGATCAAAATATTTGATGGGATATGCAAGTGAGAAATCGATATATTTCTGTTATCAGTTTATCTTTGTTGTTAAAAACGAATCTTGAGTTGTGCTAACTTACCTGTAAACCCGATGAATGTGTTATCAAATTTCCCACTCCTAGCAACCAAGTCCATCACTTCTTGTCTGAAATCAAACATCTGGTTAATATAATTCCATAAGAGTTGTCAATTTTGACGTTTACTTATAATGGGTCGATGTGGGTTGTGTTTTTATCTCAAACGGGTCAAATAAAATTTTGCTAAAAGAGAAAGGTTGCAAGTCTCCCTAAACTAATTTATCATCCAGTATCCACACACTGTCCTAAGTTGTTTAATTCTAAAACTTGGAGTATCATTGCTTATTATATTCCAGCATTAACTATTTATTAAAGAATCTGAAACTGGACAAAAAATTCATTTGAGGTTTAACTGTCAGCCAGACAAAACCCGTCCTTCTCGACCTGTAAAAGAAAGGTTGTTTCAACTTGAACCCATTTACCCATACTGATCAGAACAAACCTCGATACAGGATGATTATCGCATCCTAAAAATAGCCGACCACGCAGTTTCTTTTTCAAAATTGCAACTGAGAGGGAGGCAGCATCCTGCATCAAATAATATGCATGTACAATAAGATCACAAAACAAAAGAAAAAAACTTAAACCAATTCAAGTAAAAAGGTGAGATCACCTCATAATGGATGAGATTAACAAGGTGATGAGGATTAGCTTCAATGGTTCCTTGTTTTAAGTAATAGAGATGCATTCCTCTATCTAGTTTGTGCTAAATGAATTAAAGATTAAATGATAAAGATTTTTATACGTGTTCTGGAAATACAAAAAAATGTGCTGAAATTTTAAATGGCACAAAAGGATATGTAAAGTCCCGCCAACCTCAAAACACAACCGCTGGCTTCCAGAACTTTCTGTTCTGCTTTTAGAATAATATCAGTCCTGGGACTCTTCCCAATTGGTACAACAGGACTGTCCTGTTTGTCCATCAAGAAGAAAGCAATTTAAATCAAGATAATATAACCAAAATTATTTATATAAACTACAAAACATATATAATAATAATGATAATAATAATAATAATAATAATGATGATGATGATGATAATAATTTATGTCAGATGATGCAACACCTCGTAGCAGTCTCCATTGTCATATCGATCATATGGCGCTGAGCTTGAAGTAAACAGGAAAGAACCTTCACCATTCCAGAGTGATGCAGCATCCCTGCTTGTTAAAAAAAGATAGGAAAATTAGTTAAACATGTTTATGCCTTTAATGTATTTCATGTTCGTGTGTTTGCTATAGGATATTATGACTTATGTTATGACTTATGATATTACAGCATCACATATGTTGCCACTCATCATGCCATCATTTCACTTAAACTAGTAGCTCTCTCTCTCTCTCTCCATATGTCTGTGTTTTGCTTTATTATGTATCTTTCTATTTGTTTGTTTGTAGTTGAGCTGGGGGTCGCTTTTGGAAGCAGCCTCTCTTTCTCCAATAATAGAGGTAAGGTGTGCTGATATCTCACCCTCCTCATAACTTACAAATAGAAATGCTATAAATGGGATTTACTGGGTGTGATTTTATGTAAAGTTGAATTTATAAATGACAAGTTTAGGAGTAATTATAAAAATAAGAGTTCATTAAGAAAGAAAAACCGCATAACTAAAAAAACATAGACATGGGCTATACCGCTATAAAATAGCATAGTTGTCGAAGGTGCAAAGGGTGAGCCTCGGGCCTAAGCACAAGGCATTTAAATAGTCCTTTTTTAAGTGAGGTGCATAGTATAGATGATATTATTTTTAGGGGTTTAGATATGTCTTAGGCTTGTTTTGTGCTAGCTTAGGTTGATGTCAGGCTTGTTTAGAGGTGATGTAACTGTTTCATTCCTGTTTAGACAATTTTGAGCTGGAGCTTAGCCTGAAAATGGGACTTTTGAAGCGAGGCGACAAGGCTGCACTAGGTTGCACCCAAGGGCCTAGACGTACACCTTGTGGGCTCTTAATAACACATAGTTTAATTAATCAATTATGAATTTTCGAGAAAGCTTTTATACCCGACATCACTAACATAGTCTGAGCTTCTAGAAGGTGGTGCGCAGAAAATCACATAAGGGAATTTGCGGTCCCGTATAACTCCCTTTAAAGTTGGGTTAATTCCCATTTTAATAAGCTCATCGTGGTGGTCAGCAGTAATTGTCTCCCCTGTAATTTGGCATCCGGGGTGTTCCTGCCAGCAGAATGGTAACATGAGTTAGCTTTTAAAATCTATAAAAAACTATAAAGTCACCTAAACCAAAATAGACACCAAGATGGATAAACAATTCAACATTATAATCCAGTAACAAATGTGAATTAAAGATTTATAACAGATAGTGTAGCAACAATTTACAACTTTTTTCATCTCACCTTTCGCCAGTTTTCTGCAACTAAGCGACCAAGAACACCTGGACCAACAATCAGTAGATCTGTTGCTCCCACATTGGTAGAATATGAACCATCTACTTCTTGATTTGCAGCGCCTTCAGTATCATGAAGTTTGTACAGGGATGAAAGATGAGTGAACAGCATCAAAAAGTACAATCAATAAGCACATCAAAGACATAATATATTGATATAAAACAGACTTAAAAAGACAGATCACGCGGCTATTCTTCTTGAAGATTTAGCTTTATCATTATCTTAGATATTTATGCCAACAGTGGAATATAATCCAAAATTTAAGCTAACTATTCTCAAATTTCCGGCTCCAAAATCCAAAACAGTACACTCAACCAAAATTTGAGGTTTTCACAACAATAAGCCAGATCATGATAATTCATATATCCCTCTCAAAATGCATTAAAAGTTTGTGCAATATGTTAATCAGCAAGTATTCTAAGGCTTTTATCGGTGTATTAGACTAATCATCATCATCGTACTCAGTAAGTTTATCCCACCATTAGCAAAGCTAAGGTAGGATCTGAGGAGGGTAAGGTATAGACAGCCTTACCTCTACCCGTAGGAATAGAGAGGTTGCTTCCAATAAGACCCCCGGCTCATGATGCCTATTAACTAACTAACGTTATTTTTACAAAAATTAAGTAAAATAACATTAAAATTGGTGCAATTTTCCTTTTACAAGGGTTGACACATATATACGTTATATGAGCGCAACGCACACGGGGGTCGGGGGCTTTGTATTAGACTAACTGACCCCAAAAACTAATGCAATTCTATCAATGATCCACTGATCATGGAAACCAATTCTTTCAAACAATTGTTTTACGCACATGATCCTCACTCTAAAAATGGATCACATTGCAAACAAATTACGTATCAATTTCACAACGATATAACCGATCATCAATTAACAAGCAAAAGATGCATAAAGCAATTCAATCAAATTCTCTACCAACGATAAATCCAGTAAACATTGGAAAATTAGGTCTCAAACAGATCATAAGTATGGAGTTATCGACGTACCGGTGGAGGAGGAAGCGTAAACTTTGAGAGGGGATGAGGCCATCGAAGAAGAAGAAGAAGAAGACGATGATGATGATAAGATGCGTTTGGATGCGAAATTAGGGTTTGTGAAGAAGGAGATTGAAGGTTTGAAAATGGTGGCGCGTGTAAAGTGAATAGGTCCGGTGAAGGTGGCCGGAGATATTGAAACCGGTGATCCCATTTGTTGGTGTTGGATAGGATATGGGTGAGGTTGACTACACCCTTTCTTTGACGTTGGCACGTACCGGATTCTTCGGTTACCGTTATCCCCTGTCACTGTATGAGTCACCAATCTCACTGTTAATTTTTTTTTCTCTACTTAATTTACATGTAATTTAGAGGTGGCCAAGAGACCCATACCGGAAACGACTATCTGAACTGGAACCGGAACCGACACCGGTCGTATTTGAACCGGTAGGTACGAGCGGTTCCGGGTTTTCAAAGAAATTGGAACCGGAACCAGTTCCACCCTTAAACCGGCAAAACTCGAACCGGAACCGGGAAAAACCGATTCTTGACTTTGTTGACCGGAACCGGTTCAAAAAAAAACCCGGTTTGGCCACCTCTAACATGTATTATCGTTGACGCGTAATCGATTCCAGTATATCTTATCATTATTAAAACTAAGATAAGTTTTGAAAAATATAAGATAAAGAAAATCTTATATCTATTGGTAGAAATAGACAAGTCGACACTTACCTTATATGGAATGAAGCAAGGGTTTGGAGCCACCCACAAAAATTAGGGTCTCATTTTATATAAAAAAAAAAAGTATATATGTATAATCAAGGCTATTTTTTTAATTTAAAACAATTAAAGAAGGTCTTTATCCTTTTCTCGTCTTTTTCACTTTTGCTCTAATTTGTTACTTTGGCTTGAAAAGATGTTTAAAAAAACAAAAAAAAAAGTACAAGAAAATGGCAGAGAAGCTGTCGTGTTTGGTGGGCAGATTAAGTTTTAGAAAATCAAATGTCGTGGTTAGTTTAATTAAGTGTTGCCTCTTGTCTTGAAAAAATTAAGTGTTAGAGTTGGTTTAATTAAGTGTTGACTCATGTTCTCATAAATAAGTGTTGCCTTGTTTGGATAGTAGGGTGAGCATGATAGTTATGATCATATCCATAACCAAAACCGATACTTTGGTTGATTCTAAATATATGTCCATCATAACCAATTGATCGATTAACCATTAATCGGTTTACCACCAGTTATGGTTTGGTTTATGTTAAATTCAGTTAATAATTAAATTGTTGAAAAAATAAGAACTCATAATCTTGATGAACATACAAACATTAATCGAATCTCTAAAAATTTTGACCTAAAAAGTCAAATATTGACGAACATACAAATATTGATGAACTTTCAAATACTAAAAGTCAAATAAACGAACCAACAGCATTTTTGAACCAAGTCAATAGATTAATATCAATAGCTCCCCAAGTTTTAAGTTTGTTTGGGGCCTCTAAAATCGTTGAACCGTCCTTGAGAATAGAGAAACTATTTTCAATAAGACCTGTGACTCATAATACCTGATTAAATCATTCATTCAATGTTTTTAACGTTATTTTCATAAAAATGAAGTAAAATAACATTAAAATCAAAATTAGTACAATTTTACCTTTGCTTATCAAGAACCGGCACATCATATATTATATGCGTGCACCGTAGATGGGACCAGTCTACTTTACTGTCTATAATCTAAAACTATTTAAATAGAAATAAAATGCGAAACTTCCTCATTAATCTAATAAATGTTTCGATTTCTTTTAAGAGTTTTAAGTATTTTTCGACACGATTAAATATTAAACATTTATTAGACGATCAAACATCTTCCCCTCATCATGCTCCTCTCTCCCTCGTGGATTGTTTGTTCACGTCAACTTTTAATCTACAAATTGGTGTGATTCTAGATTATTTTAAAAGCACTTACGTCAGGTTTTCAAACTTATCTACATTTCTAAAAGAGTAAAATGTCAAAATAGTCCATGTGTTTATATGAAATTTGTTTGTTTAGACCTTAGGTAATTTTTATTATCATTTTGGTCTCTTAAGTTGTAAAAAATTATCAATTTGATTCCTTAATTTGTATAAAATTGCCAATTTGGTACTTTTAGTTGTAAAAAATGTCAATAAAGTCCTTGTATATATGTAAGTGGTTGCTTGAAGGAAAAGGATAAAAGTACTATTTAATTAAAATAGAAATACATATAAGTGGCTTTTAGAAAATGAGGGTAAATTTATAAAACAACAATTTTATTTAAATTATAGGATTAGAGATGTAAGACCTACTATGAATGCTCTTGCAACAACAATTATCTAAGAACTTTAAGCAACTTTTAATATAACAATGTGTTTTGAATTTGTGACGAATTGTTTGCGAAGATACAACTAAACAACACACAATCTACCTTAAAAGTACTCTCGTTAACAATTCAACCAAACTCAACTGATTAAGTGGCTATATTAGAAAGTCAATCCCTATACCAAAAGTGTGGCATAACAATACACAACAAAACTAATAGACATGCCGAGGTGAGGGAGATTGTCGATTGAAGAGGATCGGACGGTCTGTGAGGGAGATCGGCTAGGGTAAAACCATGAGTCCGTGACTCATGATACCATGTAAACGGGATCAAAATTGGTTGCCCTCTCTATTCCAATATTTTCACATATATGCGATTGCAATGACCTATTCTATTTACAGATAATATCTCATTTATAATACATAACAATCTTATACAAAATAATATCTATTCATATATATCGGTATGTCTATTTAAAACTACCGAGACCAATTCGAACCAAATACTCTCTTAAGTCTAGCTATCCAAATCTTTGTAGTAACAATATTATTTCTTGACTTAAATTGTAATTTCACTAACAGACACAACATTTTTATTCTATCATTTACTATCACATGACTCTTATATATAAAGAAACCCTTTAAATTCTGGCTGCTAAGTAACTAATTTAACTAATTTATTGTTTTATCATGTCATTTCATGATACTCTGTTACATGATTGTAAGTTTAAATAGTTGTACTTGATAATCAATCTTTGACATTTGACCAAAAGTCAAAATTATAATGAGTTACATATCATTAAAATGATACATTTTTTTCCTATGCCAAACATGATGTTTACAATTTGGCATCAGTTGATTGTCACATGAGGCTAGTTATATTGCTAGAATTTGACCTCATACTGTACTCTGCAACTAGCTGGGAGAAAGAAGATGATTTATTTTCAAGCAATGTTGTAGGAGAATCATATTCTTCAATAAGACCTGCATATCACATGTTAAGTTTATATGCACAAAAGATGCTGCATCAGTTAAAGCAAAATGACCAGTTGAGTTCACACGAACCGTTGTTTAAAACCAAAACCATGTCACTTTTGACCACAGAGGTGATTCGATGTGCTATTGCTACGACGGTAGAGTCTGAAAAGTGTTGTCTAAGCGTTTTCTGGATCATGTTATCGGTTGCTGTATCAACCGATGCAGTGGCTTCATCAAGAACCAGAATCTTGGTTTTCTTGAGTAGCACACGCCCGAGACAGATCAGTTGTCGTTGGCCCATACTCCAGTTGTCTCCGTTTTCGGTAACTATATCAGTTTTGCATACATGGGTTCTCAAAAGTTTGGATCTTTTTTACAAAATTGCCAAAAATAATCAAAAAATAAAAATAAAAGTTGTGTTAAAGAGGTGGAGCAATCAAGAATGAAGAACCTGTGGCATCAAGCTTGCCTTCTTTATTTCTAACCTCATCTCCAATTTGACATTTATCAAGAGCCTGAAATGACAAAGTAAATGTTTATAGTAACATACATATGATCATATTAATTGGATGCATTGGAGTTGTACCTCCCAACGCCCCATTTGCGGTGCACGCATATAATGTATATATGTGTGGACCCTCAAGGAGCAAAAGTAAAAGTGCACTAATTTTAACGTTATTTTATTATTTGTGAAAATAACGTTAAAATTATTGGGATGATCAACTTCAAACTATAACTTTGAGCCGGGGACTCTTTTGGAGCAGCCTCTTTATCCCAATTGGGATAGGGGGAAGGTTTGTATCTATGTTTCCCCCCAGACCCTACTGAAAAGTGGGAACATACTGGGTAAGGTTGTTGTTGTTGTTGTATGTGTGGACCTTCAAGGAGTAAAAGTAAAATTGCACTAATTTTAACCTTATTTTGTAAAAATAACGTTAAATGCATTGAGATGATTAACTTCAAACAATAATTTTGAGCCGAGGACTCTTTTGAAGCATACTCTCTATCCCAACTGGGATAGGGGTAAGGTTTGTGCCCATCCTCCCCCAGACCCTACTGAAAAGTAGGAATATACTGGGTATGTTTGTTTGTTTGTTTGTAGTTGTACCTCCCAAATCTGATCATCAGTGTAGTCCTCAAGTGGATCCATGTTGCTTCTAACAGTCCCATTGAACATAGTGGGATCTTGAGGAATTATGCTTAATCTAGATCTTAAATCATGAAGTCCAATTGAAGAAATATTGATCCCATCTATTAAAATCTCGCCACAAGTAGGTTCAACGATACGAAAGAGTGTTTGTATAAGAGTAGATTTACCACTTCCAGTTCTTCCTACAATTCCAGTCTTTGTGCCTCCATGGAAAGTGCATGTTATACCTCTCAACACAAATGGCATGTGTACGGCATATCGAACCTATTCACACAAAGTTTAAATATGAAAAAAAGAATTATGACACGTGACAACATGATGTACTTATTTAATAAAGACATAGTTACCTGCAAATGGTGAATATCAACTTTTCCGTGCGATGGCCACAAGTGATCAGGTCTATTTGAGTCTATAACAAGAGGAGGCTCACTCGGGATAGAACTGTATTGAAATATTCTTTCAACCGAGATAAACTGTATTTCTAGTCTGCAAAGTTTTTGTATAGCCCAAGCTTGTAGCATGTTCAAATTTAGTCCATAAGTTACTGCTAAGCCCGCGGTACCTACAACGAGTTGGAGGTGATGGGTTAATTATAGTTGAAATTGTAATCTTGGTTGTGAGTGGTAAAAGTTACTTGGGTCAATTGTTCCTTCAGGAACTGAGACTAAAAAGATCAGAAGGAAGGCGAAAAGAAAAGAGGACAGCATATCCAAACGTAACCCGAGCCAAGCCAATGCAGCAGCAACATGAAACTTTGGTCTGGAATAGTTATCAATCAGTTTGAAACATGTTTCTTGGAATCTTTGTTTCTGATCAAAGCTTCTAATAGTTGTTGATCCAGATATTGTTTCAGAAAAATGCTGAATGATGGGTGCTTTGCATACTCCAACCAATCGTGCCAGTTCTCGTGCTGAAGGTAGGTAATATTGCTTCACATACAATAAATTCATGTATTATAGAGATCAGAATACACACACGATTTGGCCGACAATACTTCCAACTGAGGAAATGTTTATTGGCACTTCCAACTTTCAACACATTTTCCGTTGGCACTCATAACAGGTGCCATGTCATCAAAAATTTAGTATAATGAATTGCCAATGGAAAATGTGTTGAAAGTTGGGAGTGTTGATAAACGTTTCCTCGGTTGGGAGTATTGCCGGCCAAGAGGTCAAAGTTGAGAGTATTTAAATCCAATAACCCTTTTTTTAAAGATTGGGTTAAACAGTTACCTGTAACCATATGCAAATTCCAACCACAGGTAAGAAAACAAGGAACACAGGCCAAGCACCTAGTGACATAACTAAAATAATGCCTAAGAGTTGTATGACCACATAGGCAAATGGGCCAATGAGATATGGTATTGTCAAGTCCACTTCAGTTTGGTCTGTAGATACCTGCAAAAAGATTCTTAAAACCAAGTTGCATAATCATAAAACATGAAAGAACAATGTGTTCACTTACTCTGCTTAAAATTCGACCCGATGGGTTGGCATCAAAGAAAGACATCGGGGCACGAAAGATACAAAAATGCATTTTGTAGAAAAGCTGGTTAGCTGTTTCATAGCCAGCTTTCATAAGTAACAATGATCTTGCTAGAATACAAAAAGAGCATCCAATTCCAAAAGCCACATAAACCATGATGAATTCAAAGCCACTAACGCGCGCTTCATTACCCTCAGATGTAGATGATGCCCAAGCGAGCCAGTAGTTGCTAGAGATTTGAGTCGACTCAAACATGACTTGTGCTAATAATACCAAAGGAGTAAGTACTCCTTTATAAGCAGTTGTTAGGTACTTCCAATAGACTGATGAGGCCACTTTACCTCTCTCTCTTTCTTCTTCTTCCACAAGCTGCCTTTTCTTCACCTCCATTTGAAGTAAATTACCATTTTGACCCTCGTCTTGGATACGATTTTCGAAAGTGCCATTACCTTGGTTCTCACTCACATAGTCGATTTCTAATAATGCTTCTTTGTGTGCACCAACCAGTTCTAAAAAGTCACTTTTTAGCTTGATAATATCATCATATTTTCCAGCTTGTGCAATTCTTCCATCCTTCAAAACCTGGTGGAATGCATATATTATGAAAATGTTTTGTTTGCATATTGATTGATAAAGAATACTTCAAAATTTTACCAGGATTAGATCTGCAACGGGTAAAAAATCCACCTGATGAGTGACATAAATCACTGTTTTAGATTCCAGGAAATTCATCATACCTTCCTGTCAATAAATTGCTTTATAGTTCCCAAAAATCAAAAATTAAACAATACTGAAACATATCAATTGTTAAACTTTTTATCAAGATATCATGCAACATATTTGCAACATTTATAGCATGAAAATATGAATTTATAAGTGATCAACTCACTTTGAAAAGATGGTTTCCTGTTATAGCATCAACTGCACTGAATGGATCATCAAACAGATAGATATCAGCATCTTGATACAGCGCGCGTGCAATCTGTATTCTCTGTTTCTGACCACCACTCAAATTGATCCCTCTTTCCCCTATAACTGTCTGATCACCAAAAGAAAGAACTTCAAGGTCTTTCTTCAAATCACATGCTTCTAGAACCTTCTCGTAACGTTCTTTGTCCATCGCCTTACCAAACAAGATGTTCTGTTCAACCGTTCCGCTTTGTATCCATGGTGATTGACCAACATAAGCCTTTGTGCCAGAGAGTTTAACTTTTCCTGATAATTTTGGCACTTCTCCTAGCATACATGACAGTAAGCTTGACTTCCCAGAGCCAACAGGGCCACAAACAGCAACCTTCATGTTATCAAAAACTGTTAAATTTATATCAGTCACTGTTGGATTACAAGATGCCACTTCCCATGAAAAATTTCCATCAACAATCTCAACTGATGTGTTAGAACAACCTTTAGGGACTATTTCTACCAGATCAGAATCTAATTCAGGTAGACTAAGAAACGATGCAACACGATCAAGTGAAACTTTAGTCTGTACGATCATAGATACTGTATCCGGAAGATTAAACACAGATTCTTGGAGATTCTTGAATGTTGCAAGTGCAGACAATACCTTTCCTGAGTCAAGTGGGCTGCCAACAAGCATACAGGTAGCAAATGTGGCTATAGCCACTAATGTCGGTGCAACCCAGAATGCACAACAGATAACAGCCATGGTAAATAGAAAATCATACAACCAACGTGCCTCATCGCTCCTGATATCATCAATTCTAGACAAGAACTTCATCTCCCAACCATAAAGCTTGAGAATCCTCATATTTTTCAAGATTTCAGAAGTCGTTTTCATCCTTTTATCTTTACATTGCATCAACTTTTCTTGAAATTTTTCCTGTAAACTCCCTAATGGGATGTTGGAAATCATGACAACAATGGTTGCAACCAAAGTAGCTAATGAAGAAATCCCAATGTTTTTATACAATATTGCTAGTGCTAGACCAACTTGAACAATGATCAGCCAAGTGCTGTGCATATACTTGCTAAAATCACTGATTCTATCAGCATCAACAGCCATGAAATTGATAATCTCACCATTGGACTGTCCCTGTTTTGACTGAGATGAAAGGGTCAGCCCTTTGTGATAGATCATTGCAACAAGAGCAGCTCTGACCTTGATTCCAGCCTTTTGCAGCTTAAAATCGCAGTGTCGTTGTGCCAAGCACTCGACGATCTTAGCAACGAAGAACGCAGAAACTAGAAGGAAGCCTTCATTCAAATCTTGAGGTCCATTTAGATATTTAACAAATGTGTCTATGAGAAATGGCCCAACATATGAAGCTAAAGTGGACAGCAAAGAAAGGAGACCTGTAGTTACAATGTCTCTCCATGCTGTTAACATCACAGCCTTAGCCAGACTAAAACTATTCATTTTGCAACTTTTAGTCTTAACTAATTCTAGTTTATTTCTTAATACCGAAAGGGATCTTTTCGCGTTATTTAAGCTGTCAAGTTGTGGAACATCATCAAGATCTAATCTTTTTTTATATCCTACAGAAATCAATGGTTGAATCCAATAGAACGTAAGACGACTAAAGATATTGCCAGTTGCTGAAGGGGTTGTAGTTTGATTAGTATCGTCCTCACGTTTGGCATTGATACGGTCACTCACGAGACTAGACCTGCCATCCAACAATGGTTCATAAACAACATGGCTCATGGTATCACCTTCATTCTTAACCGAAAACCCGACATAACACAGGAATAAACCAATAACAGAAGATGAAGCATCTAACACCAACAACTGAACTGCTAAACTATGAATCTGTTTATAGAAAACATAGTCTACCATCAAGCATGAACAAAAGATTAAGAAAGAACAAAACCACCAAACCCTTAAAGCAAATGGATACTTTGATTCTTTTGAGTTAGACATATGGTTGTGTAAGTAACCTGAAATAATCAACCAAACAAGGGTTCTAAAACCGGTATCCGAAAGGCTAACAATGGTTTCTTTGGTCCAACCATTTCTGTACCAATAAACAAGGTTCAAGAAACACATAACAAGGTTAAGAACCACAAGGACCACACAAGATAACATGGTCTGTCTGTAAAACAAGACCTGATTGTTGGACATCTGTTTAGGACCTTCTAAGCCTTTGATGTTGATTCTTTTGCAGACCCAAATGATGAATACAAGAATCAAGAAACCAAGGTTTGTTAAAGCAGAAAACCCATGAAAGAGCAAAAAGTTATCAATTTCTTCCATCTTTTAGTATCTAAAGTGACTGACTCTGGTGGGTAATATAGGGTTTCTTCATTGACTAACTACTTGGTGACTTGGTGTGTGAGTGTGTGACATTGACACCTGCTCACATATCATACGTTTAAAAAATATCCACAATGATTGATTTTTCTGGTCAATAATGGTGGAGTATTCCCATCTCCTTTGTCTTTTTCTTTATATTTCCATGATGATTGGCTTATTCTTTGTTTATTTTTTGAACGGTTGGCTAATTTTTTATCACTGACCGGTACTAGAGTATCATCATGCCACCAGCAGCACCACTCGATCATATCCATCATCAAGTCACCAGTTTTGAAAGAATTCAGTATTTTGATAAAACCCCCTTTTGGGATTCGAACCCAGAACCATTTGGCTCATAAACCTTATCTCACCACCAAAATACCGCTACAATGCCTTTGGTGATGATTGGCTTATTCTGATGCCCATTATTATTCAGGGTTACCAAATTCCACTGAGTTGTTTAAATGATGTGATTTGCATATTGTTTGTTTAAATTTACACAGAGTAAATTATAGTGTATTATAACAGATGTAAAAAAAAGGCTAAACACTACAAGTATTTTGGAAAAGTGCGATTATAAATAAATTAATATTTGTATTAACTTATATAAGGGTTTATTGATTATTATTAAACTATGATAAATAAATTAACTCATTGATAGAATGATAGCAACAATGCTATATAATTAATAATTTCCAACATTCTTTAGTTTGGTCGGACTATCCAGTGGCAGATCCATAATTCTTGGCGAGTGGAGGCCAAAATGAACCGGTAAATATGAGTTAAATATGTAAAAAATGGGCAAATCTTATATAAAAAAATGGATCGGTTGGGTCAAATAATGATACCTTATTTGGCTCAATATACCAAATAAAAATTGCTGTCGTTGAATTTTTTTTATTGTTTGCTATGAAATAAACAAATAAGACGATTGTATCGCGCTACAATATAAATTTAGAGTCGTATTTAAAAGGATAAAATGCATCTTAAGTTGAAATCTCACAAGTAATCAACTATCATAATTGAGAATTTTCTTTCTTTGCATAAAAAAAATATAGTTGAACATGTTGGAAAATTAGTGAATAGAAACTAATATAAAATTATGTTAATTCATTATGTGTGAATTCATTAGCCATCAAGTATGAATTCATTAGCCATTAAGTGTAAATTTAACTCTATGTTAATGGCTACAATAATGTGCATTTGTTAGCCTTGATGGTGGCTCTTTGCCTAACCAATCTACTAGTATAAATAGAGGACACATCTTCTATTTCTTGATGTGAGAAATTGGCTATAAGTTGGTGTTAGAAATTGGCAAGAAATTGGTGCTACTCTTTGCACTTGAGCTAGCAACTTTGTGTTGCTCTACGTGACTAAGATCGATCAAGTGCTACTACTACACTCTTGTTTCAAGTATAATTTTCGGGTTTTCGGTTAACTCCGGCAGTACATACTGCTTCGGCTGTTGTACCCTGGGAAACAGTCGGGTTCACCTGGGTGGCCCGAAATCTGTTTTAAGGGACCTCTGTTGAACAGAAATCCTCAGCCACCGAACTCGTTTTTATTTCTTTTCATTTTATGTCATACTTCTTATTTTAATTTAAATTTTAGAACTTGTTTCATCTTGTACTACATTTCTTTTCTGTAATTTAAATTTTAGTACTTGTATGTTTCTTGTAAAAAAATGTATTTTTCATTGTGTATTTCTCTGAATTGTAATTCGAGTAATTGAATAATAAAAGTGTTTGTTTATTTTGTGAACGGTGTTCCTACAAGCTTAAAACAGATTTTAAAATCACCGTTCATAAGTTTGTGTTTTAAAAATTAATCGGATTACAAAACAGAAATATAAACCATTTAGTTTCGTACTATTTGTTTTGTTTATCAAGAAATTTTAAATGAGGTTCTAAATTTTGTTTTTGGTAAACAAGTCTTGTTTTTTTCTTATTAATAGGAAAATTAATCACTTTGTTTTGTTTTGTTTTTGTAAACAAGTATTGTTTTCTAATTAATAGGAAAGTTAAAACATTTTGTTTTGGTTTTTTGTAAACCATAACTTAGTAATTTCTGTTTTGATAATTGTTAAAAAAAAAAAATTAGTTTTATGTAAACTATTATATTTTTTTTGGCATAAACCAAAAATCTTAGAAACGATTTATGTTATCGTTTATTTAACAAATCATTTATTTTTTTTAACTACGAGTTTTATAAACGATATTTATAATCATTTATTTCTAACGAGCGTGTTAGAAAAAGGTTTATTGTATAAAAAACTGAAAATTATTAAGAGTTTATGTTTTAAAAAAATAAATAAATAAATAAATTCGAGTTTGAGGTCGGTTTTGTGTAAACCATAATTCCTCAAATTAGTGTCAAATTTTAGTATAATTTGTCTTTGGTTTTGCATAAACCATAATTCCTCAAATAAATTTCAAATTTTAGTAAAATTTGATTTTGGTTTTGTGTAAACCATATGGTTTTTTGTAAACCACAAAATATTTTGATTAACTAAACTTGTCAAAATTTAAGTTTTAAGTGGCGGACTCGTAGTAACCGGAAGGGTGGACATCGTTATCTGAGTTTCCTGTCTAGGACAGCATTTCGTATATATCCCAACCAACCGAGGGACCCGTCTTGCTTTCCTGGGGATTCTTGGAGAGAGTGTCTTAACCTATTAGGCCAAAACAAGTTATTCCAACGTCGCATGAACTCAAATAACTTTATTGGAGTTTAAAAGTTTAGTCTAAACTTTGGTTTTGTGTAAACCATATTTCTGAAAATCTGAGTTTCTTTGTTTTCATAAATACTCTTGTTTCAGAAATGGCTACTCAACCTGCTTTATCTTCGACACCTGTGGGACCATTAGTTGGTACCCAAGCTGCCCAGACTGTGGCTAATTGTCACACCCCCAATTTTCAACTAACGGAATCATACCGATTGGGACGTGACAAACCAGAATCTCAGATCATTAGACATAACGAAGACCTCTATATGATTTTCAAAACATACTTTGGTCTAAAACTGTAATATCACAGTTCTAGCGTTGCGGAAACGTTTTTAAAACATAAACAACCATAACGGTTTGAAAACTGTAAATTACAATGCAAAGTTTCAAATGTTCAAATCAAAATAACTGAAATGTAAAATATGCATGTGACTCGATCTCCTAGTCCATGCTTGCTTGCTTGTGTACCTTAGCGTCCTGAGAAAACATGTAAATCAAGTCAACACAAAGGTTGGTGCATTACACAGGTTTAAGTATTCACAAATGTTTGAAACAAATGTTTGAACAAAATGTTTGCAGATAACATAATCACACATGCATAGTCATGATAGCTAGTCATTTGTACTATTTACATAAGTGGTCGACACCGAAGCTGACTGTTGCATGCTATCGCATGTTTTGCCTTGCCACTATTGTCTAGCACAAACAATAGTAATGTGAATTGGCTAGTCAAACACTTGCATAGATCCCATCTACCAAATGAGGTTTGTCAAACCTAATAGATCTATTTCCAACTACCACGCTTTGCACTACGGCAAACTAAACGGTTCGGAATGTAAGGACTTGTAATGCTATGTTCGCACTTAATGTAAACAGCTAACTCATGCAAGTGATATGTATCTAAAATGTTTGTTGCACATGTTTTCTCCCCCAAAACAGTTAAAATATGAAAGGGGCCGTGTACGCACCTTTGATTGTGAATAGAATGATCAAACACGTGAAATCGCGTAGAAAGTCCTCTACGAAGAACCTGTGTTTTAACAATAACTTAGTGTTATTCGGGATGTCGTTTTGTGCTTGAAATCACATACGTGTCAACACACGTATGTTAGATAGTTAGAATCGTGCACAATTAAATACGCGTGACTTTAAAGTCGTTTAATAAAATCACATAGTCGTTTATGATTTTATTTAAACAAACCTAATTATACGCGATTACGTTTTCAGGTTAAAATATAAATTTTATCATTTTATTTTGTTCGGGATCTCGTTACGGTTCCAACGCAACTTGAACGAGTCGAATTGGAGTTAAAATGAAGAATTTAGGGTTTAGAAACCAAAATTTGTTTTATTCACAAAAACTGTCAGGGGTAGGGTTCGAACCCCTGACCTCGAGGACCAAGCATACACATACAACCAGTTGACCTAACTCAGATTTTGTTACTGGTTTCATTTTAAAGGGGTTTTAATTATCAAAGGGTCGGGTTCCCTTTGTTAATTTCTAGCCGAAGCAATTCCTACCCAAATGGTCCCCGATTCGAACCCAATTGAACCCAAAACCTTAGGGGTTTTGTTTCTAAGATTCAACCGACTCCGTATATGGTCTTAATTCGAAACATAATCCACCGTAACCTGATTAATCAGGCATTAACATTTTCGAACTCAAGTTCTCAAACCCCAACTCAAAATCGTTCAATTCGTTAATGTGAGTCCACGAAATCATAGGGTTTTCATTGAGTAGGGATTTTCGAAACTATCTGTAGAGGTTAATTTGGTTTTTATAAACATTTGCATAGAAATCCCTAAAGCGTTTTTAACTCAAGAACCCTAAACCCAATCTCAAGCAATTCGATGTTTTTATATAAAATTGATACACCTCTAACCTTAGTCGGAACCTTCTGAAAGTTAAGGAACCATTTAATTTGATTCTCAAACTCCTTTTCATGAAAACCCCCAATTCGATTTATTTCAAAAACCCTAGCATTCGAACCCAATCAATTCGTTAACGCTTCATGAAATTGACACATGGATTAGCTTAGTCGGAGTTATATGAAACTAGTGATAACAATTAATTTGATTTTCAAACTCTTTTGAATAGAAAACCCCAAATCGTTTTAGAATAAGAACCCTAGATATTGAATTCGTAGCATTCGATGATATCAGTCAAAATTGACTTAGGTTTAACCTTAGCCGATCTCTTCTGAAGCTACCTATAGCATTCAATTTGATTTTTAAAACTATTTGAACAATAATCCCCAAATCGTTCAAACCGAAGAACCCTAGTTATCAAATTCATACTACTCCTTGTTAAATCACAAAATTGATAGATGGTTTTTCTTAGTCGGCATCTTCTGAAACTAACCATGTGATTGAATTCGATTATTAAACTGTTTAAACAAGAAACCCCCAAATCGGTTTCTCTAAGAACCCTAGAATCCGAACACTATCAATTCGAGAATTTTAGATGAATTTGTGTTAGGGATACTCTTATTCGGCCATGTTAGAGTGTTTAGAACTGTTTACTTACTTGATTTGATACCCAATTCGAGTAGATCGACTGTAGCTTGAGTTTCGGCCACCTCTGGATCGGATTCTTCTGTATGGAGCTGCTGGAACCGAATTGATGTATGAAGAAGACTCTAAAGGTGCCGATTTGATGTTAGAAAGATTCAATTGTGAGAATTATGATTTGGTGTTTACGAATTTGTTATGACTAGGGACGGTTTCGACTCTTGAAGTCGTTTTGAGATAATTTCGATCATTAATAGGTCTAATAACGTATGATTGCTGTTAAGGATCATTAGTATACATAATTGGAAAGTTTAATTGAGTTAATTTCAGCTGTTACATGAGAATTTCGAATTCATTTTGATTAAATCACACGAATTTTGACTTCTAAGGTCAAAATTGAACTTTTAAACTAATTACAAGTCTAAACTTTGTAATTAAAGTGTATTAGGACTGATTTCTGTTAATACTAATCCCTTAGGTTTGATTGTATTCGATTTTGCCAAAATTCTGTTATTTTCAGACTAACGGGTTAATCCGGAATATCGGATTGTCACATCATCCCCTTGTTGAAGAAATTTTCGTCCCGAAAATTGCTTAGTGTTAGAAGTAGTTAGGAAACTACTTGTGAGTTCAGATTGTGCGTGTTAATGTGATGTCTGATCATTCTGTGTGCTTGTGTGTACTTACACACAAAGTTCAATGTTTGTAACATCACAGCTAAATGTGATTGTTCATTGTAACTGTTTTCGTGTACACTAGTTAGTTCACCTAACTGTGACTGTTTGTGTTTGATCATACTGTGCTGTCTAATCTTGCACATAGTAAGTGTTCGCAACTGTTTGTACTATATAACCTCGTACATAGTAAAATGTGTGTAACTAATCATGTATGTACTACCATAACATGTAACATATAAAATGTAGCACATAAAATGTAATGTAACACAATGTTTATAACAAAACCAATTGCATAAAGTGTTTGTGCTTACAGTTTGAAATCTGAAGTGTTGATGTGTGAAGCATCACGTCATCCCCTTGTTGAAAGAAATTTCGTCCCGAAATTTAACGTGTCTTCACAGTGTTTGTAGTTGTTGTTTTGAACAGGTGAGGATACTTCTTCATCATTTGATCTTCTCTTTCCCATGTGAATTCAGGACCACGTCTTGAATTCCACCGGACTTTGACTATCGGAATCTTGCTTTGTTTAAGTTGTTTGACCTCTCGATCCATGATTTCAGCTGGTTCTTCAATGAATCGTAACTGTTCGTCTACTTGTATTTCTTCCAACGGTACAATCAATGTCTTGTCAGAAAGACATTTCTTCAAGTTTGAAACATGAAAGACATCATGAACTCCACCGAGTTCATCCGGTAATTTGAGTTGATACGCAACCGGACCAATCCTTTTCAGGATCTCAAAAGGTCCTACGTAGCGTGGACTAAGCTTCCCACGCTTGCCGAATCGTATTACACCTTTCCAAGGTGATACCTTTAGAAGAACTCGGTCTCCTACTTGAAATTCCAACTGCTTGCGACGTTTGTCAGCGTAACTCTTTTGTCGATCCCGAGCCGCTGCCATACGGTTCCGGATTTGAACTATCTTCTCTGTCGTTTCATGTACTAGTTTAGGACCTGTAATCTGACTGTCACCAATTTCAGCCCAACAAACTGGTGAACGACATTTACGACCGTACAAAGCTTCAAATGGTGCTGCCTGAATACTTGTATGATAACTGTTGTTGTAAGAGAATTCCACTAACGGTAAGTGGTTTTCCCAGCTGTCTCCAAAATCAATTACACAAGCTCGTAACATATCCTCGAGCGTTTGAATCGTACGTTCACTCTGGCCGTCGGTCTGTGGATGATATGCGGTACTCATATCCAAACGAGTTCCCAATGACTTATGAAGTGATTTCCAAAAGTTTGAAGTAAATCGGGCATCCCGATCTGATATGATGGAAATTGGCACACCATGTCGTGCTACCACTTCTTTGATGTAAATGCGAGTCAGTTTTTCCATCTTGTCGGTTTCCTTGATTGCTAAGAAATGTGCAGATTTCGTTAATCGATCAACAATTACCCATATCGTATCACAACCACTCGGTGTGCGGGGTAACTTAGTAATGAAGTCCATCGAAATATGTTCCCATTTCCATATTGGTATTTCTGGTTGTTGCAGCAAACCAGATGGTTTCTGATATTCAACTTTAACTTTAGAACAAGTCAAACATTTGCTAACGTACTTAGCAATGTCAGCTTTCATGTGAGGCCACCAATACAGTGCCTTCAAGTCATGATACATCTTGTCTGATCCCGGATGAACTGAATATCTGGACTTATGTGCTTCATCCATCACGAGTTCCCTTAAACCACCATGCAAAGGTATCCACAGTCGATTAATGAAATAGCGAATTCCATCAGGCTTGACATCTAATTGTGTTTCCATCCCTCGTAAGGATTCATGTACCAAGTTATCCTTTTCTAAGGCTTCCAGCTGAGCACTGCGTACCTTGTCAGGTAAGTCAGTATGTATCGTCATCATAAGTGCACGAACCCGTCTTGATCCTGTTGTGTCTTTTCTGCTTAGGGCGTCAGCTACCACATTAGCTTTTCCCGGATGATACTTGATTGCGCATTCGTAGTCGTTCAACAACTCGACCCATCGTCGCTGTCTCATATTAAGTTCCTTCTGATCAAAGATATGTTGCAAACTCTTATGATCAGTGTAAATGGTACACTTGGTTCCATATAAGTAATGCCTCCAAATTTTCAAAGCAAAAACCACTGCTCCTAATTCCAAGTCATGAGTAGTGTAATTCTTTTCGTGTATTCGTAGTTGCCTTGAAGCGTAAGCAATCACTTTATCACGTTGCATCAACACACATCCCAAACCCTGTGCAGATGCATCACAATACACCACAAAGTCTTCTGTTCCTTCCGGTAAGGACAAAATCGGTGCACTGCAGAGTTTCTGTTTCAATAGCTGGAATGCAGCTTCCTGTTTATCCGTCCAGTTATACTTCGTTCCCTTGTGCGTAAGAGCTGTAAGTGGTTGAGCGATCTTTGAGAAACCCTCAATGAATCGTCGGTAATAACCCGCCAAACCAAGGAATTGTCGTACCTCGGTAGGGGTCTTTGGTGCTTCCCAATTCTTAATCGCTTCAATCTTTGCTGGATCAACGTGTATACCCTTTTCATTGACTATATGACCCAGGAATTGAACTTCTCGCATCCAGAAGTCACATTTCGAGAACTTAGCGTACAGTTGTTCTTGTTTCAGTAATTCCAACAGCAATCGAAGATGTTCAGCATGCTCCTCCTCAGTCTGAGAATAGATGAGAATGTCATCAATGAAAACAATGACAAACTTATCAAGATAAGGTTTACAAACACGATTCATGAGATCCATGAATACTGCTGGAGCGTTTGTCAACCCAAATGGCATGACCAAGAATTCGTAATGGCCATAGCGCGTCCTGAATGCTGTCTTCGGAATATCTTCTTCTTGAACTCTGAGTTGATGATAACCAGACCTGAGATCAATTTTCGAGTAGTAACTCGAACCTTTCAACTGATCAAACAGATCGTCAATCCGAGGTAACGGATACCGGTTTTTGATGGTAACCTTGTTAAGTTCCCGGTAATCGATACACATACGGAAAGTCCCATCCTTTTTCTTAACAAATAAGACTGGAGCTCCCCACGGTGAAAAACTAGGTCGTATGAAACCCTTATCCAACAACTCTTGCAGTTGTGTAGATAACTCTTGCATCTCAGATGGTGCAAGTCGATAAGGCGCCCTAGCTATCGGTGCTGCGTCCGGTGTAAGGTCGATTCAGAATTCCACTTGTCTGATAGGTGGTAATCCCGGTAAGTCTTCTGGAAATACTTCAGGAAATTCACAAACTACTAGAATGTCTTCAATCTTCTTCTCAGCTACCGGTTTCTCAGTTATAAGTGCTATAACTGCTGTATGACCTTTCCGCAGACATTTGTGTGCTTTCATACAAGATATGAGATGCAGTGGCGTAATGCTCTTCTCGCCTTGTACATACAATGTCTCTCCATGCGAAAGAGGTATACGAACGATCTTTTCATGGCATACTATTTCAGCCCGGTGTTTGGACAACCAGTCCATGCCAATGACTACATCAAAACTGCCTAAAGTGATAGGCATAAGATCAATTTCCAATGTCTGACCCATCAAATCAAGGATACATCCCTTAAGGATATGTTCCACTACAATTAACTTGCCATCAGCTAGTTCTACAGTGTATGGGTTTTCTAAGGCAGTAGGACTAACATTTAGCAACTTAGAAAATGAATTAGATACAAAACTCCGGTCTGCACCAGTATCAAATAGCATAGAGGCATAGTGATTATTCAAGAGGAACGTACCTGTAACAATGTTGGGATCCTCCCGTGCCTGACGTCCTCCAATCACAAACGCCCTGCTCCTAGCACCATTATTGTTGTTATTGTTGTTGTTATTGGTGCCATTGCCATTTCCGTTGCCGTTGCCATTTCCGTTGCCGTTGCCATTTGCATCATTATTCCCGCCTTTCTTGAGTTGTGGGCAATCCTTTTTGAAGTGCCCCGGCTTACCACACTCAAAACAACCCTTCTGTGCGTTGTTCTGGTTGTTGTTCTGATTGTTGGAATTGTTTTGCAATTCTCCGCGGCAATCCTTAGCTGCATGCCCTCCTTTACCACACCGTTGACACTTAAACTTATCACACTGATTCCCAGCATGATGAAATCCACACTTGTTGCACTTTGGGTGTTTACCAATATACCCCCTGATGACGATGACTGCTGACCAATGTTCGAATTGTGATAAGACTTGTGTGAATCTTGCTTTCGGTTCTGCTGAAACGGCTGTTGATTAAAATTTTTGGTGTTGTTGCTTTCCTACTTCCTCTTGTGGTCTCCCACCTTAGTAGCTGCTGTTCGTTTAGGCAGAGTTCCTTGTAAAACTGCCTGGTCAGTCAATTGGTGCGCTAGTCGAACAGCTTGTTGAATCGTTGTGGGATTTGCAGAAGTGACCAATCCCTGAATCTGAGGCACTAATCCCCCGATGTACCTCTCTATCCACTTGCTTGCTGGAGTAGCCATGTGAGGTAGGAGTCTGGCCAGTTCATGTGACCGAGTCGTGTACTCCTCGATGTTTGACCCCTCCATCTTGAGATGCCGATACTCCTCCTCCAGCTTCTGCATTTCACTGCGAGGACAGTACTCCTCCTGCAGTAAGGTCTTGAAACCATTCCAAGTTAAGGCATTGGCCTCACCCAATCCCAGAGTTTGAACATTCGAGTTCCACTAAGTCAATGCTGGACCTTCCAAAGTTCCAGTAGCATACTTAACCTTATTCTCCTCAGGACAGTTACACATCTCAAACACTGATTCGGCTTTCTCAATCCATCGTAGGAGTCCAATGGCTCCTTCCGATCCTTTGAAGTTGTGTGGCTTGCAGTCCAAGAACATCTTGAACGTGCACGCCTGTGGGTTCACCAATCCCCGTGCTGGACCATGTGGCCCTGTAGTGTGTGTCTGAGTGTAGTTCGCGATAGCCTCCGCGACCTTGTTGTTAATCAGCTCATTGAGCTCAGCAACTGTCATGTGAATGTTCTCACCGGCCATTATCTTCCTAGTTAGAATAAATGTTAGAGTGTTATCAAAGTCCAAGGTGAAATGTGTAAACAATACAACAAACAAACAT
Source organism: Mikania micrantha (assembly GCA_009363875.1). Lineage (NCBI taxonomy): Eukaryota > Viridiplantae > Streptophyta > Magnoliopsida > Asterales > Asteraceae > Mikania > Mikania micrantha. Next base: position 16,029,481 of record CM018683.1, read on the forward strand.
GTAACTGTATAAATTTAATTCAACTGTTGGCAATAAGTAATAGTTTTCAATAGATAAAAATCTGATTTGAGTACAATACTTTCAAAATCAAACATAAGTTTTCAAACATCTAATGTAGGGACACAACCCGCCCCTAATAAGTTTAAACAAAATAAAGAAAGTCAAGCATCCTCAATAGTGGAGTCAGCATCAGAATCAACATCCTGTGCTGGTATCTCCACCTCCTCCTCTTCCTCTTCAGCCTCAGATACAAACTGCTCTTCCAATGCAATCAACCTCCCCTCGGCAATGTTGGCTCGATGTTCTTCCTCTTGCATTTGTGTAGTCAGATGGACAATATGAGACTCCATCCCCTGAACTACACTGCGAAGCTCTGCGTATCGGGCGTTTACATCCCGAAGCTCCTGTGCCATATGCTCGATCCGATCATTAGCCCACTTTGACTCCCATGTCAATCGGGCGACATCATCTGACTCAAATTGTGGCCTCTTACAGGCACGAAACCTAGGTGGCATACAATATGAAGATTCCTCGGTGGAATCCTCCACAGGTGCTTTCTCTGGGTCTCTCTGTGGCTCCTCCTGTGGGTCATCCTCAGGATCCTCCTGTGGATCCTCCTCAGGATCCTCCTCTGGGTCGTCCTCCTCCGGGTCCTCGTCCGGGTCCTCTACGGGATCCTCCTCCGGATCATCCTCATGATCCTGAAATGCTGGAGCTATCGGCTCCTCGTCATCTAGTACGATCACGTGCGGTGGTGACGGTGCTGCCATATCTGTTACATAAGACCATATGTAAATACTAGGCAAAAACAATTGTGTAAACAAGTGTCTAATGTGTAACATTTATAGTCTAAGTCTACTAATGCAAACCTAGTTCGCTATAACCAATGGCTCTGATACCAATCTGTCACACCCCCAATTTTCAACTAACGGAATCATACCGTTTGGGACGTGACAAACCAGGATCTCAGATCATTAGACATAACGAAGACCTCTATATGATTTTCAAAACATGCTTTGGTCTAAAACTGTAATATCAAAGTTCTAGCGTTGCGGAAACGTTTTTAAAACATAAACAACCATAACGGTTTGAAAACTGTAAATTACAATGCAAAGTTTCAAATGTTCAAATCAAAATAACTGAAATGTAAAATATGCATGCGACTCGATCTCCTAGTCCATGCTTGCTTGCTTGTGTACCTTAGCGTCCTGAGAAAACATGTAAATCAAGTCAACACAAAGGTTGGTGCATTACACAGGTTTAAGTATTCACAAATGTTTGAAACAAATGTTTGAACAAAATGTTTGCAGATAACATAATCACACATGCATAGTCATGATAGCTAGTCATTTGTACTATTTACATAAGTGGTCGACACCGAAGCTGACTGTTGCATGCTATCGCATGTTTTGTCTTGCCACTATTGTCTAGCACAAACAATAGTAATGTGAATTGGCTAGTCAAACACTTGCGTAGATCCCATCTACCAAATGAGGTTTGTCAAACCTAATAGATCTATTTCCAACTACCACGCTTTGCACTACGGCAAACTAAACGGTTCGGAATGTAAGGATTGTAATGCTATGTTTGCACTTAATGTAAACAGCTAACTCATGCAAGTGATATGTATCTAAAATGTTTGTTGCACATGTTTTCTCCCCCAAAACAGTTAAAATAAGAAAGGGGTCGTGTACGCACCTTTGATTGTGAATAGAATGATCAAACACGTGAAATCGCGTAGAAAGTCCTCTACGAAGAACCTGTGTTTTAACAATAACTTAGTGTTATTCGGGATGTCGTTTTGTGCTTGAAATCACATACGTGTCAACACACGTATGTTAGATAGTTAGAATCGTGCACAATAAAATACGCGTGACTTTAAAGTCGTTTAATAAAATCACATAGTCGTTTATGATTTTATTTAAACAAACGTAATTATACGCGATTACGTTTTCGGGTTAAAATATAAATTTTATCATTTTATTTTGTTCGGGATCTCGTTACGGTTCCAACGCAACTTGAACGAGTCGAATTGGAGTTAAAATGAAGAATTTAGGGTTTAAAAACCAAAATTTGTTTTATTTCACAAAAACTGTCAGGGGTAGGGTTCGAACCCCTGACCTCGAGGACCAATCATACACATACAACCAGTTGACCTAACTCAGATTTTGTTACTGGTTTCATTTTAAAGGGGTTTTAATTATCAAAGGGTCGGGTTCCCTTTGTTAATTTCTAGCCGAAGCAATTCCTACCCAAATGGTCCCCGATTCGAACCCGATTGAACCCAAAACCTTAGGGGTTTTGTTTCTAAGATTCAACCGACTCCGTATATGGTCTTAATTCGAAACATAATCCACCCTAATCTAATTAATCAGACATTAACATTTTCGAACTCAAGTTCTCAAACCCCAACTCAAAATCGTTCAATTCGTTAATGTGAGTCCACGAAATCATAGGGTTTTCATTGAGTAGGGATTTTCGAAACTATCTGTAGAGGTTAATTTGGTTTTTATAAACATTTGCATAGAAATCCCCAAAGCGTTTTTAACTCAAGAACCCTAAACCCAATCTCAAGCAATTCGATGTTTTTATATAAAATTGATACACCTCTAACCTTAGTCGGAACCTTCTGAAAGTTAAGGAACCATTTAATTTGATTCTCAAACTCCTTTTCATGAAAACCCCCAATTCGATTTATTTCAAAAACCCTAGCATTCGAACCCAATCAATTCGTTAACGCTTCATGAAATTGACACATGGATTAGCTTAGTCGGAGTTATATGAAACTAGTGATAACAATTAATTTGATTTTCAAACTCTTTTGAATAGAAAACCCCAAATCGTTTTAGAATAAGAACCCTAGATATTGAATTCGTAGCATTCGATGATATCAGTCAAAATTGACTTAGGTTTAACCTTAGCCGATCTCTTCTGAAGCTACCTATAGCATTCAATTTGATTTTTAAAACTATTTGAACAATAATCCCCAAATCGTTCAAACCGAAGAACACTAGTTATCAAATTCATACTACTCGTTGTTAAATCACAAAATTGATAGATGGTTTTTCTTAGTCGGCATCTTCTGAAACTAACCATGTGATTGAATTCGATTATTAAACTGTTTAAACAAGAAACCCCCAAATCGGTTTCTCTAAGAACCCTAGAATCCGAACACTATCAATTCGAGAATTTTAGATGAATTTGTGTTAGGGATACTCTTATTCGGCCATGTTAGAGTGTTTAGAACTGTTTACTTACTTGATTTGATACCCAATTCGAGTAGATCGACTTTAGCTTGAGTTTCGGCCACCTCTGGATCGGATTCTTCTGTATGGAGCTGCTGGAACCGAATTGATGTATGAAGAAGACTCTAAAGGAGCCGATTTGATGTTAGAAAGATTCAATTGTGAGAATTATGATTTGGTGTTTACGAATTTGTTATGACTAGGGACGGTTTCGACTCTTGAAGTCGTTTTGGGATAATTTCGATCATTAATAGGTCTAATAACGTATGATTGCTGTTAAGGATCATTAGTATACATAATTGGAAAGTTTAATTGAGTTAATTTCAGCTGTTACATGAGAATTTCGAATTCATTTTGATTAAATCACACGAATTTTGACTTCTAAGGTCAAAATTGAACTTTTAAACTAATTACAAGTCTAAACTTTGTAATTAAAGTGTATTAGGACTGATTTCTGTTAATACTAATCCCTTAGGTTTGATTGTATTCGATTTTGCCAAAATTCTGTTATTTTCAGACTAACGGGGTTAATCCGGAATAACGGATTGTCACACTAATCATGCTGAAAGACCCGAAAAGTTTTCGGGTTTGGACTTTAAGAGGTGGCAACAAAAGATGTTGTTTTACTTGACCACTTTGAACCTTGCGAGGTTCCTGACTGAATCCCCTCCTGCAATTACTGATGGGGATGTCCAATCCGTTAGCGCTTTGGAGGCTTGGAAACACTCAGAATACCTATGTCGCAACTATGTGTTGAACGGTCTGGTGGATGCTTTGTATAATGTTTACTGCAAGATAACGACCGCCAAAGAATTATGGGAGTCGTTAGACAAAAAGTATAAAACGGAGGATGCTGGCACAAAGAAGTTTGTGGTAGCCCGTTTCTTGGACTATAAAATGGTTGATACTAAAACAGTGTTGAACCAAGTTCAAAAGTTGCAAATTATACTAAGCGACATACATTCTGAGGGGATGACTCTTAGTGAGACAAAAGCCAATATGGTGGAGCATGGTCAATCTTCCCGTGGGTACAAAAAGGAAATTGACAATTACGAGGGCAAGGGCAAAGGCAAAAGCAAGGTTGTGGACCTTGGGCCGAAAAAAGGTGGTGTGAAGAAGCAGGTTTTCCCTTTTAAAGGGAAATGTTACAACTGTGATGATCTTGGTCACCATGATGATAAGTGTAATGCTCCTAAACAGGACCTTACACATATAGTTGAGGATGATATGCCTCTTGTTGCCATGATTTCTGACCTCACTGCCGTGATGGAGGAGGTAAATTCGATGACTAATGACACTAATGAGTGGTGGGTTGATACCGGTGCTACCCGTCATGTGTGCCATGATCGGATGCTCTTTAATATGTTTAAAGAGGTCACTGGTGATCAAAAGTTGTTCATGGGGAATGCAGCGATTGCCAACATCAAGGGTGAAGGAAATGTGATCTTGAAGTGGACTTTGAGTAAGGAGCTCACTTTGAGCAATGTGCTATATGTTTCTGAGATGCACAAGAGTGTTGTGTCAGGATGGTTGCTCAATAAACATGGTTTTCGTTTAGTCTTTGAATCTGATAAATTTGTTTTAACTAAGCGTGGAATGTTTGTTGGTAAGGGTTATGCCCAAAATGGAATGTTTAAACTCAATGTAATAGCTAAGGTTGGAAACATGAATGAAAATGCTCCAACTTCTGCTTATTTGATTGAGTCATCTAATGTTTGGTATGGTTGTTTAGGTCATGTTAATTTCAATTCGATGCATTGGTTGATTAAATTAGATTGCATACCAAAATTTTCCATGGACTCAAAATACAAATGTACAACATGTGTTGAAGCAAAACAAACAAGATCATCTTTTAAGTCGGTTGAAAGAATAACCGAACCCCTTGATATAATTCACACTGATGTGTGTGATTTAAAATCAATTTCCACAAGAGGTGGAAATAAGTACTTCATCACATTTATTGATGATTGTACACGATATTGCTATGTATACTTACTTAAAAGTAAGGATGAAGCAATCGACAAGTTTGTCTTGTATAAAACTGAGGTTGAGAATCAACTCAATAAAAAGATAAAAGTTCTAAGGAGTGATAGAGGCGGAGAATATGTTTCACCATTTGCCGATATTTGTGCACAAAATGGATTTATCCATGAGTGTATTGCTCATTATTCCCCACAACAAAATGGTATTGCGGAACGAAAGAACCGTACATTGAAAGAGATGATGAATGCTATGTTAATTAGTTCTGGAATGAGCCAGGACATGTGGGGGGAAGCCATTTTGTCGGCTACTTATCTTTTAAACAAAATACCTTTCAAGAAAAAGGATGTAACTCCTTATGAGTTGTGGATGGGAAGAAAGCCATCTTACAAATACTTGAAAGTGTGGGGGTGCCTAGCAAAAGTGGTGGTTACGCCACCAAAGGTTCAAAGAATAGGACCCAAAACCGTGGATTGTGTATTCATTGGTTATGCCCATCATAGTAGTGCATATCGGTTTCTTGTACATGATTCAAAGAATCCCGACGTACACAAGAATACTATTATGGAATCAAGGAATGCATCATTCTTTGAAGAAGTGTTTCCTTGTTTGAAAAAGGAACACACAAGTTCATCATCATGTGTTGATGAGATTGTTCATGATGAATATCAAGAACAATCAGAGGCTGAAAAAGTTGAGCCAAGAAGAAGTAAGAGACAAAGGATTGAGAAATCCTTTGGTCCCGATTTCCTTACTTACATGGTAGAGGGAGAATCTCAAACATACCGTAAAGCAATCACTTCTTCAGAAGGACCTCAATGGAAAGAAGCAATCAAGAATGAAATTGATTCGATCTTAAAAAACCATACTTGGGAGTTAGTAGATCTTCCATCAAGTTGTAAACCACTTGGATATCGATGGATATTCAAAAGGAAGATGAAAGCTGATGGTTCCATTGATAAGTACAAGGCAAGGTTAGTGATCAAAGGGTTTAGACAAAAAGAAGTATTCGACTACTTTGATACTTACTCGCCTGTGACTAGAATAACCTCGATAAGGTTGGTGCTTGCAATAGCGGCTTTAAGAAATTTGGAAGTCCATCAAATGGATGTTAAAACCGCTTTTCTAAATGGTGATTTAGAAGAAGAAATTTACATGGAGCAACCTGAGGGTTTCTTAGCTCCAGGCCAAGAAGGCAAAATATGTAAATTAGTAAATTCATTGTATGGCTTGAAGCAAGCTCCAAAACAGTGGCATCAAAAGTTTGACCAAGTTATGCTTAACAATGGTTTCAAAATTAACGAATGCGACAAGTGTGTTTATGTGAAAAACACAACGAGAGGTTATGTGATATTATGCCTTTATGTAGATGATATGCTTATCGTTGGGAATGATGATAAGATGATCAAATCTACTAAAGACATGTTGAAAGCGATATTTGACATGAAAGACATTGGTCTAGCTGATGTGATTCTTGGTGTAAAGATCAATAGAACCCAAAATGGTCTTGTGTTGAGTCAATCTCACTATGTGGACAAAATCCTTGAAAAGTTCAATGCGGGGGATACGAGTGTGGCTCAAACTCCAATAGATACCACCCAACATCTATCGAAAAATAGAGGTGAGGGTGTTGCTCAGTTGGAGTATTCAAGGATTATTGGTAGTCTGATGTATCTAATGACATGTACACGGCCAGACTTAGCATATGCTGTGAGCAGGCTAAGTAGATATACTAGTAATCCAAGCTCTGAACATTGGAAGAGCATGATAATATTACTAAGGTACTTAAGATACACAAGAAACTATGGATTGCATTATGGCCGAGATCCAGCTGTTATAGAAGGATATAGTGATGCGAACTGGATATCCGATATGAAAGATTCCAAATCCACAAGTGGTTATGTGTTCACCCTTGGTGGAGCAGCTATAGCTTGGAAGTCGTCCAAGCAAACTCTTATAGCTAGATCTACGATGGAATCTGAGTTTATCGCGTTAGATAAAGCTGGAGAAGAAGCAGAATGGCTACGTCAATTTGTGGAAGACGTTTCAAGATGGCCAAAGCCTATGTCGGCTATTTGCATACATTGTGATTGCCAATCGGCTATTGGTAGAGCTCAAAGTGCAATGTATAATGGCAAATCGAGGCACATTTGACGTAGACACAATATGATACGACAACTACTCTCAATGGGAGTTATCTCAATTGACTATGTGAGGTCAAAAGATAACATAGCGGATCCGTTTACAAAAGGCTTAAACAGAGAGTTAGTGCACAAGTCATCAAGAGGAATGGGACTAAAGCCCTTTGAACAAGTTTGTACAAAGGAAAACCTATCCTAGAAGATTGGAGATCCCATGACCTAGGCTCAATAGGACAACCTAATTGTATGAATTAAGGTCACTGTGAGGGAGTACCTCAAATATAAAAAGAGAGTTGAATACTTCCTAGTTCATTCCTTTATCAAATCAGTGATAATAATTGAGGATAAGCATAATGTGGTTAATGATTCTGTGTGAATAATAAATAACATGCTGCTTTTAATGATCTATGGTGATCACCTATGTGAGAGAGAAGTGGGGTCGCTTCGAATGGATTTGTGGGGGGGCGCAAATCCTAGAGCTCTTGCAGAACCAGGCTAGCGTTCCATGACCATAACGGACACAACAATGAGGGGTTAACCAGACCAGGAAGAATATTGTGTGAAATGTAATAACGTCTACGTAAACAGGGATTGGTTCAAAGACATCGCGTCTACTAATCGCTAGGAGACAAAGTACATATCACAAAGGAGGGTTCAAAGGGAACACCTACTTCTCCTGCAATACTCAACCGCTGAAATTTTATCGTGACACTTGAGTGTAAGGATCGATTTCTATTCATGTGAGGGATTGTTGGAAAATTAGTGAATAGAAACTAATATAAAAGTATGTTAATTCATTATGTGTGAATTCATTAGCCATCAAGTATGAATTCATTAGCCATTAAGTGTAAATTTAACTCTATGTTAATGGCTACAATAATGTGCATTTGTTAGCCTTGATGGTGGCTCTTTGCCTAACCAATCTACTAGTATAAATAGAGGACACATCTTCTATTTCTTGATGTGAGAAATTGGCTATAAGTTGGTGTTAGAAATTGGCAAGAAATTGGTGCTACTCTTTGCACTTGAGCTAGCAACTTTGTGTTGCTCTACGTGACTAAGATCGATCAAGTGCTACTACTACACTCTTGTTTCAGGTATAATTTTCGGGTTTTCGGTTAACTCCGGCAGTACATACTGCTTCGGCTGTTGTACCCTGGGAAACAGTCGGGTTCACCTGGGTGGCCCGAAATCTGTTTTAAGGAACCTCTGTTGAACAGAAATCCTCAGCCACCGAACTCGTTTTTATTTCTTTTCATTTTATGTCATACTTCTTATTTTAATTTAAATTTTAGAACTTGTTTCATCTTGTACTACATTTCTTTTCTGTAATTTAAATTTTAGTACTTGTATGTTTCTTGTAAAAAATGTATTTTTCATTGTGTATTTCTCTGAATTGTAATTCGAGTAATTGAATAATAAAAGTGTTTGTTTATTTTGTGAACGGTGTTCCTACAGAACAATCATATATCAAATGTTTTTTTCTAATCATTCAAAAACAAACTAGTATTTTGAAGAATGGATTTAAGCGAATTTAGCATAAGAAAATTAAATTGGAAAAAACATAAAATGAATAGGAAGTAAACAATAAATAATGTCTGTTTTTTTTTTAAAAACAGAGTCATATAGTGAAAAAAGTATTCAAAACCCCCATTTCAAAATTTTGAATTGCGAGTTTTATTTTGGATTTAGTAAGACTCAAATGGTATCAGTTTGATGTAACTATATGAAATCTGATTAAGAATTGGGTTTGAAGAAGGGGCCTAGTAATAAAACATGAGGGAGCTTGATTCTTTCTTGGTACAATTTTCACTAACTTTTACACTTTGAATTGGGGTTGAGTAGGGGCATGTCTCTCCTATGAGCTTGTCTTGGGTTCGCCCATAGGACTATCAATTAAGAATAAATTGGTCATGTGTTAGTTTAATTGGCACCCAAAACTTCATAATCTTTATACTAATAAATAAAAATAAAACGATGTGTACGACACTATTTTAGACTATCAATAATTTGCATGTCTATTTCATTTCAAATAATAAAATTAAATGTTAAATACATTTTTATAAAAAAATTTAAGACAATAAAAAGGATATTAATTTTAAAAAAACACACTTTAAAATCAACTTATTTAAAATATTAAATTTTCAAAAGCATGTTAAAACAAAATGTATAAAAAAACATACTTTTAAAAAATTAGGGTAAAAAAATGACATTATTATTATTATATGACTTAAAGCATCAAATTATATGAAATTTAAAAAATATTTTATACAAAAAAATCGTTTTATAACTTCTACATTTTTATTAGCGAACAATTAATATATTTTATCAAACATTTGTAATACATGAGTTATTAAAATAGTATAAAAAAATACATTTAAGCATGTTATGTGACTCGTATTAATTATGTATTAGCGATATTATAAAGCGTGTGATCACATTAATCCAATTATTATATATTTATATTGTTTTAATGAATTGAATAACAAAAAATTAATTTTATTCGGTGTTTAGCTAAAATATATTATGTTTAATTTTTGTATGTATCCGTACACCGTTATAACATGCATTGTCTCTTCAAGACCTTTCGACATTTCACTTAAGTCAAACTATTGAAAAATCTCTTTGTTTCTTGTTATTGTTTTGATTTTCACAACGGTTAGTTCATTTAAGGAAGAAACACAAATACTAACGAAACTTTGGTCACTATTTGAGTTTGTCATTGTGTATTTCAATAAACTTTTAAAAATTAAGGATGAGAGAGTGTGTTTGAGCATCTTTTAGTGTTAAAGATGTAGAAAAGTTATATGATCAAAGCAAAGCACTTCCATCTATTTATATGATCTAACGGCGACAAATGATCCAAAAATTTGGGTTAGACGAACTGGTTTTCAAAAAAACGATCGCTTAACTACTACCCGGTCATCCAACAGTTAGTTTTCGATCTCATAACTAATTTTTTGAAAATAATCGGTTAACAGGTCGTAAAACCCGATTTATAATAAACATGTTCCTAAATGGTGGTGGAGATACAAGACAGAACCAGGAAAATTATGGAAGAAAGTTATTGATGCGTTTCACATCTCCATTCGGGTTCCGAAGCTCATATCATGCAGATCTTGTTGGGAATTCTAGGTTACTTTTCATTTAATCAATTTCAATTAATCGCATTAATTGAAAAAATCAGTTTTCATAAAACCGGATTAAACTATCAGATCAGATCTAACACAGCGGAAACATTTAAATTTTATAACCTTTCGATTCGTAATCGAACCAATTCCCAAATCAGGAGCCGGTTACAAATCGTTTAAACAACAGTTAAATTAAATAACACAACCATAGGGGGTTTTAAAAATCGACCTTTATCGAAGCAGTTCCAAATCCACACGATGGATCGGCAACGGTTTCGCTAGTTGACTCACTACGATCACCCGAGTCCGGATTTCGTCCTACGAATCACCGGATTGGACCAAAACAGATTTTGGCTCGGCTCGGCTCGGCTCGCGCCTTGACACACGGTTCGGCTAGGTGGCTTTGGCTCGGGCAAGGCAGCCCTCCTACGGCTCCTCTTGGCCCCTCGACTTGGCTTGATGGCAGCCCGGTGCTGCCCCTTGGTGCGGCCTGCTTGCAGCCCTGTCTCGACTCGGTGGTGGTGGTTTGTGGCAGCCCAAAACCACACAAAATGGTGGTGGTAGGCGATGGCCACTAGGGTTAGGGAGAAAGGGAGTGAGTGAAAGAGTGGTGGTAAAATGTGGTGATTTGATCTAGATTAAATAGTCAAATTAGATCCACATTTTTAGGATATAGGAATTACCAATTCAAAATTGGATTTGCCACCACTTATTTCATATTTAATTCAAATTAAACTCTTTTAATTTGATTAAACTCTTTTAGTAATTAAACCATTTAATTAGTACTCTCCAATATTACTAACTAACAATTAGTTAGTAGCATTTAATTAAATGTTTAAAGTTTAACTAAATGTCAATTTGTCAATTAACATTTAACTAACAATCCCTTATAATAAAGTTCAAAACTTTATTTGTTTAACGAATTAATTATCTCTATAATTAATTTCCACCGATTATTATTTCATAAATAATAAAAGCCAATTCGATAAAACCGACAATTCGTGATCGTATATTATGTTTAACAATTAAACATCAATTCGTTGCCTTCCAAAGTGTAACTCTTTGGATCATACCTTTCATAGTAACGTTGAACTTATTGTTAATTGGACATCCAATATTCAACAGATCTATCATCTCAGGAACTTGGAAAAATATTTTAAATATTGAATCCTCCTTATTAAGTCTTAATATTCAACTAAGAACGTTAATAAAAGGTGATTTTGGTCCTGGAAATGAAGTGGCATTTTGGGTGGATAACTGGATTGGCAACAAACCTCTGATGGAGATGTTTCCTTCTCTATTTAGATTGGATTGCAATAGGGCTTGTATGGTAGCAAATAGATCAGTATGGGAACAAGGCAGTTTAGTATTCAATTGGGTTGGAGAAGTCAACCATCTACTAGTGAGGAACCTGATGAATTAGAACAATGCAGAGCACTCTTATTACAGGTCCTGCAAGGAATGGAAGGGATCAATGGTCATGGGGTGGAGATTCATCTGGAGTTTTCAGTGTAAAGTCAACGACGAGGATCTGTGCACAGGCCCGTAATACCGAAGACAACTTTATTCTACATTGGTGTAAATGGATCCCTATAAAAGTGAATATATTTGTTTGGAAAGTCCAAATAGGCCGCATCCCTACTATGGAGGCACTTATATCTGGCAAAATAGGCGGGTTGGGTCGGGTTGGGTAACGGGTCAGAACGGGTTCGGGTCAGGATGGGTGCGGGTCAGAACGGGTTTTAAGCAAAATCATTTCGGGTCTAAATGGATTGTTCTTAAAAAACATCAATTTTAGTTTACCTTAAGATGTGTTATAAGTAAACAAATAGTCTATTTGGATAATTTTTAGTGATTTTCTTATCAAATATGTTATTAATCATTCTTAAATGTTTGAATCCAATGCATTTATATACTTTTTTGGTTACCCGTCTTGACCCGCATTGTGTTTAAGTGTTACCCATCCCAACCCATTCCATATTATGATGTTACCCATTTCAACCCATTATAGTACAATTGTTTACCCAAACCAACCCATTTCCTATAACATGGGTAAAAATTGACACCTCTAGAGGCACTGGTTAAGAGGCGTATCCCATTCATCTCGAAATTATGTGTTTTATGTGGAGAAAATGTTGAAGCGGTTACCCATTTGTTTTCTGCTTGCTATGTGGCTTCTATGATATGGTACGTTATCTCAACTTGGCGTAGGATACAACCCATTTTTGCATTCTTGGTTAAGGATTTGCTGGAGATCTATAGTTCATGCCACGGTAATGATCGGAAAAAAGAGGTGGTACAT